>CM034362.1:21443200-22138139 GCA_019925275.1 Mytilus edulis
TTTGCTTTTTCTAATTAATTTTCATTCGAATTTACTACAATACAACATTAAGTGCAGTTATAAGTATTTGGAAAAAAAACAAGAGGATTTTGTGATCCTCTAATTTTTTTTACTACAGTATTTGATGTTTATATATGACTTTTTAATCTAGGAATAATACTTTCACCTACATTTATGTTAAATTTTGATAGGGAAAGCATACAACAAGACATATAGAGTCGGTTTACCAATTAATGCTAATGCTAACTGTTAAAGTTCTGTAGTGTCAGCGGCCATATGACCTTGTCCTTGTTTGTGTATACATGTATATGGAAGAAAAGGCTTTCAGTCAAAACTGTATAAGAATATATATTTGACATACAACCACAATCAATTATAATGCAATATCGTTTGTAACACTCATTTTGATAGAATAACTCCACCAATGTTTAAGGTATTAGTTTATAAATGATACAATAAAAACGTACGCGCAAGCAGAGACTACATACGCCATAATTTAAGGTGGTACCCAACACTTTCACTAAAATTAATTTGGCTCGTTTAATTTTTAATAAAATTTTGTCAAAGTTTTAAGTACTTACTTTGACCCTTAAACAAAAATATAAAAATTTCAAAAATTTTGACCCAACCGTTTTGTCAGAAAAATTACACTGGTTATTTAGCACTTTGACAAAAACCAATTTTGATCATTGAGAAGCTTAATATTCCTTTTACAACACAACGTAATTAAAACATTTAGCTGACTTTACAGAGTTATATCCCTGTAGTGTTAGGTACCACCTTAAATGTATAATTTGATGTTGTTGTCCGTCAGTTTTATTTGAATGAAGAAAAACATATTGTATAAAAACACTGACGTCATCAATTCGTGAGTTGATGGTCGCAGATTAATTTTACAGACGACACGCTTACTCCTGAAATGAATCTTCAAAGGTACGTACAATTAAATGTGACACATTTTCATGACATATTTTAGAGTTGAATTTCTTATAAAATCGGAGACGCTTTCTATATAGTTTTTTTTAATACCTAAAAGAAACCGTTTCATATACAAATGTTAGAATGTGACAATGCTATTAAATAAACTGTTCCACTTTGTTCTGCATTAAGTGCGTCTGATCATTGATACTGGAGGTCAGAATATTTGAAAATCCAAAGCTCATTAAAAAAAGGTACCTTTAACAAAAAAGGATAACAAAGTAAAGCCAAAGTACGACAAGATCAGAGCTTTGTAAGAGAGCGATGTATTCCTGAATTTTGAATGATTTCGAACAGATTGTAACAGCAAATTGTAATAGCACGAAATTCGTATGTCCATGCCCACAAAATCGAGTTTATCTTATCAATAGAGTGGAATCGGTGCAACTAACTATGACATACAAAACTATATTCCATCAAGCCACTGGGTATTTCGATTTATTGGCAAAACATCGTTGTATTGATAGTCATATGAGTTTATGAAATTTGTCAATATATTTAAACAAAATAGAAAATCAAATCATTGAGTACAATGTGCTAAAAAAAATCATCAATCGTCGTAAATTCATTTATAAATATCTTGTTTTCGTCCATCATTACACACAATATGTAATATATTCGATCCTCTTTAAAAAAAAAATAATCATTTTATCTTTTTTACGATGTACGTCTCAGCAAACTATTTTATCAAATGACTTTCATTAAATGGTTTCAGTTGAAATTAACTTCGGACATGTTCTGCCCTTAAATGGTTTACTGTTATTTTGATATCAAATAACTATTGTTTTGAAATGTCGTGACAGGGAGTAGTTTTTCAGGGTTTTTTTTTTCGATTTATGAGTTTGACTGTCCCTCTGGTATCTGTCGTCCCTCTTTTATCTTTTTGAACTGTAGCATTATAACTGATGAATAATTTAGAAAACTGGATCGATACTAAAGTTTTTGGAAGTCTTTTCACAAGGGCGGCAATGTCATAGTTCAATACTCATGTGGTGAAATGCAACATGTATGATTGACTTCGGATGTCATATTAAAAAAGCATCTTTTAATGCAATACTATATGTCTACACTGTCGGTAGTTAAATCTGAAATGGATGAAATGATCCTTGAGCTTTGCTGCGCGTATAAAGTAATCAAAAGTTTACTGTCGATGATGGAAAGCTGTCATATAGCACGATATTTCCTGCGGAAATATTTTAAGATAAAATTTATCTTTGTGTTCGTATGATCATTCGAAGTGAACGTCCTATTTCAGGTGTAAACAAATAAGGAAATGAATACACCAACGTTCCTCAACTGAATGTTTTGTACATAATAAGGAAAAATAACATCACATTTGAAAAGTAATAAGGTAGCATGCATTCCTTACTTAGTTGTATTTTTTTAATAATAGTATATGTTGCTGAAATCATTAAAGATTAATGATTACATATTTCAAAGGCATAACGTTCCATTCTTAAAATAATACTTAACGAAACTAATTTTGAGTAGCAAACATGTTTCACTAATTGTATTCAAAATTATTTTGCACATCACCGTAAAAAGAAGAAAATGAAAAACCCTTCATGTAGATGAACAGGATGCTTTTACAATATTGTTTTTTTTTTCTTCTCCTTTACAATTAATGGTTGAACATATCTATTTGATAACATTGGTACCTTGTTGACACAATGATTTATTGGAAGCAATATAGTATCAATCATGGTCTTCGTCTTATAGATTATTTCTCTATTTTCAAGTATTACAAACGAGCTATTTATTATTTTGACTTTTAGTTGTATCTTGCATTCGTTTTTATAAAGCAAATATTAATTACATTGTTACCTTGTTGCTAAAATGAAGTGGAAGCAATATACTTTCAATCATTGTCACCTTCTTATAGATCAATTCTCTATTTTCAAGTATTCCTAACGAACTATTTATTTTTTTGACATTTCCTCAAGACCTGTAATTGTATCAATCATTTGTTTTGTAAAATAAGGAGGGCTAGTTAACTACATTGTTACCTTTGTGACACTAAAATAGAGGGGAAGCAATATACTTTTAATCATTGTCACCTATTTATAGATTATTTCTCTATTTTCAAGTATTACAAACAATCTATTAATTATTGTGAAATTTCGTCAAGACGTTTTATTGTATCTTTCAATCATCTTTTTAAAAAGAAAAGCCTAGTTAATTGCCTTGTTACCATTGTGACAATTAAATGAAGCGGAGGCAATATATTATTGTCACCTTTTTGAAAAATATTTCTCCTTTTTTAGAAATTATAATCATTGATAAGCAAACTTTTTTAATTTATCGACAGCTCTTTAAAATCTATATTTGTTAGTCTCATTTTGAGATTTTAATGAGAATAAATTCCCTCAGGGCACGTTATCTATCATCCCGGGTACATAATTAATATTTACTGTGAATGAGTTTCAAAATCAATATAATTAAACACAAAGCACTGTATTGAATAAATTAAGTTGAATATATCAACATATTTTGTTTACTAAAATATAATATTTGTACATCAAACAAAATTGGATTGTAGTTCAACAGATAGTATTCAGCGGACATAATGTGTGTATCCTTTAATAACGTCATACAGATGGTAGCGCTCCTAACCTTGACAAAAGTTAACTTAGAGTTAACTTGTTGACTGCTTTTTAAGTTAACTTGAGAATGTGGTCAGGTCTGTTTCTGACCAGACCTGTGGACAAGTCTGCTATTGACCAGACCTGTGGACAGGTCTGCTTTTGACCAGACCTGTGAACAGGTCTGCTTCTGAACAGACCTGTGGGCAAGCCTGCTATTGACTTGACCTGGGGACATGTCTGCTTATGAAATGTTATCGTTTTTGCGACTTATCATATCAGACTTGAGCTTTATTAAAATATGTATATACAACATTCGCATTGTTTTTCCCCAGAAGGCCTCTCAGGCTCTGACAGCAAATTTCTTTACTCGCTATACTCTACTAGACATTATTCATAACTGTTCAACGCAATTCTTTTTTTTTATTTTATATATTCTGATATACATTAGTCAAATTCATAGGGCTATCATATTTTTTTAATTAAAAGGCGGATAGAAAGGTTATCCAACGTATCGGAACAACATTCTTATATCATGGGATATCAACATCTTTGTCGACGTTACTTCGTTCCCCGTATTTTACCTGTCTCTTCCTAATTTTTACTTTATGCATTATCCCCTACATGCATGGATATTTTATTGTTATTTAACGTGTTTGGATTAGATTTACTATTCTTTTTCCGCAGAATATTCTAACAAAAATTGTACAGTTGTAAAGTGTCCGGATATGTACAATGTGGTAAAACTACTAACAATCTCGTCAAATTCGTCAGATTTGTCGAGAGATTTGTGCACTTGAATGAAATAGCTGGCATTTGACGTTTAACTACAAACAAAATCAATCAACCGACATATTAAATTAACAGCATACTATTCCCAGAAGAGAACGTCATATACATTTTTTTATTTTTGAAAAGCACAAATGAATTCGGACATGTCAGTGTTGGTACATGTACTTGGATGATGCGGCCTAATAGTTTTGTTTTACGCACCCTAGTGACTGTTCAATATTATGAATACAGAGATTAAATGCTGACATTCTCAATTGATGCGGAAAAAAATTTGCATTAATTGTTTTCCTTATTGATTACTTTTGCCGTCCTACTAACATGTTCGTAGGAGTGCCAGGAGAAGACAGAAAGGCGCTATCCAAACAGCGGTCATTTATTTTATACATTGAATCCAGACATCAAAAATATGACTGATTTACTATGCGGATATATATAGAGTTTTAAATTAAAGTGCACATATGCAGGTCAGTTTTTGGTCGATGCGGTCAAATAATTTTGTTGTATAAGTCAGCATGAAGTATCAAAACTACTGAAATTTTGTTACGTATTAAAATATTTTGAATAAAAGGAGGACATGCTGGCACCCTGAATTAATGCGAATAAAAATGTGTTGTTATTATATTGCAATATTACTGTCCATTGTATTATACATTGAATCCCGACATAAAAATATGGCTTATTTACTATTCGGGTATAAAGATTTACAAATTAAAGGGCACATATTGTCAGTTTTGGTCAATGCGGTCAAATAATTTTGTACAAGTTAGCATTAGGTATCAAAACTACTGAAATTTTGTTATGTATCAATATTTTAAATAAAAGGAGGACATGCTGGCACCCTAAATTTATGCGAACAAAAATGTGTGGTTATTGTATTGCAATATTGCTGTCCATTGTATTGTACTTGAATTCTAACACCAAAAAAATGGCTGATTTACTATGCGGGTATACATGGTATATAGATTAACAAAGTAAATTGCACATATGGTCAGTTATCATGGTTATGTTCAATGTGGTCAAATCATTTTGTTGTACAAGTCAACATGAGGTATCAAAACTACTGAAATTTTGTTACGTATTTAAAATATTTTGAATAAAAGGAGGACATGCTGGCACCCTAAATTCATGCGAACAAAAATTTGTTGTTATTGTATTGCAATATTGCTGTCCATTGTATTGTACATTGAATACGAACACAAAAATATGGCTGATTTACTATGCTGGTATACAAGGTATATAAATTAACAGATTAAAGTGCACATATGGTCAGTTTTGGTGGAAGCGGTCATATAATTTTGTTGTACAAGTCAGCATGAGGTATCAAAGCGACAGAAATTTTGTTATGGATCAATATTTTGAATAAAAGGAGGACATTCTAGCACCTTAAATGTATGCGAACAAAAATTTGTTGTTATTGTTTTGCAATATTACTGTCAATGACTGTCCATTGTATTATACATTGAATCCTGACATAAAAAATATGGCTTATCTACTATTCAGGTATATAGATTTACAAATTAAAGTGCACATATGGTCAGTTTTGGTCAATGCGGTCAAATAACTTTGTTATACAAGTCAACATAAGGTATCAAAACTACTGAAATTTTGGTACATATCAATATTTTGAATAAAAGGAGGACATTCTGGCACCCTAAATGTATGCGAACAAAAATTTGTTGTTATTGTATTGCAATATTGCTGTCCATTGTAATGTACATTGAATCCTTACACCCAAAAAATATGGCTGATTTACTATGCGGGTATACATGGTATATAGATTTACAAATTAAAGTGCACATATGGTCAGTTTTTGGTCAATGGGTCAAATCATTGTGTTGTACAAGTTAACATGAGGTATCAAAACCACTGAAATTTTGGTAGTTTCATTATTTTGAATAAAAGGAGGACTTGCTGGCACCCTAAATTTATGCGAACAAAAATTTGTTGTTCATGTTGTTATTGTATTGCAATATAGCTGTCCATTGTATTATAATACATTGATACTTGACATAAAAAATATGGCTGATTTACTATGCGGGTATACATGGTATATAGATTGTACAAAAGAAGGACATGCTGGGACTTTTAATTTATGCAGACAAAATTTTGTAGTCATGTGTTCTAATGATGCTTTCATTTTGTATAATAGTTTCTCTCCTGAAATTAAAATATTGCTGATTGTGGCTAGTACATAGATCAAGGACGTATAACAAACATCTAATATACGTCGTTGCATAGATATACATAATATTAAGTGCAAATATGATTGAATATAATAGGTATTGGAATATATATTCAGTGCCCGTTATCATTGTAACCAAGATCTTTTTTTTTAATTAATAGATTGGCAGATCACAGATAAATAATTTAATTTGTGTATAAACAAGCAACGTTTTATGCGTACTTTATTTTCAAATATTTTTATTTAATCCTGTTTATATAACGGAAGAATTAATTTTACTTTATTTTCGATGTTTATACTACGAAACAAAGATATTAAAAAATATTTTTAAAAAGTCGATGTTTAGGTGTCATACCACCAATTACTCCTCAAATTTAGAACGTATGTGAAAGTAGGCCTACTCGGACAAAAAAAAGTGCATTTGATGTCATTGTTCACCTAAACTAACTAACAAATTTGCAGAAATGAAAGTTTTGTTGAAAGAGAAATATATTAAGACCATTTTGAGCCAAAATTTACCTGTCTATGAGTTTGCATTAAAAATTGAGGATTAATGCGCTCCATAGTATACTAATTTAAGATTTCCAGAAAACCAGGGGTTATTTTTAGTGGTACCTCCTTTCGGAAGCTCTCTGCTTTCTTATATGATTTTGAATGTATGTTGAAAATTGGCATGCAGAAAGGTGACACCTGTACAATTCAGGATATACCTAGTTTCTATGAAGTTAAACTTAAGGTAAAATATTTAGAAAGCTGTGAAAATTGCAAAATTTGGTTGAACAGATAGGGACTTTTAATTGGTGGTATGACACCTTTAAGCAGTGAAACATCAAAATCAGAAAACAATTGTTTTTTTTTTGTCTTAATTGATCATTTGAGATAATAGTAGCCACATTTCAATCTTTTTGGGGGTAAAATGTCACATATTGCAAATCTAGAGCCTAAATCTTGAGTTTGTCCTATTTTCAGCTTTTCCCATCCTGACAATATGCTTTTATATAAAAAAATGTCCTAAATGATGTTATAAATGCACAGAAAGTTATTCTGTGGTGTTAAACATTGAAACATAAGTTGTTTACTAGCCCCAAAAAAATTTTGTCATGCAGATTTAATGAAATTATTTGATTTTTACCCCTTATACAGGGATGATTCCACTACATAGTTTAGGGCCGCTTAGCGGCCCTTAAATTTGCCAGCGGCCCCAAAAAAATGTTAGTGAATATAAATTCCCAATTCAGGAAAATAAAATAAAAATCTGTATTTCCGAAAAAGTTTCAGTCCCCTATCACCGCAACTATAATTTTTCATAGTTTGTCGTCAAAACGTAGTAAAATCCGGATAAGAATGCTGACTACCATCGCATTTTTTTTTTTTTTGCTTAATCCTGTTGCCCCTTGGTGGAGCATAGGCCACTAACGATATTTCTCCAACTTGTTCTGTTCTTTGCTAGCCTCTCCAGATCGTGCCACTTGTACCCTTCTTTCTCCATCTCGGCTGCAACATTCCTTCTCCAGGTGTATCTTGGTCTGCCCCTGCTACGCTTTCCTTGTGGGTTCCACTGTAAGGCTTGCCTTGTAATGTTAGTTTTTGGCTTCCTCAGTGTGTGTTCTATCCATCGCCATTTTCTCTTTTTTAACTCTTCATCAACTGGGGATTGGTTGGTCTTTTCCCAAAGATCTTTGTTTGATATCTTCTCAGGTCATCTGATGTTAAGGATGCGCCTGAGGCAGTTGTTAATGAAGACTTGAAGTTTATGAAGCAGGTTTTTTGTTGTTTTCCAAGTCTCAGCTCCATATAAGAGAATGGTTTTTACGCATTTTATTAACAACGATTAAATTATGTCAACGTGAGGTAAACAATTTTAGCAGTCGGATTCAATTGAATAAAATTTTATGAGAGTATTTGAATTCGCAAAAGTAGATCGCTTAGCAGGTTGATCAAAAACATGCTTTTTGTCAAAATTGGTGTCAAAGCAGACCTCGGCAAAGAAAAAATTCAAATTTTGATATAACATTGATGAATCAATTTTAATGGGCGCCGATCTTATAAAAGCAGATCGCCCAGCAGAGCCGTTTATGTAACTTACTTAAATCCTGTTTTGTAAAAGAAATTATTTGATATTTTACTCTATTTCCTCAAATTCAAAAGACAAAAGTTTGAGCGTTTTTGAAAATAATGTTGACGATGGACCATTCATGAAATGAGCCCCCCCCCCCCCCCCTCCTGAAATACGATTTCATCATTATGGAACTGTTTCAAAAGATATAAAAAATGATCCAAATAATTTTAAAGTTCACTGGTGCCTGGTGCAATTGCTTTAAATATAAGTATATAACCTTTTGTAATTGCTTTTCTGAATTTGACAATTGGCCAGATCAATTTGAAATCCATTTGAATCAAGGTAAGCTTATAAAGATGATCTGTTGACAAAATACTGAATGGATGATTTTTTTCAGTGGTTAATATGGCAAGCCATTTTGTTATTTAATCTAACTTCAAGATATCTCATAAACTTTATAAGATATCTTATATAATAGTTCATTAGATATCTTATATAGTTTGTAAGATATCTTATAAAGTTTATAAGATATCTTACATGCATATGTTATAAAATTTATGAGATATCTTTTATAGTTTATAAGATATCTCATATAATTTTCTTTATCAGATATCTTATAAATTTTATAAGATATCTTATAAACTATATAAAAGATATCTTATATAAAGTATATTTATAAGATATCTTATAATCGATATTAGATATCTTCTTTATTATATAAGATATCTATTTATATAAGATTTCTTATAAAAAAGATTATTTAAGATATATCTTATTTCTCTAATTCTTCGTCAATTTATCTCTTTCTGCACCCATTGTATAAAAAAAATTTAATCAATGTGTGGTTTCGTTTGATCTCAGTACTTCATTGGTTAAAATCCGATTATGACGTCGAATGTTCTTGCTTTCCTCTGAATTTCCTATTGTGACGGCATGAAAAAAGGCGACCATGTCTGATGACGTCACATAGAAAGAACACATCTTTTTGCAGATCATTTGAGAAGAAGGAATAAGTTTGCCTGCATAATGTTAGAAAATCATTAGAGAAATAGATTCCGCCTCCAAAGCTCGTGTAATACGATATTTATCCACTCTCGACAGTTACATTTTAAATATTTAAAATGCTCGGGCAAGCTTTGCGTTTTAAATTTGAAAATTTAACTGTCTCGAGTGGATAAATATCGTATTACACTCGATGAAGTGGTAGAATCTATATATATTATATAAGATATATTATTAGAGACATCGTATAGAAATTATAAGATAATTCATATAATATATCTTATATAATTTTCTTAAGATGATATCCAATAAACTATATAAGATATCTTGTATAAAAAATATTTATAAGATATTTCATATTCTTAATGAGATATCTTATAAACTTTAGAAGATATCTTATAAAGTATATAAGATATCTTATAAGTATATCTAAGTATAAAGTATATAAGAATTCTCATTAATATAAGATATCTCATATAATATATAAGATAGCTTTAAAAAAATAAATTATATAAGATATCTCATATATTAAATGAGATATCTTATAAAAATCTAATATGTTATATAAGATATCTTATATATTATGAGATAATTTGAGATAATTTGAAATTCGAATAAATAGCTAAACTGCTTAAGTGCCATAGGTTTATGTTAGCTAGTATATATGCCTTGTTTACCAAAGTTAAGATGATAGTGCATCATGTGCAATGGTATTCATGGTATTCATGTATTACAACTTCCCTGGTCTGAATCCAATAACTTCTTCAAGCAGTGTTCAGGTGAAACTTAATATACATTTTCCGTTTTTACAGGTCAGGAAAATGATATTATTTCGTTTTAGATTGTATGCATAAAAAATTCCCAATTGGGATAAAAATTCCCAATTTGATGTTCAGGGGACCCGTTTGAAAACACCTGGGATCATCCCTGTTATAGCATTGTGTCATACTATGTACTTGGCAGATAGCATAGCCTAATGAAAGCACTGCAGAAACTCACAAAAGCACCATTTATTATTCCAAATGAAATTTTTATATCTTAAATTTTATTAACTGATGTAAATAAACACAGTTAAATGACCATGACTGCACTTTTGATCAATTTGTAGTACTTTACTGACACCAGATGAAAAAAAGGGGGGTCAATATTCCTTGACACTTCAATACCTTGGATTTTTTACTAAATTCATTGCAAAAATTGTTGGAAGTCTTTAAAGAAGTAGAAAAAAAAAGAAAAAATCAGCAAACAATGATCTTGATATTGAAAGTTTATGTTCCTGTAGCCCAAAATGAAATTTTCAAGTATTTTCTATCAAAGTCATACATTACAGTCAGTTTAAATTGAGCTGTGAAATTTTTATTATAAGTCGCATAATGCTAAGATAGGCTGTTTTAAACTACAAATTGACTAAGGATTAAGAATAAAGCAAAATAAAAGATTTCTAATCAACTTTTTTGTCTCTTTAGGTGTCATACCACCAATTACTCCCTCAAATTTAGAACGTATGTGAAAGTAGGCCTACTCGGACAAAACAAAGTGCATTTGATGTCATTGTTCACCTAAACTAACTAACAAATTTGCAGAAATGAAAGTTTTGTTGAAAGAGAAATATATTAAGACCATTTTGAGCCAAAATTTACCTGTCTATGAGTTTGCATTAAAAATTGAGGATTAATGCGCTCCATAGTATACTAATTTAAGATTTCCAGAAAACCAGGGGTTATTTTTAGTGGTACCTCCTTTCGGAAGCTCTCTGCTTTCTTATATGATTTTGAATGTATGTTGAAAATTGGCATGCAGAAAGGTGACACCTGTACAATTCAGGATATACCTAGTTTCTATGAAGTTAAACTTAAGGTAAAATATTTAGAAAGCTGTGAAAATTGCAAAATTTGGTTGAACAGATAGGGACTTTTAATTGGTGGTATGACACCTAGAGCGGTCCTGGTTACAAGTTAACTTAGTGTTGAGAAGACCAGTCAAAAGTTAACTTGGGAACAGGTCTGGTTTTGATCGGATTTTTCAAAGCAAAAGTTAACTTATGTTAACTTTGTGACAGGACTGGTTTCGAAGTTAACTTATGTTAACTTTACGGCAGGACTGGTTTCTAAGTTAACTTCTGTTAACTTTTGACAGGACTGGTTCGAAGTTAACTTATATCAATAGCGGACCTGTTTCCAAGTTAACTTTTTGGCAGACATAAAAAAAAAACAGTCCTAGGACCAAGTCCGCTTTTCAAGTTAACTAGATTTTGGTCCTAGGACTGGTCAGAGCAGTCCTAAATCCGATCACAGGTTAACTTTGACCAGTCCAAATGACTGGTTATCAAGTTAACTTGCTATACAGGCTAGGACTGCACCCATCTGTAAGTTATACCATTTTTGCCAGTAATGCATTTCTATCTGCTATACCCTGCAAATATATTTGATCTCCATATAAAACAGTTCAAAAACAAAAACCTAGAAAAACTAAGGGATTAATGTATTCAACGAACAATATTTGGAAAAGATAATTTTAAGATGTGTTCATTCTTTAGTTTTCTAAGTTGTCTTTTGTTTATTTTTGGATCTCGAATCTCGTTTTCCCCGGCTTTGTCAATTTGTGTTCTCCTTATCAGTTTGAATAAACCTATATTACCTTTCGTCTCTCTCGTATAAATCTGTTAATGTAGTACATTTTTTAACAATAGAATGCACATTTGATTGATCCCTTAAACAATCTTAGGGGAACGTGTGTGATTTGTAGTTTGCCTGTACGAGTGACATTGCTAAATGCATGCAATGGACAATGGTGATTCTCCATTTAAAAGTAGTGCTACTTATAATAAGTGGTTTTATGTCGTTATTTGGTGGAACACACAACCTTTTACTTTGAAATTACTTGTAAGGTAAAGGTCATTATTGAAACCGAGATGTGCTACCTATAATCGTAAATTTGTGGCTGTTATTTGTACTCAATAATCAATCAATTGTAATCGAATTGCAGCCCTTGAATAGTAGAAACTGTCAAGCTGTAAGTAGATGAGATAGGGAGGCAGTTCTTCCCATTAGCCAGTTAGAACGATGCCATGGTAAACGTGTTCAATAATTTATTGTTTGTCTATAACATTATCGGCTGCCGGTTTTAAATGTGTATGTGATCAAAATAACGTCGGTTGCACTGGTTTGTTCTAACTACAACTGTACTGAACACTATCCTACAAAATGAAGGACACGAAACCTTTAAAATGCCTGCTGCACTACAAACCATAATTTGTATGATTTCAAAACATCATCGAACAAATCTCATTTGTTTTTAATTGTGTTATACTTAGACAAGAAGAATATATTCTTGTTATTTTGAATCTCTCTTTAGATTCTGTACACGTTTCTAACATATTATATTTGACAGAATACAGCTAGGCCTTTTTACGATTGAAACAAGGAAATATGATCAAATGGTTCGTGTTCTCCGTATGTAGATTTCTTTGTTGTCTTTTTTCGACTTTAAAATGTCCTTTGGTATTTTTCGCTTCTCTTTTTACAATGTTAAGGAATAAAATGCTACTTTCCTTTCAACATATATTAGTTATAGTGATGCATTAGATAAAAGCTAGGAGTGATACACATAACTATGTAGCATCATACCAGCAACGCCCGAATATCTCAAAATTAATACGATATTCCCGGGCTTGTATGTCCTATCATGATTTCCTTGATGAAAGGGTGCTGCTCACAAGGAAGCTATTAAAACAAGAGTTCCAAATCCTGAAGTTGAAATCATCTCTTTGTAAATTTTACGGTCACCATCATATGTTGGTTGACAGTTATGGAATATCCGTTTCACAGATGATATCGAATATGTTCTTTATCTCGTAAGAATAATCCTGTTCCCTTTTAACGAATATGACCTACCGAATTAGACTATTTACCGGGTTTATTAGACTTGCTACAATTCCCTTTCTATTATTTCACTCTTACTAATTTATATGTTTACTGATAAGTGCCAGCCTACTGATTGCCCTGTAGATGACAGTATAATTGTAATCTCCTAGTTATAGCAGTAAAATTATTAAAGGGGCAAAATTGAAAAAAAAAGAAAAAACATAATTAGGAAGGGACATGTAGCAAGTCTATGGGTTTATAATAACATAAACAACACCACAGTTGCCACATGTTGAGGGGTTCCAACTTACTCTTCCGGAGCAACTGGGAACACCCCCTGTTTTTATGGGGTTTGTGTTGCTTAGTCTATAGTTTCTGTGATGTGTCTTGTGTACTATTTTTTGTCTGTTTGTTTTTTCATTTTTAACCACGTCATTGTCAATTTATTTTTGATCTATAAGTTTGACTGTCCCTCTTGTATCTTTTCCGCTCTTTTCAGGTTCTTCGTATTCTAAACAAGGCCGTTGTGATGTCACTTTTATGTTGTTACATATTTAAATTGACTAAGGAAGACTCTCCTTATAAAGGATATGTTTTGCAACTAAACAATTGTATATTCGAAGACATCTTGTAACAATGTATTTTGTTTTGCTTTACTTTAAATTTTAAGATCTAGCATAGGGGCAAATGTGACAGATTATGCAGATGTGCATGACACAAGGGAAGTTTGGAGACAAATGCCTGATACATAATTCAAACATACCATTAGACTTATGTTACGTGTTTCTATTTACATGTTTCATGTTTTTGATGCCACATAAATAGACTTATTTTACTTTTTATTGTGTAAGGGTTTATTCTTTATTTCAACCAAATTGTCAGTTTTTATGCCCCACCTACGATAGTAGAGGGGCATTATGTTTTCTGGTCTGTGCGTCCGTTCGTCCGTCCGTCTGTTCGTTCGTCCGTTCGTCCGTTCGTCCGTCTGTCCCGCTTCAGGTTAAAGTTTTTGGTCGAGGTAGTTTTTGATGAAGTTGAAGTCCAATCGACTTCAAACTTGGTACACATGTTCCCTATGATATGATCTTTCTAATTTTAATGCCAAATTAGAGATTTTACCCCAATTTCATGGTCCACTGAACATAGAAAATGATAGTGCGAGTGGGGCATTCGTGTACTGAGGACACATTCTTGTTTAAGAAGATCTAAATATGCAGGATACCGATATCTTGTATCTATCAAATCAAGTTAAACCTGACGTAAAAACAAATAACAAATCAGCTTTTTGAGAAATGGAAGGATACACACAAATAACATTTCCGGCTAAATGTCTCCGATATTAAAATCCAATTATCAAAATCATTCAAGACATATTGAAATGACCATAATGCTTGAATGATGTGATTTACCGCTTGTGCATTGCCTTGTCGTATGAATTCTGATCATCGCAAGAACTCCTTTGTTTAATTTTTTTCATTTCTTTTCTTTTAGATTTAAAAGGAGTCGCAAATAGATAATTAGACCGCGTGTTGCTTTAAATAAATTTTTTTTCTAAGGCTTTTGATACCGTATTTATATAAAATAAGTTACAAATTAACGTCATACAGTACATGTATATGGCATTTTTTTTAAAACAGCCTTTTTAAACATAGTGTCATTTGTGTTGAAAATGAAATTTTGTCAATTGTTATGCTGTGTTAGACGAAGTAATATATGTTGATAATTAGCCTTTCAGAAGAAGCTTTGAGCAAAATATCGGTTGCGTTCGTATCCATTGTTGATGAATTGTTTTGCCTTTCGAACAAGACATAACTGATTGTAACTATGTCATCTATCGACAAAACAATTTTCTTATTGTTAACAACACCCAACAGAGTACTTGAGTACTTGAGTGCACTTTCGAATTTGCTTAAAACGTACATCTTTTTTTATTATTGGTGTCTTGTCGAATGTTTGTTTTGGTGGAGTTTCTCGTTTACTTTTCTTTTCCAAAACGTTTGTATGACTGTTCAATCCCTGGTAGTGCTTTTTTTTAAATATCAATGACACATGCCTTCAGTAAGAATAAGATCGTTCTCTCGAATTTAAAATAATCTTGTCAAAACATATCCCATTGATGTTTGAATTAGATCTAAAGCACATTTGTTTATAGATAATATATAATATTGTCGACTAGCTAGATTTATTACAAACATCATGCATGTATTTCTTATTATAGCAAACATTTTAGAAAAATTAGCTTCAACCTATCGGTAAAGCGGTCAAAGGGATATAATTGTAGTATTTTTCTTAGCATTCTATCATTTCGATAAATAGTTCTCCACTTTTTTTATCGTAAGTTTTAAATTGTATTTCCACGCAGCTGTTTAATAATGCTCTTGATTTAATCACCATTGTCAAAAAATGTTGTTATAACTGCATTTTAAGGTAGACATTGTATAATCATGATAATGACATTAAAATTGAAACCATTTGCTATATCTTTCATTCATCATGTACTTTTAAGCTCATAAAATCAAGTAAAACGCGGTAATACAATATGATTTGTAAAAGTTTTTATGATAGACCAATGATTGTTATTTTATGTATTCCACTTAGCAACTGGGTTCTCCGAAGACTTTTATATGTGTGTTATTCAGAACATAGTTTGTTGGTAAGCGCATATTGATCACTTTAATATTATAGAGATTTTCAGAGAGATTACAAATAACTTATACAAAAAAAGTATTGCTATGTTGTGATGTTACACTGTTGTTTCAGGTAAGTGTGAGAGTTGGTACCTATTAAGACGTTTAAACCCGCTGCATTTGATTGCACTTGTCATAAGTCATGAACCTGATGTTCAGTGTTTGTCGTCTGTTGATGCGATTCATAAATGTTTCTTGTTTCTCGTTTTTGATCTAGATTAGACAGTTGGTTTTCCCATTTGCATGGTTTTACTCTTACTTGTCATTGTTGGGGCCCTTGGTAGCTTGCAGGTCGGTGTAAGCAAAGGCAAGGTATTGAAGGCCCTGCGTTGACCTTTAATGGTTTACTTTTTACAAATTGTTACTTGCATTGTCTCATTGGCACTCATACCACATCTTCTTATATCTACTTAACATGAGTATCAATAGTTTACCTGTACAGGTATGTACCAAGTCAGGAATAACACAGTTGTTTTCCGTTTGTTTATATAGTCGTACCTTTGTCGTTTCCAGGTTTTATGGACATCATTTTTTTTAATTTACTTTAGAGTTTGGAATATTGGTAAATACATTTTATATTTAATACATACTTATGAACGATTTATTAAATCTAAGGTTTAGTTATCTCTCGTTCATCAGAAGAAATCTTAGTTCAGACCTGTACTTTGTATACCATTTCAAACTGTGTTTTTGTTAGATATCGTTATGCTTTGTATAGATCAGATGAGTTAACCCCTTTTCAACTGATTTTTATAGTTTGCTCATGTGGTGTGTTGTAACACTACTGTCCCAGTTTATAGTGTTGGTTCGGAGCTCGTGTTAACCCCACAAAATTCTTTCTGTACCTGTCCCAAATCAGATGTATGTCGTTCAGTGGTTATTGTTTGTTCATGTCTATTCTATTCTTTCCTTAATTATTTTGATTTATACGGTAAATTTTTAATTAAATTGATTCGTATATAGTCGTCGCCTTTTATTGACGACTATGTGGTATGTTTTTCCTTATTGTTGAAGATCTTTGTAACATGTTCAAGACAGAGAGCAGATAAGTTTAATGTAGGAGATTTTACCATGTCCAATTATCATTCATTCAATAATGTGTTTTTTAAATATTGAGAACGAAATCCAAACCATTTCATCATTTGAATTCACCAGATAATCCTTTTTTACTATCAATAGAACATCATTATGTTGTAGCACCACTTTACTAATTCATATAAATACATAGGTTTTGAAACGAGATGATAATATGACAATGACTGAATAACCGTACTACAGGATAGTATAACAATCAAAATAATTCTATCGTGTAGCTGTTTTAATTATTCTGGCAATTTCACCCGACAGCATGGTTTGAACCTCACATACTCGACAATAACTTGAAGACTGCGAGGACACTTGAAGTTGACGATCTGCTTTGGAATTTGTTATCTATGCTTTTGTTGACTTTGTTTACTTTTTTATAAAATTAACAATGGGTGTTTTCTCAAACAACACAGAATAATCAAAACCTGCGGAGAAGCTAACTCAAGGTGAAAGGTTAAATTTCATTATTCATTTAATATTTAACAATTGAAAATCTTGAACAGCAATGTATCAACATGTTGTAATATCGTGTAGTCGACCGTTAATCTTTTATAACAGATAGCAACGCGTGTTCCTGTAAGGGAAACAGTTAAAAAAAATTATTGTTCTCAATAAATTGCTAACGAATCATTCAGCAATCCTCTATCTCAATAATGTGTCACTCTTACGTTTTATATTGTGTCACTTTCTCATTCTTACTTCCGGTTCATGTTACTTTCTCACTCTCACTTCCGGTTTATATCACTTTCTCATTCATACTTCCGGTTCATGTCTCTTTATCATTCTTACTTCCGGTTCATGTCACTTTCTCATGCTTACTTCCGGTTCATGTCACTTTTTCATTCTTACTTCCGGTTCATGTCACTGTTTCATTCTTACTTACGGTTCATGTCTCTTTATCATTCTTACTTCTGGTTCATGCGACTTTCTCATTCTTACTTCCAGTTCATGTCACTTTCTCATTCTTACTTCCGGTTCATGTCAATTTCTCATTATCCCAACCTGCGGAGAAGCTAACTCAAGGTGAAAGGTTAAATTTCATTATTCATTTAATATTAAGTAATTGAAAATCTTGAACAGCAACGTATCAACATGTTGTAATATCGTGTAGTCGACCGTTGATCTTTTATAACAGATAGCAACGCGTTTTCCTGTAAGAGAAACAGTAAACAAAAATTGTTGTTCTCAATAAATTGCTTACGAATCATTCAGCAATCCTCTGTCTCAATAATGTGTCACTCCTTCGTTAGATTTGTGTCACTTTCTCACTTTTACTTCCGGTTCATGTTACTTTCTCACGCTTATTTCCGGTTCATGTCTATTTATCATTCACACTTCCGGTTTATGTCTATTTATCATTCTTACTTCCGGTTCATGTCACTTTCTCATGCTTACTTCCGGTTAATGTCACTTTATCATTCCTACTTCCGGTTCATATCACTTTTTAATTCTAACTTCCGGTTCATGTCACTTTATCATTCTTACTTCCGGTCCATGTCACTTTCTCATTCTTACTTCCGGTTCATGTCACTTTCTCATTCTTACTTCCGGTTCATGTCAATTTCTCATTTGTGTATCATTGCAATATGTCTTACTGTCGGTCTTCCATTTTTCGTTATATTCGTGTTTAACATCTGACAAACAGATTGCTGCCTCTTTATCACATCTACAGAAATTTAATTTACAAGGATCACTGTCATCTGTAACAAACAAAAAATGAAATGTACTTAAAGCGACGAATAAATCACGTGACTAAAAGAAGCCACGTGACTAATTGATGCGTAAGGTACTCATTGTTACGTGTTCTATTTTTGGCAATATTATACAACATAACGTTGTATTTTTGAATGGTTGTACAGCTGCTTGTCGGGATTTTACTGGAGTAGTAAAGCATACATATAAGACAACTCTCTATCAAAATTGCAATGTATTAAAAGTAAACAATTATAGGTCAAAGTACGGCATTCAACACAGATCAGTAGATGTTACATGTATATATTAGAAACTCGGATTCGGTTTTCGATTTTGTGTCCTTTTTCTGATATTCATGTACGAATCTAAAATGGTTTGTTGTGCAATTTACAATCTCACAACACTCATAGAATGTGTCCTTCTACTTCACACCTTGACTTGCGCACTTGGCTATGCCAAATCAATAATATGTAGCTGAGTAAGTTCAGATGTCAACAGTCAACACAAAATTCGATATTCCGTTAGTTTTCTCTATTGAATGGTTTTACATTTGTCATTTCGGGGCTTTTTATAGCTAACTATTCGAAATTGGCTTTGCTCATTGTTGGAGGCCGTATTGGCTTTGCTTATTGTTGGAGGCCGTACTATAACCTAAAGTTGTTAATTTATGTGTCATTTGTCCTCTTATGGATAGTTGTCTCGTCGGAAATCTTACATATTTTCTTTTTTTATAAATGTAAAAAACATCAAATGCACCTCCAAAAGTAATCTTAGATCTATATTTGAAGCATAGAACAAGAACATCGTGAACAACTGAATTCAAAAATATTTGTTCCGTACCAGAAAACAGAACAAAAGTACTCGAATTAATAAAAGCTAATTAGGGCTAAATGCATTGGCGGATCCAGGGGGAAAGGGGGGGGGGGTGGTTTCCAAGGGTTGGAACCCTCCCCTTTTTTGCCGATCAATGCATTTGAATGGGGACATATAGTTGGACCCCCCCCCCTTTTTTTTTGTCCTGGGTTAGGGAATCCCCGCTTTTTAAAATGTTGGATCCGCTCCTAAAATATATGTATATAGTGACCTTATACGGATATCGATGCTGACAGTAGCAAGACTTATTGCTTTGTCTCTATTCTTTACTTTTAAATTATCGATCATATTTTAAACAAATCAGTTGTGTTCATATATGGTTGTGTCTTACGAATGCAGAGATGTACTTACGACAGGTAATTGTTTTGAAAAAACAAGTTCCATACGAGTAATATCGAGATGAATGCGGGCATTTCTTGGCAAAAATATTTCGAAGGCACATATGGTGTTGCCAACAGCATCTAAAAATAAAATTATAAGCTGATATTCAACCATGGTCATTTTTACAAATGTTTTCCACATGTATACTTCCAAAAGTCAATCGTTGATTGTTCTGTTTCAAAATTAGTTTTAAACAAAATTAATATTACTGCGACTGCAGAGTCTTACATTTACATAGGCAGGCTTTAAAATACAAAATGCTTCAAAGTATTGCAGTCAAAAGTCTTTGTAACATCGTCTCCCATTTACTAAATGTCATGTGAAGATGGATTGCAGCTTAACGTCCAGTGGCAAGCTAATATGCATATTCAGGACGATAACACGTTCATGTAATATGAATATTAAACGTGCTTTGTACTAAAACCAACAAACCGAGACGGACTTTCAATTTGCCAGTCCGCATAGGTCATCTTACTCGGAAACATTGTCATCTTACTCGGAAACATTGTCATCTTACTCCGGAAACATTGTCATCTTACTCGGAAACATTGTAATCTTACTCGGAAACATTGTCATCTTACTCGGAAATATTGTAATCTTACTCGGAAACATTGTAATCTTACTCGGAAACATTGTCATCTTACTCGGAAACATTGTAATCTTACTCGGAAACATTGTCATCTTACTCGGAAACATTGTCATCTTACTCGGAAACATTGTCATCTTACTCGGAAACATTGTCATCTTACTCGGAAACATTGTCATCTTACTCGGAAACATTGTCATCTTACTCGGAAACATTGTCATCTTACTCGGAAACATTGTCATCTTACTCGGAAACATTGTAATCGTACTCGGAAACATTGTCATCTTACTCGGAAACATTGTCATCTTACTCGGAAACATTGTCATCTTACTCGGAAACATTGTAATCTTACTCGGAAACATTGTCATCTTACTCCGGAAACATTGCCATCTTACTCGGAAACATTGTAATCTTACTCGGAAACATTGTCATCTTACTCGGAAACATTGTCATCTTACTCGGAAACATTGTCATCTTACTCGGAAACATTATTTTGACACTTTTATCTTACTTCTTTAAGGTGCGGAGAAGCAGCAAATAACAATTTTAAAGTCTTTGGATTCACCCGGTCCGGGCCTATGACATCCCACACTTGAGGCAAACAAGCTACATGTACCACGAGAACATCGAGGGAGTGAAAGGCATGTGAAACTTAAGCTTACACATGTGAGATGTTATTTCAATAACAACAACAAATATAAGGCAAACTCAGTTTTAGATCATTTTGAATTAATGTAAAAGTTCAAAAATTACCTGTCTAATTTGTCAACGGACATTCCATTTCCTGTCTGCCCGCACCAACATCCATATCCGTTCAAGTCGTCAGCAAAATATATGTCTCCTGTCTTTGCTTTTAATAGGAAATGAATCCGGTATATATCGTGAAGATCATCTATAAAGATAGAAACATATCATTTTCTAAAATAGATGTTTTACAACTTTTCTCCTTGTCAACCTTAGCATTCACAAACACGAGCCAATTGGACAAAGGAGTAGGTCCGGTAAGCACCGATTTTGGCCTCAAAGGAGTAGGTCAGGTAAGGACCGATTTTGGCCTCAAATTTCAGGTTCATCTGACGGAAGATTTTGACCACTTTTTAAACACTAAAGTGTCTATTTCATTTGTATCAATTATTTTATGTGAACGATTTTAACTGATTTAGTCATTAAAAACGACCCGATTCAAGCTCAAATATGAAAAATCTACCAAATATACCAAAAAATGTCACTTTTCAGATGGTTTTTGTCAAAAATGAAAGTGGCCGCATCCGTGTTCATCCTCAACCTTTTTATATGTTATGTATTATCATAAAATACACCTTACATTTCAATATTAAGGATGAACACGAATGCGGTCACTTTTGTTTTACACGAAAATCGTCTAAAATTTAACTAAAATGCTAGAATTGTGAAGATTTCAGTAATTTAGCATGACTTAATGATGCTAGTACCCGATATATGTGCATTGTATTGTCAAAACCAGCCCATATTTATGTAGCAGAAGCATTCTACTGTCTAATAAATAACTAAAAGTTTACATTTTAACAATTTTGTAAAACTACTATATTTTGGGGCCAAAAAGGGGTCTTACTGGACCTACTCCTTTCATAAGCAAGGGAACTGGTCCCTGTTTCACAAAAACAACTAGTCACTAAAATTGATCGTATTTAAGTATACTGCATTGTTCATAACTTAATGTCAATCTTAGTTGTAAGTTTTTTTGTGAAACCGACTCAGGACGCTTTTCTTGCCATTCCTAATCTCTAATATCGGGCAAGGAGTTCAGTGTGAAGCAAAAATACTCACTTCTTTACAAGCACTGGTTTTATATGAATGATTTGCTACCTGTCGTTTATGCTGTATCGTGCATGCCCTTTAAGAGGGTTTGAATGGGGTTTATATAATACAAAATAATTGGATAAATATGCAGAATAAAAAGCTAAATAAAAGAATAGTGGAAAATCGATGTTTATGTATAATCTTATATTACCTTGCGTGGATTCTATTTTAATATTGTAAGACACAATATCCATAACATGCTGCAACCATGTAACTCTAACATCCCCTTTCAGTATAGCTACGTTGTATGAAAAGAAAAATGATACAAACGTTAATATGACAGGTCTTAGAAAGGTGTACTCATGTTTTTTATCCTGCTCTTAACAAATTATTGTGCAAGTTATAGGTTTTTTTTCTTTAATTCTTTTTGTGTTGCTTAATTTCAATATAATTCTTTTATATTATGCAGAAATATAAATACTGCAATGTGATTGATCAGTTCAAATTTCTTTCCTTTGTTTTCAGAAGATCGTGCTGCCAAAAATACTTTCGTTATTTATGATTTGTTTGTAAATTTGTATGCAATGTAGTCATGCACGGCAGATACGAATGGATCACTATGGTTCCAAGAAAGGTGAAATATAAAAGAATTAGTTAACTACAGATTGATTAGCATTCCACACATTGGAAACGATATTATTTTGATGTGATAACTGTCCGATGTACTTTGCACTAACTTAAATATTTAGTTTGTAAGAGCCGGGAAAATTAACACAGTTGAACTTTTTTATATTGGCACCGGCACAGTCTACACACATCAATAACATATACCGTTAGAAAAAAAAGTGTTTAATTCTAATGTCATACTATACAAATGAAGACTCATTGATACTTGCTTCTATTTCAAGTCAACGACAATGTTAGAATTATACCGTTTACGTTATGTACAGGTTATTTTGATTTCGGCTTCGCCTCTCTTTTCTTCCTGATTCTATACTAGTACATATAGATTTCGTATTTTCCTACAAAATACATGTATTGTACATGTCTTCTTGTGTGTTTTCCTACATTATACGTGTATTGTTCATCGTGTATTCTTGTGTGTATTGCTACAT
Source organism: Mytilus edulis (assembly GCA_019925275.1). Taxonomy (NCBI): domain Eukaryota; kingdom Metazoa; phylum Mollusca; class Bivalvia; order Mytilida; family Mytilidae; genus Mytilus; species Mytilus edulis. The sequence continues at coordinate 21,466,858 of CM034362.1, forward strand.
TTCACGTGTATTGTTCATGTCTTTTTACGGAAAATTGAAACTTTTACCAGATTTACATGCATGTACACATACATGTATTAATTCGGTTGTTCAAAACTCGCTGATGGTAAAATAGTTAAAAAAAACAATTGCTTTGTTAACTCAAGACATCGGTGCATGATTCTTTTTCTGTGCGTATTGCTGTGTGTTTGATTTTTTAACATTGGAAAGAAGAAAAGGGTTGAGATACAATGTATCAAAAACATGTTTAACTCAATGCTTGTTTGTGCCTGTCCTAAGTCAGGAGCCTCTGGCCTTTTTTAGTCTTTTTATATTCTGAGTTAAGTATGACGTCCATTATCACTGGACTAGTACACATATTTGTTTAGGGGCAAGCTGAAGCACGTCTTCGGTGCGGGATTTTCTCGCTGAATCAAAGATCTACAGGTATTTGTGGCCTTCGGTGAATTTCTGCTCTTTGGTCGGATTGTTTTCTCTTTGACACATTAACCAATTTCATTCTCAATTTTATTAAAACTAATATTACAAGTTTTCCCCATCAGAATTGAAAGAATTACTGTTTTACCTAAAGTAGTCGTCCTTTTCGACATTCGATCCACCTTACCCCAAATCTATCGATACAGGATGATAAGTCGTTTACGTCAAATGGGACACCAACCCATCAACATTTAAAAATCCAAAGTATGGTCTTCAACAATATATCTAACGTAAGTGTTCACATGACCTTCCAATCTCTTAATCGACTGGGGTTAAAAGATTAAAAAAAAAAAAAGAGCACAGGCAATAAATCAACACCGTATTCCCTAGGGCTGAACAACTCTAAACATAACTATAGACAAAAGTGTTGACGATGTGACTGGTTTTAAACAAGCACATGCGCATACATTATAACTGTATGGTTGTAACAGTTCCCAACAGCAAAGTGGCAAAAAAAAAAACTTTTAGCAAAAAAAGCTATCTAAGAACAACTGAAATACCACATGTACATGTACCTACCTGCCGAGATGCCAACAATAATTAGCAAAGCTACCGATAAAACAATGTATCTAATTTTCATTGTTTAATCTTCTTTTGGACATGGGCTATACTATGAAAGTTGCCATAATCTAAATGTAAAAAAAAAGAGAAACAGTTTCAGTTCTTTAATACGAAAGAACAAAATAAATGTGCATGTATGTTTGTTTACAAATTTAAAGTATAACATTGAAGGGACACTCGACTGGTTTGCTAGAGGGGATGGCAGGAGTATATTGAATATGAGTGACTCTAACCTGGTAACTGCTGAAAACAAACAACTTTTCATAAAACAGGATGAAAATTTAAAAATAACGTTACCAAAAAGTAGGATTCAGTCATGTAGAAAAGTGCGAAATATATAATTACATAGAATATATAACAACCGGTTATTTAAAAACATGTACAGTTAAAAATGAATAGTCAATAAGAAAACGAATCATCCCGCAACCCAATCCTCTCCTCCCCTTACATTATTCAAATGGCCGTTTGCGAACTTGCGAGTGCATGCTCCTATGTTTTACACTTAGTGTCTTTCGTCGTTTCGTAAGTTTTTTATTTTTGTCTCGAGCCAATCTGATGATTCAAGCCCTTACAATATCACTCTAACAGTTTGTTATATTTCGCTGTTACAAATTAAAAGACATTAAACGTTAAGAAATGTTTAACTGTTACAGAAGACATGTTAACTGTTACAGAAGACATGTTTAACTGTTACAGAAGACATGTTTAACTGTTACAGAAGACATGTTTAACTGTTACAGAAGACATGTTTAAACTGTTACAGAAGACATGTTTAACTGTTACAGAAGACATGTTTAACTGTTACAGAAGACATGTTAAACTGTTACAGAAGACATGTTTAACTGTTACAGAAGACATGTTTAACTTTACAGAACATGTTTAACTGTTACAGAAGACATGTTTAACTGTTACAGAAGACATGTTTTAAACTGTTACAGAAGACATGTTTAAACTGTTACAGAACATGTTTAACTGTTACAGAAACATGTTTAAACTGTTACAGAAGACATGTTTAACTGTTACAGAAGACATGTTTTAACTGTTACAGAAGACATGTTTAAACTGTTACAGAAGACATGTTTAACTGTTACAGAAGACATGTTAACTGTTACAGAAGACATATTTAACTTTACAGAAGACATCTTACTGTTACAGAAATGTTAAACTGTTACAGAAGACATGTTTACTGTTACAGACATGTTAACGTACAGAAATATTTAACCTTTACAGAAACTCTTTAACTTTACAGAAGACATGGTTAAACTCCCACTTTAGTAATGTTTAAGCTCTTTCTGAAAACATGTCTAAGCTGTTACAGAAGAAACGTTAACTGTTACAGAAGACATATGTAAACTGTTACAGAAGACATGTTTAATTTATTACAGAAGACATGTTTAATCAGTTACAGAAGACATATGTAAACTGTTACAGAAGACATGTTTTAATCTATTACAGAAGACATGTTTAGTCCATTACAGAAGACATGTTTAATCAGTTACAGAAGACATGTTTAAGCAGATATAGAAGGCATATTCTTAAGCGTTTACAAAGACATGTATAACTGTTACAGAAGACAAAAAAAGTCATGTTTAAGATGTTACAGAAGACATGTTTTAACTGTTACAGAAGACATATGTAAACTGTTGCTTTAGTAATGTTTAAGCTCTTTCTGGAAACATGTTTAAGCAGTTACAGAAGGCATATTTAAGCTGTTCAGAAATATATCTAATTACTTAGAAAAGACATGTACAAACATATTTAAGCTGTTACAAAAGACATGTAAAAACATATTTAAGCTGTTACAAAAGACATGTACAAACATTTTAAGCTGTTGCAAAGACTTTGTTTAAAATGTAATAGAAGACTTGTTTAAGCTGTTACAGAAATCGTGCTTAGGCATTCTGTATGTGTCTCTCATAATTCAGTGCTTGTCATTTTTGTTATTTCGGCTGCTAGTCATAATTGTTACTTTTTTTCTGTTATATCAGTAATCAACTGAATCAGGCCGTTGGTTTCTTGTCGAAGTTGATTTATATATTTTCCTATGTATGTTCCTGTTATATAATCCTTTATGATATTCAATAAAATTGAGAATGGAAACTGGGATTGTGTCTAGGACACTACTACCCGACCAAAGAACAGAAAACAGCTCAATGCTACAAGTCTATACAGTGTATGTAACGTATCTGCTACTTTTAAATAAGCAGGGGGAAAAACAAGCACTTATGAAAAGTAGAGGCGTTATTTCTTCATACTACGCAAGGAAGTTTACGTGAATTTCGATTCATGTGAATTCACGTGAATTTAGTTCATGTGAGTTTCACGTGAAACTCACATGATCTTTTTTCGCGTCAAATTCACATGAATTTTCAAATTATTATATTCCAACACAAGTGTAAAATCTCAATTAAATTTAATAATCAAATCATCAAAATTTTTTTCTTTTTAATTACTGAAATGCATAATTGTAACTCGTTCATGTTACTATAATACATAGAGTATTCATTAATACGTTATCTATTGCTAACACAAAAAAGTAGCATCTCGTGTATTCTATCATTGCATTAAATGCAACTTTCATCAGTAACGAGGTCCCACATAAAGTGCCATAATGAAATAAAACTGATAAAGCGTGTTTATGATCCTATAGGTAAAGTATTATATTGATGCTTTTTGTACTTTAAGTTAAACGTTGACGTGCGCACATTTGATGAAGCGCTCGCTTCATCAAAATGTATTCGTCACGCTGTACACCCATTTAAAAAGAGCATTCATTCTTAAATAACCTGTTGAGGAATTTCAGTTATTTGTTGTTTTTTCTTGCGGATCCATGTGAAATTCAAGGCAGCATTTTCCCGTGTAAATCCAATATTATTTCGAGCTCAAAATATTTCATATAATGTTCAAGTTTCACCGTACGATGCAACAATAACTAGTAAACACACGTTTACTTAGATTGATAAAAATGTCATATTTTCTCCGAGTAGAAGTTTACCGTCATTTGAGAATTCGCAACAACAACAAAAAAGATGGACATATATACTAGGAACTTAACGAGCTTTCGTGACCATTGCATAATTAGCAAACTTCCCCCGTCCTTTTAAAATATGATTATTTTCTGTACAGTTCTAATGGAATGTGATTTTGTCTCATAAAACGCAAAAAAATAGAAATGTCCTCCGTGCGATCAAAGTAGCTACACATTTGTTTGACTTTTGTAAATAAAAATGTCCATTGATTTAGCATTAATAAGGAATATACTTAATTTGTATCAAACATAATTTTAAATGGAGACAGCCATGTTAACCAATACTGAAATATATCACGTAATAGAATGTTCATGCAAAATTTCGAAGAGTTGCGTGAACATATCGCGAATTGTGCGAGTTTTATGTCCCGAGTTTGTTACATGAGACAACGCTAAGTAAACGTTTTTTCGGACAATCTGTGTCTTCCTAAGCCTATGAATATTATATTTTTATTCTTTCTCTATCATAATGTGAAAATGTAAGAATCAATCTATATTTTCATGTATAATTTGAAATATTTATTACAGTATTTCTATAAAAAAATTCCGGTCAAATATTTACTTAACGCTATTTTTCGTGGTAGTAGCAATATCTAACGTTGCGTCTTAGTATTCCCCTTTATGCAAATATATCACTTTTTATGGCAAAGCACAAAGTACCTTTTTAATGTTTAAAGAGGCGTTAGATACCAAAGGGACATTCAAAGTTATAAGTCGAACTAAACTGACAATGCCATGGCTAAAGAAGGAAAAGACCAACAAACAAACAATTTTAATTTTGCTAGAGGTATAGCTAGGGAGAGCATGAAACCTAAAAACAAATCATGTTTAACCCCACCGCATGTTTGCACCTGTCCTAAACCAGAGCCTATGCCTTAATAAGTCTTTTTTTATTTTTACTTTAGTTCATTCATATATTTCAGAGTTTAGTGTGACGTCCATTATCACTGAACTAGTACACATTTGTTTACGGGTCAGCTGAAGTACGCCTCCGAGTGCAGGATTTTTCTCGCTGTATTAAAGACACATTGATGGACTTCGGCTGTTTTCTGCTGTTTAATCGGGTTGTTGTCTCTTTGAAAAATTACCTATTTCCATTCTTAATTCTAGTTTAAGTAAACAAAACACAACATCGAAAAACTAAAGACTAAGCAAAGCCAACCAAAACAAACATATGGGGTGATCTCATCAGATGCTCCGGGAGTGTAAGCAGATCCTGTTCCACATATGGCACCCGTCGTGTAGTTCATATTAGTACTATTCCGGTAATAAGTCTTATTCGGTAGGTTACATTTGGGAAAAGGGGAGGGATTGTATTTTCGACTTTTAAAAAGAAAATATCTGCAATATTCTATGAAACGGATATTCCATAATGGCCAACCAATTCACTCGTGATGATATCCGTAAAATTGACGCAGGGATGGTTTCACCTTATCTTGCTTTTATATCTTCCTTATGAGCAAGAACCATCTGTCAGAGAAATCATGAAAGGAAATACAAGTTCCGGCTGAGAGATATATAATCCGTATGCAGGCGCTGTTAGAATGTTGATAATAGAAATGGAAAGTTCACAATTTGTAAGCTGAAATCATTTCTTTATCGTAAAATTGTGTTCAACCGACCTCCATTGTCATTTCTGGATGTAAATCAAGATACGTGACCAACTTACCTTGTAACTGTGCTTTTCGTATGCTGTATTTTAAGTTCCATGGATAGATTCGTTCAACAAAGTCATCAATTCAAAGTTTGAATTATTTAGTGAGAGAAAATCATGTGTGTCAGAAAAAGTGTTTGAATCATAGTGATTTTTTATAAAGTAAGATTTATCCATCCCTTAAACAAGATACTTGTGTCTACGCTGGCCTTACTTTTTATTATAAATACCTTCGTACTTACCGAAAAAGTTATGAGTTAATGAATGAGTATTTTACAGAACAAGTGTCATTTAAAGATGGGGAAATATGCCCTTTAAATTTGAGGAACATTGAAGACTCTAATGTTTGTTGTTTGACTACGATATGCTACATTTTTTAGTAAGGTGACCAAAAGGTGACATATTGCATTGTCAGGAGAAACACGTGATTTATTTAAATCTATGCATGTAGCAAAAGGGATTTGTAGCAATGACTTTTTTAGATAAGGTCTCCCGATTTTGTCAATAAATAATTATACTGTGTAGAACGCTACATTCGGAGTTGTGGATATAATGTATGACACGGGATCGCGACTTCGAAGCTCTGAAAAGTTTTCGCAATAAAGAAAGAGCTTAGGAGTATTTAAAAAGAAAAAAAATGAAAACAACACGTTTAATAATTGCTTGCGTCCGATGCGCTTTTCTGGATTTACCTTCATCCGGAACGCTCACAGCCAAACATTTGAAATCCGAGGATCTATAAGTACCGAAACCGTCTCAAGTCAACTTTGCCTGAGGGAGTTGAAACCTTATTTTCTTAATAAATTAAAAGAAATTTGACACTTGAAAGTGCTAAAACATTATATACAGAATATAACCATCAATTCAAGTTTAAGCAAAACAACAATTGTACAGGCCATAAATTACATAACTTAATATAACACTTTTTTTATTAACTGGCTCAACTTATTTTCAAATTCGAAATTGTTTATCTTACATAGTCTGCCGTAACATGATTTGTATAATAGCTCGTTGTTCGGTGTGAGTGAATGCTCCGCGTTGAAGGCCGTACTTTGACCAATGATAGTTTACTTTTTACAAATTGTGACTTAGATGGAGAGTTGTCAAATTGTCATTCATACCACATCTTCTAATAGAATGAAATTCAAAACAGTGTGGCTGTGGCCATTGATTGACACATTAAATTCATCCATTGACTGGGACAATTTAGGTGAACGTTTGTATGTAACGACCACTGCTCACTATGTACTTTTTAAAGACACTTAAACTATGGGGTCACCAAAGGTTCTCAACACCTTAATAAAGTAATTCGAAAAATTAATCAGAAATAACACGATGTTTTGATTTATATCAATTATATAGATCAAAACATAAAGGTTATTCCTGATTAATTTTTCGAATTATTTTATAATTAAAGGCGTTAAGAAACATTTGGTGACCCCACAGTTTAAGTGTCTATCGTAGGTACGTCGTGAACAGTGGTCGTTACAGAAAAACGTTCACCTTAATTGTCCCAGTCAATGGATGAATTTAATGTGTCAATCAATGGCCACAGCCACACTGTTTTGAATTTCATTCTATCTGTCTTTAGTATTAATTATCGGATTTTTTTTTCATCGAAGCTACAAAACACTTTTATATATAATTTATCTTTCTTCTGCATCCCTAAAGCTATATTTGAAAAGTATATGGTTTTTTGTTTTTTCATCTTTTTTTAATTAAAACAATACAGGTGACGCAAAAGAGACAAAAGGCACCATCAAAATCCAGGCAAAATATTAATACTAAATTAAAAATTAACAAAAACAGAACAAGTGCAACTGGTACTTGTGTGCAACTTGTGTTGAATTTTTTAATTCGTTTATAATCCTGTAGGAAAAAAAATCACTAAATATAAAAACCTACCTTGTTTCAATGGACAGTTTAAAACGACAAACGATTAGACTTATATAATAAAATCTGTACGTTGTTTTATCCTATTTGGTCAAGTTCATGCTTAAGGCCTTTTGCGAATCCGTGGACATTAACATCTAATTATTAGTATTTTGTATAAATGTGACAAAATTACATGCTGTTCATATTGTACCGTGAAAGTATGCGTGATACACTAGGGTATATTATTATCATTTACATAAGCGACCTTCAATTGGACAAGAGGTAATTATATCACCTGTCTATCATTAGCGGCTTTTTATCATGCAGTGAATATAAATTGAATTTCTAATAAATTTATTTTCACCTACATATATACGTAAAATTATTTCCATTTTTTTTTTATATCTGATCATGGAAGTAAAACATGAAAAGAAAGAACAACGATTAATTAGCTTTGGGATTAATGACCTGCAGAGCTCTGTACTAAAGTCATATGATTTTATCAAATTATTATCTCATCGACAAGATCCCTTAGGTTACTATTTTTGATACCGCGGTTGTAAAATGGCATCTGGAATTTCTCATCAGTCACGTGTTTTATCGATTACGGTAATTATAAAGCACACGTGGTTAATCCCTAGTCTATTAATAGCAAGGTGGCGCTTTATAATATCATCAAGGAATTGTATATTTTAAATATACAATTCCTTGATATTATACACCAATTAAACTTTAAGAATAAAATTTCAATTCAATACACTATTTTTGCTCGAAAAAACACCAAATCTAATATTTTGATTGGTTGAATATGTACGTGTCTCGAGATCAGACACCTCAATCTAATCGTACTCGAATGTTTTAAAACCGTTATTCAATTGAAGAGAATTGACAAATTTGCAGATTCGCGAACAGTGTTTTTTGAAATAATTGTCAATCGAATCGTCATTGTAATCAAATCCATGATAAACCACAAGTTGAAGATTCCTCGGCTCACTTAAGTTGTAATACCACCATTGATTTCCCCCTATTAGTCTTTGTTAAATTTGCACTTTAAAAAAAAATGTGCAGAATTTATCTTTGTTTCAAATAAAGAAATACTTGGCATGAGTAAAGTTTTATCCTGTCCAGTACTATAGAAAAAATGTCCCATAACATTTCATTGCATATAAGAAAATAACCATATTGGAAGTTAACCAATCAAATTTCTCCCCTTATTTTATCTGTGTACAAGGTTTGGTCACCATGTAACCTCAAGATTACAAAAATTCCTAAAATCCCAAATAAAAAATAATGGTGTTTTGAAATACCCAAGACATATGTTTATGACACAGAAATGTTTTTATGCAATAAGAGGATAATAACCTACAACTGTCAAATTCAGGATACTTCTAATGATTTGTAAAATATCGATATAATTAAGAACTCGAAAGTCTATCATGTAAACTTTAGAAAATTATGTAATAATGGCTCATGTTCGAGTATCAATCTGTTCGTTTTTACAGTCATTTGGTTTTGTTGTAGATCGTATAGTTATTCTCTTTTCATTCTCATATTATCAATGAACATGTCTATATATAAAAACAATTATTTTTCTCGCAATAACCCTATCAACGATGTCACTCTTTCAATCGCCAAGAGAATAACATAACGTTCCGTGGAAACGCGCGTTATAACCTCTACTGATATACTGTGCGATTGTATTGCCATAAACAATAAGATTTGTCTTAAGCAACGGTATGGTATTGGAGAAACAGACAATTTGTATTCACTTTGGTATCGACGTCTCATCAATACAGGAGCCACATAAGTTCAATGATGAATAAATAAAGACTTTAATCGCATCAAAGCAAAGTTCATAAACAAAAGAAGATATATTTGAATGTTATTTCTTATGATTACAGATTTTGGTTCCAAAATAACATAAGCAGGATTCCGACAATAAAATTCACTTCACACTTTAAGTTCCGCAATTTCCGCTTCCTCTTTAATGACACGTGTTTTCGACACATAGTATGCAAATCCGTTACACGTATGTTCTCGTAATGCTTTTTTTTTTCTTCTAAATTATTCAATTTTAACTCGTTGTTCAGTTCTCCATTCCAGTATATGTATCGATTTAATTTGGTAGAAATATTTTTTAATCAACAACTTTTCTCAGGTTACGTTTCTTAGCCCTTGCTCCTGGACAGACCCAAGTAACAATATCAAGAAGAAACAATACAAGGAATGGCAACACCACAACAAGAATTCCCACAATTCCAATCGACTTCGATGACACCCGGTCATCCTTTGCTGAAACTTTTGTATTCTTATAAGCTGTTGTTTCTTTTCGATCGACTGAAATTTCCTTTTGAATTTTAGCGATATTTTCCAATACTTCGTCTAATGTTGGCAAATGTGTACTGGTCTCAGGTACTTGTAGAGTTGTTGTGCGACTGGGATCATCATAAGAACATGCTTTTAAAAAAAAATATATATTTGTCATTGTAGATAAGGTGCAGAAATTTGGTTTATTATAAATCAGATAAGTTAAATCTACTTCTTTATAGAATCATATTCAACACAGTGTGACTGTGGCCATTGATTGACGACCTAAATTATCTTATTGACTGGAACAGATTAGGTGAACGTTTGTCTGTAACGACCACTGCTCACTATTTACTTGTTAAAGACCCTAAAATGTGGTGTCACCAAAGGTTCTCAACGCATGAATAAAGTAATTAGAAAAACTAATCAGGATTAACACGATGTTTTGATTTATATCAATAATATAAATCAAAACATAAAGGTTATTCCTGATTATTTTTTTTAATCATTTTAATATTAAAAGCTTTAAGAACCTTTGGTGACCCCACATTTTAAATTCTATAAAAAGTAAGTAGTGAGCAGTGGTTTTTACAGACAAACGTTCACCTAATCTGTCCCAGTCAATTGGATAATTTAGGTCGTCAATCAATGGCCACAGCCACACTGTTTTAAATATGATTCTATTTGTTTGGCGCAACGTGCAGAGTGGAGGTCTGATTTTGATAAGAAGTCAGGAAGGAGCTTGTTGTTCTGTGGGTGTCAATTGTTGGTGTGGTCCATATGTGTTTCTTATTTTTCGTTTTTATCATATATTAAACCATTGGTTTTGCTATTGGAAATAATTTACACTTGTCCTTTTGGAGCCATTGATAGCTTGCTGTTCGGTGTGAGATGAGGCTCCGTGATGAAGACCGTACTTTGACCTATAATTGTTAACTAGTTATACATTGTGACTTCTGTAGAGAGTTTTCTCCTTGGCATTCATACCACATTTTCCTATCTATATTGTGTATTATTCAGCTCTGATAACTTCAAATTATTATAAAACGAGCCCAAAAATTAATTACGTTAAACATGTTAAAATAATAGAGAATATAAGAAAAATTTGGACTTGATTGATTCTTTTCTCAACAAATATTTTCGTATTTCTATAAATATATAAAGTAATATTACCAATTTTATAAATACTCAAGCGCCAAATCCCCCCGCATTTCTCTCCATGATTTCCAAAACATCCGTGATTACAATCTGTTTGTGGCTTTGGAATAAATAGTGAGCTGTCGTTTCCACAGAAGCATTCATTTCCAATCTGTTATTTAAAAGTTTTTAAAAGATTTCATAATATGAGAGTCTGGATTGAGATCGTTCAGTCCTGTATTCTTTTATAAATTAGTATTATCTTCTAAAAAAATTATTTTCACCTACATGTATACGTAAAATTATTTCCATTTGTTTTTATATCTGATATCAAATTATTGTCTCATCGACAAGATCCCTTAGGTTACTATTTTTAATACCGCGGTTGTAAAATGGCATCTGGAATTTCTCATCAGTCACGTGATTTTATCGATTACGGTAATTATAAAGCACATGTGTTTTTTATGTCATTTTTCACTATCCCTTAGGGGGCCTCGGTGGCCGAGTGGTGATGGTTTACTGTAATCACTGAGGTTAAGAGTTCGAACCCCGCTCATGCAGGTGCACTCGACTCCAATTGACTAGGAATGTCAGTTTTCCTATTGAAGATCGGTCGCTTTCTCCCGGCAATCCGGCTTCCCCCGCCAATAAAAACTGGCCGCCACGAAATAGCCTAAATGCGGTGCTTAAAAGTGGCATTCAAACACCAAAAATCAAAATCAAATCAGTATCCTTTATATTTTTTTTCATTAATCAATATCATTTATATTTTAGCACCGCATTATTCTATTGTCTTGATTTTTTAGCACCTTATTATTCTCTATTCTTTATTGTTTTGTATATTTTGTTTTTTGAGGGAGGGGCTCTCATATTCTTATCATATAGGATCAGAATGATATTCCTATATACAATTATGCAATCAAGCACAAAAAAATAGAATTTCAAGGCGTCATAATTATTTGGACTACAAAATAAAAAGTACGCAAAAGGAGAAGAAGACGGGCGAAAGATACCAGAGGTATACATGAACATTCAAACTCAAAGGTAGAAAATAAACTGACAATAACATGGCTAAAAAAGAAAAAGACCAATAGACAAACAAAAGTTCATAAAACACAACACTTGTCCTAAGCCAGGAACCTGATGTTCAATGGTTGTCGTTTGTTGATGTGGTTCATAAATGTGTCTCGTTTCTCGGTTTTTATACAGATAAGACCGTTGGATTTCCCGTTTGAATAGATTTGCGGTAGACATTTATAACTTGCTGTTCGGTTTGAGCTTAGGCTCCGTGTTGAAGACCGTACTTTGACTTATAATGGGTTTTTTTCTCTTACAAATTGTTACTAGGATGGAACGCTCATTCTACACCCTCTTATATCTATACGAAACTAAGGACTGTGGAACGCAAAACCCATGAGAAACTGGGATTGTAGAGTTGTTGCTTTCATAAAAAGAGAAAGCAATTTTGTTTATTTCTGATTCCGTTTACAAAAAATAATCGATGACATCAAAATAACTTTACACTTAGCTAAGCTTCACAATATATTGTTACTTAAAATAAACTTTAATAAAAGCTATACATAAACCTTACGATTATTCAAACGGCCAAAATTTACAAAACTTCAATCGGGTCAATGATGCTTTTTAAAATATATATAAAAAAAGAGTTCAGGTCTAATGATGGAAGACATGTCGTCACCTTACCAGGAAACCTCATTCTGACTCCGAGTAGACCAGTCTTTGCTCCTTTTCTTTAATACTTTAAGTGTTTTAGCGGAGAGGCAACTATTACCAAAGTCCTTGTCAAGGCCTGGTCGGATTTCGAACTCCCGCATTCAAGGCGGTAAGAAATATAAGAACAATGTATGCTTTAGCTTACTTACCTCTGTTCCAATGTAGGTATAATTTGACATAGAACAACAATATTTTGAACATCTAGCAATTGTCATGTAGTCTGAATAAATCTTTTCATAAGGTACCGTTCTATTCTCTGAGTCTAGAAAGCATCCCAAATGTTCGTAATGCACTAAGCAAAAGAAATAAATAGGAAATAACGTAATATGCAATTTTCTATCTTTATTTGCACTAATTTCAATAAATCTACAATTAAATCTTGAATCATTTCATAGTTTAAAGCCATAAGATAAAACCAAATACTAAAAAATAATAAACTCCAGCTTTTGATTTTTATTTCTTCCATAAAGAAGACTATAATAGGCCATACGGTACTAAATTCTTCAAAAAATTAAAGATTGGTTTTGAAGTTTGGTTGTACCTGTAAAAAAACTTATTTCAAACGGAGTAGCGCATCCACGTTTTTATGGAAATGTTGTTACCATGCCCGGACATTTAGAAACGATCCTGGTAAACCTATTGGTCCTTTAAATAAACTTAATATATTCTTCTAAAAGGGTTTCCAATTCAACACTGTTATTAGATCATTGAATATTGTTTTATTGGTATTAATATTTATTTTGTTATCAGTAAATTAAAAGCAAACTAAATTAGTCAGTGGCTTTAAACTATAGCTGTCAGTAATTACAAGTACTCTCAGATCAGTACCTAGTGTCTTCTTATTGTTGGGATAAACAAGTACCCGGCCACGTCCATTCTGTGTTTTTGTTAGATTGATCTCTATGTGTATCCTTCTGATGAGTTGAGCCTTTTTCAACTGATTTTTATAGTTTGTTCTTATATTGTACTGTTACACCACTGTCCTAGGTAAGGTGCGGGTTAGAATCCCGCTTACATGTTTAACCCCGCCTCATTATGTATGTATGTGCCTGTCCCAAGTTAGGAGCCTGTAATTCAATTGTTATCGTTTGTTGATGTGTTATATATATATATATATTTGTTTTCTGTCATTTTTTGTACATAAATAAAGCCATTATTTTTCTCGTTTAGATTGATTTACACTTGTCATTCCGGGGTCTTTTATAGCTGACTATGCGATATGGAATTTGCTCATTGTTGAAGGCAAAACATATTCTGGAGAGTTGTCTCATTTGCAATCATACCATATCCTTTTTTTTTAATTATTCAGTATATCTCTTGTACCGTATGTTATATTACAGTTCTCTCCAATCTTATTCAAACTAACACATACACAAAATGAAATTCGGTATAATTCAGAAAAAAAAACATTGTGAAAAACTGTTTACGTACAGACACATGTCTTATATAAAGGACCGTATAATTATGACATTTTCAATATTTACCGATGAGTTGATGAGTTGCTGTCTGGTTGATGCAAACTCGAGTCATATTTATCAATAATTATTATGGACTTTTGGCAAGGGACCTGTTCAGATAATATGGACCGAGGACGTTAATATAGTCTGAGACGGTCCATATAGAACGTATTGACTGAGTGAAAGTCCATTATTATATATTGCATAGTTAACGTGATCGAAATATCAAATGAAAACAGAAGAATGCTACCCTGTTTGTAATATTTCATATAAAATAATAAATAGCATTGCTAAAAAAAAAATTATGTAAATTTTCAGTTTCGTATAGTTGTGAGTTTTTGCCTCCTTTGAAATATGTTTTTTCATCAGAAATGAATTGTATTTAACTGTCAACAATACTGTATTGAGGACCCATTGTTGACCTTCGGCTGTTGTCTGCTCTCTTGTCGGGCTGTTGTCTCTTTGTCATATTCCTCATTTCCATTTTCAATTTTATCATTTGCAAACCAAGATAATTTTACGGAAATGAAATTGAACGGAAAGGAACTTTTACTACCGGAACGTAAATTTACCCCAAAAAAATGCTGGATATAATTATGTATGAGCACGTTCATGCCTATACATATTGGATTAACATTACATAAATCTTTTTTTTTGAACAGAAAAAGCTAGACTAAGTATAATTGTCAATTATAAAATTTTCATTTAGTGCGCTTTGTAATCATTTGAAAATCTTTTAAACAAAAACAATACTGAAATATAACAAAGGATGTCTCAGAAACCTTTATCTTGCCTGCGATTGCTAAATTTATTGTGAAGGTGTAAATTGAATGTGAACTGATACTATACATTAAAGTCATATGAAACAAGTGGCTGATAAAAAAAATAGTTTTAATCCAATTTTTAAACCAATGCTTGCATATATCGTACACGCTGTCTTCTGTGCACCATTTTACCATTTTTTAAGCATCCATATCTTATAATCGTTAAAAGAATATTTCATGCGGTCAGTGTTGTTGTGAAAAAATGACAGCTAATTAATGTTCGTGTTTTGAAGCCGAAGTTTACCGATTGTCATCTTTTTAAACAATAAACAAACAAGCATGGATATTGAGGTCAGCACGTTTATAACATGTACAGTAAGATATTTATAGGTATCACAACTAGTTAGAATTGGATATCGCTTGATATCAACTCGAGTTATTTAATTCCAATATAAAAATAAACTAGACTTCGGCGAGTTTTTTTTTATGTCACACCTACGATAGTAGAGGGGCATTATGTTTTCTGGTCTGTGCCTCCGTTCGTCCGTCCGTCCGTTCGTCCGTCCGTCTGTGCGTCCGTTCGTCCGTCCGCTTCAGGTTAAAGTTTTTGGTCAATGTAGTTTATGAAGAAGTTGAAGTCCAATCAACTTGACACTTAGTACACATGTTCCCCATCATATTATCTTTCTAACTTTACTGCCAAATTACAGTTTTGACCCCAATTTCATGGTCCACTGAATATAGAAAAAAATAGTGCGAAGTTCAGGTTAAAGTTTTTAGTCAAGGTAGTTTTTGATGAAGTTAAAGTTACATCAACTTGAAACTTAGTACACATGTTCCCTATGATATGATCTTTCTAATTCTAATTCCAAATTAAAGTTTTGACCCCAATTTCACGGTCCACTGAACATAGAAAAGGATAGTGCGAGTGGGACATTCGTGTACTATGGACACATTCTTGTTAATACTTGTATTTGAATACGATAACGAGAGTTGACATCAAGCGATATCCAATTCTCACAAGATGTTAATGATCAACACTATCATTGTGTTAAAATTCCGCGAATTGTGCACATTCAAGCATGAATGACGTCATTTGTCCTTTTCGGTGTCAAACTTTACTTTCAGACTTTTTAAGACTTTTTGTACGCTTCAGAATGTAATAAAATTTGAAAGAAAAAAAAATCAGGTGAAAATTGTGAGTGTTTTGTATATTATTAAAGAAAATCACATATGTCTGTTGCCATGGACGAAATATACATCGTCGTAACCTTTGGAAATCATCAATGAACTACTGAGTAGCTAATGAAAACCACACCAAAGAATGACAGGACCACATAAAATACTGAAACAAACACATCATGTAGGAAAGTTTTGAAACATCATTACGTAATGTTAATAGATATAGAAAGATGTAGTTTGAGTGCCAATGAGACAACTCTCCATCCAAGTCACAACTGTAAAAGTAAACCAATATAGGTCAAAGCCATATAAAGAATTGGCATATCATCAATACGACATAATAAAACCACATCATGTAATGAAACAACTACATTACGTAAAGTTACATACAACTCACGTAATGTTAAAAGCACATTGCCTAATGTCACAACCACATTAAATAAGGGTGAAACCACATCGAGGAATGACAAAACATTATTAAGAAATGACAAAACTATATCGAGCCAATACGAAACCATATCGTGTAATATCTAAATATCATTAAGTCATGACTATTACATATTGAGTTATATCAAAACATCATTACGTACATGTAATGTCAAAAACTTATTATGTAAAGACAAAATATCATCAAGTAATAATAAAACAACATAGCGTAATATCAGAGTTCCACATAACCCAGCTGTGGCGTTCCATACACAACCATAAGAGAAACAGTTTATTTCGATGATGGAGTGGTGTTAACGTTTGTGGCTAGGATGAAAAAAAAATTTAAGTTGAAATCTCTGTCCTGCCTTTTAATTTTTCGCTCTATTCGGTCCAGCCTTTTTTTTATTAGTTTATCCTGACCTTTTTTACATAAATTGCCATCCTGCCTTTCTTTTTTTTTGGCCAAATTGCTCATCCTGGTTTTATTTACTCAAAACTCCTGTCCTTCACATTTTTTAAATGTCATCCTAGCCCCTCTAAAACTAAATATTTCATGTAGTAACATATGATACTTAACAGCTTCAGACAGTAATATTACTCGATTTATTTCACTTGACTGGACGGAGTTTCACCGGTTTGCTCATAATAAACCAATCTATCTATGAATAGGTGTTTTAGGACAAATTCATTAATGAAGTGTCCAGTCATTCTTTTGTAAATTACTTTGATGACACTGATAGGTGATAAGAAATCACTAATAATTATAACGGCAATCATCCTTATCACACACATCTTCAAATAGACTGTCCTTATGCAAATTAAAACGTAAGCTCCGCCGATCAGTTTAAATAACATTGGTTATAACTGTTGTTTGTCTTTTTGTCGTTTTTTGTCTTTTTGACATGGCTTTGTCAGTTTGTTTTCAACTTCTGAGTTACATTATGTTTTGTACTACTTAGAAAGCATTTCCAAATAAAATAAAAATTTACGAAAAAAACATAAAATACATACCGTTTATTCCGTATGAACAAGACATTAGAACCTGTAGAAGTAACGTGCCAAATTTAAGTATAATTGGAAAACCTTGCATGCTAGATGTTAAAACGACCTTCAGTAATAATAATTTTTCAATTTTATCTCATAATCCTTTTTTTTCTGCTTTTTTTCGCATAATCCGATCTCATTAGTTGTCATTCAATTCAATGTACCTGACTAATCCTGGATAAAAAATAATAACTATACAGATCTATATGTAAAATAACGACATTTCTTTAGCTATATCTGTTTGATCACATCTTCTTCTATCAATTGAAAATTGTATAACAAGAGATCAGTTGTACAGAAATACATCCGCTAAGAAAAATTAAAACTGATAAGGACTTCGGCACTGAATAAATCAAATACAATTCATGTAGTAAATTAGATATACCATGCTTAATTCGGTTAATTCATTATCATTCAAAAGCTTATTTATTGATCAATTCAGTACCAAAAGTTTTTTTTTTTTTGTCAATTCAGCACCGCTCAAACACATTGCTTTTGTTCTATTCAGTACCGTTCATAATGACATTCCTTCGCTTTCGGTTCAATACTGTTAAAAAAAAAATTTGCCTTCGGCTGATCATGCAGTACTATTTCAACACTTCGCTTTCGTTATGTTCAAAACTGTTCAAACACTTTGCTTTCGGTCTATACAGAACCTTTTAAAAATTGCTTTCTGTCAAAATCTATTAGCTCTTGGTAGCGTTTAGTATCCCATATAATTATCAAATTTAAAACTCGTGTCGTGACGTCTGAAAAGTATAAATAAAGGGGCGTGGAACGAATGCAAATGAGAAAACTGTTGATAACTTTTAACTGCAATAATCCTTCGAGATTTCCATTTTAAGTCAATGTTAACACCGTAGTAAGTCTGAATTGTCAGATATCTCAAGAAATTTATCAACTTCAGAAGACTGTTTTAGTAGATGGTGACTGTATGTTGGTTGACGCCTCGATGTTGTTTGGTTCTATGAGTCGCTGGCTTGCTGTCGACATGCCGTGAACCCACAATTTCCATTCTACTTTGAAACATGAAAAACATTCATTTTTTATCAATTGAATATGATTTCTGTCGCGTTTTGGATATGTCCTTCTATACCTGTTTACACGTTCTTTTATCCTTAAAGAGGAATGGGGGTTTATTTGCAAGTACGAAATTTCTATATTGTAGATACTCCTAGGGAACTATCATTTAACTTTAAAGGAGGTTATGTTTTTCTCCTAAAAAAATATTCTGATCCCCAATTTGATAAAAAAAAAAAATCTGATCAAGCTGATGACAAAATAATTATTCTGAATATAGATTTTCCCCATACATGTACCTTATAAAGTGTTAATTTTGGAAAATAAATTATATTGATAGCGTCGAAAAACAAAATAAAAATGTTCGCGCTTTAAGCCCAACAATCAATTATGACTCAAAAAAAAACTATTACCCTCCCCACTCCCCCATCCCCCGATCTAAAGGGAAGTACGATACATTGTCAATAAACATTTCATATTTGCTATTTATATACTAATGGATAGACCGGACATAAAAAATAGAAAATAAAATTATGCTGTATAGAAATGAGCGTCTGTATGGGGTCCATCATTTATGTTTTGTTTTTTTATTTTTATTTTGGGTCAATTTTCTCTATTCTTTTAATTCTTATATTTTTCTTGGTCCTGACCATTTTTCTTTGTTCTGTATATTTTTGTTCATTATTATATGCTCTATATCTTAGACCCCATATATTCGGTATTCGTTAAATGTTTGGCTGTTATTCTACTCTTTATTTGCCGATTTTTTCTGCAGTAATGACCCGTTAATTCTATTCTGTAATCCTTTTCTAGACTCTAAATGATACATGTAGTTGACTGTTTGTAAATATGAATAAAAGGACTATGTTTATATCAATAAAAGGACAACGACGCATACGACATTGAAACATCAATCTAATGATAATATCACTAAAGGAAACATCGGTGGCATGTACAGTATTCAACAGGTATACATCTATACAGTATTCAACAGGTATACATCTATACAGTATTCAACAGGTATACATCTATACACTATGTCAAACTGTAAGTCGTCCAGAGTCTCTCGCAGTTATGACAAATTATACAGAAACTTTCAAAGTTCTGCAAACAATAAACGTCATAAGATATTGCACAAGACTAGCACTGACGTATAAAGTTTCCGAACGTGTTTGTTAGTGAAAGGGACATTACCTACGATTTAAAAACCACATTATGTGTGATTTAATTAATGTGAGAGGAATGCTGAAAAAATAATTTACTTTTAGAATACAGTTTGATTAAAAACACGTTCATATATAGACATTATTTTTGATATATTATTGTCTTGTAAGATAAAAAAAAATCGACCTCGTGTTGGGTCAGTTGGCAACTTGGCACGCTACCTATTATTCTATTTGACTCCTAGTAGGAGATAGGTTGCGCACGTTTTCAATATGTTCAGTTATTAGAAACTTAAGAATGTCAAAATTATAATGTGAACAAAGCAGCCATTAGGCAGAAGCTTTGTGTTGACCGCATCGGACCAAACAAAATCATTATAATATGTTTAACACAATGATTTACTTCTTTGTTCAATTAATGACATGTAAAAAAAGCTTGAAGTATCATTATAATTATACAATCGCACGTGTATATAGTAACTAGTTAGTTGCTCTCAGAATATTGTTAAGAGCAGTTAAAAATAGACGATAAAGGGGACGACCATGATATGGTTATATTTATAAATAAACTGTTTACAACATTTTGATTTTTTAAATACTAAGGCTTTTCTACATCAGGAATAGATTACCTTAGCTGGATTTGGCAAAACTTTTAGGAATTTTGGTCCTCAATGCTCTTCAACTTTGTACTTTATTTGGCCTTTTTTTACTTTTTGGATTCGAGCGTCACTGATGAGTCTTTTTGTAGACGAAACACGCGTCTGGTGTATATACAAAATTTAATCCTGGTATCTATGATGAGTTTATTTGATATTTTGTAGGAAAGGGGACTAGGGTTAATCAGAAAATTGATAATCTGGTTTGGTAAGAACGGGGAAAATGCCAAAAGCACAATAAAAATAATAGTGCATACTTGGAATTAAGTGAATGTGTGTTATGTGTCAAAATAACAGTTGCTTCAATTAATTTGGCTTTTGATGTATAATGGTTTCATAAAGTTTCCTATATGACGACGTATAATGCATACATAATGCATACATCATGCTCGTGATGCTCGATGTACGTCTTTCGATTAAGTATGGATATGAGCTAAGTTAAAATAGTTTTAAATTTATAATCTACAATACAATGTTTCTTTTTCTTCCTCATATTGAGTATATATTCATTTTTATTCATTTTAATTATTCAGGTTAATTCAAATGGTATATGAATAACGGTATGTTGAATGTAGTTTTACTGTTTATTTCAAAACATTAATGCATTACTCGTGCAGATTAACTCTCATTCTATTCTATTTTCTAAATACATTGGAAAAAAACACGGAGATACTGAATGAATCGGAAGTACAATTCATGACGGTAGGAGAATTATTACATTTAAAAACATGATTCGAAATAAAATTGATTTAAATATCTTGATTTGGAAATTGACACATATAAAAGGCAAACTTTAATGACGACATATAATGCATACATCTTTGAAGTGTTTGCAGTTTTAGCTATGTATCTATGTCTCCTAGTTATATTAGTACGTTCGAAGTTATATCAATATGACTAGAATAGGGCGGGAGTTTTTCTCCAACTTGAATGGATTCGAAAATAGCAGAAAACAGTTGACCAAGATTTTCAATGAAACATCCATATTTTGAGAGTCAGAGAGAATTGCATTCATTTAAAATATACACTAATACCTACGCATTCATGTATTTAACAACATGTTCGTTTTGAATATTGTAAAGAGCTATCGTCTAGTGACAAATAATTCATGCATGTTCGGGACGAGAACACATTAAAAATATGCTAGTTTAGGGTTGATATAAACAAACTCAGTATGTCTCACACAGCATACATTATTTGTATATTTTCCGACTTCGTTACTACATCATATTTCACACATTCAAACGGTTGGACAGCAAGGTTGTGGTAGTGTTTTTCAATGTCTAGCTTCGCTGGGTGTAATTCAAATTTATATGTCTTCCACATTGTTGCAATTTGCCTTCATTGCCCTGGTTCTTAGGTACTGATTTTTAATTTCTTATGTCAATGGTGTATAGTCTATGCAACTCTCAGGCAATGTATTATAATGTTGTAGCGATGTCATAAAATTAGAATAAACAGTAAGGAAAGTATGATGTATAGCAAAACTTGTTTCTTATACATAGAGGCTACATTTGCTTGTATCATCCTTTAAATAAAAATGAAATGGTAGCATGTTAACGATTGACGTTCAGCAGTCGAGAAATAACAGTTAAAACGGGTGAAAGGTAAGTACGACAAAATAGCTGTAAAATCTAGGTAAATATCTAAACCATTAAGAACACGTAACTCCATGACACTGAATATTTTCAAGTTAGGAATATGACAGTTGTTTTCCGTTCGTTTGATGTGTTTGAACTTTTGATTTGCCATTTGATTAGAGAGTTTCCGTTTGCATTCTCCCTTGAGTTCGGTTGATATTTCTATAAAAATATTGAGATGTGATTATGATTCAGCATATGGATGTATGTATACTTCGATGCTTCGGACTAATTTTTGGTAATAAAGTTTAGAATCACGCAAGTTTGCTTCCCTCATGCTAGAAAAAAAAACTAAATGAAGTTGCCTGTTGTGTATTCTCCATTTTTTCAGGGCTATGTCTGAAAGTTCGTTAATCTAATCATCAAACATGCTTTTATCATGTTTATGGTTTGATTAACCCACACCTTGGTATTGTTTGTGTAGTAAGGTTGTTGTCTCATCAACGCCATATTTTAATTATAAAAATGACATGCTTATACTACTTTTTTTACTAAACTTTTACTGATTTAAAAACTGTTTTAAGAATAGCAAAACAAAGATCATTAAAATTAAATATACTTTTTGCATTAAAATTAAATTATTTTTATATCATTGAAGAGAAATTAATCGAAATGTCATAAGCATGATAAGGTTCTGAGTTTGGAAACAGGTGATCCTTGCATACTTGCTCATCTCATTGCTTGTTCATTTTCTGAGAACACCCGGAGGACAACTTTAGTGAATATTCTTTTGTAAATAAGAAATAAGACTTGTGTTTCTAATTCAAAATTGCTAATTTATCAGCCGATGGTACTTCTTTATTGAATATAAAATCTATATATAATTAGAAAAGTAAATCATTCGGTAATCAACTGTTTTTGCAAAAAGAAAATGTATAGTTATAATTAAGTATGATGGCAAAGATTGCACAGGGAAAATAAATATTATCTATTTTGAAACATTACACAAATCTATGGCTTCCTCAACCAATAAAAACTGACGACCACGAAACAACCAACAGTGCTGAAAGTGGCGTTACAATACCAAAAATCCATCAATCTGTAAAACACATAAAAACAGAGGGAACATTAGCAACATCTACCTGAGAAAAGGTAAGTTGGATAGATGAAGGTTTTAATCGCTTCAAAGCACAGATTTATAAACAAAGAAGTGATTAAATGTTTCTTTTGAAGATTACAGATTCCAGTTTTAAAATGACATAAGCATAAGAATAAGAATATTTATTTAATCCCATTAAAGGGCCCGTTTCCGACCATATACATATATATATATATACTGTATCCAAGCGTACCAAGAAAAGAAACACGAGAAGCATGTAAAACAGCACTAGGAAATCGATCTGATATATCAATCCCAACTGAAGATGTTCTTAAAATGATGGACTTCGTCATTGAAAATAATAATTTTAGCTTCAACGGAAGGCACTTTTTACAAACCGAAGGAACAGGTATTGGTTCCCATCTAGACATGAATTATGCTTGCACCTACCTTGGACAATGGGAAGAAAAATGTATTTCAAAACAGCAATTTACACCCGTTTTCATATTGGAGATATGTTGATGACATCTGGGGAATATGGGAACATGGTTTAGATGAATTAAAAAAATTTCACGAAATGTCCAATAGTTATCAAAGGTACCAGGATTATAATTTAGTACGCCAGACGCGCGTTTCGTCTACATAAGACTCATCAGTGACGCTCATATCAAAATATTTATAAAGCCAAACTAGTACAAAGTTGAAGAGCATTGAGGATCCAAAATTCCAAAAAGTTGTGCCAAATACGGCTAAGGTAATCTATGCCTGGGATAAGAAAATCCTTAGTTTTTCGAAAAATTCAAAGTTTTGTAAACAGGAAATTTATAAAAATTACCATATTATTGATATTCATGTCAACACCGAAGTGCTGACTACTGGGCTGGTGATACCCTCGGGGACGAAACGTCCACCAACAGTGGCATCGACCAGTGGTGTAAATAGTTAACAAAGGTACCAGGATTATAATTTAGTACGCAATAATTGACATCCGCGAATTAAAACAGAAATGCGTTACTCAACTGAAAAATTCGAATTCCTTGATGTGTTTGTACACATAGAAAACGGACAACTTAAAACAGATCTTTATACAAAATCAACAGATAAACACCAGTACTTGCATGTTTCGTCAAGCCATCCAGATTCTGTAAAAAATGCTATACCATATGGACTCGGTATTCGTGTCAAAAGAATTTGCCCAACAGAAGAAAATTACAAAATAAGAAGAGAAGAAATAAAAACGGACATGAGAAAACGTGGATACAATAACTCGTCAACTGAAGTTCAATCAAATTGAATCGACATTTTAAACCGAGAAGATATATTACAGTACAAACCAAAGAAAGAAAACGACAGAGTACCCTTATTAATTACTTTTTCCAAAGCGCTTCCAAATATACATTCAATTATAAGACAAAAATCTTAAAATTCTCCATCAATCTAACAGGCTAAAGAAAATATTCCCCGATCTGCCTCCCATAGCATTGAAACGCGACAACAACATAAAAGACATCTTAGTACACAAGAAGAATAATTTACTATTTTATAAACAAACTAATGGATACGAAACATGCGGTAAACATTGTGCATTATGCTCAGACATAAATAAAACCAAGGTATTTTGTGACAACACCGGGAAAGAATATACCATTCAGGGACAAATAAATTGTAAAACCGTAGGCGTAGTATATGCAATTAATTGTACAAAATGCGAAAAACTTATATATGTAGGACAAACGGGTGATACACTATATCAACGTATGCTATTAAACTTTTCAAAAATACGAACAAAGAAAACATAAGATCCGGTAGCCAACCATTTCATTCATAATCATACGATGAAAAATTTAAAAGTTACCGCCATAGAAAGAGTTTTTGGAACAGAAATTTACAGAAAAACTAAAGAAGCCTTTTGGATAAAAAAAAAATTAAAAACTTTAGAGCCTGATGGACTCATCACAATGTATGAACGATAATGAAATTACTTATATAAAAAGAAAAAAACGCGGCAAATGAACGTCATAGTAGTTATTAAACGTAATGTATCCAAGCGATGCAATTGTTGTTTCAATGTTGTAATTTATTTCAATGAAGAAGGCCGTAATGGCCGATCCCGCGAAACGTATGGGAATTTGTGTTATAGTTTTTATTATATATATATAGTATTAATTATACAGTATTGTTTAAGATATATTACATTAAAAATAAATTACTCCATACCATATGGTGTTTGAAAATAAATAAAATAAAATATTAACGTTCTCTAATACATAAACATAAACTAAATTATTACTACATGTACATGTTTATTTAGTTTCTAGAATGCAATTCTTTTCTTATTTCAAAACAAGTACTAATAAATTTTGACATTGACATATTAACATTTACAGACTCACAGGACATCAACCAAATAAACTGTTTGTACTTTGAAATATACGGGAAGTTTTTACATTGAATGCATGCTTAATTAAGAATAAAACCCCTCTCCTTTTCGTATGCAGTGCATTCCATTTAAAAAAAATCGTCTTCAACCTGCTTATTTGTACACTGAAAGCAAGATTCAGACAATGCAACTCAGTGCATAGTTTACTTTGCGCAATTTCCGCTTCCTCATTAATGACGTATGGTTCAGATACATGTTATGTAAAAAGTAAAAACACAAAAATACTGAACTCCGAGGAAAATTCAAAAAGGAAAATCAAAAATCAAAAGGCAAAATCAAAAGTCCAAACACATCAAACGAATGGATAACAACTGTCATATTCCTGACTTGGTACAGGCATTTTCTAATGTAGAAAATGGTGGATTGAACCTGGTTTTATAGCTAGCTAAACCTCTCACTTGTATGACAGTCGCATCAAATTCCATTACATTGTCAACGATGCATGAACAAAACAAACATACTCAAAGAGTAAAAATGTCAAAAATAGGGGTACAACAGTCAATATTGTGTTATCATCTTAATATCACTACATAAACAACAAATGTAACAAAGTAGCACAAAAAGGCATACATCAAATTTAACATTCTCATTTTGCTTTTCTTATACGGCTGAATTTATCTATGTAAAGTCTACCCATAAATGAAAGAAGGTTTTCATTACTGGTGTAAAATTGCGCGTTTGAAATTCGCACAGGTAGACATAAAAATAATTTTGTCGTATGACGGCATACATAAATGCAGACTCACGTAAAGTAGATATAACAAAAAACAGACTTACAGTAAAAATAATAAATAAAATAATGGTGTGGTTCAAAGTATGACGGGACACATAAGTACAGTTTCACGTAAAATACGGCTGAATTTATCTATGTAAAGTCTACCCATAAATGATAGAAGGTTTTCATTACTGGTGTAAAATTGCGCGTTTGAAATTCGCACAGGTAGACATAAAAATAATTTTGTCGTATGACGGCATACATAAATCAGTTATATGTGTGTTCTCGTAATGGAATGTTTTTTGCAGAATTGTTCAATTGTGACACGTGGTTTAATTCTCAATTCCTGCATCGATTCCATTTGCTAAATATATTCTTTTATCTGGTTACGTTTTTAGCCCTGGCTCCCGGACTGACCCAAGTAACAATATCAAGAAGAAACAATATTATGAATGGCAACAACACAACAAGTATTCCGACAATTCCAATTGACTTCGAAGACATTCGGTCATCCTTTGCTGAAACCTTTGTATTCTTATAAGCTGTTGTTTCTTTTCGATTCACCGAAATTTCTTTTTGAATTTTAGCGATATCATCCAAAACTTCGTCTAATGTTGGCACAGGCTTACGAGTCACAGGAATATGAGTTGTTGTGGGACTGGGTCATCATTTGGACAGTCTTTAAAAAATATAGATAAATTTGTAATCGTAGATAATAGGTCAGAAGAGATAAGTTCGGTCAATTTAAAATCAGATAACTTAGATATGCTCCTTTAGATTTGTGTGTCGCGAATTGCAGATTGAGTGGTAGGTCTGATTTTGATTAGAATATAATTTTTTTCATAATGATGAAATATTTGTTTCTTTTTAATATAACTTTACATTTATAAATCTTTTATATGTCCTTTTTTGTACAGCCATCTTTTTCAGTGCATTGTTTATCTTTGTTCATTTGCAGTTGCTCTGGTATGTGTTATATAAATATAAATGTTTGTTGTACAGTTAACCGTCTCGATCCCAGTCCCTTTATGTGACACTGGACACGGTGATAACAATTTGTAAGAATCGAAGATGGCAGAAACCTATATTGTATATTATTTAGTTCTGACTATTTCCAAAATTTTAACACGATCTCTCAGTTAAGTTACAACAGAGAATAACAGAAATGTGTAGACTTGAAAGATCTTATTCATACAAAAATGTGTTCGTATTTTTGTAAATATATAAAGTAATTACCAATTTTATATATACTCAAGCGCCAATATCCCCCGCATTTCTCTTCCTGATTTCCAAAGCATCCGTGGATACAATCTGTTTGTGGCATTGGAATAAATAGTGAGCTCTCGTTTCCACAGTAGCATTCCCATCCGACCTGTTATTCAAAAGTTTTTTTCAGAAGAAATTTATAATAATTATGATAGTCTGGATGTAGATCGTTTAATTCTGTATTCTCTAGTATGTTATGCCATTTTTCATAAAACTTTAAAATCTTTGTTCATAAATCTCTATTCTTTATATTTTAGCACCTCATTATTCCCTATTCTTTACTTTTCTATTTTTTATTATTTATTTTTTGGGGGTAGGGGGAGGGGGCTGTTGAATGTTGAAACCTCAAAAACATCGTTTTAATAAATTTCGTTATATACATTTAGCTATAAAAGGTCCTGGTACAATAAAATTTCAAAGAAAAACAATAAAAATAAGAAACCAACACATGAATTCTAGACTGATAAGATAAAACATAAAATAGTAACATCAGACATCAAACTACCAACGACAATCGAACATGACTGTGAAATGGTACATGCACTACAAATAATTATACTTTGTAATAATTCTAGGAATATGTGTAGAAGAGTGGGAAAGATACCAGAGCGAAATTCAAACTCGTCAGTCGAAAATAAACTGACAACGCCATGGCTAAAAAAAAGAAAAAAAGACCAACAAACAAACAATAGAACATTAAACACAACATAGAAAACTAAAGACTGAGCAACACGATCCCCGAAAAACTTGGGGCGAAGAGTTTCTGTTTCCATAAAAAGAAAAAACGATTATGTGTATTTCTGATTCCGTTTATGAAGAATAATCGATGACACCAAACGACATGAAACTTTGCTACTAAAAATACTAATATTTAAAAAAAGCTACAAATAAATTTGAAAATCACTAATGATTCAAACGGCAAAAATTTACGAAATTTGAATTGGGTTAATGCTACTTTCTATAATATATTTTAAAATTTTAAATTCAGCCCAGCTTAAATTTAAAACGGCCGTTTCTTTCAATAAATGAAGATTCAAGGAGACAAAAACAATTAAGAAATATAAAATAATGATGATGATGACGGATGGCTGCTTAACGTCCAGCGGCAAAGTAATATGCATATTCAGGACGAGAACATATTAATGTAATATGAATATTTACCCGCCTTTGCACAAGACCGACACGCTGAGTCAGATTATAA
The DNA here is from genome assembly GCA_019925275.1 of Mytilus edulis. Classification (NCBI taxonomy): domain Eukaryota; kingdom Metazoa; phylum Mollusca; class Bivalvia; order Mytilida; family Mytilidae; genus Mytilus; species Mytilus edulis. The sequence goes on from CM034362.1 coordinate 21,495,647, forward strand.
ACGTGCTAGTTTACAAGATAACAGTCCTCAGCAAAGCTAACTTACCCGGACACATCATTCTGACTCCAAGACGACCAATCATTGCTCTTACTCTTTAATACCGCCTACTTACTTGAGAAGCAGCAAATACCAACGTTAAAGTCTTTGGTAAGACCCGGCTGGGATTCGAACTCACGAAAAAAAAAGCAATGTCTCCTATAACAAGAAACAATCAATTATACTTACCTCTGTTCCAATGTAGGTATAATTAGACATAGAACAACAGTATTTTGAACATCTAGTAATGGTCATGTAGTCTGAATATATCTTTTCATAAGGTACTGTTCTATTCTCCGAGTCTAGAAAGCATCCTAAATGTTCGTAATACACTAAACAAAAGAAAAATATGAAATAAAGAATGCAATTTTCTATCTTTATTGGCACTCGTTTCAATAAATCCACAGTTTAATATTAAACGATTTCTGGTTTGGCTTCCTTAGATAAAACCAAGTAATGAAAAAGATAAACTCTGGTTTTTAATATATATTTCTTTCATAAGGAAGATTAAATATAGTTATTGTTTTGTACTTGAGAAACTCTGTAAAGGATTATGGGTAATATCATTGTTCGTACCCCTACCTGATAATAACGTTACGTCTTTGGTTAAATTTTCATTGTTCGTGGCGTTTTTAACCAATCAAAACTTTCTGGTGTACCCTTTAGAAAATATTACCAAGAATGCATTATATTTTGAAATGGCTAATTAAACAATCCGAACCAATCTGAACTGGTAAGCAGATTTTCTGACACCTTCGACATTATTGTTACAAAGTTTCAATAATGATTTTACCTCATTATTTTTTTCATAATTTGACTTGTTTTACATTTTCTGTCATAAACCAAAAACATTTGACTCAATCATTTCAATAGCGAATTGATCTGCATGTGTACTGATTGGGTTATTCAAAATATTCGTCTTACATCTTTGTCTTTAATCTTCCATTACCTTCCTCTTCAAAATAATTCAAACTAATTCAAACTAACACACACACAAAATTCATATTCTGGATGATTCAGAGATAGTATATTTCATGTACATCTTGACATTGTGTATATGTACAGACACATGTCTTTTATAAAATACCGTATCTGACAGTTGCACCATTTACCGTTGGGTTGCTGTCTCGTTGACTGAACCCAATATATTTCATATGAAATAATAAATAGGAGAGCGACTATTAAATTTGTGTAAATTTTCAGTTATATGTAGTTGTGCGTTCTTCCTGCCATTTTTGAAATATTTTTGTTTATCAGAAATGAATCATGTTTAACTGTAAACATTACACATTTGCAAAGTAAAATGATTTTACCTTGCAATTTCACGGGGAAGAAATCAACGGAATGGATCATTTACTACGAATGTAAGTTTTCCAAAACAAATGCTAGACATTATTATGTATAAGCACGTACATGTATATACAAATTCCTTAAATTGTACATAAATATTTTTCAAAGAACAAAATAGCTTGCATAATCATTAACTTTAAAGTGTTTATTTAGTGCGTTTGGTAATTATTAGAAAACACTTTCAAACAAAAAAATACTGAAAAATCGGAAATGATTCCACATATTCCACAGATCCCTATGTAATGCCTGCAAATGCTACCGTCAGTATAACGGTGTAAATTAAATGTTAGCTGACATACGTTAATATAAAAAAAAAAGAAGATGTGGTATTATTGCCAATGAGACAACTATCAACAAAAGACCAAAATGACACAGACATTAACAACTATAGGTCACCGTACGGCCTTCAACAATGAGCAAAGCCCATACCGCATAGTCAGCTATAAAAGGCCCCGATAAGACAATGTAAAACAATTCAAACGAGAAAACTAACGGCCTTATTTATGTAAAAAAATGAACGAAAAACAAATATGTAGCACATAAACAAACGTTAAGTCCATTCATCTGTTCAAATTAACAAGAACATACCACAAATTAAAAATAAATCGTACGTTGCTCTGTCTTGTACAAAAGTTTTAACATTCAACGAAGTTTTTCGTTGTTGTTGGAAAATAAATACCAAGGTTGCAATTAAACGTCCAATACAAAGTCCGTGAATCTTAAAATCCGAAAATTTTGCTTCATAGACATTATCTCTTGAAATAAAATCGCATAAAATTAAATAGCTTGTTACATAATACGACATTTTTCCTTTGAGGTTTTTACGTGATAATCTGCTGAATAGTTCTGTGTTGGAAAAACCATCCTGCGAATTCGTCGTTTAAATATGTTAACTCGTAAATAGCGTGGTATATATAATACTTATGTCTTATTTGTTACTAAAATCCTTGAAGGTTTGTCAAAGTAATTGATGTTGATGTTTTAAAAAACTGTCACCTAACCCTATCGGTTTTTTTTAATAAATAGAACATGGCATTAAATTATAATTAATATATATATACATATAATGCATGTAGTAACTTTAGAGAGCTTAAGTTGTTATGTGTGTTTTGTATATTGCTGTTCGTCGTTTTCGTGTTTATGCCATGATGTTGTAAGTTTGTTTTCTACTTCTGAGTTTAAAAATATCTTTCTCTCTATTTCTCTTATAGATTGTGTATAGCACTGCGTGGAACTTTTCTAAATAAAATGAAATTTACAACAAAAAAACATAAATATAGTACATACCGTTAAGTCCGTACGAACATGAAATTAGTAGTAACGTGGTGAGTTTGAGTATACTTGAAACACCTTGCATGATAGATGTTAAAACGACTTTCAATAAAAATAGCTAAATAATTTAATCTTATAATGTTTTTGTTTTGCTTTTTTCTGCAATAGCCGTTATCATTAGTTGTCATTCATTTCAATGAACCTGACTAATCCTTGAAAAAAAATCATTACTATATAGATAGTTAAAAATATCTATTTGTTCTCATCTTCTTCTATCGATTGGAAATTGTATTACAAGAGATTAGTTGAACGGAAATACATCCGCTGAGAAAAATTGAATCGGAAAAGGACATCAGCACTGAATCGATCAAATTCAATTCCTGTAGTGAATGTGACAGAGATTTTTAATTCGGTCAATTCAGTAGTATTCAAACACTTAGTTATTGGTCAATTCAGTATAATTACATTATTCGTTTTCAGTCAATTCAGCACCGCTTATTCCCTTCGCTTTCGGTTAATTCAATACTGCTCAAATACTTTGCTTTCGGCTAATCAGTACGGTTTCAACACTTCGTTTTCTATCCAGAATCGTTTAAAAACTGCTTACTGTCAAATTCTATCAGCTCATCTTAGTGTACAGTATCGACTACCAACATATAATTAGAAAAATGAAAACACGTGTCGTGACGTTTGAAAGGTATAAATAAAGTGGCATGCAATGAATGCAATGAGAAAACTGTAACTTTTAGCTGCATCGATCATTCGAGATTTTCATGCTAAGTACATTTTAACACCGTAATAAGTCTGAGTTGTTAGATATTTCAAGATAATTATCAACTTCAGAAGACTGATTTAGTACATGGCGATTGTAGACGTATTTGAAATAAAAGTGAAGTTATCATTCGAAATAAAATTGAGAAAGGAAATGGGGAGGGTGTCAAATCGACAACAACCCGACCATTAGAGCAGACAACATCCAAAGGCCACCAAAGGGTCTTCAATGTAGCGAGAAACTCCCGCACCCGGAGGCGTCCTTCAGCTGGCTCCTTAAAAATTATGTATACTAGTACAGTGATAATGGGCGTCATACTAAACTCCGAATCGTACACAAGAAACTAACATTAAAAATCATACAAGACTTACAAAGGCCAGAGGCTCCTGACTTGGCCAGGCGCAAAATTGCGGCGGAGTAAAACATGTTTATGAGATCTCAACCCTCCCTCTTTACCTCTAGTCAATGTAGAAAATTAAACGCACAACAATACGCACAACAATACGCAGAATTCAGTTCAAGAGAAGTCCGAGTCAGATGTTATGTGTAACAAAAGAAAATAAATAAAATGACAATAATACATTGATAACAACAGACTACTAGCAGTTAACTTACATCTTACTAGTACATGCACAGTTTGTATCTTGATAGTTTAATATAAATGAAAGTACTTAGATCAATTGTGTTGAATTTATTTTATTTTTTTTTACATCGGATGATTGATATGTTAGAATGGAGTCGATTCAATGTTTAACGTTCAGGAGCAAATACTGCATGTCTATCTCAGAGAGAACATTTTAATGTAATATGGTTAGGATCGATGCTTTCTATTAGAACGACACTGTGCACATGATTTTATCCATAACATTCACACAGTTCCTGTCCGCAGGAAGACACATTTCGAAACCTTGCTACGTTATTCAGATAAAATACTGACCCGTTTTTGATCTTGTGTGGTGGGCAAACGTAACACCGTTATTTTTAAGTCTCACGTGACAACAAAGACAATAGGAACCATTTAAACTTTAACAAATTCTTAAAACACTTGTCTGTTATTGGTGGTGACTGTATGTTGGTTGAATGATGTCTTTTAGTGTTTCGAGGCGCTGGCTTGCTGTCCGAATGCTGTTTAACCAAGATTTTATTTCTACTTTGAAACATTGAAAACAATCTTTTTTTTTAATTGAACATGATTGCTGTTGCGTCCTACTATACCTGTTTACCCGTTTTTTAGTCCTTAAAGAGGGGGCGGGGTCAATTACGTTATACAAAGTTCCTTCTGTTGTAGATACTGTTAAAAATATTTTGAATGATATATATTCGGTAACCAAATAAAAATATATTACCTTTATTCTAAGTTTGCATTTATAAGATGATAGAAAAATTGATATAAAAATCTGTATAATTTTTTTATCATTGAATTGTTAATCTGAGTTAAAGAGAAATACGGTACATTGTCACGTGAACAATGTTTTTAATCATTTAATGGAACTTAGCAATTTCAGATTTACTATTTATATGCTAATGGACAAACCGGACGTCTTCAAAATAAGAACATGAAAAATAAATTTAAAAAAATGTTCTGTATGAAATGAGGGTCTTCATGGAGCCACCATTAATGTTTTTCTTAAAATTTGGAGTTATTTTTCTCTATTCTTTATATTAGACGCTCGAACCCTACATGGAATTTACTGACCCCGTATATATCGTATTAGGTCACTATGTCACGAATTTATCTTACCGACTATCTTTACTTGTTGAATTTAGACTAGCGCTGTCTTATTTGCAATCATACCACATATATTTATTTTTATATTAAAGTGTTCAAGTGTTAAATTTTAAGAACATACTTTCATAGGTCTGCACAAAAGATATAATGTCAACAATAACAAATTAATATCAAAAACCTTGATATAACAATATTAAACTGAACTTTCAATACATTTAAATAATCATGTGGTGCTAAAGTCGTAACTCAACTACTAACCGTGTATTGAAATAAGTCCGCCTCCCTCATAATTTTCTCCACGGGAACGCTTTAAACCAATCATGTTCCTAGAAATGAATAGAATGTAAGATAAATATCTATACACTATGTAAAGCTCGTAAACGTCCCAGGTCCATTAAAGTTGTTACTAATTATACAGAAATTTTCAAAGGTCTGCAATTAATAAATGCCGTAAGGTATTGCACAAGACAACCGCAGACGTTCGAAGTTTCCGACCGTGTTTACCAGTAAAAGGGGCATACTCTTTCATTTATCCAACACATTATGTGTGATTTGATGTGTATCAAACATTAGGGTTAGTGGAAAGCCTTTGGATAATCACATACAGAATGTGTCGGGATTAATTATATTTACTGGTGTCAAACCGTCTCCTTCACCTTGGACAGTGATGTGTTACAGTACAACACATGGAAAGGGCTTAATCCATCAAATCGATATAAAGCCGAAAAACAAGTAATACAAACACAACCGTGGCAGGGTTTGTATCTTTACTCACTCACATGTATGATATCCCCTGGGCTCAGGGTTTCAATAGATATTAAGCTGATGACGATAGATATGAACATGCGTCAAATTTATAAAAGCATGTTCATTTGAAGCATGAAATTGAATTTCCGTAAGATGTGAGCTGTATATCTTAGAAGAAAAAAATGCGACGACAACTATACAAAACGGACACTTACACACACACTACGAACACGTACGCAGATTTGAAGACAGATGTAAATCAGTAAAGTCGGAGCGGGCGTATGATTGATTGATTGATTGATTGTTGGTTGCTTTACGCCGCATAAGCATATGAGCGCGCTTATGAACATGATTCATATCATATTAAAAAAACATTGCTTACCTTCAGTTCTCACTCGTTTAAACGCGTACGATATCGTTCCTCCATTCATTTTATAGAAGGAGTTTAGCGGATTCACCCGATAATTTCCGAGTGCTCCAGGTTTGAATAATTATTGATGCAGTAATGTAAACAATTATATGGATGCCTACATGATGCTTTATGTATGTCTTTCGATTAACAATGATTAAGTATGGATAAGAGCTGAATTAAAATGGTTTTAAATGAATTATCTACAATGAAAGTCTTTATCTTTCTTTCTCCTATTATGAAGTTATTCAATTTAAAACATTTATCTGGATCAAGCTAATTCAAATGGTATATGAATATCGGTATGATGAATGTATGGTCACTGTTTATTTCAAAACATTAATGCATTTTTCGTACAGATTTACTCTCTTTTATGAAAACAATACACAAAAAGTAATTTCTTGCTACATTGGAAAAAAAACATTAAGATACTAAATTACCCGGACGTACCATTCATGGCAGTTGGAGGATTATTTTATTAGAGAAATGATTTCGAAATAAAATTGATTTGAATATCTGACAAACATAAAACGCAAATTTTATGATGACATATAATGCACACATTTTTGTAATGTTTTTAGTTATAGCTATGTATCATATTTGCCTGGTTATATTATATTCGAAGTTATAACATAATTTATCTAATCCATTCTGCACAAGTGTAATACAATTGAAAGTAAAAAGGCGTCTCGTTGTTTACTGTGGATTCATTTATTTTCGTGGGTATCAATTTTCGTGGATAGAGGAAAAAAGACGTTTCGTGGTATACGTAAATTCGTGGATCGCTGATTACAACAAGAAAAATTAGATACGTAATTCGTGGATTTCTTTTTGATTTAGGAGATCATATAACATCCTTGGTTCGATCAATAATAAAACAAAACAAAAAAGAGGGAATTCATTGAAAAAGTTTTGAAATGTCAAAATCCTCGCTTAATTGGTCATTCTAGGTTAAAGTGTTCATTGATAACTTCGATTACAATAATGGGCAGAGACAACTAATTATTTGTTTGCTTTACAATTTATAAATTCTTGTCTGAATTCTATAAGGCATTCAAAACTTTATGATTGAAAGCTAATTTCCCTAATCACGATATAATAAACAGTGATATAAGTATAAGGTGTGAAAATAAATGTTCCTGTCATAAACAATATTACCTACGGGCAATATCCCCGTACTTAATCCTATTGATTTTTAATCACAGGTATACCAAACTATGACACGGTAATTAACAACTTGCAGTTATTTTCCATGAACAGTTTTAATCAATTTTAAAAAGTAAATTATCACTGATATTCGATATTTTTATTATAGATTTAATCAAAATACTTGTATCTTCTTTCAATAAAAATCACGTGTTATGTTTCAATGTTTATCGCTAGTCAACACTATACTAGAACTGCATAAGATAACCGGAAATAAACATCCAACTCCATACACATTTCTCGGGATTATTCTTCGTTGAGTTCTTAAATTCGTGGTTCGCTGTGACCCACGAAACCCACGAAAATTGGTATACCACGAATACAAATGAATCCACAGTATTAGTACCATAAACAACTGCTTCTCAAATTCACCAATACTTACTTTTAATATAATTATGTAAATCCATTCGTTTCTTATTATATATCTGCTAATGTGTGTTGATAACATTTGAATTGTATAAAAGCAAAAATGAAAATAAAAAGATACGAATAGAACATGCAGAAAGGGAAAATTTAATAAATGTTATACAATACTGCGAAGTCAAAAACTTTGGTGGTTGCATTGTGTACTTGTGTCTGTCCCAGAAAAAAAAGACAACATAAGACTACATTAAGGTAAACATTTACACAGTAAGTACGATTCTGCAAAGATGGAAGACATCTGTTTTGGATAGAAGCGCAGACTGGATGTTGTAAAGATTTTATTTTGGGATAAGGACATACATGTATTCCAATGGTAAGCGGATTGGGAGATTAGGGTGGCAGGATGGTTTTTGTAAATGAACGTTCTGACTTGTACTGAAAAAATAATTGCCCTTGGCCAACATAAAATGAAAATTAGTATTGTACCCAAAAACAGACAAGAATTAAATGTGTGCATTAGTAAAAATGAAATCACACAAAGTCAATTAACATGTAAAACTCGCAAAAGGTGAAAATAAATATTTCGTAAACGTGTATTGTGTGTGAATTAGTTTAGTTTGGACATTTGCTCGTTTTTGTAAACTTGTCCTAATTAGATAGTACAATGTATTGCAATGTTTACGCTTTAACAAAAACATCGTTTAGAACTTAATTGGATGTTCCTTGTTTCTTCCGTTTAGAACAAATATATTTGTGATGACTTTATTGTTTGAAATTGTAATAGAACTAAGAATGTTAATGGGGAATGTGTAAAAGACACAACAACCCAACTAAGGAACTAAAAAGATTCATAGGACACTCATGAGTCTTCAATACAGCGAGAAAATCCTAAAACCGGAGGCGTGCTTCAGCTGGCCACTCAACAAAAATGTGTACTACTTCAGTTATAATGGACGTTATACTAAACTCTGAAACATAAACAAGAAATAAAAAATAAAAATCATAAAAAAACTAGCAAAGGCCAGAGTCTCCTGACTTCGGCAGGCGCAAAAAAGCGGCAAGGCTAAACATGTATTTTGAGATCTCAACCCTCAACCTATACCTCTATCCAATGCAAAAAAAAAAACAAACAGCAAAACGAACAGTAAAACTCAGTCTTAAATAAGTCAGAGTACGATGTCAGAATATATAACAAAACAAACAAAACAAAATGAAAATGATGCATACATTAACAAAGGACTACTACCAGATACTGACATGTCAGCAATCTCTCCCGTTATGGGTTTATTATTATAACATCATACAATATATGAGTAGAACATAACCCGTATCATTCCAATAACTGGTTTTAAAACAAATGTATTTATTTCCGATGCAAAGACCTTATAAGTGAATCAATATTTCAGCCAAAGTATGCCATCTTTTATGACCTTACAATAGTATCGTAACTACATTCCATCTTAACATCTTCCCTTTAATAAATGTGACCTACCGAATTAGACTATTTACCGGATTTGTTATCACATAATCAACACGACGGGTGCCACATGTGGAGCAGGATCTGCTTACCCTTCCGGAGCACCTGAGATCACCCCTAGCTTTTAATAGGGTTCGTGTTGCTTATTCTTTAGTTTTCTATGTTGTGTCACGTGTACTATTGTTTGTCTAATTGTCTTTTTCTTTTTTAGCCCTTGCGTTGTCAGTTTGTTTTTGATTTATGAGTTTGACTGTCCCTCTGGTATCTTTCGTCCCTCTTTTAACAAGTCTGTTCAAAAATTATGTCATCTTTTGAGGTGAATGCCGAGATTTTTGTGTTTTTTAAAGAATATTACCATAATAGATTAGATGTGAAATACCTTAGCATATAAGATGTCTGCATGTTGATTTATATTTACAAAAGATGTCCTTTAGTAAATGTTTTGACTTGTTTGTGTATCGAAAACCCTGGTGTAATAATATTTTAGTAATGCATAGATTTCGTTCGCTAAAATCTTAATCGTTATTACATACACGAGCGAATTGTACAAGTTGAGAATTATAAACACCATAAGATGGTGACAAGAGAACTTCACCATCTAAAAACTGAAAAGTACCAACAGGAAATGAAAAAAATATCTCCTTTATCATACATCTTGACATTAAGCTTCCCGTTTTTTTTTATATAGATATCAAGATCAAGGTAAGGGTAGTGTTTACTGTTATTATAGCTTTATTAAAAGTAAGTTGAACAGGAAAAATCTCTTTAGTATACATACTGAAGACTTCATTATTGAGTGCAAATATCTGAAAGCACATTCATTTTTTGTATCACATGTTGCTTTTGATGGTTCTTTGCTGATTTTAGTCATAAATTGTAACTCATAACAAAACAGAAACAGGTCGGCAATAACGTCTTTTTCCCCGACGTCATATAGTGTTTGATCGTGAAAAAGGGGAAAACCAGTACAACAAATATGTGGACATTAAAACGAGTTAATATAAATAGCGATGGACATAAAAAGGGTATAACATGTGTAATAGCATATTTTAACATGAACCTTGATAATTAAGATCAAGAAGCTTTCAGGTGTACTTTCTAACAGAATACAACACAACTGATGATAAATGGACACATACAAGCAAAGGACAAACACACACAGTAAGTCAGATGAGCAGTCATAAATATCATCTTTCCTCTGAGGGGACTTCAATGCATGATTATGTGAATGGAAATATAACTCACCTTCAGGTTTATATTACGATGTCATCTTGGTGATGATTAAAACTGCTAAATTGTATCGATGACGATAGGTTGTATAATGTTTGTCTTTCGTTAATATATAGGTAAGATCTGAAGTATAATACTTTTTATTTTATTTCTACAATTTATTACTTGCTTTTTTCTCTCTTCTTATATTCATCAAAATTCATTTTCATTGTTCTAGTGTCTTCAAATAGTTTTTGAACAACATGAATATGAACAACGGCATGTTTAATATTATTTCCATGTGAATTTAAAAAAAAACATATCCTTGTCTCTACTAAGATTATAAAAATGATTTCTTGGATGAAATTGATTTAAATAACTTAGTTTATGTTAATTGATACAAATAAAACGCAACCTTTTATGACATCATAATACACACGACTATCATGGTTATGTAGCTACATTTTGAACGTTCGGTTGTTATATATTATTTTCGAAGTTGAATTAATAGCTGCGTCATTCTTCACAAATTTACTACCCAGTAGGCAAGGGTTATCATTGATTATTTGTATCATCAAAACTATACCACCTTATAATAATAAATATAGAAGTTATAAGTTATTCTGATCATACTATAAGTAAATCCTTTCGATTTTCATCACTGCCAATGTGTGTTGTTTGTAAGACTGTAGGTCAATTGTATAAAAGCGAGAGAAAAACAATGAAAAATGTAACAATACGAAAATGACCATAATAAAGGGAAAAATCGGAAACTGTACTGTACAATACTGCGAAGAAAATTTCGGGTTTCTTAAACTCTTCAACATAGAGGATGCTATGAAGAACAAAGACGCTAAATTCATTCAAGTGTGGACATCAATATATAGTAACTAATTACATAACTATTGGTTACGTAATAATTATGGCATGATAAAATTATCACAATTTGAAAGATTAATCTTTCTTCTTTCCTTGGGTACCTCATTTATAAAATATAAAGAAGTATGAAATGAATTACATCAGTTTAAAGTTGTCTGATTTGGAGTGAAAAAAATCTTTGTATTGTGCTACCTTAATGTTACAGACCAAAATTTATTTTTTCCTTAGAACAACAAAGGAACTTATTGATCCAGAATATGTGACGATGAATGTCCTAGCTAATTCAGACAAACAGCATACTGTTACAATTTATTGTGAATATTATTATTCTTATACCGTTACCTAGTACTTTACCACTTTATGATGATAATGAACCATTCTGAGTTTTATTTGTTAATTCGATTTACATTTTTTCCGGGGTACCTGAAAATTTGTACGTTGATATTGATGAATGATCTGTTTCGATTCTTTTCAGTAGGACTTATAGCAGGTACTCCCCTACCAGCCCCAGACCTAAACTAAACTGATTGAAAAATTATAGTTTTCATCATATGAAAATCAGGAGTAGTTCATTTACAAAACACTATTCCTAAATGGATGAAATGTATTTTTATAGGATAAAAATTCCACCAGAAGAAATATAGTTTGCTTATTAATACATTTTCGAGCTAAAACAAAACAGATATGACATGTATTAGCATTGTTCGTAAAAAGGATCCAAGAGGACTTACTTGTGTTCTGTTTATAGTTTCATAGTTTCATAGTTTATTAAAGAAAACTCAGCCGCAGAAGACTGCGTAACACGAGCATATTATACACAATATTTTAATATTACAACATAGTTCATAAAACAAACGGTATACATTTTTAAATTATACATCTTCAGAAATAAGTCTGTGTTTATTACAGTTTTAAATTAGACAAGCAACTATTCTACCTTTTGAATAAAAATTGACAGCTTAGACAGCACATTACTATTACAATAGCTAAGCATGCCAAGTATTTTTTTTTTTTTCATTTGAATATTTTAAATGAACTAGAGGTACAAAATGTATGAACTTCCCCCTTAAACTCTTAACTTCACAATTGATACATTTACATATATAGTGGTATACATCCTCAAGACCAGCTTTACCAAGAGGACAAATTCTCTCATTTCGTTGTACATTTCTCCATCTTCTTGTTTCGATGGGTAATTTTGTATTACGTACTTAATGACCCCGCCTTAATTTTAACAGATATGATTCTAAGCAAAACACTTCTTTAAAGTGTAAATAAAATCCCCCCTTGATGAGTTGTTTATATCAGAAAACCATTTTTGAATAAACTGGTCCTTGAGACGGTGCCTTACATTAATTTTAATATATTTAAAATAAACTTGCTACGGAATATTATATAGTTCACAAAAGCCACAGTCATTTAACACAGATTTTACATAGTTAAACCACTTGAAATTATAACCTTCATGCTCATTCATGTACCATAGTAACTTATACAGTTTACCCGATAGTTTTTTTTATCATTTGTTGCCAGCTTGTGTCAAAAACATACTATTTTGACCTTGATCTGCAGTTCAAGTGGAAATCTTCAAAGTTCCCATACACCATAAAATTTGGCGTAGATGATCGCACTCCCAACCTGCGCTTACAAAACTGTAGATGTTATTTGTCAGTATTATTTTTATTTTCAAACCCCAAGATTTCCGAGGAATAGGTCCAAATAGGAACCACCAATGCATCAAATAATTTTAACTGTAAATGAATCGGATGTGAAATATTTTGTATCTTCTTGTAAAGAGCTTGGTCTATCAATTTTTTTCGAGCTTGAAAGAAATTTCCGTTGTTATTAAACAGCAGACCAAGATAAATATATGAATCTTTAATTTCAATAATTCCATAACATAGTTTAAAAGTAACATTCTTATTAAATTTTCTCTTTTAAAAAAATTACAATCTTTGTTTTCGATACATTAACAGTGACTTTCCACTCAAAACAATATTGATCAAAAACATACAAAGCCTTTTGTAACCCTTCTGCCGATTCTGCAAAAATAATTGTGTCATCGGCGTACAGAAAAATAAATAACTTGATATACAAATCAAGATTCTCTGTAAATTTTTCATTCATAAATTTTAGACCATCCACAGAGTGTTCATCCAGATATTCTTCCAAGTCATTCAGGTAAAAAGCTGTCTTACATCTACCTCACACGGAAAAAAAATCTGTTTTTAATTCTCCATTTTTAACACAAGACTTAATATCTGTATACAGGCTCAATATAACTTAAAACAATTTCCCACCAATGTTTTATTTTCATAGTTTTTGTCATAGTCCCAACCTCCACACTGTGTCTGAGGTGGTTTATTTTAGTTGGAGGGAAGAATGCATTTTGTTTACATCTTAAATTACATGTAAGAACTTTTCCCTTATATTGCTTTGAACGCCTTTCCTTCTGTTTTTGCACAGTTCACTTCTATGTGGTTTTGATACACTTTGTCCCAGGTAAGAGGTTGGATTGAACGCACAAAAACATGTCTAAAACAACATCGCATTTTTAATGTGTTTCTCAAGGCCTTGAAGTCCAAAGCTTGTAATTCAGTGTCTCTCGTTGATTCCTCTTTGTTGTATTCTTTACTGGTTTTTTTTTTCTTCAGTTAAGTTTGAGCATAAATCAGGCTGTTGGTTTCTACTGTGAATTCATTTAAGTTTCGTGTTGATGTCTTATATAGCTTACAACATGGCCTGGGTTTTGTTCATACTGGAAGGCTGTATGATGATATTATACAATGTTTGCACCTGTCCTAAGTCAGGAATCTGTTGTACAGTAGTTGTCGTTTGTTTATGTAATATATACGTGTTTCTCGTTTCTCGTTTTGTTTATATAGATTAGACCGTTGGTTTTCCCGTTTGAATGGTTTTACACTAGTAATTTTGGGGCCCTTTATAGGTTGTTGTTCGGTGTGAGCTAAGGCTCCGTGTTGAAGGCCGTACTTTAACCTATAATGGTTTACTTTTTAAATTGTTATTTGTATGGAGAGTTGTCTCATTGGCACTCACACCACATCTTCCTATATCTATTTAATATGTAACTATGCAATAGATCAAAATATATTTCCGGAGGTAGGAAGACAAGCTCATTGTTCTATTGTCCGAAACCAAAGATATATTGCACTGTTACACATTCAATAACTGTTTTATTACCAGATACATACTGAGTCAGTTCTAACAAATTCTTAAAAATTAAACACATGAAAGTAACAACTGTATTAATTATAATGTGTAAGGAGCATACATGTACAATCAATACTTTAGAAATTCAATAAAACGGACATGAAATCAGAGTAATTTAAATGACAAGAAATTATTAAAGTCTCTATCGTCAACATTACAAACCGCTCCATCCTAGCAGTTATTTGCAGACGATCAAAGGTCAGTGCAATAGACTTCACACAGTTGCAATAGAACGATAATTTCAAATGCAATAAACCATGGAACAAAAACATGGCAGAAAAATAGCAAATGATATAGAAATATTATTTAAACAGTAAAATACTCTTTATTAGGTAATAAGTATAATTGTTTACATCCTAGACATTAGATATATGGTCATACCGCGTCTCCTTTTGATATACGAAAAGAAAGGTTCTTGCATTGGACAAAAACTTTAAAACAAAATGCATAGCTTTATAAATATAATGTTTTTTTGTGAATTTTTATATAGCAAAGTTTTTACTAATACGTGTGATGGTTTGGTTTCCTTCTAGAAAAATGCTTATGAATGTATACATTATGAAATACTGGTTTTACGATTTTCTGTGGTTGCTAATTTTTTTTTCTCAGTATACTTTGTATAAAATTATGCTTGATATGATGGACGATTTAAAAAGAGGTTAGTATTCGTCAAACAAGAAACCTTATTGGAAGAATTCTTCGACATGTTATCATTTTGTTGTTACTAGGATATCCCGAGTATTTGTTTTTTTCCTGACCCAAACACTTGATCTTTTGATATTTAGCAAGATGATACGATTTCCACCGACTACAATGATTATGCATGCCACAATTTAGGTTGGACATGCTTTCAGAAGAAATAAAAAAAGACATTTGATAGTTCTATAATGTTTAATAACAACAATTTAAACTAAAATGCAATAATACAATC
Source organism: Mytilus edulis (assembly GCA_019925275.1). Lineage (NCBI taxonomy): Eukaryota > Metazoa > Mollusca > Bivalvia > Mytilida > Mytilidae > Mytilus > Mytilus edulis. The sequence continues at coordinate 21,511,258 of CM034362.1, forward strand.
AACTATAAACACATGTTAAATACCTAGAAATGCCATATGAATATACGTATATCGCGCACCAAAATATCACAGCAGAAAATTTTGACTACTATCAGTGTTTTATAACAGTTTTTATCAGTTTTTTATTACAGTTTTTTATCACAGTTTCCTTTTCTTCATCACAGTTTCCTTTTCTTCATCACAGTTTCCTTTTCTTCATCACAGTTTCCTTTTCTTCATCACAGTTTCCTTTTCTTCATCACAGTAACTTTATCACAGACTATTTTATAAGTTAAAACTAAGCATTTTGCATTTGTGAAAGCATGAGTCCAATAAAAAACGACACAATCAAATGATCAAAGACACTACGATTGAAAGTTTATCTTTGCGCCAGATGTGCGTTTCGTCTACAAAAGACTCGTCAGTGACGCTTGAACTAAACGGAATTAAACAAGAAAAATAAAGTAAGAAGTTGAAGAGCATTGAGGACCAAAAAGTTTTAAATGTTTTTACCATTACAGCTAAATAAGGTAATTTATTCCTGAGGAAAAAATGCGTTACTATTTCAAAAAATTAAAGTTTTGTGAACAGTGACTAGTAGTTTATAATCAATGGCGTAGCTAAGCCATTTTCAAGTGTACGCTCGAACCTTGGAAAGTTGTCTGAGGGCCCCATCGGGTCCTGGTCACTAGGTTCGAGGGGCGAAGCCCCTGAAGCTTACGAGTCATCAAAATGAGATACAATTTATGTTATTGAAAACTCATCAATAGCAACATACTTAGAGTCTAATTTGTTTCTCTTTTGTGTTTAATTTATTCATTCTGTTGATTTGAGATACATGTATAAAGGTCATTGGTTTCAGAGAAAATGACCAAACCAGTTACTTTAAAATATGTTCACAAGGAGCCATGGGGTAAAGCAATCACTCAACCAAGACCTCTTTTTATGTGCAAATTTCGTTAATGGACATGCGCTAATTCACTTTAATCATGATTTTCAGGTGTTTTGTGAAAATTCGCAAAGGGTTCCTTGGAATTTTGGTTCTCGTCTAGGACAACTTTCCGAAAAAAATCTATTTATCAGTCCATTACAGGATTTAAAAAAAATAAACATTTTCCTTAGTTATTTTTCTTGATCTTCTTCTGCCAAAGTTTCATGACAATATATGAAGGTTTAAAAATTTACCAGACCGTCTGTTAATTGTGAAAAAATAAGTCCATCAACTGAAAAATGAAAACAAAATTCTTATAAATTTGGCTTCATACATTAATCATAAAAAACTTCTGCTAAAGTTTCATAAAATTCGATGAAGCTAGGTTTGACAAATTAATTGATGTGTAACAAACTAACCCCAGACTTTATATACTTGTTATATAACTGCAAAAACAACTTTATATCAGTAAATACGAGAAAATTAGATATATGTCCAACTTTCGTAAAATTCCATGAATGTTTTACAAAGTTATTGAAATCTTAAAGAAACTACATGCTGAATCTAAATGTTGACGCCGCCAACGGAATCTAGAATCGCTATGTCTCGCTTTCGCGACTGAGATATCGCAGGCTCGACAAAAATGCAAATCTCAACAGATAATAAACAAAGGGAAAGTAAGAACAATTCACAGTGCATTCAGACTTTGACAGAAGATGAACAAATTTATAATACGATACCTTTGATTGAACAGTAGGGTTCGTCACTTTTATTCGCAATTATACAAGCCATTGAAGAAAGTTTTACAAGGCGTATATAATTTTAACCAGTTCTTTTTAGGTTATTGAGATTAACATAATTGTTTTACCAAAATTCAAGTGTACGCCCGAGCGTTTTTTAAGTAAACGTAGCTGATAATTATGGCCATATCAATGATAATTCATATTAACATACAAGTGCTGATTTCTGGGCCGTAGAAACAAAACATATTGTCTTCTACAATGTTCTATATGAATACTTCTTTTGTTTAAGAAAGTCCCGAACATTATTGTCGACTGAAAAAGTAAATTTTGCACATTTCATTTTGAAAAAATACAATTCAAGGAAGTCTTATAGAGAATAAGCAATCATGGTTGTAATTCCGCATATGGTTTCCTGAAGGTATAAATGTTCACAAACTTTTTCGAATTTCACCGAAGCTTTCCAGCACGTCTCGATTATTTAGATCCATGAGAAAATATTTAGAATAAAACTTTCTGATCTGAGTTAAAATTTCGCTAAAAGTATCATTTTTTATAGTTCACAATATTTTTAACCAGGGCCGTAACTACGGTTCGAATTCAGGGGAGGCAGGGGTTTGGGGGCCGCCGATTGAGGAAGGGGGTTTGGGGCACAGCCCCCCCCCCCCTCCCCGGCCGATTATTTCTTCTCGGTAAAATGGCTAAAAATAACCCGTATTCCTTCGATTTCCTTACTTTTAGTAACATCAGTATTGCTTGAACCTGAAAGCAATTTTTATGCAAAAACAAGCTGTCTGAGCCTGAGATTGCTGTTCGGGGTAAACCAAGGCCTCGTCTTGATGACCTATAATTATTAACATTAAATACATTGTGACCGCCGATTTTTCTCTCTCAGTGAAATGACTTCTATTTCCTTACTTTAAGAAACACATCAGTTTTGCTGGATCCTGGAAGCAATTTTTATGAAAACAATTATTATCTGTATTTAAAGATAATTTTGTTAGAAATCAAACTGGTAAGTTTAAAAAAAACATATAAATCAAGATCATATAGAACGCAAGATTTTTTTTTATCGAGGACCTTGAATTTCAATATCGTTGTAAGCTGAACAGACATGTATATAACTACAACCAGGGACTTATATTCTAAGTATATACTTAGTATAGAAAGTCCCTGCTACAAAGAATGGGAGTGTTTAACTACTAAGGCATTGACCATAATGTTCTCGTACGATCTGGTGACGTTAAAAAAAACGATCCAACAGCTGATTCAGCCGATAACGAATTCCCGATATCATAAAAGATTCACAATACGAAGGGAACTTCCTCTGCTTAATTGAGCCCCTAAATGAATGTGAATAGTTAAAAAATTTATGCAAAATTGTCGAAAGCAAAGTTTCATATATATGTGTTCTCGTACGAATATATACTGAATAACAGACAGACGGCCACACGAAAAAATAAATAAAACTATACTGAAACCAAGGATTTGTATCCTTGGTATTATACAAATCCTTGCTGACACGGTTAACTTTCGATCAAAAATCCGGAAGATGATTCAGACAGATATATCACGTATCATGATAACACTGTTCAAACTAAACTTGTGTTGTTTATAACATAAATTCAAGTTATTCTTGTACATATTTCATTTTATTACTTACAAAAAAAAAATGATGTAGAAATTTCAGGGGAGGCAGTTGCCTCTCCTGCCTCATAGGTAGTTACGGCCCTGCCAGATGTCGTTGATTTGTATTATACAGTGGCAAAATTGTTATGTTGTAGTTTGGAATAATCCAATAAGGAAGTGTAGAATAGTTGATTAATTTGCTAATAATTATTTCAAAGAGCTATACATGCTATAGTATAGTTTGATTTGTAGTGTTATTATGTTGCATAAAAATTGATACTCGAATACAACCGTATTTGTCGTAATCATGAATCAAGCACCTGTGCTTTAACAACAAATTGAATCTGACTTACATTCAACAATTATTAAACTATCAATTGACTATATCCTACACAATTTGAAATAAATCAATGTATATCATATAAAAAATAAACTTACATTGTTACGTAAATTTGTGACTAGTTATGTTTAAATGCAAGTTTATTCAGACCATTATACCTGAGTATTCCTGATATGGTAAGACACTGCCCATTTATAGGAAGTTGGAACATAGATTTGATCCTCATGACAGTCAATTATTTATAATATTTAACTTAACTATGAAAAATAGTAAAACATACAATATATTTCATTAGAAACAAATTTTTGTTCTACCCCTCTGAAACATTTTGTTTTTAAACATTTAAATATTTTGAATCGAACCATTTCATATAAAAACATGTTCCTTCAAAAAAATGAATAATGGATGTCGTAATGAGGTTTAAAAGTAGTCACAATAATATCAAGCCTGAAAGTAAACTCAAAAAGAGAAGTCCATGGAAACTGTAAAATTAAACGTTAGACTATGTCAGACAACGGAACAAATGATGTTATTAGCAATGTTGCCTTGGAAAAATGGTTTGTAATGACGGCTCAACTATTGATGAAAGTCGTGATCTTTTTAATTCATTAAAAACAATTTGCATAAATCTAGCAATCTATTATTGTGAATAGAATGGAGGTATTCTTTCTCCAACTTAGACAGTATCTAAAATAGCAGAAAACAGTCGACCAAGGTTTTTTCGATTAAACATGCAAATTTTGAACGAGAATTGCATTCATTTGAAATAATACCTTTATACTTATTCATTCGTGCATTTACTAATGTTTTCGTTTGATTATTGTAAAGAGCTTTCGATCTATTGACAAAAAATTCATGCATGTTCAGGACGAGAACAAACTAACAATATGCCAAATTTAGAGGTTAATTTAACAAACTTAGTGTGTCTCACACAACATACCAATAGTATTTAGATATGTTCTGTCTTCGTTAATACATCATATCTCACACAGTCAAATAGAAAACAGTTCATACTGTTTGACAGAAAGGTTCTGGTAGATTTATTCAAAGTCTAACTTCACAGGGTGTACTTCACATCTGTTTGTCTGCCACATTGTTACAATGTGTCTTCCTTGTACTGGTTCTAAGCCTAAGTGGTACTGATTTTTTATTGCTTATGGCAATGGTGAAGACTTTGCAACTCACATGAAATGTATCAAAGTCGTACTGTAGCGATGTCATAAAACCCTGATTAACAGTAAAGATAGTATGATGTATAGGAAAACTGGTTTCTTACATGTAGAGCCTGCAATTGCTTGGTCTCGGTAGCATCCTATAAATAAAAATGAAATGGCACCATCTTGAATGATTGAAATTTTGTAGTCGAGAAATAAGAAGTAAAAGAATAAAAGATGTAGTACGAAAATGAGTTCTAACATTTAAACTGTAAAATCTACGTAAGTATTTAAAAGAATGTGAACACGCAACTCCTGCGCCTGAATATTTTAAGTCAGGCATATGACAGTTGTTTTCCGTTCGTGTGATGAGTTTGAATTTTTAGTTTTACCATATAATTAAGGGAGTTTCCGTTTTGACTTCTCATTAGAGCTGTGTATTTTTTGCGGGTTTTTTTTACATTTAAGATTTTTTTATACACGCCAGAGACTCCAATTGTATATCTTTGTACAAAATAATCAGATGTGATTCTGACTGAATTTAATTCAGCATATGATGTTAATATACTTCGACCATCTTTTGATAAAATAGAATGACGCTTCTATCATGCGAGAGAAAACAGGCGAAATGATTTATGTGTGGACGTTGCTTGTTTTGCATGATACATATTTTTCAGTCTTTGTCTGATCGTAACCTAATCATCTAACTTGCTTTCATTATCTTTCTGTTTTATTTTTAAGTTTGTTTGTGTCGTACGGTTGTTGTTCTCATCAACGTGTACTGTATAATTTGATTTTAAAAATGACATGCTGACATTCATTTTTTTTAACTAAATTTTAAACTGAATTCACATAACTGTATCATTTTTAAAAGTTAAAAAAAAACAGGACCAAGATCCAACAAACTAAGATACACTTTCATCATGAGAAATTTTTATTTTGATAAAATCTACACATGATTAGAAAAGTAAAAAACATTGATTTAAATCAATTGTTTTTGTATTTAGAAATGATGTATAGTTAAAATTAAATGTTAAAGATTGCAAAGAGAGAATAAACAATCTATTTTTAAACATCACACAACTGTTTGATTTCTTTAAATAACTATGGATAAACCTTAAATTAAACGTTTTTTTTATTGCAGACTAAACGGTAATTTTGTTAAAGTTATTTTAAATTTTATCTTTGCATTCCTATCTCATGTTTATCGTGTGTCACGCTTAAAATTCATACTTTAAAACTATACTATTAGGTATTTGTGTTAGGTATTGCCACAAACGTGTCAAAGCACACGTCGTCAAATTAAAAAAAGTATGATAAAGGTATTCAAAACAGACTAGCGAATATTCTATTTAAAGCAAGCAAATGCGTACAACTAGACCTTAAGTACTGTCCAAAAATAGATATTTATTTATTTTCTTTCTTTTTCAAATTTGGTTTGAATTGGACAGAACAATTATTATTTTTTTAAGTTTTATTTCCGTAAATTGCACAATATAATAATAATACCTGCAAAGTCAACCGTCGTCGTGTTCCAGTAAGTATTCCCACTATGTACTTCATATTTGTAAGTCCCAGTATCAGAAACACGGATGTCAGAAGAATTCAATTTGAACTCTAGTTTGGCTTCATTAAGATTTGATCCGTCAATAGAAAATCTTAATTCTGCGTCTGTGCAATTAAACCACTGTATCACAATCTTTTGTCCAATGCGACGAATATGTACAATATCGTAAAAACTGTCGTTTATGTATTTTAGTAGCTTTATCCAATAAATTGTTTTTGATTTGGATATGTTCATTTTACACGAAATAGAGCAAGTGCTTTCTGTAAACTGAATATCAACTTCTGGACTTTGAACGCCTGTGTCACCATGACCGACACACTCGTCTGCACCTGAAAATATAACAATAAGATTATGAATAAAAGGGAAATCAATGACATTCGATTTACAAGTACTGTATGCATATTTTGTTCTTTATTTATCAAGATTAGTCGAGTATAATCCAACGAGATAGCAATCGAACAACACATACAGAACATCGTGGAAAAAACTATCAACACACAACTACTACTCAATCTGTCACTAAAATAGCAACTGTATCATGTGTATAAACAAATTATATCATAGATATTTTAAAAACGAAATTTAAATTTTAACATAATTCTTATTGATAGGGAAATGTGATTAAACATGTTGATATATTTAAAATAAAAGTTATTTCAAAAGTGTTTACCACATATGATATTTCACATACCTGTAATTAGCAATTTGACTAGGAAAATATACACTATAACACCTATCATGCTGACGATAAAAAGTACTAGTATCTTCCTCTTTCCATTCAAAACGTTATTTATATAATGAAGAAAATATAAGCTATATTTAAACATCGGAAACCTGTCTTAATTTATCAAAAAATAAACCTAAAACTATTTAAATACCTCTGGAAATCTAGGGTTCGTTGCCCTTATATTTAATAAATGAATGGGTTTTTTTTTTTGGGGGGGGGGGGCAATTCTTTAGGATGAAAAAGCATTGACCGAGACAGATATTGTGCCAATAAATATTCAAATAGAATAACGATTAAAATTATTGTAATAACAATTCTATGCTATGACCATAAATGTTAAAGATTATGAGGAATCGTGTTATTTGTTTCACTGTTTTGATATTTTCACGTAGAGCAATGCAGTGATAGAGATGTTGCATTTTATTTGGAAATAAAATAAAACTTTTGGAACTCTTCTGCCGACCGAAGAAAAGAAGTCGTACAATGTATGAAATTACCACGTAATGAGAATTTTTCCTGATTGATTTCTAACTGTTGTATGTTTTACCTCAACACATGCAGAAGGAACATCGTCCCTATGGGTGGATTTTACATATTATATCAATAAAATCGTTAATAAAAAAGCAAAATGAGGTTTTTAAATTTTATTTATGCCTTATGTACTTGGTCTGGTTTGGTCCGCCATTTTCTACATAGGGGTGCCTGTGCCGGATTGGGGGTATGGCAGTTGTTGTCCTTTCGTTTGATGTGTTTTGGCTTTTGGTTTTGCCATTTGATTTTGGACTCTCCTTTTTGAATTTTCCTCAGAGTTTGGTATTCTTGGGATTTAATATTTTTCCAAGCGGACCTAATACTGTTTCGATTAGAACAGTAGAATATCAGAATATTTATCAGTAACATGATACTATGGAACTAATTTGTCTACACCAGATGCACATTTCAACAATTAATTCCGGCTTTCAAAAGCAAATTGTTCACTTAGACCCAACAAAACCTAACAAAAGCATTGATTCGTAAAATAAAATATATGGGTAAGAGGTTAGATTTCGACTTTAAAAGATTTGTGAAAACTTTGATGGAAACTTTCGCAATAAACGATAACTGTTTTTATAAGCAATTATGCTACCTATTAAGCTGATGATACTCTCAAATTGAGCATTGTCCTTAATAAGAGTATTTCACGAACCATTTGTGGTAATTGATTTCCATTTTTTCTTTCATATCAAATATTTCGTGTATGTATAGACATATTTTATGAAGTGGCAGTCGGATTGCTATATTTTCTCTACGAATATCGGGGTTGTTTGATCGCCTGAAGTGGAATATGTCGTGTATTCGATCCCTGGTCCGCAAAAAACAAAACACTTATCGATTAAACAATGATATATAATTCTCTTGGACAGATTTGAGAATCAAATTAATTAATCGTTCATAATTTAGAAACAGGAAATTTTAAAGAACATTAAACTAGCCTGCAGATGAAAACGAACAAGTCATTTATTAAAAGTGATTGGTGGACTAACATTTAATTATTTGTTTATACAGACTTATTGGAGAAACGTGATTTTGTTGCAAAAAGTATAATCACAAAAGTACCGAACTTCGAGGAAAATTAAAAAAAGAAAGTCCCTAATCAAATGACAAAATTAAAAGCTTGACCACATCAAATGATAACAACTGTCATTTTCCTGACTTGCTACATGAATATATTTTAATGTAGACAATAGTGGATTAAATGCAATAGAGATTACTGAAATTTACATGTAAATGGATTAAGGCGAAGTGTATGTTATTAAACTACACAACGGATTTTTTTTAAATTTCACATATGAATTCTGCTTGTAAATTTACACCAGAAAATAAAATAAGAAAAGGGGGTAACTTTTTTCGTTTTTAAGATACGAGCCGTTGAAATTAATAGCATTATACGCCAAAAATACAAAGGATATATAGGGAAAATCATCAAAATTAGCAGATATTTTTACATTATTAAGATTTTCTATTTTGTTGGTCAACAGAATTTTTTTTTAAATTTATATACGATTCAAAAATGAATGACGAATCCATCAGTGCAAAGAAAGTCTTTAGCAACCGTGCTAGTTTTTACGTTACTCCTTGTTGAAGTTTTTTTTTTTTTTTTTGGCCGGAACATTTAAATTATCCGTGGACGTCATTGTCTACAGTAACGTCGCCACAACTTCTATACGTCGTAACTCTATTATACCGTACACTGTCGTAGCAATGTCGTGCGTGTGTATCACCCATATGTTCCTATGTATTAAAAATGATCTAGCGTTGTAAATTGTTAATAAAATAAACTAACTAATTTTAAAGAATATTTCTGTCGCCAAATATTGCAAAATTTACCGCAAATGAAAGAAAGTTACCGTAGATTTTATTCTTTTCTATATTAGAGTGGTTTCCACACCTTTTTCAATGCTTGTATGGATTGTAAATGTTCTTATGTATCAAATATCGAGTTTGAATTTGTCCCGGTTAACATAGTGTTGTCAGAATGAATTGATTGGTTTTAATATTAGGATCGGGTACACACCTTGTTTTCCATCTTACTTCTGCATGTTTGTATTTACAAAAGTTGACCTATTTTCTGCATATTTGCATCTTCGTCATTTCTGCATGGTATTATTCTGAGGATTTGAACACAATATATTCTACATTATAAACCTATTTCATTAGTCATGTTTACACATATGCTCGTGACGCAACTCTGCAAAAAAATATTTACGTTTTCAAAATTTCCCGTCGCGCTCACTTTCCCTTTTCTTTAACTAATGACAAAGAATGATGTAATGTTTGCTGAATGGAGTTTCAGTAACATAAGAAAATATTTGTTTGTTCCATGCATTATTTGTTAAAAATCCACATACACGGATTTAAATAATAAGCATAATGCATACTATGGCTCTTCAACTATTTTCGATCGGTTCTTATACATCATTGGCTTTCAAATGTTCGGCCTTCAGTGTTTTATATCAATGTTTGATTTAATCTTCAGAATTTTTTAGGCCGTACTGAGGTTAAAAAGAAGGACTCCCTTATACATTTTAACAAGAGAGAAAAGATCAGAGTACTTGGTATAACTTCCCGTCGCAGATATTTCAAACATATTCAAGATGAAAACATACACCTAATATGATACTTTTGAGATCGACAAAATCACGACAGGAACATAACCAAGACTGTTATACAACAACATTGTGTATAGGGAAATGCTTTAGCAATGTATATAATGTAATGCTTTTAATTAACTGGTGTAAAATTAAGGATAAAGGAGAAAGTACCAAAGGCGACCTTATGAGAATGTATCATGTTCGATGCTTTAGAAATTTACCTAATAAAATTTTATAAGAATTTACTCAGTGTAATGCACGGCGATTATTCATAATGTATTGCTACACGGGTTTACATATAGCGTAGTGCCGTACGAATATTGTCTCTGCATAATGCAAATGCATAGCTTCCCTACTTATATAATATAACACAAAAAAGGAGATGTGATATGACTTCCAATGAAACAACTATCTGCCACTGGTTAAATGAAGTCGATGTAAGCAAACACTATAAACAACCATACTGTCATCCACAATTGAAGGAAAAAACATAATGTGTAGGCCACAAAAGACTCAGCTGACAAAATCAACCGTCTTACATAAAAATATTTACAAAAAACATGTTGTGAAGTAACAGAATTAAACCTAAGTGAATTACAACCAGCTCGCGTAGTTTATGATCATACAATAATTAAGAAGCCTGTGGTTTACAAGTCTTATAATATAAGACTTTAGAGTTAATATCATTTAAATTCAACGTTTTTTTATCGAATATTTTTTTATCTTGGGGGGAGGGGGGTCAACATTGATAGTAAAAAAGAAATATTCGATAAAAAACGTTGAATATAAAAGATATGAACTCCAAAGTCTTATATTATAAGACTAGTAAACCACAGGCTTCTCAATTCTTGAATGATCATGAACTACGTGAAAGCATAGAGCTAGCTGACCGAGACCGAGTGCGAGATCCTCAAGGATAATCATCGAAGTCGTTAAACATCCCTTGCAGTAAACTTTGGTAAAATCTAAAAAAAAAATCTTTAAAATTCTATCGAAATGTTATAGTCTGAACACATTTCACCTTTCATTCCACTAAATATAAAATTGCTGTTTCAAGTCACTGTCACAAAACTTTCCTGACCTCTTTTAATTAACCGTAATAGAGGGAGGGGGGAAGGAGAGGTCTAGATCTTGAAATTAAGGGCTCAAGAACACAAAATCCCGAGGTCCTGAATTTAAATAAATTTAAATCTCGACATCCCGAAATTCGGAAATAGAATTCACGGATCCCGAAAAGGTCATTCCCGAAATCCCGAGCTTAAATACACCCGATCCTGGAGTCCCACCCAAAATTTAGATTTTGTTTTCCCATAAATTGCGGATTAAATAGAAGACACCTGTTTATTTTCTGAACATGTAGATAAAGTTGAAAACTGGGAGTTGAATGACATAGTTTTTATTTATTCTAATATAAATGTTAGAGTGAGACAACTGAGTAATTTTTTGGGCCTAATTTGTTTATTTTTTGTTTGTTTTCCGTCTTTGTTCTTCCGACTTGTAAGTGTTGCACTAGTGGTCAAATTATTCATTTATTCTCTTGGTATCGTCTTATTTCTGATATAAATATAAATCATGTCCTAAAATTTTCAATTGCACAAAATACGAACATGTCAACGTCTTTTTAATTCAACCATTAAATTCACACGTCTTTCATAATTTATTTGTAACCTATCATAAAACTTTACGTTGAGTACTGTGTTTTTCGTTCAACATTACGACTTTTTAAAACGATATTGTTGGGTCAATGTAGGGTTCATTTTAATTAATTTGATATCAATAGAAGTAAAATGGGTACATGTTTATTTGTTTATTTGTTAATAATTTTGTTCTGAGGCGTTTTTTCTTTCTGTTGATATCATGAACACGAAATGCAAGTTCTCCTATGCGTCTAAAACAAAAACAAAAACAGTGTTTTAAAGTCAGACTGAACACAGAACAACGTACATAATGCTTTGATGGAGTAATTCAGATAATTTCTATGAGGTTTTGAAACAAGTATTTTATAGTTGGATTCATGATAGACCGCAAAAAGGAGTTTCTCTTTCGTGTGTCGTTTCTTGGAGTAAGGGAGATAACTTGAGTAACTCACGACGCACGTTTTGTATCCTAATTTCCACTAGCGGCGTGCAATTACGTACACTTCGCCTTAAAAGTGAATCCAGCTCAATTTAACTGCTTAATTTTAAACCAGGTTGAAAATATTCAAGGTCCAAACTCACATATGTATATTTAGATATATACTATCTATGTCGAAACTGAAATAAATTATTATTCGTGGAATACACATATTTACAGGCAAAATCACGAATCCAAATGTTTAACGAGTAACAAACTTTTATAGGCTTTGAGTGCAAAGATAACAACACCACGAAAAATTGCAGTGGGGTTACACATGTTTTGTGATAGGTGAACCCTCCTCCAATACCTCTAGCTAATTTACAATAAACAAACACATAGTAACGTTCACAGTAATGCCCGCGTCACACTGTCCCGATTTTTACGCCGATGGCAACACGATTATGGAAATTTTCAAAATCGGGACTGATCGTATCCAGATCGGGCTATTCGTAGTGCCATCTTAACCATCGTAGAACCATCGGCCACTTTTTCTAGCCCTCGGGGACAACTTCGGGAAGGGTTCTAAATTTTTTAACATGTTAAAAAATCCCCGAAAGTGCGTCCGATGTTTAGGGTTCGTATTGAGTTCGTATCACCATCCTCACCATCGTAATGTCACCGGGAATGCATCTTTGATTATCGTATTGCATTCGTGTTTCCATCGTTTCCATCGGGCAGTTTTGACATTACGATGTCTACACGAATGAATCACGAAGATAACCGAAGGTCTTACGATGGCAACACGACTTCGTGAAGACCTCGTAATCCCGTCGTGATGCCATCCAATAAAAGTACGAAGGTGACAAGATGGAACTACGACGGCAATAAATCCAGCTAAATGTAAGTTAATTTTCGCGCTTAAATACATTTAAAGTGCCATGCGCGATATGCACTGGTCAGTCTAATACGACAGTTAAGAAAGACGTTTACAAAACATGGACCTCATATCATATGATTCTATGAGAACAAGAAAGGCGACAGCGTTGTTTCTAATAATTCAAATGGAACAAGAAGAGCAGGTATTACAGGCTCAGGATTTACTTTTACAAATAAAATATTATTTTTTGTCAATTTTTCATATCAAATAACATAATAAAAATCATAAACGCGTCTCGTATACCAACACTGCAGGTACAAGTATATAGGGAAACCAACTTTTTCTTCATTATTCTGATTTTTTATGTATCGTCTGAGTTGTTGTCACACGAATGTTTACTCCATAAACATTTTGTTTTCTATATGTCATATTTTGCCGCATTTGTTGCTTTTCCCACATCCTTCCTTTCCTTTTGAATAAAAGGGACCAACGAACCCATTACCTTACCATTAAGATAGATCAGTAAACATGGGCATAGTTATGGGTGATTATTCAGACTAGTGCACACATTTTACAGTTCAAACAAGGCAATGCCGAGCGTGGCATTCCCTCATATGTAACATATTGGGGACAAATATGGACACTATATTTGTATATGACACATGCAGAAAATGGTAAATTGAATACGCATATTTGATACATAAACTATTTTTTTAGAAATCAACCAAATTATTCAGTAACTGGAAATACCCACGTTCTTCCGTCTTATGATTAAACCAAAAATTAGATGTACAATATAATGTATATTCAATATTGATCAAACAATTTAAAACGCGTGATACCTTCGGAATATAATTTAAATGCATCGTAAGCTGTACACGACGTCTTTTAGACATCGTATGGCCATCGCGCCATCATCGTAATCCATCATGTAGCCTTCGTGATTCATCTTGTAGGCTTCGGCTGAGATACGAAGCTTAAATACCGTCTTCGGTTTACCTTCGCATGTCCATCTTTTGCTATCGTATATACTTTCGGCACCCTCGTAAAGACTTCGTTATTCATCGTAAATGCTTCGGTCACTTTTGGGTATTTTAACGAGATCGGGACCAACTTCGTACGAACTTACAATTTTCGCATTCGGGTGTCCATCGTATATAAAAATCGGGACAGTGTGACGCGGGCATTTAACTCAGTTAAAAGGAAGTCGGAGTCCGATGTCAGAAAAGGTAACAAAGGAAACTAAGCAGAATGATACATAAATAAACAATAGCAGTTACTGACATACCTGATCCAGACCCCACTTAAGGTAGCACAATACAAAGATTTGTTCACTCCCAATCAGACAACTTTAAACTGATGTAATTCATTTAATCCTTCTTTATATATTATAAATGAGGTACCAAAAGAAAGAAGAAAGATTCATCTTTCAAATTGTGATAATTTCATTATGACATAATTATTACATAATTAATTATAATGTAATAAGTTGCTATATTGTGATGTTCACACTTGAATGAATTTAGCGTCTTTTTTCTTCATAGCATCCCAAAATATTTAATAGATTCTTGTACAACACAGCTTGACCTGCAAAACTATGTCTCAGATTTCCAAAAACATCAATAGAACAAATTTTATACCCAATTGAAGTTAGTGGTCTCGTATGAATTATTGTTGCAAATTTCATTGTAGATTTATGAGAGAATGAAATACAATAGGAAAAATCTGAGACACAGTTTTGGAGGTCAAACTGTGTTGTGCAAGAATCTATAAAATATTTTGGGATGCTATGAATAACAAAGAAGCTAAATTCATTCAAGTATGGACATCACAATATGGCAACTAATTACATAACAATTAATTTTGTAATAATTATGTCATAATGAAATTATCACAATTTGAAAGATTAATCCTTCTTCTTTCTTTTAGTACCTCATTTATAAAATTTAAAGAAAGATGAGTGGAATTACATCAGTTTAAAGATGTCTGGTTGGGGATGGAAAATCTTTGTATTGTGCTACCTTAAACTGATTGAAAGATCATATCTTTGTCATTGCAAATCAAGCACTATCCCTCCCGTTAGGGGTTTGGAATCATACCATCACAAAATACATAGGATAATAACATTATCCGTATCATGCCATCAACTGGTTTTAGAATAAATGTGTTTTATTTCCGATTCAAAGACCCTGTGAGTGAATCAATATTAATACCAAAGTATATCATTTTCAATGACCTGACAACAGTATTGTAACTATATCCATTCTGAATAAGTCTGTTTAAAGTTTTGGTTAGCTTTTGGGATACTTGTAAATAAAACAAATTAACTAAAAGTCCCCTATCCTTGGCTTAAATGACTGTTTTATAAAGGATCCTGTTTGTTTTTCACCTGCATGGTTTATATTTGAAGGATTTAGCAGGACTTCTAATTTGTCTGTATATAAATAAATTCATCATAGATACCAGGACTAAATTTTGTACATACGCCAGACGCGTGTTTCGTCTACAAAAGACTCATCAGTGACGCTCGAATCCAAAAAAGTTAAAAAGGCCAAATAAAGTACGAAATTGAAGAGCATTGAGGACCAAAATTCCTAAACGTTTTGCCAAATCCAGCTAAGATAATCTATTCCTGAGGTAGAAAAAGCCTTAGTATTTCAAAAATTTAAAATGTTGTAAACAGTTAATTTATAAAGATAACCATATCAGACAGATTTGGTTATATAGGATTATCTTTTGCGATGTCATTTAAAAGTTTTCTACGCAATATATTATTAATTTCCAGAAGAGGAGAATGCGGGGTTTTTTTCTAAGGTTTTACAAGTTAGACATGTTCTTTTGCCTCTAGGTATTTTCAGACATCTGCTGTATTCTAACGGTAAAGTATGGTCACTTATTCCAAATTTTTAAATTTGGATATCTAAGGTAACATTCTTGGTCTACATTTTTTAGTTTTGACTTTAATGCTTTTATAGGGAAAACGTGTTTTTTTCTACAACTTTTATTCCACGTTACAAATAGAGAACTTTATACAATTCTAAAAAAAAATAAGAATAAGATATCAATAAATTATGACTACACATGATTGAATACTAGAACAAACATTGTTTTTCATATCCTTGTTATGAGTATTCTGTATGTTGTATGTTGAAAATGAGGTGTGTCGTTGGTTTTGGTACATCATTATACTCTTTAAAAATATAGATCAACCTGAACAAAATAGTAGTCCTGTGTACCCGCTTGACTATATTTCTTTTCTTTTTCACTTTACACAATTCTCGAATATAAACGTCAATGTACACATTTTCAATCATTTTGAAGGGATCTTGTTTTATTTGTTGACTAATAAAAATAAGAACAGTAAATATAGAGGAACAAGCTTTCGATACATCTACATCAACGTTGAACACATTATCTTTATATTATTAAGAGCATATTCAACATATAGCAAGAATCACAGTTATAAGGACAGTGTACCTCAATTGATATTGTTGATTTTAAGCAAACTCTATATATACTAATATTTAGTTCGTTGAAATAAAACGCTTATCAAATCTATCAAAATACCTGATGACTCAGTATTCAATGCTCCAATATTTCTTGTTTTATTATTGTTGTGAGCTTATCGTCCAGTCACAAATTTATAACATCCACATTCCTTACGAGCGAATAAATATTCGTTAAAATTTACGGTGCTACATAACTAAACCAATATTTGATTGTCTCGTTTCAGTTTTTGCCGTTGTTCCATATTACTTCACCCTTCACTGCCATACAGGAACTTACTATTTCAGACGGAAAATTGCGGGTTGTCGTTTTTCTATACTCCAGCTGCAAATAAAGTCAGAAATATTTGATTCAATTTGACTTCAATGTATTTTTGGTAAATAGCAACTGTTGCTATATAGTATGACTGAATAGCCTCTGCAACTTGTGTCTACTAGTATGTGTTTTAAAGACAAATCAAAGGAATGCATTATTCTATCATGATATACAGAAATGTTAGCAGGATGAATGATAAGGATGGTTTCGTACTCTGCTTTGACTTGTTCTTGCTACAGTCTGAAAGATATAAATAAATCAATAGCTTTAATGTAAGCTGATTAACGACACAAAAATAAAATTGCAAAATTTAGTCAAAATTACAGCTTTCATGGTTTTGAACTATCTTTTAACTTTCTAAGTCCTGTTTTTGAAAAAAAGTCATATTATTATTTAATCCTTAAAATACACAGCCAGAACTGTGATATTGTAAATAAAGGTTACAATGGAAAGTTCAAAGGAAATTGGTCTAACATCTTTTGGATGATATGAATAGGGTTCGACAAATACACATTCGGAAATAAATAACTTTCAATTTGCTTGCATGGCACCTTTATCTGCGTGACAAACAAAAGAGATAGGCGTATATATGTGAATGAACTTCGAGCCTAAACAAAAGCATTCTGAAGAAATAAAAAACAAAATGGGCTGACATATTTTAAACTTGATTTGCTTTCCTTTTCATCCATGTAATGAAAGCATGACTTTCTTATGAAATTCATTTCTTCAAAAGTTTAAACTTGTTTTTTTCACCAAAATCAAATTTTAAAAATAGAATAAACCCAAAATAAATTATTAACGTGTTATCTTTATTAAAGTTTGTATTAATGCATACCTTTTAATCAAACATGTCAAAGGTGAAATAATGTCAAAAAAATATAATTATGAATAGCTTTAGATTAACGTGATTTAATATTGAATATATCGACCGTTAGTATGTTATTTTGATTTGACCTTCTTCCGCATTCCTACTCCTGTGACAACTAAATGAACCCTTTAATGATTTTAGAAAATTTGCTAACTAGATTTTTCATTTAAAGAACTAGATAATAGACAAAAAGATTAAGGTGTTGAGTAATAAGTTCCATAAAGTAATTGTGTTATGAGACATTAACACATACGTCATTACATATTGTTATATACTAAGCTATTTAAAAAAATCTGAACATTTTATACAAACCAAACGTTAAATTAACTACATTTGTTCTTATTTGAAATCACTGGTTTTTTTTTTTTTAGATCATTACATTACATGGTTTAAACTGATTATCATATAAATTTCTTAATTCAATGTTCACAAATATAGCTTTCGCCTAACATAAAATTGATGGTATATAGTTTCGAATTCTTTTTCAAACATTATGTCAATGTCTATATATGCATGCATACCTGTCCATTCTATGAATGCCGTGTTCCAGTAAGTCCCTATGTGTGATTCACAATCACAATCTATTGCACATTTATAAACTGCATTGTCTGAATCTACAATCATATCGGTACTAATATTGAACATCATTCTGTCAAGATTTGATCCAACGTGCGAACTCCTATTTCGCAAATCTGTGCAAGGAAACCATTGTGGCTTATGACTTTCTGTTAAACGACGGATATGTAGAACGTCGTAAAATGAGCCATTAATTTGCTTTAATAACTTTATAACATATGTCGTTTTCACTTTTACTTTGTCTATATGGCATGACATTGAACAATTGTTTTTTAGAAACGTAATTTCAACGTCTTCACTTTGAACGCCTACGTCGCTTTGACTGTGACATTCTTCTTTGGCTAAACAAATAAGATGAAACGAATTATAGCAAAACGCTGAGATAGTAGTAGATAGTGGTACAATTTATAAATAATGAACAACTTAATACAGATCAAAAGTCAACAATAAAGGAAATGTGAACCATGCAAATTAAAATTATGTCATAACCTTTTCGTGGAAAGACCTTTCGATTTTGTTCTGATTATCTTGATTTTGTTTCGACAGATGTTGCTTAGATATTTTCTATGCCATATAAAGGAGGGGCGAAATAAAGCAGTGTGACATTCAAAATCATAATTCGAAAATTAACCGACAAACAGGCAGACAATAGAACACAAAAAACAACATAGACAAATGAAAACGAAGTAACTCGAACCCAACCCCATTGGGGTGATCGCAGGTGCCCTTGAAGGTTAAGCAGATCCTGCTTCACATGTGACACCCGTTGTGGCTGATGTTAGTAAAAACCCGATATTAAGCTTAATTCGGTAGGTCACATTCGTGAAAAATGAAAGGGATTGTAGTAATAATATAAGGAACATAATAGCCATTTATAGCACTGGTTTAATTTGAAATTGCTTAGAACTAATTTTTTTTTCTAATCAGTAAAAAGTTACCTATCAGATGGTGCCGTAGATAATTTTTGTAAACGGAAGTAGCAAATCATTTCCCTTATTTCCGACAAACCTTAATTGAAACCATGTTTATTCTAAATCAGTACAAAGAAACCAATGATAGGACACCAATACAAAGTTTTAGTAAACCTCAGACTAGCTTCTTATCAATAACATTGAATTAAGGAATTTAATTAGCAAATCCCTTCAATTATTCTCTGAACAGATGGTATTTCATTACACACGTTGGTTTTTTTGTTTTTTTTTTTTTTTTTGGGGGGGGGGGGTATTTTTTTTAATAAATATTATGTATTACTCATTTCTTTGAAAGAAAATGTTATTTAATGCATATAGTTAACATAATAAATCTGGGATTTTTTTACTTTACATATTAAGGAACAAAACCACGGATCAACATATCATGATAGTCCAATAAAAAAATTAAAGTCAAGATTATGCTCTTACATACATGTTTAGTACTTACCTGTAAATGATATGTTCACTAAATACAGGAGCAATAGCAAAAGATGCATTTTAACGATGTAGTTGACGAATAATAAGTATAAGTTATGTTACTTTCGGTTTTTTGTATTTCATCGAATCTAAATATGAACAAATTCAATGAATCACGCATTTTAATTTATCTATCAGATATTTAAGAAAATCTTGTTATATATATATATATATATATTAAAGTCAAAACTTGTCATTTAAATTTATTGATCCGCCTTTGCATTGAATGTAAATTTCCAATTCGTAAACAAACAAATCATGGCCTAGGTAGGTATGTATGTATGTATGTATGTTCTGTATCGTCCTCCTTTAGTAGGAGCACCACCATGGGTTATGGTGTAAAAAGGAAGACATTTAACACACTGTATCGGTACAGATTTAATGTGAGCATTTGCCTATCCAGTTTCCCAGCCTAAGCGTGACGGGTCTTACTACTAGAAAGTTAATCCGACACTGCGTCATCGAAGTGTTATAGACATCAATAATGTCAAATTAAACTATTAATTATCAAAGATTATTTTGTACTTGAACAGAAAATTGCTATTTATCAAAAGACAAAATTTACAGCAACATATATCATGTATATATTTGTTTCATGACTTCCGTATATAAATGATAAATGGATTTAAATATAACTTAGTGATTAAATATGCTTTCTTCATTACCTATGATAACTAAGAGATTGACCTAGTACTTTTTCTTTAACATTTTAGTACAGTCTTAAGTAAAATAAGTATAAAGTTTACGTTTTTACGCATTATTGACTATGTCAAACTTGTATGAAATATATTATAAAACCTTTACTGTTAATTTATTATATCAATAAATTGAAAATATTTCTAATATGTTATGTCCGTACCAATTCAGAAATTTGAGTTGTTTTGCATTGATGTATTTGAGCGTTTATTTTTGTCATTTGTTAAGGGTTTTTTCTTTGAGTTAATTTTTCGTTTATTTTATATTAATTCTGAAAACTATTATATATAAAAATCAAGGACTTTGATAAATCTTAATGGCTTTGATAAAAGTGTAAAACAAAACAAAATAATAATTTCTTTTGTTTGTCTTTATTGTAGCTTATACCCTTTTAGAATCGAATGTCAGTGGAGGGAAACATGACTAAAGCCAAGACACTTTGTGACTTAGTTCTATTTGGAACAGAATTCGGTAAAATATGAAATATGATGGAGTAGAAGCTATTTTGACATAAATGCCCAACAATTTAACGATTTAAAAAAAGATAAACAATTAACCCTAGAGATTGTTTAACTAATAATTATGTTAACATGTCAATGAATTAAAAAAACGCTGTTTTAAACTATAAAACAATTCTGACTTCACAATTGTGTATGTGAATGTCATTTCCATGAATGGATTAAAATATAGATCGTTTTCTATCAATTGAAAAACAGAACAAGGCATGCAGCCTTGAGACAAATAAATAGAGGTTGGTCAGTTAGGATCTGTGATCTTTCCTAACTGACCAATCTTTTTATTTATCTCATGGTTGTATATATCATATATCCTAACTAACCAACCTTTATTTATTTATCTCGTGGTTGTATATCACATAGATCCTAACTGACCAACCTCTATATATTTATTTTATGGCTGTATATATCACAGATACTAACTGACCAACCTCTATTTATTTGTCTCATGGTTGTATATATCACAGATCCTAACTGACTAAACTCTATTTATTTATCTCATGGTTGTATATATCACAGATCCTAAATGACCAACCTCTATTTATTTATCTTATGGCTGTACATGTCACAGATCCTAACTGACCAACCTCTATTTATTTGTCTCATGGTTATATATATCACAGATCCTAACTGACCAACTTCTATTTATTTGTCTCCTGGTTGTATATATCACAGATCCTAACTGACCAACCTCTATATATTTATTTCATGGCTGTATATACATGATATATGATATCTACAGCCATGAGATAAATATATAGAGATTGGTCAGTTATGATATATGATATATACAGCTGTTCCGGACCATACAAGTATATTTATATAGATGAGTATATGACCATACGCGTATGGTCGAACCATATAAGTATATATACTGGTTTGGTTATAAACGGGCCAGACCATATGAGTATGTGGACCATATAGGTACTTTTTCAAATATTAATAAACTTTTATCTAAAAAAAAAACAATGAGATTAATTTTATAATTCAAAGGCTATATTAAAATCAAATGTTGATGCCACAGTTAGTTTTCATCGCGAATTGTATTCTTAAATTTACGATTAGGATAACATTTACTTACATACAGTACTTAAACTTTTCTGCATTTGCACGTCTTAATTGTGCACGATTCGTTGCAGTTACAACGTTTAAATTCGAGCAAAAAGTTTGCCTTCTTATTAGCTGCGTGCAGTGATACCGAGGTCTCGGAAAATTCCATAACAGTCATTAAGAAATTTTGGAAATATCTACCTAAGTCGACATATTGCCATTCACTCGTAACAACAAGTCGGTATAAATGTGTTTACTATAGTGACTAGTGAGTAAAATTTTAAAATGCACGAAACTGCTTATTTTTTTATTATAATAGTATTTATGACCTTGATATCGTCTTTTTAATGACGTGACAACTACACGGGTTATACATTATGAAGAGTTAAAGGTGTTACCTGTAAACTTGTTAATTACCCCGACCATATAGTCATACCCATATGGTCATGACCATTAATGTATGGTCCAAATACTCAAATGGTCCGGAACACAGCCATGAGACAAATATATAGAGGTTGGTCGTTTAGGATCTATGATATATACAGCCATGAGATAAATTAATATAGGTTGGTCAGTTAGGATCTATGTGATATACAGCCATGAGATAATTAAATAGAGGTTGATCAGTTAGGATATATGATATATACAGCCATGAGACAAATAATTATCTTTTAAAATCAAAAAAAGGTTACGTATGTTTTTCCAACGGATACCAGAGGGATAATCAAACTCGTAAGTCGATAATGAGCTGACAACGCAATGGTTAAAAAAGGGGAAGAAATAACCATCTGGCAAACAATAGTACACAAATCACAACACAGAAAACTATAAACTGAGCAACACTATCTTAACGAAACAGTTTGGATGATCTCAGGTGCTCCGAAGAATAAGTAGATCCAGCTCAACATGTTCCATCTGTCGTGTTGCTCATGTTAGTACAAACTTGGTAATACGTTTTGGTGGGTATGATTCGAAAAAAGGCTTCGGATTTGTAAATACGAGATTAGTTACATATCCGCTATCATCTGTTGAACGGATATTCCATAACAGTCAACTCATGGTGGCGTCCATGTCTCTCAAAAAAGGATGATTACTAAGAACTCTAAATAGCAGCATCCATCTATCAAGAACATTATGATTGGAAAAACAATCCCTGGAATAACATATAAACATATAGATATATAATAATCCATCTTCTGACGTTGCTGGGAAGTTGCTACATGATAAGTGAACGTTCACAACTTGAAATTATTGGATAACTCAAATTATTTCTTTTGTTTTCAAAAAAGTTTTGGTTTTTAAGGATGTACACCTCTGAGGAGCATTTCTAGAATTAAACTTTTTTCTAAACCTGATTTTTGGCTTTATATGAATATAAAAACAATAATTGGTGGAGAAAAAATCATATCGTGGTGCATTTCTTTTTCTACTTCGTTCTTTAAAAGTACACAATTTTGATGATTGTCCCATTTTTCATCAATTTTTACACATTTTCTGGCTATTATTGTGAAAAAAATCACAGTTCCAAAATTAAACTTTTTTCATACTCTCAATAAAGGTGAAGCGGACCAATCTGAATATATTCAACTAAAAAAACTACAGGTAGGAGTTAATATAAGAAAGTTTTACCATATTTTGATGCTTTTTCGTTTCAAATTCACCATGTTGTCAATTTTGTAAATTTGTGATCCTTCTAAGTTTACAGAACAAAATGCATATTATTTCAACTTCTTTGTTATATTATGATTGAAAAAATATCATATCTAAGAAATTGGAAAAGAAAAAGTTATGTGGGATGTACATGTTTCTGGTAAAATCCATTTCTCAAAGTTTTGGCTAAAAAGACTGACCAGATAAGTAATAAAATTTGAAGATTTTATTACTCAAAAACGACTTATTGGAAATGCACAATTTTTCACAGATTTAAGTTTGATTATGATATTTATCAAATTCATTGCTATTTTCCACTTTTGATCCATGTTTTGAAAATAATTTCAGAACGAGATTTCAACGAGACTGAATGAGACTTAAACGTCAGAAGAATACATCCTTAACCAATTATTTAGATGAAAAAGAGGGTTCAGTCAAATAATATATAAAGAATATCCCCTTAAAGCAACATAAACTATGAAAAGGTGTAAGACTTGTCAATAATAATAAATATGAGTTATACATATGACAGTTAATATGAGGAAAACATCAATTCATATATAAAGTTAAGGGTCAACCGGATTTTGTTTTTTGCTTCAAGTTTTCAAAATATTTAAACATTGTGTCTTACAGACATTAGAAAGAAAAAGGAAACATTGTTAAAGGTGGTTTTTTTTTCTTTAAGAAAAATCTCCTAGTCTTTTTGTGTGTTTTAAAAGTAATATCAGAAAAAA
Organism: Mytilus edulis; assembly: GCA_019925275.1. Classification (NCBI taxonomy): domain Eukaryota; kingdom Metazoa; phylum Mollusca; class Bivalvia; order Mytilida; family Mytilidae; genus Mytilus; species Mytilus edulis. Next base: position 21,535,750 of record CM034362.1, read on the forward strand.
ATTAATTCCGAGGAAAATTCAACACGAAAAATCCCTAATCAAATAGTAAAATCAGATGCTCAAACACATCAAACGAATAGATAACAACTGTCATATTTCTGACTTGGTACAGGCATTTATTATAGGATTAAACACATTTTTTCTAGAGGTTATTGATGTGTAAACCGGGGCGATTAACTCACAAACTGAATAAAAGTCCGAAGGACTTTTATGTTGAGTTTGTGAGTAAGAGCCCCGGTTTACACATCAATAACCTCTAGAAAAAATGTGTTTAATCCTTATAATTCTTCAGCCAAACATTTGCCATATTTAATAAACATTTTTTTGTTGATGGCTACTAAATATATTTACCATCAAAAGCACAATGGCAAGTCGTAACTATAAGGAGTACACCGCCATCTTGACTTTCTAAAAACCATTAATGTCTGATAAATACAACGGAATCTTAAATAAAATAGCACCTACCTCAAAAACTTCATTTTAATTAAATGTTATCCGAATTTGAAGCGTACACGTAACGAAATAATCTTTCCCTTGAAAATTTCTATTCGTATGACGTCGTGTTCTGCCATGACGTAAATTCGCCAAATCCTTCATGAAATTTCGCGGAATTTTATTAAATTTTATTTTTATAAATTTTCGAAGCTTTAGTGCATTACATTTATTTCTTTGTTTGTTATATATGCACTAGAATAGTCACAACTGTTATGCAATTGTTTTTAAATCACAATATGCTGAAAATCCCGGGATCACTGCAAGCTTGTGTATCGCGCATGAATAGATTACAAAGTAGTTTCGGAAACATGGTTTATCGAAGTGTAAACTTAGAGAAAAATTCTAATTGACCAATCCAATTCAAGTATTCATAGATATGCAAATCATATAAAAATTATTATGTAGAAAATGGTGGATTAAACCTGACTCTAAAGCTTGTGTTAAACCTCCCACTTGTATGACATTCCATTATATTGACTACGATGTGTGAACTAACCAAACACAATAGGTGCAAATATCACAAATAGGGGTACAAGAGCAACACGAGTCTCACCAAAAATGTGTTTTGATCTCATTTGCTCAGGAAGGCTAAGCAGATCATGTTCATGTATTGATCGTTGTATTACAAAGCCAGTAAATGGTCTAATTCGATAAAAGACATTCGTTATAAGGAAATGGGGTTTTAGTTACGACATAAGGAACATATCCGATATTATTTGTGAAACGGATATTTTATAACGGACAACTAACTCTTGATGGCGTTCGAAAAAATTGCGAAATGATAGTTTTAACTTCACTATTTGGAACTACAAATGGAAGGTCACAACTTGGAAACTGAAAGTATCTCTTTTTTCGTAAATATTTGTTTTCAACCGACCTCATTGTCAATCTTTAGATGTAAGTCAAGATGATAGACAGACTTAACTGTAAAATAGAAAGTCATACATTTAAAAAACAGATAAAAGAAACAATAGGATATTTGTATACTCATACATTTTAAACATTTATAAAAATTAATTACCTATAAAAGAATCAGAAACATAAATCAGGGTACACACACTACACGTGCCCCACAAATAAAGTCGACATAGCAAAACAAAGCGCTTGATAAAAATGCCCAAAGATCAGTAAAAATTCATATATCAATTGTTAGTATTCATTTTTAGATTGGCATGCTAAATAAATGCAATTTATCTTCATTAAAATACCCAAAGATAAGTAAATAATCATAAATCGATTATAATTACTAGTATTCAGTTTTAGATTGGTATGCTAGATAATGTATTCTCTTTTTATAAGTAAGTCGATTAATCTGCGTCACTTTATGTGATAACTTTATTCAGTACTTGTATTTCTATCTGCTTTAGGATGTTCAGTGTACACTATTTCTTGCTTTGCATTACTCATTTCTATATTATCAACTCCATTTATCCTTGATAGAATGTTTTCACTTCTTTCTACTTTTACTAAAGTTGTAGTTTTAGGAACCGCCTGGTGGGTTTCATCTTTTTCAGAATTACGTACACTCAAAGTAGTTTGTTTTAATTTGACTTGTTTTATTGAAGCATTGGCATCCGCAAAACCCTCTTCATTTTGAGCAATGGTACTGTCTCCTGCGATATACTGGATTCCTGTTCGGGTCACAGTAATTGTGTTTGGTGGGTCATGCACTACATTTTGTATCGGTAATGGTCTTCTCTGAGGTCTGATTGTGTTCTTTTTGCATCATTTACAGTCCTCAACATAATCTTTCAAAAATAATATGTAAGCAATAGGTGTCAATAAAGCAGCCGATATTGCACACGTTGTGTCTATTACTATCAATTCTGATATATAATCAAGTTCACCTTTTAATCTGTTTGATATATACACGGTAAAAGAAAGCAATAGAATATCACACTATATTGCTGCAATTTTGAAAAGATAAGAAATTGTCATCATATCTCCAGACGTAAACGGCTCCATTTTCAGTAATACAAATAATATGAAATAATTAACTGCCAAAAAAATTAACAGCGCAACTAAACACCAAAACAATCCTTTCGACGGAAATCGGATCTGGCATAATCCTTATTTGCGACATTCAGCAATATAAATTCAACCAGACACATCCGTATCACTAATAACTAACGTAAAAAGGTTCGTTTCTCTCCGCTCAAATTCTGTAGGTCTTTGGTCAGCACTACATTTGAAAATACATTTCATAAACATATGCAGAAGGAACCAACATAAATCAATTGGGATAAACTTTAACGTTTCCATAATTAAATTCACTCTGAAGTGTACAAGTTAAGATAGGTGTATAGCAGTTGATGCATAGTTAAAATACTATAGAAATAGTATCCGATTGGTTTTGAATTCGTTCATTCAAAGTATAACTTTAACATTATATCTTTTAGTAAACAAAAACTTTGGATTTGAAAAGACGTGTTAAAAGCATTTATCTGCAAAATATTCTTTTTATTCAAGCATTTTAAAATGTTACTGTGTATTGTGAATATACACTCTTTTTGACTATTATTTTGCCAGTAACTATTTTGGTTACGTGTTTTTATACAAAAAATAATGTTGAGTACTTGTCTCTATTGTTTCGTATTTTGTAATTGTGACAAATACTTAACAATCTAATGTCAGTGAGGGATAATTGTTTTGAAATGTCCGGCTCTGTCTGTTAACTTGTTGACTTGTTTATTTTGAAATTGTGTATTGACACCAAGCATCGTGGAGTACAATGTATAACAGATTTTGAATTTATGTATGGCTCGGTACTGCCTCCATCGAGGAAAAGATACCGAAATTGTGATATCGACATGTGATAAATTTAAAATTGATATCGGAGATGAAAATTTCTCATAACAATGGTGCAATTGAGGAGTAACTAAGTTGACATTAAATGAATCAATAATTTGAAAGTGATACTTTAAATCAGAAGTGCATTAGCAAGATTAAAGATCAGTTAAAGAACAAAATAAGCTAACAAAATTGATAGGTCATGGAGCTCCTATTTGAGATATTTAAAATAGCGGGAAAAGGCTGACTCGGACTTTTACCTTATGTTGCTATTGGTATTATTTTGGTCTTGAATCGAATGAAAAGAAATCAACAATCTGCCTCAATGTTGGTAAATGATTTTTTATTAGCTATTGAATTCATATTAAAAAAAAAGAAGGGGTAGTTGGACACAATAGTTTACCCTATATTAAACAACAGGAAGACACAAACTTAACCTCGCCCAAGTGAGTCCTTGAATAAGTCTTAAAAATAGCTTTTCAATGTTTACTACAGTAAAAAACATTTATTAGAAGAAAATCTCAAAATTCAATACAAATTGTACTAGAATGTATTTTTTTTAGAGAAAGTAAATATTGAAACTACTCAGAGAAATATGTACTCAGACAAATTTAAGGACAAATTATTAAAATCTCAAATCTTTCAGATTTGAATAAACATAAAGAAGTATTGAAATTATCATCAACCCTTGTATGAAATTATTTCCCAACTAACAAACAAATCCGGTTTTTAGTTGATTGAGATTACAAACACGAATCAATCAGTTGTGCCTAGAACAACCATATGTTTAGGAAAATTTGGGTTTCCTAACATTTTAGGTTTGGTAGATTGTTATCAGCTCGAAAGCTATAAAAAATCTTTTGTAGACCCTCTCTAATACTCTTAAGTACTAGGGCAAAAATGCCACACATGTGTCACGCATGTGCCTAAAAACGCATGAGTCTCAGGTGTGTTACATGCGTAATACACATGTTTCTTGCCACGCATGGGAATCATGTGTTGTACACATGCGTTCACATGCGTAACACACGCATGTGAATCACATGTGTCTGAAATACACCTGTGTCACGCATGTGTTGGATAACGCATGTGACACATGCGATATTTGCATGTGTAACATATGTATAGTAAAACGCATGTGTAACACATGTGTAAATTACACAGGCAAATTTTGTTAAATTAAAATTTTTCACATGATTTTTACGATAGATTATTCACGTGAAATTCACATAAAAAAAATAAATTAAAAATTAAAAAAATAAAATTGTTTATTAACATCTTATACCTTGAAAGACATGTATTCCATTGAAAATCTTAATTTACTTTAAACATGTTAAATACAATCTTATTTCAGTGAAATTCATGTGAACAATTCACAATAACAAACATGACAAAGTTCATGTGAAAAAGTTATATTTAATGTTAACTGAATTAAAACATGGAATTCATTAGAGAAATTTAACATTCTTGAGTTCAATTTTTGTAACATACAAGTATGAGATACAAATTCACCTGAATTTTATGTATTCCAATATTTATTGCATTTTCTATTTGAAGAATTTAATCATTAAAGCTGTTCACCTTTGTCTTAAGATTTTCCATAAAAGGGGCACATATAATCTCAAAAGAATGTATTACTAATCTTTTTATTTGGCATAAATTATCTCCCTTGATAGTGGATTAGATGCAACTACAAAAAGTTTTATATTTATCTCTTGTAGAGTCATAAGGGTGGAATTTGTAAATATATATGTGTGTATACATCTCTGATTTCAAATTTCAGATACCTAGATTAATTTGAAGGACTAATATAGTAATATAGCTTTATCAGTATTAAATATCTCAATGATTTTAGGATTTAACATTTTTTCTAGAGGTTAGTGATGTATAAACCAGGGCGGTTAACTCACTAACTGAATAAAGTCCGTTGGTAAAGTTTGTGAGTTTGAAAAATGTCTTTAATCCTTATAATTCTTAAACCAAATCTGAGAATACTATAACAGTTACACACATATATATATATATGTGTTATAGTAGTCTCAGAACAAACAGGTGCTTCATACAGTAAGTTATGGCACTTGATTATAGATTTGCATATCTTATTTAGGATTTTCTTATTTGTAACCCTTGTGTTATAAAAATGACTGAATGTATATACATTAACATTGTACATGAGAGGGAGGACAGGGGTACCCTTCTCCCTTCTCCCACCCTCTTCTCCTTTCTCCTACCCCAGTTCTCCTTTCTCCCATTAGAATAAAACATCTCCTTTTGAGATAAATTAAAAAAAATTCTCCTTTCTCCAACTTTTTCTCCTTTCTCCCAGCCTTCCTCTCCTTTCTCCTACCCCCTTTCTCCTTTCTCCCACCCCCTTTCTCCTTTCTCCTACCCCCTTTCTCTCTGTCTCCCTTACTCCTGTCCTCCCCCTCGTACATGCATGACATGTGAGGCTATCAAAATTAAAAATTACCTGGTTTGGTTGTTCAGTCAAACAAACGTGACCAATTAACATTGCCAATACATGATTGTTGACCATTCTGATTATCTGTCCAAGTACAAAACTATGCTAACAAGAAAATACACATGAGCATATAGAAAGTACTTGAAAATGTTTCAGAGTGTAATTGTTTGAGGTCTGAGTTTATCTTTCCTGTTCAATGCGGCTCATGATGTTTAGGGAAAGAAACACTACTATCGTGTTTAAATCTACATACTTCGTTCCGTACGGTACTGGATACCAATTAAAGTAGTAGTTAATTACAGCCATAAATCCAATAAATTGAGAAAAATCAAAAGAATGAGGATAAAAACAACAGTAACCCGTTGGACTTGCGATGACATAAAACTAAAATTGTGCCAGTGACGGATCCAGCAATTTTCATAAGCAGTGGCTGATCTAGAAATTTTAATAATTGGGGGCCCATTGGCTGCCTAAGGGGAGGCCGCTCCGGTAATGCTTCAGTGATTCCTTATATAATCAATCAATTTTTTTCTCAAAAAAAGGGGGGAAAATACATGAGTGAATTCAGGTACTGTGAATTATAAACCGTTAGGAACTTCAACATTTGGCAACTTATGTTTTAGAGTATTTCACGGCAAATTTAGTAAGTAAAATTTTGATTTGATTGGTCATTTTGACAAACATGTGAAGATAAGAACTGGTGAGCTTTTTGTTGAATATAATGAGAAGATAGTGTTAAAATGTTTGCATAGTTCATGATTTGAGAATTATAAAATAAAATATATATATTGTTTAACCTTGTGCCATGGCGGTCGAGTTACATCAAACTTTCTGGTCAGGCCGGGTATTATGAAATCACAGAAAATTCAAGAACAAAATAATCCAATAATCTGTAGTCTTGTTGTTAAAGAAATATACAAGTAAATTCACTAATCTATTTATTAAAATTCCATTCCAGGACACTATTAACATATACAGTTTACAAAATGTATAGTTCAAACATTCATTAGCACATTACTTTCACACGGTATCATAAACGGCACTCTGCCAAAAATGCCATGGCGGTCGAGTTACATCAAACTTTCTGGTCAGGCCGGGTATATTGAAATTACAGAGAATTCGAAAACAAATAATCCAATAATCTGTAGTCTTGTTTTCAAAGAAATATACAAGTAAATTCACTAATCTATTTATTTAAAACTCCATTCCAGGACACAATTTACATTATAAACAGTTTACAAAATGCATAGTTCATATATTCATTGGCACATTACTTTCACACATCACAAATGGATTTCATTACAATTCCGCATCATAATCGGCAACAGTGTCCAATACTGTGCACCCCAAAGAAAAACGCCACAGGCATAGTGTTCTAAACCACGCAACAGTCTGAGCGGACAAAATACTAAAAATGCATACAGTTGAATAGTAATGACACAACTTTCTAAGAATCTATAATATCTCCCAAAATCGGCTAAAAACTGACCACAATAATAAAATCTTTTTAACGTTTCATAATGTATAGTTCCTTTCTCAACTTCAATTTCATCCTAACACTAAAAACAGAGGGCTCTTATATATACCTATGATCTCCAAATATTCTCCAACTGACCTAAATATTCTCCAAATATTCTCCAACTGACCTAAATAATCTCCAAATATTCTCCAACTGACCTAAATAATCTCCAAATATTCTCCAAATCTTTGTTTACAAAAATAAAACATATAAATCAAATAAAAGTATTTACTATGTGACCTTGGAGAAAAATGCTATGTTAATCTCTTATAGCAGGATAGCCATTTGACTTAATGACTTTAACAGATGATAACCAAAACATTAATATGACAAAAATAATTACAGTGGACATAAAATAACACTTGTACACTTGGACAAACAGAGTCAAGTCCAATATTTAGCGCCCCCCCCCCTTTTTTTTGGATCCGCGTATGATGTAATTTTAAATGAAGGAGGCGAATGAGGCAGTAGGAATTTGAACCTTTTAGCTGTCTATGCGGTATGGGCTTTGCTCATTGTTGAAAGCCGTACGGTGACCTATAGTTGTTAATTTCTGTGTCATTTTGGTCTCTTGTGGATAGTTGTCTCATTGGCAATCATACCACATCTTCTTTTTTTATATTTATAGGACATTTCCTAATAATATTACAAGTTAAATCCAAATTGTCACAGATTCTTAACTGAACTTCTGTCAGATTTATAGTAAAATTTCTAATTCACTGACAACTGTTGGACACGGTCACAGGCAGGGGCGGATCCAGAATTTTAGAAAGGGGGGTGGAGTGAAGTTTTTTAAAGATTTTTTTGAAGAAAAATGGGACTTTTTGGGCTAAAAAAAATAAAATAAGTGTAAAATACATATTTTTAATGGTTCCCTATTTGGGCATGTAAATTTTAAAGTTGATGTAAAGTGTAAGGGTTGGACATTTTAAATTTGTATGCTGTATTCTCCCTATTAATTGTCTTTCATAAGATGATAGTATGGAACCAAAGCTATGTACTGATATATATAATTAAATGTGGGAATTGTCAGTAAAAAATAGACATGGAAAACTCTCGTTTGTTGTATGTTAAGTTAGAATAACCTCAAAGATTTCTTGTTGTAAACTAGATATACGCCGGGCTATTCGATGAAATTTACAATACGACCGACACGATTTAAGAGAGACAAACAAGCAATTTTTATCCAAATGTTTCAACCAACAAAATTAAGGGAAGTGAGGGGTTCCAAATTAACCAAAGGCTACGAATAAGTCTAAAATGACAACGAGTTTATGAATGACGATCGACAAATGGAGACATAAAGGCCACAACCACTGAGCAGCTGCTTGCAGTATGGTCTTGAAAAAAGGTATTAAATATATCAGTTCGGCAAAACAAGTTGACATTCCAGTCACACATGCAAAACCCCGCCCCAAAAAGATATGCCCGGTTTTTTATTCATCATGTTTATTTAATGCTAAATAATTCTGTTCGAAATTTTCGTTTCTTAAAGCAAAAAAGTGGACAAGATTATTGTTTTCAATCCAGAAACGGCCATAATTTTTGTTTTTAAAAGGCAAAAACCAGTCAGATTTTTTCTTTCAAATATCTCAGACTGCCTTCTCAAACAAATGGTTCGTATCTAGAGCTTATGTTGACTGAGGATCATCATTCAGCTATGTTATTTCTAGTTAGAATAGGCTGAGGCGTTTTGGGTAACACATGTTTTCGTAGGTAAATAATATTGCCTTTTTTTTTTATGAAAGTGTAATAGAGTATAACCGTTTCTGTCTCGTGGAATTGTGAAATAGAAGTCAATACATTCTTGCTCAATCCTGTGTCGCTTTGAAGATGTCATGATTGTCATCCTCAGTCTATCCATGTGTTACTGTAATTTGAATTTTAAAATGACTGAGTGACGTTTTTACGGCGAACTGGTCAACTCCACTATAGCGAATCACGCGACTTTAACATAATCAGTAAATACCAACAAAAAACATCATTTAAGGTGAAGAATTGTCGCATGAAAAAAAACCACGGCAAATGGCAAAGTTCTCGAAGTCATGTCTTGAAGTCTTGTCTGATTAATCAGTTTACAAAAAAAAAATGTCCAAGCAAAGGGGGTGTATGCCCCTCTACGCCCCCCTTTGCCCCCACCCTCTGGAACCGCCACTGACAGTGATACTCAAATTGCAGACTCTTATTAGTAATAACAAAAATCTGTGTTTTCTGTGACCTCATTTTGTAAAATATATGTACATGTATTACACTCTAAGGGGGGGGGGGGGGGGGGGGGCAAGGGGTTAAACTGTTATGCTGTTATGGGACAATTTAATTCTTTGTTATCTGTTATTTTGAAAATATATTTGCTGTTAGCTGTTATCGTCTTATTCTTTGTTAGCTGTTATTGGGCTTTTAGTTGTTTTGTTATCTGTTATTGTGATAATGTATTTGCTGTTAACTGTTATTGAAAATTGGAATGTTAGCATTTTTTTTGACAGTCAATATTCGGTATAAATTGAAGATCATTGGACATTGGGGTCTACCCCTGCTAATATGTTTGTCCCGTATTCAGAGAAGGATTCCATTAACATATACCCATCACAGAAGTGAGGTCCAGGACAATTCAAGTATATTCTTATGATTCGTGATCCTTTGTAATAAATTCCATTTTTTTTATAAACGTGTATTTAGAATTATCTTAATTTTTTGTATGAGAATAATGTTCCTTGTTTCCACTACGAACATATTAAATTAAAACAATTCTCAATATGACAAAAAGGAAAACATATGGCCAGAAATATCTGACAAGGATCTCAATTAAGGACTAGGTCCTAACAACCACTTAACCTTTTATATAATATGGTACATAGACTCAGCTCTGTGATTCTTTTAAAGCAGAACCAAATGCATTGTATAATGAAAGTTCCAACCATGTACTTGGGTCCGAAGCTGCACATAACTCATTACAAACAAAGATTTATTTCGTTTCAAGCCATTGCTTCCCTGCTAAACTATGTATTCTATTTACTAGTACACTTGGTACAATCAAAAACCTGATAAAAATTTGTTCAAATAAAGCCTTTGAAAATAGTGGAATAAATTGCTTTTGGAGTGTCAAAATTAGTTCGAAGTACTTGATAAATTGCATGCTTATAATTGGTGCTTTTGATTTTTCTACCCTATATACCACTTTGCCTCATAGTCTTTTTAAGAAAAATTCACACACCTCATTAGATGGTCATTTAGAAAAAGTCCGAATATTCAAACTCTTTTAGGTCATTTTTTTTATTAGCAACAAAGGGAGCTTCAGTCAATATATATAAACAATACACCAACGTTTCATGAGAACTGCTGAAAGCATTTTTGAGTTATTTTTGAAAACTAGAAAATGCTACCTTTTCTAATGAATAAAATCCCTTAACTCAATAACATAAAATCTAAAATTAATAAAAATCGAAAGGGAGTTTACAACAATAGATATAAACATTTCAGCAAAGTTTCATGAAAACTGCTGAAAACATTTTTGTGTTAATGTCTGAAAACTCCAAAATCCCCCCTTTTAATTAATAAAACCCGTTAACTCGGAAACGTAAAATCTAAAATTTATAAAAATTGAAAGTGAGCTCATGTTAATAGATATAAACATTTCACCAAAATTCCTTGCTTTGTGAAAGCATTTTTGAGATATTATCACAAAACTGAAAAAAAACATCAATTTTATTGAATTTAGTTTAATGCAAATTGTTAAAGAGTTTTTGAGTGAATGTCCGACATGTTGACAACAGACGGACAACAGTATACCATAATACGTTCCGTTAACGAGCGTATAAAAAATATTATAATATATTGAGTAGTAATTTAAACACATTCTAGATACATAAATTAATACTAAAAACATAGTCATAGAAAATGGAATGCATTACAAAGGATTATATCCGTAATAAGAAATACTGATTTGTCAAAGACCATATTATTTTAATATTTCATTTACTGTTATCTGTTTTTGTCCATTTTAATTCCTTGTTATCTGTTATGAGCCAAATCAATTTGCTGTTTTGCTGTTATTGGGACCCCCCTTGCCCCCTCCTCTAACTGTCTAACAGTTACATTTAATTATTCTCTGATTTAGCCTGAGTAATTCTCGTTTGTCAATTTTCCAAACTTCACCATCATGCCCCCCTCAGCACAGTTATTTAATTATGAATGGAACAAAATGTGAATGAGTTATAAATAATAGATAATTGATCATGATTGAATATCCCTTATTTAGTTTTTCTTTATTCTCATGATTCTTCCAGAGACACTATATATGCTCTGAGAATAATGATCCTTTATTCTATATTTTTGCTTTTTAACTAACTTTGTTTTTGTCCTTATTTAATTCCCCATTCTCGATTCCAGACTAAGTTAACTCTCACATAAATGATATGATATTATACATAAATGTACGAAAGCTTGGATCCTCGAATACGGAAAACCGGAAATCTTTTCACCGTGGTCGTTTTTGTATAATATGACGCGAAAGGACGCGGTACAAAGGACGCTCGTCTGCTGATGTTTGAAATGGTCAGACAGTTGAAACAAAGAACTTTGGTTTTTCAAACAGATGGTTCAAAAAGCTATTGTAAACAGATATACTGAAATGGGTTACATTACCGATTAACTGGAAGAAACCGGAGAACGAAACATACATTTAAAAAAGTCATCGCAACAAAAATGTATCCGGATAACTTTTTTGTACTTGTCCAAATTATGAAAGGTAAATATAATCATGCACATTTTTAGGACCATGTTAGACTAGTTTTATACTTTCATGAAAAAATATATAGTCACTTTATCCACGTCATGCATGTAAACCCCGAAAATCAGTCAAAAATTGACAAAAACGGAAGCAAGTATAAAGCTCGCCCCACTGGTAAAACACCAAACGCCCCACTTTTTTTTTAACAACACGGCCTGTTTTTTAAATTGCTCCACTCTTTTTTAGGGAGCTCAGTCTCATTCATCTACAGGGATGATTCCACTATATAGTTTAGGGCCGCTTAGCGGCCCTTAAATCTGCCAGCGGCCCCAAAAAAATGTTAGTGAATATAAATTCCCAATTCAGGAAAATAAAATAAAAATCGGTATTTCCGAAAAAGTTTCAGTCACCTATTACCGCAACTATAATTTTCGTCAAAACGTAGTAAAATCCGGATAAGAATGCTGACTACGATCGCATTTTATTAACAACGATTTAATTATGTCAACGTGAGGTAAACAATTTTAGCAACCATATTCAATTGAATAAAATTTTATGGGAGTATTTGAATTCGCAAAAGTAGATCGCTTAGCAGGTTGATCAAAAACATGCTTTTTGTCAAAATTGGTGTCAAAGCAGACCTCGGCAAAGAAAAAATTCAAATTATGATATATCAGCAGAGCCGTTTATGTAACTTGCTTAAATCCTGTTTTGTAAAAGAAATCATTTTATGTTTTACTCTATTTCCTCAAAAGACAAAAGTTTGAGCGTTTTTGAAAATAATGTTGACGATGGACCATTCATTCATGAAATGAGCCCCCCCCCCCCCCCCCCCCCCCCCCCCTGAAATACGATGTCATCATTATGGAACTGTTTCAAAAGATATAAAAATGATCCAAATAATTTTAAAGTTCACTGGTGCCTGGTGCAATTGCTTTAAATATAAGTATATAACCTTTTGTAATTGCTTTTCTGAATTCGACAATTGGCCAGTTCAATTTGAAATCCATTTGAATCAAGGTAAGCTTATAAGGATGATCTGTTGAAAAAATACCGAATGGATGATTTTTTTCAGTGGTTAATATGGCAAGCCGTTTTGTTATTTAATCTAACTTCAACATATCTCATAAACTTTATAAGATATCTTATATAATAGTTCATTAGATATCTTATGTAGTTTGTAAGATATCTTATAAAGTTTATAAGATATCTTACATGCATATGTTATAAAATTTATGAGATATCTTTTATAGTTTATAAGATATCTCATATAGTTTTCTTTATCAGATATCTTATAAATTGTATAAGATATCTTATAAACTATATAAGATATCTATTTATATAAGATTTAAAAAAAAAAAGATTATTTAAGATATATCTTATTTCTTTAATTCTTTGTCAATTTATCCCTTTCTGCACCCATTGCATAAAAAAAATTTAATCAATATGTGGTTCGTTTGATCTCAGTACTTCATTGGTTAAAATCCGATTATGACGTCGATTGTTCTTGCTTTCCTCTGAATTTCCTATTGTGACGGCATGAAAAAAGGCGACCATGCCTGATGACGCCACATAGAAAGAACACATCTTTTTGCAGATCATTTGAAAAGAAGGAATAAGTGTGCCTGCATAATGTTAGAAAATCATTAGAGAAACAGATTCCACCACCAAATCTCGTGTAATACGATATTTATCCACTCTCGACAGTTAAATTTTAAATATTTAACATGCTCGGGCAAGCCTTGCGTTTTAAATTTGAAAATTTAACTGTCTCGAGTGGATAAATATCGTATTACACTCAATGAAGTGGTAGAATCTATATATATTATATAAGATATATTATTAGAGGCATTGTATAGAAATTATAAGATAATTCATATAATATATCTTATATAATTTTCTTAAGATGATATCCAATAAACTATATAAGATATCTTGTATAAGAAATATTTATAAGATATTTCATATACTTAATGAGATATCTTATAAACTTTAGAAGATATCTTATAAAGTATATAAGATATCTAAGTATAAAGTATTTTAGATATCTTATAAAGTTTTTAAACTTTATAAGATATCTTATTTAATATATAAGATATCTCATATAATATAAGATATCTCATATAATATATAAGATAGCTTTAAAAAAATAAATTATATGAGATATCTCATATACTAAATGAGATATCTTATAAAAATCTAATATGTTATATAAGATATCTTATATATTATGAGATAATTTGAGATAATTTGAAATTCGAATAAATAGCTAAACTGCTTAAGTGCCATAGGTTTATGTTAGCTGGTATATATGCCTTGTTTACCAAAGTTAAGATGATAGTGCATAATGTGCAATGGTATTCATGGTATTCATGTATTACAACTTCCCTGGTCTGAATCCAATAACTTCTTCAAGCAGTGTTCAGGTGAAACTTAATATACATTTTCTGTTTTTACAGGTCAGGAAAATGATATTATTTCGTTTTAGATTGTATGCATAAAAAATTCCCAATTGGGATAAAAATTCCCAATTTGATGTTCAAGGGACCCATTTGAAAACACCTGGAATCATCCCTGATCTATCATTTGATGGTTGGGGGTCGTATGAAATTGAAATATAGAGGACGAGTTTTGAGTAAAAATCTAAAAGCCAGGACCCCCCCCCCCCCAAAAAAAAAAAAAAAAAAAAAAAACCATGATAACATTTTCATCATAGCCCCCCCCCCCCCCCCCCAAAAAAAAGAGTAACGACAATGCAGGATAACATTTTCATCATAGCCCCCCTAAACCCTTGAAAATCCAAGTGGGAACTACCTTACCAACTCACCCCACTTTATATGCAACTTTGGATCAAATCCAGTTAAATATCCAGGTTTGAAATACACCTTATCGCTATTTGTCCGCCATTACTGGATATCACACAGGTTCCCGTAAAATTTTGACGTCACAATACAAAATATCTGACGCCACAATGGAAAAGTGATTGTTGTATGCGTCAAAAGTTCAAGCGGCCGGGTCAGCCGGGATTACCGATAAGGTGTATTAGCCCATTTGCCCTAAATTTGGAGTGGGCTTCTAAAACTTCTGCTTTTCTTTTATAGAACTATATAAATTGTGTAAAAAATATAAGATGTGGGCTACTATGCCATAATTTGAACTTCAGCTTTTATCCGACAGCTTATATGTCGGATAAAAGCTCTACAGAGCTTAATTATGTTGTATTGTTATATGTATAACTGACTTTAAATAAATCTTTTATGCTTTTATGCTCATACTTCAATCCCTAATTATACTCCTGCCAACAGTCATGACAGTGGCAACTCACCTTATGTGGGAAAAATCTAAATGAATACAACATCAATATACAGTGCTCCAGCTAGAAATCAAAAGGGGCAGGGTGCCAGTGGAGGACAGGGCACTTTTTTATGATAGGAAAATTCAAAAGGCACTGCTCATTTCTTTTGTTAACGTTTCTGTGTGTATCACGAGTTCATATTATTTTTTTACTGTATACATGGTATATGTTGTCAATAAAGATGCATAAGGTCCGAGACTGCAATTGTCGTCCCTTGATTTTCGTTATTCACGAATATAGTCCCTAGTGTTGACAGTGGGTTACTTGCCATTAATTTTTATACCCCTTCCAAAATTATTTCTCCATGTTTAATGCCTCAAATTGCAAGAAAGGGGGTGAAATTATTTTATAGTGTAAAAAAATTTGGGTCCCTAATTTGGTTTAGGAAAGTAAAGTTTGGTCCAGCTGAAAAAGATTAAAAATTAGCACCTCAGAAGCTGTCAAAAGATTTCAAGATGCCCTATATATAAAATTGTCCATATTTTGAGTTAGAGCCGATGAAGTTTTCTATAAATTTGATATGGTTTGTCCCAAAAGTAGTACAGCACACTGTAAAAATTTCATTGAGAAAGCGCAGGTGGGATTTTAAAAATTTTATATATATATGTTATAAAGGTCTGCCAACTTGCCCTACTTTAAAAAGTGAAAACGTATCTACCCAGATTTTAAAAAAAATGTGACTGTCACCAGTAAAACTGCTTTGCAACTGTCAAATCCACAATTGACGGTGACAACTCTTCAACTACAGTACTGGTATTCCGATTCTTATTCATAACCATGATAACAAAAAGATATAATACGATGGAGTTTGAAAAAATGTATAAATTTGACATACAAAAAAAAATCTGTGAAACTTCATGAATGATTTTCGCGCAAAGACGTCATGGCTAAATATGACTTCATACAAATGAAAACTTACAAATTGGAGGTTAATAAGTTGCCTCTTCGATTCAAATTTGGATAAAATCACTGTAAAACAGTGAATTGGAGATGGTGTTGTTCTATTAATGACAACATTGTAGTAAATCGAACCTTTGTTGATCCAATCAATTCAATATTGCGGCTCCCTCCTTAGTTTTGCCTTGTCAACTGGGGAAATGTATGTATTTATTAGAGAATACATTTATTTAACTACTCTTATATGCTTTATTTTTTTAGTGATTTGCCAGATAATTGCAAAGAAACCTGTTAATTGTATCATAATATATCTTATAGGTTTTTTAACCCACTCAAAATCTTGCTTTTAGGACCCCCTTGTTGTACCGAGGAAGTGGACCGCTCAAGAAGATGAAAGGTAATGTAAATATGAAAATAAGAAAATGTAGTATGATTGCCAATAAGAAAAGAGAGGAATTTGTAAAAGTGAAAATTCACTTGTTTTCCAATCCTAATACTAATAAAAGTGTCTTATATTGTAATGTTTAAATTACCTAATTATTTCAAAAAAAAAATGTTTACACTAATGAGAAAAGACAACTCTCCATCAGAGATCAAATGACATTAAAGTTAACAAATATAGGTCACCATACATCAGCAAAGCCCATACATTATACCATATATACTGTAAATTCGGAAATATTGTGTGCATTTATTATTGCCACCATTGCCATTTTCAGTGGCAGATCCAGAAATTTTCATAAGTGAGGGCCCACTGACTGCCTAAGAGGGGGCCCACTCCGGTCATGATTCAGTGATTCCCTATATAATCAACCAAATTTTTCCCAGAAAATGGGGGCCCTGGCCTCCACCTAAATCCGCCTCTGATTTTATCGTTTAAGACTTAAATGCAAGTTTAATTTTTAAGATTTTGAGAAAAATCCTGTTTAAATTCATAAAAAATATTTCAAAATGCGAGTTTAAATTATTGCGTTTACAACTTAACTCTGTCCCATTTTTGTCGAGCCTTTCGAAAAAGGGCCCACTGACTGCCTAAGAGGGGGCCCGCTCATTTCATGATTCAGTGATTCCCTATATAATCAACCAAATTTTTCCCAGAAAAGGGGGGCCCTGGCCCCCACCTAAATCCGCCTCTGATTTTATCATTTAAGACTTAAATGCAAGTTTAATTTTTAGGATTTTGAAAAAAAGCGAGACTAAGCGAGACTACATTCCGTCGTCGTCGGCGGCGTCCACAAATATTCACTCTGTGGTTAAAGTTTTTGAAATTTTAATAACTTTCTTAAACCATACTGGATTTCTACCAAACATGGACAGAAGCTTGTTTATGATCATAAGATAGTATCCAGAAGTAAGTTTTGTGAAAATAAAATTCCATTTTTTCCGTATTTTACTTATAAACATGATAAATGGATTTAGTTTTTCTGCGGGAAAACATTACATACACTCTGTGGTTAAAGTTTTTAAAATTTAAATAACTTTCTTAAACTATCCTGGATTTCTACCGAACTTGGACAGAAGCTTATTTATGATCATAAGACAGTATCCAGAAGTAAATTTTGTGAAAATAAAATTCCATTTTTTCCGTAATTTGCTTATAAATGCACTTAGTTTTTCTGCGGGAAAACATTACATCACTCTGTGGTTGTAGTTTTTTTAAATTTTAATAACTCTCTTAAACTATCCTTGGTTTGTACCAAACTTGGACAGAAGCTTGTTTATGATCATAAGATAGTATCCAGAAGTAAATTTTGTAAAATGACAAATCCATTTTTACCATATTTTACTTTAAATGGACTTTTTTTTCTGCCAGGAAACAACACATTCACTGTGGTTAAATTTTTAAAAATTTTGATAACTTTCTTATACTATTTTTTATTTGTACCAAACTAAGACAGAAGCTTGTTTATGATCAAAAGCTAGTATCTAGAAGGAAATTTTGTTAATATTTTGTACCTGTGTATCTGTATTTTACTTATAAATGGATTTAGTTTTTCTTCCAGATAAAATTACATCCAGTCTGCAGTTAAAGTTTTTAAAACATTTATTAGATTCATAAACTATCCAGGATTTTTTACCAAATTTGAACAGAAGCTTCCTACAATCCAAACATGGTGTCAAGCGGAATATTTCTATTGATTTTTTCCCTCATTTTTGTTGATCCTGCAATTTACAGCAAAAGTAGGCGAGACACTGGGTTCCACGGAACCCTTACAAATTTTTAGCAATAATCATGCTAATAAAAACCTCACAATACTTTCTGAATTTACAATAGTCTGGTATATAAAAAGACCCTAAATGAAAACGAAAAATTTGTAAAACAATTCAAACTGAATTACAGGCTTTTGACATGGGACAGGCACATACTAATTGAAGGATGTGATGGGGGCTAGACTATATAGCTAGCAGTTTGTGGTGCCAAACCCACCTAACCTGGTACATGTATATTGATGTGAAAAGGGCCTAACTCACCAGATCTATACAGTATACAAAAAAGAAATGCATCTAACAAAAACACACACAAGACGTGTTTTTTGACAGTAAATTTATTCACACATTGTCATTGGCAAGATACATGTACATTGAAAGGTTGTTCTTTTGTTAAATGCTTGAAGTACGGATTATAACACAAATGACAACAGGCCCGATAACACAGTTCTTTCGTAGTGCATTAAATTCAAATTAAAAAAATCGCACCTGCTCTTTCTCAAAAAGATTTTTACAGTGTAGTGTACTACCAGTGAGACAAATAATATCAAAATTATAGAAACTTCTACCAGCTCTAATGTTCACGAGTTTAGTCTTTCTATATCAAAATGGTGTATTTTAACATTTTTGCCTATTAACTTTAAACTGCAAAACAAGATCTAATAAACATCTGACAGTAATTAATGCCTAGAAGGATTTTTTAAATGTATACAGCAGAATAGATAAATTAAAACCAGAAAGTTCATACTGTACATATATTTATTAGCTTAGCTGTTGATCTTCTTTCTGTTGTTTGCTTACATGTTCTTTAATTTGCATTCACTCAAAAGTAAAAGTACATATAGTTCTCCAATGGTATAAATTAGTGAGCATCAGTTCAATATGTTCATACTACATCTAGTTTTTGTCTGGACTTCATGGACTTCTTGATTAAATAATTTAGATTTTATACAATTTTAGCTTGTTACCAAAAGAATGGAAAGTACAGTATTAAAACCACTGGTGACATGTACTGTACATGTAGGTGTGAATGTCCTGCAAAAAGAACTGATATCAAAGTATGTTCATCTGCAGAATTGCAGTAAATATATAAATAATTTGATGCACTCTGTTCTCAAGTATAATTGTGCATGTACACTTGCTTATTTTTCTCTCTTTCCAATGTCAAGTATGCTTCAAGGCATCCTTACCCTGATCCCCTCCTGCTCCATACACACACACTCAGAAGTTCAAATAATCAGCATTTACATTGTATATATTACAAACCTACCTAGTCAGACTGGCCTATACAATGTATATTATGAATTGACAAGTTGTTCTTGTTTTGAATACATAAAATATTTGCCACTGGACATAGTTTCCGTACAATAACTTTAGTTTAAGTAAATGGATCTCTATCTCTATGAAATTTAAATACAAGGTTTGAACCCACAAAAGGAAGATTGGGATTGATTTTGGGGTTATGGTACCAACAGTTTAGGAACAAGGAGCCCAAAAGGGGTCAAAATAAGTATTTTCCTAGGTTCCAGACAATTACTTGTGTATAAGTGTATGGATCTTTCTGAAATTGTACCACAAGGACTTGAAGGTTCCATACCAAAAAAAAAAAGGTTGGGATTGATTTTGGGGGTTATTATGGTTATGGCACAAACTGTTTATGAATTAGGGGCCAAAAACAATACTTCTCTAATACTTTGTATAAGTTGCTTATTTTTAGACCAATTTCAATGGGGTTTTATTCTTGAATTCTTGGGGTTCTTTATTGATAAAGAGTTTGGTGTTGATCATCTGACATCTTCCAGAATTTATATTTATTTTAAGGTTCAGTTTCAATGGTTTCAGGAAGTTAAATAGGGATGAAGTAAAGTTATAATTTACTAGTTAAAAACTAAGTAAAATTTTTATACAACTGTTTTTGACAAAATATGAATACTTTTAAATCATAGCATTTTACATGTGTCCCCCAAATACATACCAAAATTTGTTTAATTTAAACAACATATTTGTCCAACTTTTAATTTTATTTTGTGCCTATTAGCTAATTTTTCACATGTCTGATTTATCCTTTATCATACATATTGCCCTACAGCTATAATCAATTAGTAATTGCAATAAAAACAAACCTTGATTGTTCTTCTACCTGTCAATTCAAAGTTGTCACAAATCACAATTTAACAAAAGATTATAATTCAAGGGTTAAAAAATTATTACTTCAATATAACAGTTATCATTAAATATCTCTATGTTGATCTATAAATTTTGAATATATGTGCAATATATATTACTAATGATGACTTTTTAATGCTGTCACAGTTTAGAAGAAGCCGTAGGTACAAATAGCAATTACAGCAGATACATGCAGGAGAGAACTCTTAAACAAAGACATGATATGGGAGTGATGTATTCAAGAAATCTCAAACACATGGAATTAAATATTGTGTATATTTTTTCAAACATAAGTACTTTCAGAATATAATACAATCATGACAATTCAAATTCAAATTATTGTGTCAAAATGACAATTATAGTCTAAAAATGAATAATGCATGCTTTAAACTGAATTTTATATAAATATTTGAAATGACAAGAACTTTTATATTATTGTGAAGCCAAACTTTGAAATTTTCTAATGGTATAAAAAAAACTCATCATAGATACCAGGACTAAATTTAGTGTATACGCCAGATATGTTTGTTGTTTGTCAACAGTTGTTTTGAAATAAGAAGGAAACAGTTGTAAATAACTGTAAGGCATTCAATATGGCATATCAAATATATTTAACAGAACCTTTCTATTTCAATTTTAATAATATAATGCGAAATGAGGTATAAATCAATCAGACAGCTACACAACAACAAAAACATATGAAAGGCATTAAGGTGCTAACATACAGTCCTCAACAATAAACAGTTGTCTAAACAATGTCATGATCTACTTAATTAACCAGAGTCGATACCAATCAAAGAGCTGCTATTAACACAATTTTTTTTAGATATGCTTTTTATTAGGACGAGACTTAAGACAACCACTGAAACTCTGGCTTAAAACAGGCACACGAATATGTGGCAGGGTAAACTACTTTTTTTCTTCAAAATTTTAAAAGAAGCATTGGTATCTTTTGCAAGTAAGACAATTTCCACAATGGGATTGGATTTTCTCATGACTGATAACCACAAAATGACTTATATATACATATTAAAAATGAAATATTCATCAGTGCATACATATTCTATAATTGAATTACCAATCCTTACATCACTTTTTAACAAAATATTGTGACTTGAACATAACCAACAAAATTCTAGGAGTGAACTTAAGGTAACCTGGATATTTGCTTGCCTTCTTTGTTTTATTACATCTTATCTCTTGCATTGGAGATATTGTGAGATAAAATACAATTGAAGTATGAACACATAGTCAAGACCAAGAAGAATATTTATTTATATCAAAATAGAATGTGCACTAGATTAGCATTGACTAATCTAAAATATGCTCAAATACTGTGAATTTGTGTGATTGGTGCTCAATTCACCTTCATTTCATTTTAGAAAAATTAATACGAATGCTCGATTCAGGTTAGCTTCACATGAAAAATTTAACATGAATTTCATGTTAGCTGAACTCAATTCACATTAATTGAACGCGAGTTTCATGTATAAGCTTGTTTCAGGTGAATCTCACATGAAATTTACCTGAACAAAATTTGCCTGTGTATATATATGGAAAACTCATGTATAACCCATTTAATTCACATTAGAACTTCGATACATGTCAACGATCATGGTAATTGGACAAATTGGAATACATTTTGAAAAATATTAAATACAGGCACCATTCCTTTTACATGCAGAAATCACGCATGTATCACAGGTGTATTTCCTTACACATGTGATTCACATGTGAAACGCATGATCACATGTGTATATCATGCGTATCACACATTTTGCAAAATTTTTAATACAGGCACCATGCCTTTTGTATGCAGAAATCACGCATGTATCACAGGTGTTTTTCCTTACACATGTGATTCACATTCACATGTGTATATCATGCGTATCACATTCGTTTTTCACACATGTGTCACATGCGTGGCATGAAACGTCTCTTTCACATTCGTGCGACACACATGTGAAACGCATGTGTCACGCATGTTCACATGTGTGGCATTTTTACCAGTGTAAGGGAAGTCAACATGAAAAAGACATTATCGAAAATCGATATTTGAATATTGATGGGTACAAAATATAACACTTGACATGAAGTGTTACAAAATGTATATAGCAAAATCCATGACCTAACAAAAGATTTTTTAAAGATAATCTTTAAATTAAGATCGTGAGTATCTCGTTTAAATTGTTTTTCATTTGTGATTTCGGGGCCTTTTATAGCTGATGATGTGTGGGCATAGCTCATTGCTGAAATCCGTACGGTAACCTATAGCTGTAAAGTGCATCATATCACATCTTCGTTTTACATATAATACCATATGGTTGTTTCATATTATTCAGGTCAGTATTGTTGCCTCTATTTTTTTGCTTATATCAACTTCATTCAGTGTATAGTTGTCTCATTAGCAATCATACCACATATTTTTTTTTAATAAAGATAATAAATATAATATAGTTATGTCTCAGATGTCAGCGACTTGCTTTCAACACAAGAGTATTTTTTGAAACATTTTAATCGATAAACAATAACAATATTCAAAAGAAAGATGAATAATAAGTTAACAAATTATATAAATATCAAAAAATATCAAAAAATGTAAAATTTATAAGTTTTTGGTGAGAATATTAATTGTATATCACAGACTGGCTTCAAAAAAGTGGTAGTTGTAACGGTGTTACTCCTGTTTAAAGGGTCCCATTCTAGTATCTTTATCTCCAAAATGAAAAAGTGATTTCAGTTTCCCATATTTCCAATATTATTGAAAAAATCATCATAAAACAAACTTCCATCTACTTAAATTATGTCGCATAGTATAAAACAACTCATAGAAAGCAGAAAAAACAATATCTACAACTGTGACATTTCCATAATGCATTAATCTCTGTGATTTACCGCCAATTTCACTTTAAAATATGAACAACTATGACATAATATTGTTTGTTACATAAGTCAAACATTGTGCCTGAACCAAATTCAAAACATGGAGTTGTTCCCTTCAAATTTTCATAAAGAGTTAAAAATAAATGACGCATGGCTCTTCTATAAACTTAACAATGAATATAAAAAGAATTCGAATAAATATGACTAAATGCAATTTAAAATTTTTTATCCATATAACTTTAAATCACATTTACAAGACGGTTCATTAGTGGATATTCTTAGTGTGGTATGACATGATATATATCTCTTTAAAGCAAGGAAAATTACTATGTATTTCAGTTTACACATACGATATATGTAGAAAAAAATACAAATCCGTCAAAATACATTTTTTTTACAGATTTCGTTTTATTTTTTTGTGTGCTCGTCGTCAAGTAAAAAATATGTCACGAACAATGTTGACTAGAAAAAAAATGAACAATATGTGATTTATAAATGAATTAGTTCTCTAACGAAGTGCTTCATATCTTATACAAAATAAGTATTTTTAGCTTACTAAATTCATATCAATACACCATTCACTATAAACCTGTTCGACGGTTATATCTAGGTATCTGTTTTCTTAACACAAGTACAATGTATCTTGTAGAGTCGTAGAAACATTATAATACATCTGGTTATGAGTACGTTTTAAAGGACATAGCGCTGCAACACATCATGAAACCACGACATACAAAAATGTTACAAGGTTAGACAATAAAGATGATTTTGTACATATAGATTCTGATTCGGCATGCTTGTCGACACAATCTGTAAAATATAATACAATTAAATTCAAGTGGTGGAGACGATGGGAGTTTAAACAATTATTGCACGAACAAAACGTTAACAGTAAGATCTACGTCACACATCCTGCAAAAATCAAACTGAAAATTGCTAGTCATTATGATATACATTACAGGCCTAAGCTACTGACAATGGACTAATTCCAGCTACGAAAATGCTATGTTAGGTTTTGTGTACTGTTGTTTCTTTGTTTGTCCGTTTTTACTTTTAGCCATGGCGATGTCAGTTTACTTTTGACTTCTGAGTTTGAATGTCCCTGTGTTATCTTTCGCCTCTTCTGTAAATAGTCATTGCAAACATGCTACATAGCTATATTTGCGACAAATTCAGGAGTTTCATAGCTTCATTTATCACCGGTGTATCTAAAAAAAAAAGTAATATTAATTACACATTCACAAAACTTAGTGATTGTTGCCATGCAAAGGAAACTTTCATCAACAACTGACATTTAATATTTGTTTAATATTATAGAATAAATGTTAAACGACACAAAAATGTCATTGATTTGTAAAGAATACAATCGTGACTGGTTTGAACTGATACGGTCTATTATTAAAGGTATCAACAGTATAGTGTGTGGTAATCATGTAATCTTCTTCCGCATTCTTATACGTGTCTAACGCCTCCATATAGATCTTTAAATGTTTTGACCAATAATTCATATAGTTTGTATAGTTAAAAGATGTTAGATAATTACAAAGACAAACAGATCAACGTGCACAGTAGCAATTTAAAAGTACAAAGATCAAATACGCGTCAATGCACACGGTGTCAACGGGAAACACGTCTTTTTTTAAGGTTTCGAAAGTTTTATGAATTCTATAAAAGTACACGTCAAGACCTTAGTCCATATTGGTGATAACTATGTATCTTGTCATTTCATTAGACGATTAAAGGCAGAGTAACAAATTTACTAAAAGCTGGAGAAAATTCAGAACCGAAGTCCCTAAACAAATTGCAAAAACAAAAGCTCAAACACGTCAAAAAGCTGGCCTTTTTCTGTTGTCGATAATGGTGGATTCAACCTAGTTTTATACTAGCTAAACTTCTAACGACATGTACGACACGTTTAAAACTGATTTTATATTATTGTTTTTCATATGTACTACATTTGTCCAAATTGAAAGCCGTTACTTTCTTATTCCTTTAATTTTTCAAGCATCAAAAACTATTCTACGCATATCTTAGTTATATTCTTGATGTCTTAACATGCATACATATTAACATATATACCTGTCCAATCTATATTCGCCGTGTTCCATTGAATCCCCGTGTAAGACTCAGAATCTATTTCACACTTGTACAGCGAATTATCTGTATCCCTTAGGTAATCTGTATCTAATTTGAACACTAATGTAGCTTTATTAATATTTGATCCTTTGTGTGATGATCTAGATTGCATATCTGTACAATTGAACAATGTTGTTTTATTATTTTCGCCATTACGACGGATATGTAAAACATCGTAAAATGAGCCATTTGTCTGCTTTAATAACTTCATAATATATATTGTCTTTGCTTTGTCTTTGTCTATATGACATGATATTGAACACTTGTTTTTTGAGAACGTTATTTCAACAACTTCATTTTTAATACCTTTGTCGCTTTGGGCGTCGCAATCTGCTTCAGCTAAAAAAACAACACATAAGTAGAATGTATGAGATATGTTTAGTCAGTGATGGATACATTAACTTAACAGTCAGTGTCAAAGTTTGAAACCCAAAAAACAACGCTTTGAATTTTATTTTAAATGATGACAGTGCATTGACAGAACTTTTAATATTCTGTAGAAAAACTAGTCGATTAAGATTGTATTTTAAAAAGCTAAAACATTAAAAGAATAATGGGTGGTAAATTAGTAAGTAATAAAATTAGAGATTTATAGTATAAGAAAAGTGATAACAAAAATGAAAAAGGTATAGAATAAAGAAATCATATTTTCATAGAAACAGATGAATGCTAAAATCATTTGAATCTTACATAATAAGTAGTTTCTGATAGAAAAAAGCCTTAACATGTGATGATTATAGAAAACAAGGACCCCAATCCATACCCTTAGTAAAATCTTATGCCTCACTGAACGGGAGTTTTATTAATTAAAACACACACAGAATTCTGGATCGTTCTGAATAATCATGGATAATTGTTACTGAAAATTAACTAAGCAAACAGGTATCAATCAAACAGTCATGGATAAATTATTCACATAGATATATTCATAAATTTTATGATATATATTATATCATTCAAAAATATATGCATTCCGATTCTTACCTTTCAATACTATGCTTATTAAAAATATGAACCATAGCAAACATTCCATTTTAATGTTCTAGTTTTATATAGAATTAAACTTAGTTTTGATGAAATAATGGAAATTTTCATTATACTGAATCTAAAAAAGAATTATGTGCAAATACTTGTTAATAATCTAAATTTAAATGTATAGCATTTAAATTGATCACATAATGACATATAACACATATAAATATATATTCAACAACAAAAGAAACACACCACCTTCATTAGTTTCTACAGAGGAAATATTTTGTAAAATAAAACTTTTCTAAAGATGATTTGAAAGACCCATTAAATCTTTATCAACAAAATATTTTACAAAATTTGTGAAAACTGAACTTTATTTTCGGTTTATTAATCGAATTCTTGTCTGATAAGCATTTGATTCTTTATTATGATAATTCTGGTTAATATCTTCATCTTCAATCCTTCATTACATTCAATTGTATGTCTTAAAACAATATAAGAGATTCCTGCAAATTTGTAGCCAAAAGAAATCAAACTATGAAATAACTGTGTATGTCAAATTGTAGTGTATTATTTTAGTTGTGATGTATAGTTATATATGACGAACGATGACACATTATTGATTGTAAATATCCAGTTCATAAAATGGGTTTTAACCCAGATATGATCAAATAGCTCATAGCTAATCAAACATAGCGGAACGAGAAGACATGATCAACTGAAAACTATATATTTTCGTACATTTATACATCATATAATGAAGAGCTATGCATTATAGGTAAAAACGATTTTAAAACTATTTCGAAATCCTCTGTAACATCGGCACCAATAGAAATGTATATCGAAAAAAGAATGAACAAACTGTGCTAGATATCGAATAGATTTTGCTAATATATTCTCAGCAAAAGTGTAGCTTTTCTAACTGATGATAAACATGTATTGGCAAAATGGTTCAAATAACGCATTGTGCCCTATAGTCACGATAGTGAGGCTTTTATAATTTCAACTATCTATATAATGATATAATATGGTTGAAATCCAAACTTGACTAACGATGATGTGACAGAGTAAATATACATAACATAGATATGGATTTGTTTTGAAATAAATAAGTCCCTAAAGTAGAATCATTTTGCGTAAACTATTCTTTTGTAGTATATCATAAATAAGACTAAAACATGACTCAAATGACACCTTTCTCTATTTTTGAATTGCATCATTGGTTTAACTACAAGGCAATTTTTAATTTATTTATAAAGTTGTGAAGTGAAACATGACTGTTTACGATGTGTTGATAAAGGCGTTAATAATTTGATAATATATGGTTGTATTATATGGTATAGGTTGCATTTTATACACAAATAAAAACCTTCTTCAGTAAATTTAAAAATTGACAATGATCATTACTACAGTAAATTCGTTCTTCCTTATACAACCACTTATAACATGTAATAAATACTGTGTTAATCGTTTGCAATTTAGTGTTTAATTGTATATTTCAGTCGGATTGTTTGTGATATTGATGTTCATAACCTTTAAAAGAGAGGCGAAAGATACCAGAGGGACATATATTGAAAATAAACTGACAACGGCATTGCTATATAAGAAAATAAAAACAGACAAACAATAGTGCACAAGACACAACACGGAAAACTAAAGAATTTTAAAGCATCACGAACCCCACCAACAACTGGGGTGATCTCAGTTGCTCCGGAAGGGTAATGGTTTATAAAATGTAAATAAGATCAAAATATAGTTTGATTTAATTTAGTTTGGAAGTTTTTGATTTGTTTATGGTATTGTCATTTCATTTACGTCTTTTTTGGATGCCTTTTGATTTCTGTCGTCTCTTATAATGTCTAAATATCGGCGTTTCGTAGAGATTGAGGAAATTGTTGATATATATAGGAATAAATTCGTGTTTAGTTATCAAAAATATCATTCTGTATATTCACGTATGCTTTTATTTCTCTAAATAGTTATCTGCAGCGTAGATTTTATAGGATGTGTTTAATTTTGTTATAAAGATTATTGTTATTTTGATGGCTTTAATAGTAAAAGCTTACAGGTGTTAAACTCATGTTTTATTTATCTTTTAAACACTTTCTGATTTATAAGATTTTGATATCGGTACATTATTGTTGAATGTTGTAATCCCATATTTGACTTTTGTACCTATTATATCTGTGTATTGTGCTTTCATATTGTTGCCAATACAATATGATTATATTCGACAGGTTTCGCTAGCTATAAATAAGGTTACATCCTCCATTTTCTACATAAGATAATGGATGTACCAAATCAGAAATATAAAGTGGTTTTCCATTCGTATGATAAGTTTGAGCATCTGATTTTGCCATTTGACCTTCCGTTTAAATTTTTTCGAGGATTTGCTTTTTTGTAATGGTAACCGATTTTGCCGATCACATTACAACTAGATACGCACTAAAAAGACCTAATAAATATTTACAACTGCCGACATAAATACTTGCAGGGTAACGTAGTGAAAGTGGTTTTATGAAGGGGAGACAGTGTTAAGTCCATAATCATACTAACATATTAGTCATTTTGTTTATTTTCTTTTGTTACATCTTCTAACATCAGACTTGGACTTCTCTTGAACTGAATTTAATGTGCGTATTGTTATGCGTTTACTTTTCTACATTGGCTAGAGGTATAGGTGGAGGGTTGAGATATCATAAACATGTTTAACCCCTCCGCATTTTTGCGCCTGTCCCAAGTCGGGCGCCTCTGGCCTTTGTTAGTCTTGTATTATTTTTAATTTTAGTTTCTTGTGTATAATTTGGAGTTTAGTATGGCGTTCATTATCACTGAGCCAGAATATGTATTTGTTTAGGGGCCGCTGAAGGACTCCTCCGG
The DNA here is from genome assembly GCA_019925275.1 of Mytilus edulis. NCBI lineage: Eukaryota > Metazoa > Mollusca > Bivalvia > Mytilida > Mytilidae > Mytilus > Mytilus edulis. The sequence goes on from CM034362.1 coordinate 21,565,241, forward strand.
GTGCGGGAATTTCTCACTGCATTGAAGACCTGTTGGTGACCTTCTGTTGTTGTCTGTTCTATGGTCGGGTTGTTGTCTCTTTGACACATTCCCCATTTCCATTCTCAGATTTAAAGACATCAAAGCTATTAAGTCGAAGACAAACTGTCAATGTCAAGACAGAAAACGAAGGAACCACGAAAAGGAACATATTGGAATAACGATAACTATGGATTCGAGTGATGAAACCAAATGTTGAAGCAATTGTATTTTACAATGGAAACCCGTGCTAAGCGAAACACACAAAAAGCAAACAGTACAAGTCTACTGTTCTGATTCACTTTCAAATGCTGACCTCTACCATTGAGAGATAGAAAAAAAATCACGATAATCAACATTCAACACAGACTTACACCTTAAAACTAATGCGTTATAACACACTCTCAAGTGAAATAAGGGAGGTAAGAATTCTCTGTTCCATTACTGAAACAAGTTTCTTTTCTGTAAAATAAAAATCCGTTGATATTTCGCCATAGGTGACTTAACATAAAACCTGGATAACCTTTTGGAGATTTAAATTTTCCTTGCACATTAGCTTCTATAATGTTGTCACATTAAAAAAAAGAAATTCTCAATGCGATAACTCCAGTAATCTCTTCGTCGGTTTTTTTAAAGTAAATGTATGTTTCCTGTTCAACTTTATTTGAGTGTATTAATATTAGACAGAGCTAAGCTTTACTAGAAAATTGCAAATAAGCTGCATTACCTTCTTACTTCAAAAAAGACAGAAGACAATAAAAAAAAACACATAAAAATCATCACTAAGCAACACCAGACAATACAATGGACGAAAAAGGGGGGAAATGGACTAAACAACACGACCCTCTTCTAAAACAAGAGGAGGAATAGGAATTGTATGCAAATAGTTATCAAAGGTACCAGTCTTGTAATAATCCAGATCTTTTACTAATATATGCTGATAACGATTACATTTAGGGATGATATTTTATTAATGAATAGTTCAAAGTTAAGTGACATTGTTGATATTATCTATATGCAATGTATATTTCAATAGACCTGAAATAAATGATACCCAATAATTATGCAGTTACTTCTGATTCATATCTTCACTTATATCTATTTTTGATATACAAGCGTTTCTGTATTCTTTTCAACACGATTATTGTTCTCACCTTAACAGAAAGCTATGGATGCATATTTTATATAGATGATAAGATACCTTTTTAATGTGCAAACGTTATTTTGGAATTATTGAGAAACAATGACAGAACTTAATTATGCACATCTAGTATACTTTATATCTCTTTAAATGTAACAATGTAGAGACGATACAAATATAATTATAATTTATTTAGAATAAACAAAACATAACATAATAAAATTTCAATCTGTTTTACGTATTCTTTTTATCATCATAGTAATCCTTTTTAGTGAGTAGAAATTGTTTTTCCAAAGAAACCAGTATACAGATGTATAATTCGTGGTTAATCCTGCTAAATACTGTCCATTTAAGTTGGAGTTACCACAATTGGTATACCACCATGCTCCATGCTCATCCTGAGCACAATGGTAAGAGAAGGAATGATCATTGTCTCTGTCCTTAGTGCTAAAGCTGTAATGATTTCCATTTACCAAACTGTCACCTGAAATTTATCGATTTTTTAACATATAATTATAAGAATTGACATAATACACGTATTAATGATATTGTTATAACGATTATAACTCTAGAACTGATAAATTGAAAGTCAAAATATTCTCAATTCAATTCAGATATGTCTTTCCCTTAAAATGTAAAAATGTATGCCTTGAAGAAAAACAAACAATTTACCGTGTTATTATAAACGAAGCGAATAAAGATTCTAACAACAAAAAAGACAACATAACACTACCCGAAAACAAGCTCATATTTTTTGTGAGAGGTAAACAGATCCTTTTCCATTTGTGGTGTTGCCAAGTAAATGATATACCTGTGTAAGCCTGTGTAAGGGCGAAAGTAAAGTTGAATTGCGACTCCGTGATACTATTCTGTGATTTTCAATCATCTACAATAATCTCGTTTGTTGTATGCATACGTTCCTTATTTGTTTTTGTTTGTGTTTATTTATATGTGAGGCATACAAACAGGTATGTACACTGTCTTTTTTCAAAGTTTGAAAGAATATCAGATAAACATAGTCACCAAATTTACAAACATGCAATGAAAAGTCAGCATTCATTTAGCAGAACAGGAATTAATTCAATTCCCTTTTTCAGAAGTCTTAAACATGTATGAAGTTCAGCCTCGTATGAATTATAGTTCCAAAGGCACCATGATTAAAATTTGATAAGCCAGACGCGCGTTTCGTCTACATAAGAATCGTTATTGATGATATGATCGCAATAGTTAAAAACCCAAACAAGTATAGTTGAAGAGGCATTGAGGAACAAACATTCCAAAAGGTTATGCCAAATACTGCTTGGTTAATCTTAGCCTTGAATAAAAAATCTTTAGTATCTCGAATAATTCATACTTTTAAAAACACTGAATTAAATAAGTTTGACGATATAATTGATATTCAGGTCAACAACGAAGTGCTGCATACTTTGCTGGTGATACCCTCGTGGAAATAAACTCATCATAGATACCAGGACTAAATTTTATATATATGCCGACGCGTGTTTCGTTTACAAAAGACTCATCAGTGACGCTCAAATCCAAAAAAGTTTTAAAAAGCCAAATAAAGTACAAAGTTGAAGAGCATTGAGATCCAAAAATCCTAAAAGTGTTGCCAAATACACCTAAGGTAATCTATGCCTGAGGTAGAAAAGCCTTAGTATTTCAAAATGAAACCTTCACCAGCAGATGCATGAGCGTTTTGTCTACAGACGACTCGTCAGTGACGATCAGATCAAAATAGTTAGAGAGCCAAACAAGTAACCCTTCACGACCATTGTGGACAAAATATTCCAAACATTTTTGTCAAATACGGCTAAGGTTATATATGCCTGGAATAAGAAAATACTTAGTATTTCCAATAATTTATACTTTTACAAGCAGTAAATTATAAACTTTGTTTTATATAAACGACTAAGTTGCTGAAAACCAAATGTTGGGCTTAGACATTATTTTCATTGAAGAATATCTAATAAAAATTTCATTAAATTGATTGATTAAAACTAGTGTTGTCTTCCTGTTTTGACTTTGTATTCTTTTATATTAAGAAATGTTTTCTTGAATTAATTCCTGTTAGTTTTGCACATAAGGTCCCAAATACCTTCATATAAGATATTGTTATCGATTAAACATCAAATTGTACAAGCAAATTATATCATTATCAATTTTCCGTTTAGTTATTAAATAGGTATGAAAGATACCAGAGGGAGAGTCAAACTCATAGATTAAAAATAAACTGACAACGCCATGGCTAAAACTTGGGGTAATATCAGGTGCTCTGGAAGTTTAGGTAGATCCTGGTCCACATTTGGCACCCGTCGTGTTGCTTACGTTATTACAATTCCGCATTATAAAATTTGCATACCTGCGCCGGGTGATCCAGAGAAGCCGAAAACAGTCAGTTGATAATTTTCCATTTCATCTCCAATAAGAAAATTTGAATAATTAGCATAAACAAATTTGGCGTCAAAATCTTCCATATAAATAGACAGTTGGTGACCAGTAGATGATGAAATTTTGTGAATGGCATCGTTTCCTAAAAGAAATTGAATATAACTTATGTATTCTTGTAACTAGGGAGTCTTGATATCGCACAAAAGTTATTTTACAAATTATCCGTCCGATGATTTTTTTATAAACACAGTACTGCTTATTCATATGTTTGTTTCGGTTTTCAGTACATTAGTAACTATTTGCCATTTAACATTCAAATCAAAATACAGAATGAAATGTACCACATGTGTATTTCAAAAGAGATGAATATTTGGTTTGATATTCAAAGAGAAATTACCGAAAAGATATTTACATAGATAAAATACTTTTGTTAGTTAATAATGAAAGCAGGTTACCATCTGATATATTGCCCTGTAAATCAATGACATATCAGGCTCATTAAATCAACAACTACAACATATATGATATATACCCAGCCAGTATTCGCCTGCAGGGTCACCAAAGCCTTGCTTGTAATCATCCCAACTTCTGTAGAAATCCACAAAACCATTCAATCGTTTCTGTATAACCTTGATCCGGAAGTTTAAATAAGATTTCAAGTTTTATGTTAAAATTTTATGTATACGAATATAATAATCTTTAATTTTCTGATAATTTCTATTGTGTTTTCTTTCATTAAATCATTGATCTTTCTGACTCAATATTGTTTTATGCTGTTATTCTAAAAGCATTTTTAAAGATCCTGGCCTACTTTTATAACTTTTTTTATTGTTTTCAAGTAAGAAGCAACATTCAAAGGTGGAATCCGAGTATGATTATTTCGATAATGCCTGTGAAAGATTATATGAAAAGTCTTATATTAAATGTGTTTTGGTCTTAATTTGACTTTGAACAAATTCTACTTTGAATTGATGTGTATCGATAGTGGAATGGTAATCAAATAATGTTAATGAAAATTTAAACTCTTGTAATTTGAACAACCAATAACGTTTTCGTTATACATAATTATGTTTAGTCGAATCGGGTATATATAAAATTGAGAATGGAAATGGGGAATGTGTCAAAGAGACAACAACCCGACTATAGAAAAAACAACAACAGAAGGTCACCAACATGTCTTCAATGTAGAGAGAAATTCCCGCACCCGGAGGCGTCCTTCGTGTGGCCCCTAAACAAATATATACTAGTTCAGTGATAATGAACGCCATACTAATTTCCAAATTGTACACAAGAAACTAAAATTAAAATAATACAAGACTAACAAAGGCCAGAGGCTCCTGACTTGGAACAGGCGCAAAATGCGGCGGGTTTCAACATGTTTATGAGATCTCAACCCTCCCCCTATACCTCTAGCCAATGTAGAAAAGTAAACGCACAATATGCACATTTAAAATTCAGTTCAAGAGAAGTCCGAGTCTGATGTCAGAAGATGTAACCAAAGAAAATAAACAAAATGACAATAATACATAAATAACAACAGGCTACTAGCAGTTAAATGACATGCCAGCTCCAGAATTCAATTTAACTGATTAAAAGATTATGGTTACATCATATGAATATCAGGCACAATCCTTCCCGTTACTATGAACATGCTTAACAGTTTGTTAACCATGTTCATAGGAAAAATGATATGAAAAACTTACTGTCCACTTCTCAGTTTTTGTCATTATACAAAATGCTCTTCTAGGAGTATACGAATCGGGATATATAGTATACACACCGCTTTTTGTATTGTTAATATCCTCACATTCCCTAGGCACACGTTTGACTGTGGAAATAGAATAGTTAGTTAAAGTCGGTCTTTATTCAGCCGAACTTCTAAGAAAATAATTACAATATATATATATATATATACATGGTGATATGTTGTATGTCTCGTGTCTAACTCATCAAACATATAAAACAATATTTTTCTGAGCTTTAAATTAGGACAAAAAGCCAGATTTGTCGAGATTTTCTACGTTTCGTAGAGACTAATAGTTAAATTTAACATATTACGATAATGAACAAGTATTGTTTTATCTTTAAACGCTTAAACTTTAATTTTATAACCAAAACTGTGGTCTTTGATTTTTATGATTCAAACGCCCTGATGATGACTGCAAAACTATTAAAACTTATAAAGAAAAGACTTGTTTATGTAAATCTGTAGTTTGTATTAGTTTTATTAGTTTTTCCTGATTGCAGAATAAAATATATGTTTTTGCTTTTTTATGTTACAATTGATCTCTACCAGGCACCGTTGTTCTGTGACTATTTTGTCTGTACAAGACTTTTTTTTAGGTGCTGTGATAAATCTTTTGTCGCTTTTAGTGTGTTTGGACTTGAATGAACCTGCAAACGTTTAAATCAGTAACATAATTCAGTCACTTTTTTGTATTTTTTATAGAACATACCAATAGATGTATTATGATTTACAGCGATGTCACAATGGGTGTTCAGGTTACAAACATTTGTTGAGTTACAGCATCCTTGGCATACCATGTGATGTCCTTCGGCAAGTCGTTTTCCTAATGCAAAGGCTGGTTTCCATTTGGCGCAAAGCTAAGATAAAATGTGTTGAACTGATTTATTATTATTCGAAATCAATGGTAAGTGAGGCGCTAGATATCGAAGGGATTTTCCTACCTTGAAAACAAACTGACAATTCCATGGCTAAAAAACGACGAAAAGACAAACAACAGTACACAAAACACAATATAGAAAACACTACCCCAACCAGAAATCATGTGAGTGATGGCATGTGCTCTGGAAGGGTAAGTAGATCCTGCTCCACATGTAACATTTGTCGTGTTTGTACTAAGATAGGTGTTTGCTTTTGTATATCTGACATGTTTGTTTCTGCTAGCTTTAATGTAACTATATGTTTTACTTTAAATATAAGGATAATACTTCTTTAAACAGAATTGACACTAGATAACAACCATATATCAGGATATTTCCGTATGTTTTTTTTCGGTGTATGCTCATTAAAAAGGAGACTTTTAATGTTAAATATTTCGAGTTTTGCAGGCATTCACAATGAATTTCATTTGACAAAAAAATATAATGCAATTTTTTAGCGTAAAATTCTTTCCATGCACACAGCAAAACATTGACGAAATGCACGGTGGTACTGCTTTCGGTAGTTTGTTCTATTTTAATTTTATTTTTCCCATGTTATACCTAGACTCTGAATGTTCCTTATGAAGTCATATATTACAATGCGCAACATGCACAATACATATATTTCTATTGATGTACAAAACCAAGCTTGGTATAAATATTATTGATTCGGTCAATGTACTGTTCTTTCAACTTATAATCATTCGAAACACTAAGCTTTTCTAACCCTAGACACAATGTCAGTCGCCATATATATTTGTGTTTTTTTTATTTGAAATGCTCATCAACTGACTTATTATTTGGCCTTCTAACTGTTATGATTCGAGCGCCACTAGTGAGTGTTGTGTGTAGATGAAACGCCTGTCTGTTCTTCTACATGGTATCTTTCGCTAATTGTTTTTTATATTACTGTTTGTGTTTTGTAAACCCGCGATGGTTTTATATTTGGACTGCTGGTTCTTCTGATGCGTGATTAATTTTGTATTTCATAATACAAAAGTTTACTTCCGATGAAATAACAGTGAGAGTTTTTTAATTATTCAATATCAATTTCGTGTACAATTGGAATATCATAATCGAGAAAAGAACCATGATTATCGTTGTGCAAGTTTCATTTAATTATATAGTCAGTTCCCTTGGATATAATATACAGCAGTACAAGTAGAGAACTCCAGATTTTTCAAGGAAAAGTACCATAAAGCGAATGTCAAGTGGTATCAACCTTTTGTTTATTAAAGAGGCGTATCTTTATTAAATTTAGCCATTAACTGTGATTAGTAGCAATACATGATACGTTGTCATCATGCTAATCCATATATATGCTCCTAGTTTACTAGTCCACATTCAATATTTCAATATTTTTATATCGAATTAGCCATACATCATGCATGATAATGGGAAGACAATATATATAAACTCAGCATACATACAATTAACATGTTATACTAATACCAGTAATTAAATGTGAAAATGTATCAAAAATATATAGCTAAATGATACAAACCTCCGGGTAAGTGCAACCTAAATCAAATTGTTGAGCTCCAGACTCGGTTACATATTTATGAATGAAGCAAATCTGTTCAAAATATTTTAAAATATTTATTATATGATTATTAATTGTACTTTAGATATATATTAGTAAAAAATTAGTAAAGGAAAAAAGTGTGTATATATATTTTTTTAAACGAAAGAAACGGTAAGCCGGGTATTTTTATTTATGTACTATATAATTTGTAAAATGTCCTGGAATAATAATAGTCGGTATTAAATATACTTTTGAAACAACATTAGTATTCATACCTTATGATAAACAAAGCGATTAGAATAACTTGATTTACTTTTGAAATGTTTTACTTGACTTTTCTATTGTGGATACTGCTCTTCGACGTCACCCTTTTTAATTCCAGTATTTGGCTTCAATCCTCACTGATGAGAAATATAATTTTGAAGTGCAGATTGTTGATCTTCTGATTTTATTTAACATCATTTCGTCGGCGATTTTTACTGTATAAGTAAGTTTGTAAGTAGATTGTTTATTATAGTGACTTGTGTAATTACAGTAGTGTTGCAATTAACATAGTTTATCATAATATACGAATATACATATACACCCCGCCAATTGGTCTATAAATCACCTAAATATTAGGTATATGTATGTGTATAGTTATATGCAGACAGTACTGTTTCAGATTAATCAAAGGAGTAGGTCCGGTAAGGGCCGATTTTGGCCTCAATTTTCATCAAGTTCATCTAACGAAATATTTTAGACACTTTTTAAACAATTTAGTGTCTATTTCAATTGATTCAATAAGTTTATGTGACAGATTTTAACTGATTAAGTCATTAAAAACGCTCCTATTCAAGCTTAAATATGAAAAATCTATCAAATATGCCAAAAAATTGTCATTTTTCAGATGGTTTTTGTCAAAAATGAAAGTGGCCGCATCCGTGTTCATCCTCAACCTTTATAAATATTATGTATTATCATCAAATACAACTTACATTTCAATATTATGAATGAACACGAATGCGGCCACTTTCATTTAAGACGGGAACCGTCTAAAATTTAACAGAATTGCTAAAATTGGGAAGATTTCAGTAATTTAGCATGACTAATGATGCTAGTACCGGGTATATGTGCATTGTATTGTCAAAAACAGCCCATATTTATGTAGCAGAATCATTCTTCTTTCAAACAAATAGCTTAACGATTACATTTTCACAATTTTGTAAAACTGCTATATGTTGGGGCCAAAAAGGGTCTTACTGAACCTACTCCTTTAATCAATCGGTTGATACAATTATTTACTCGTGTGTTTGATACACAGTACGGGTAAATAAACTAGATAAACAAATAGTAAAAAGTCAAACCTCTTGCCAACCGTGTGTGGTAAATATTTATTTTTTTTCGGTGTAAACTCTATCTACCTTTTTACAAGTAGAACAAAATCATATGATTTCCTGGTCAGCTTGTGACCGAAAGCCAATTATATAGTAAGCCACTCTGTTTAACGCTGTATTGCTAATAATTCTAACAAAAGCCATTACGAATTGTGTTCTGCGAAGCACAATTGCCCAGCACTACAGATCGCCATAGAAAGGATTTAATACATGTACATGTACGAACAATGTTTTGATTTGTAATGAGACTCAACATAGACTGCAATTAAGGGAACAGAAGTTTAACAATGTTCAAATTTCATAACTTGTTACACACAAATATCATGTTTTCAAAAAGGAGAGAGACTTGCAGCGTCGATAGAGTACACTTGGCAGCGTCGCCTCCTATGCTTTCATAAAAAAAAACAAGACAAGTATATAATAGTAAAAACATAACCTCATCATTACGGCACGTTTCCAAATGAGTACACTGCTCTTTCGTTTCCACTCCACTACATGACAAACATATTGTACCAGCAACTTATAAAAAAACAAAATATTTCAATTTAGTTCGTAAACATTGAATATAGATTTTATTTTTAAACATCCAAATATTGTTAAACAAGATATATTTTTTAAAACAAATATACAACAAGAGACTGTCACAACGACAGCAAACCGGATTTATTAATATTTATTTGTGTCCTGGCAATATCACAAGAACCATTACTGATGAATGGTGAAAGTGAAAATCGTCAATATCAAATTTGACCTCCATTTTGTCATCAGTATCATCATATTAAAATTTGAAAAAATTAGATTGAATGATTCATGAGTAAATGCAACAACGTGAATGGAAACGCCATTTTAGAATCTTTCAAGAACCCTAACGCCTGAATGGTAAAAGTCAAAATCGTCATTATTGAACTTGACCTCTATTTTGTCATCAGTAACAACATATAAAAATTTCAAAAGCTTTGGTTGAATGGTTCATGAAAAAATGCACGGACACGACTGGAAACACCATTTTTCAATCTTTCAAGAACCATAACTCCTGAACGGTAAAAGTCAAAATCGTCATTATTGAACTTGACCTCTATTTTGTCATCAGTAACAACATATTAAAATTTGGAAAGCTTTGGTAGAACAGTTCATGCGTAAATGCACGAACACGACTGGAAACTCCATTTTTCAATCTTTCAAGAACTATAACTCCTGAACGGTAAAAGTCAAAATCGCCATTATTGAACTTGACCTTCATTTAGTTGTCAGTAACAACATATCAAAATTTTAAAAGCTTTGGTTGAACGGTTCATGAGTTAAAGCACGGACAACATTTGATTGCCGCCCGCCCGACCGCCCGGCCGCCTGCCGTACATCCCCAAATCAATAACCGACATTTTTGTTACAAAAATCCGGTTAAAAATGAAGAACGTCAGAATTGACGTCTATATTGAATGTTAATAAATGCAGGATCAAAAAGGAGGACATTACCACTTGCTGGTTTCTTCCAATGATTTGGAGACACAAAACTCGCTGTGAAGAAACGTCGATAAGTGATATAATCTGCAGGATAAGATAACAAATCTTATACAATTGGTACATACATTTTTTTTTGTCTTATCGTCTGCATTCCGGTAGGGCGTGGATTTGTTCATCCCGCATGAACATAGAGGTATCAGTTAATCAATGGTTTCTAAACAACTATCAGTCCAGGAATGTCCCTTATTCCATACCCCAGTGACTCGCCCCTTCAAAGTTATCTTATTTGCTAACGGTGTTACAGTTTGAGGTTAACTTCACTTTTCATAAAATCGCTGTACCCAGTTCAAACTATTATCAAATATTTTTTTTTTTTAAAAAGGTGTGATATTTAATATATTTTTTAATTATTTCTGGCATCACTTTTGATAGCCAGTACCATGTGTGCTAAATTAAAATTTATATTAAGAAACTGAACTCAATATAAACCTACATCCAAAAATACATTTTCCAAAAAACATGTGGTGGATCTTTTTACGGAGGCTCGAGGGTCACGTAAAAATTTAAAAAAAAAATAAACATTTATTTTTCATTATTTATAGCCTTTATAAATTAGTTGTTGTGTTACTTTATCATATGGTACAAAAATCATTAAAAAAAATCAATTCGTGTTGGTCCCAGATGACTTTTAAAATGTATATATCATTGAAAAAGCTCCAAATTATCTCCCTTTGGTGCAAAAAAAAACATTGTTTTACATTAAAATTGAAATATCATTTTTAACTCATCAGTGACCTATATTTTTTATAATAGTTTTCAAATAAGCTGTACTTAAACTAAACTTTTGTTAGATTTGAGCGATTTCTGTAATTTAGTTCTTTTTTTATTTCGATATAACCTATATTTCTCTTATTTTTTAAACAGAGAAAAAAGTACCTTTACAAAAATGAATGCTTCTTCCGAATGCAGATTGTGAGGGTAAATGAACCCTTTTTATTTTATTTTTCTATAACGTATCAGATAAAGTTTATTAATTTTATAGAAAAATATAGCGAAATCCTATATTAAAAAAGAAAATAGATTTAAACCCGTGAGCCCCCTTAATTACAAAAAAATATCAACCAAATATATTGGAACTAGTACTGATCGTGTAATCATTTAACACGATACTAGTAGCTTTTACTAAATTCCACTAGACAGCACATCATCACAACAAATAATCTATGGTGTTTAATGCATTTGGTTTTTTTTTCTCTATTTTTAACCCAAAATGCATTAGAGAAGAAATACATGATATATTACAAATAATCTTCTTATCTTAATGTGAGTTATTGATTGACTTCACTTAAACTAAAATTATTGAATAAACATCAAGAGAAATAAGGATACATTATATATAAGTAATTTTGAATTATTTTTTCTTCGAATCTTTCACAGAAGGTTTTTTAACTGAATTATTTAGTTTATTACATTTATTTTTGGTTCAGAAATGTCACATACCACGGTTTTTTATCACGCAATATAAAAATCAATAACCGTATAGTCGCGATCTGCTATAAATGGTCTCGAAATAAAAATGTCAAACAATTTAATCGAGAAAATAAACGGACTAATTCTTAACAGATCAATTTGCGAAAACAAAAATGACCGACATAAATCAACGACAACCACTACACTGCAGGATCCTGACTTGGCACAGACACTTTGATAAAGTGGCGGGGTTAAACATGTTTGAACCGCTCAACCCGCAATCTAATCTGGGACACTGGTGTTACAGCACAACATAGGAATACACTGGTAAAACTGTTGCAATGAGCTAAACTCAAAATATCGGAACGAGACACAGAAGTTACTAACATAAAGGTCAAAGACTCAAAGCGCCGAAATAAAATACTCGCTTTGCTAGTTCAAAGCCAAATACAACTAAAAGAAACTTCAGTAATTGATCTATATGTTGTCTCTTTTAAACATTTTCCTTTTTTATTCTCATTTCTACCATACAATCAATGATGTTTGAGCAAATGTGGAGATGAAATAGATAAAAGAATGTTTTAAAGCTAGCGCATTTTAGCCGATTCAAATCTTATGAACGAAAATTTACAAAAAGTATGAAAACACTTTTAAGACTCTATGGAGACTTAACATTTGTCTCTATCAACATCACTTGAACTCTGGTGAATAGTTTTCACTTTTTATTCAAAACAAATCTCGTTTTTTTCAAAAGCTTTTAAATTATTAAGTGACATACACAATTTTTCTTTAATTAGGGTCTCACATAATGACTTGCCAATTATCGGATTTATTCAACTTCGTACTTTATTTGGCCTTCTAAACTTTTTTTTCAAGCCTCACTGAAGAGTCTTTTAAAGACGAAACACGCATATGCGGAAAACACAAAATTTCAATCCTGTATTTTTTTATGACTTTGTTTATTCAATTTCGATAGCTAAATAATAATTTTGAAGTCCTCGCCGAGGCTCTGACTTATTAAGTTGATAATCTAATTCTTTTGATTGATTTAATCCGAAAATCCACTGATGTTGAGGTAAAAATCTATATTTACCTAAATTAGCACATACTTACAACTTCTCGTCCAATCAAATTGCTTGAATTTGCCTTCTAATTTTCATAGTACATACTTTTTCCGTGTACTAAGTAACTACGCTTGAATGACCACAAGGGTAAGATTTCATTGTATTGTAATCAAGATATTAGAACAAAAATTGCTACTGGCTATTTTGAAACAAATGATGTGTTCCAAATTTAACTAAATAGTTTGTAATTAGTTTTCAAACAGATTTTTAACATCCTACTAATCAATCTTTTGATCTAAATTTTGTTTTGACAATTAAAAAAGTTTCTTTCATTTAAATAAACAGTAATAATAATGGTGCTTTATACCTTGATTAAAGTACAACACAATCTAAAATGTGTAATCCTTTATCTTCCATGCAATTACTTTGTACACAAAAAGAGTCAACCATGAATCTTTTGAAGGGAAATTATTAATAAAGCAATTTGATATATTTAGTCATAAATTGGTGGATAATTGGTTGCCTAATGTCCAGTGACAAATATTTCATGCATATAAACTATCCACTAGAATACCTATGGGTACATACCAGGGGCAGATCCAGTCATTTTTAAAAGGTGTTTCAACCAAAGATGTGGGAGGGGGATCCAACTGTTTGTGATAGTTTTAGGTTTTATGTGAAATAAAAAAAATGTTTTCAAGAATGTAAAGCTTTCACTGCAATTTAAGAATTGTCTGCTCTTGGTCAATTCATTTTGTCATCTTACCATGTAAATAAGTACGTGTATAGTAAAACAACGCTTCCGTTCATATCAATAAACATACTTACACCAGCAGCTACCTTCTTTACATTCCAAAGTCAAGGGCCTTTTGAAATCCCATTTTTACAATGATATCATATAGTGAGTAGATTTTACAAAACTACGTAAATGAGCTACATCCAGTCAGCCAAAACATATCAATAGACTAATTACAGGATTACTCAAGTTGTAAATATGTGCTAAATTGGATATTGTATAGAAAGGTATATACTATGAAAATAAGAGCTTTGGGCAAAGCCCCTCGCTCTAATTTTCATAGTATATACCTTTCTATACAATAACCGAGACATAGTAAATATTTAGAAAATACGAACCGCTCTACCTACTGAGAACTAACTCATGCAATCCGTTTTTGCTGTCAACAAATGAATTTAATTCTGGTCTACATCTTGCCTTTTATCTAAATCTTCAAGGGTTTTTATAACTTTTAATTCAAATTGAAAAGACAACGATGTAGAAAATCTGATAAAGTTTTCGATATTCCAATTATTGAGAGATTATGTTTGGCACTCATATCACTGCTCATCCACACTGTGTATTTATCTTTATATAGATAAAAGAAGCACAGATAATACGGTACACATTCAAATTTTAATTTCATCTGCATAAGTAACATTTTTAAATTTCAATTTACTTTACGTATTCTTTTAATCATCATGGTGACCTTTTTTAGGGAGTAGAAACTGTGTTTCCAGTTTAAATAGAAAACAGATGTTACATTGTTGTTAAATCCTGCTACATACCGTCCATTTAAATTGGAGTGACCACAATAGTCATACCACCATGCTCCATGTTCATACTGAGCACAATTCCCACCATACAGATCAGTATCTCTATCCTTAGTGGTAAAGCTGTTTCCACTACTCAAACCGTCACCTGAGAATAATCAATATTAAAATCTTTGCAATTCATTAAAGCTAGAATAATGTTTTCTGAATCAAATAGTCAAACCGATTTTTTAAATTATGTATGATAAAAAGAGTTGACAGCTTTGTATGCTCAAAATAAAACATGGAGTATACGGAAATGATAGGGTGAGAGGATAAAATACGAAGAATTATTTAATAACAATACTCGGACTGTTTTTTACACATAAGGTTCTAGCACATTGAGAATATTCAGTTTCTTATTTGAAAAAGAAATACAAAGGAAAGAACGTTTGTCTGAATTGCAATGCTAAATTTGTTGTTCTTGCCTTTCGTATTGCTAATGAGCTTTGTCTGTATGCATTTAAGTTTTCTTTGTTGGCATATTTTTTTGTTTTTATACACAATGTTGACTGCTGTACCTTTATTTTCGACATTATTACCTATCAAGTCGGATTAGTTTGTTCACACATCGTTGTCAATATGATGGTAGTGTATGCGACTGTCGTACAATTTAGTGAGAGTTTTAGCTATACGACAAGGTTTAATCGACTATTTTCAACATATGTTGAAAATGCCTGTTCCAAGTGTCAGGAATATTTTGTTATCCATGTGTTTAAAGTGTTGGAGCATTTGATTTCGACATTTGCTCATGGATGTTCTGTTGAGAATTTTCCTCGGAAATCGATATTTTTGTTATTTGATTTTTTTTTTCAGAACTGTATTAATTGCATACCAACACCAGGTGAGCCAGAGAAGCCTGTAACTGTGAGTTGATAATTTTCCAATTCGTCTCCGATAAGGAAATTAGAAAAATTAGCATAAACAAATTTGGCGTCGAAATCTTCCATATAAATAGACAGTTTGTGACCAGTAGATGATGAAATTTTGTGAATAGCATCGTTTCCTAAAAGAAATTTAATATATCATATGTCATTGTATATGCGTTTACTTTTATACTTGCGTATTGTTATGCGTTTACTTTTCTACATTGGCGAGAGGTATAGGGGGAGGATTGAGATCTCATAAACATGTTTAACCCCGCCGCAATTTTGCGCCTGTCCCAAGTCAGGAGCCTCTGGCCTTTGTTCGTCTTGTATGATTTTTAATTTTAGTTTCTTGTGTATAATTCGGAGTTTAGTATGACGTCCATTATCACTGTACTAGTATACATATTTTTAGGGGCCAGCTGAAGGACACCTACGGGTGCGGGAATTCTCGCTACATTGACGACCCATTGGTGGCCTTCGGCTGTTGTCTGCTCTATGGTCGGGTTGTTGTCGCTTTGACACATTCCCCATTTCCTTTCGCAATTTCATAACCTTCCATCTAGAGTTTTAATATCGAGCAAAAGTTAGTTTACAAACAATTCGTCTGATGAATTTTGATAAATACTGCTTATTTATATGTTTGTTTTGATATTCAGAACAGTAGTTATTATTTTCCAATTGCCATTCAATTAATAATACGGAATAAAATGTACCAGAATCATGTGTATTTCAAAACAGATATCTATTTCGTTCGATATGTAATGAGAAAATACCGAAAAGTTATTTACATAGATAAAATATATTTCTTGGTTCAACAATGAAAAAAGGTTACGATCTGATATATTGACCTATAAATTAATGTCATATAAGGCTCATTATATCAACAACAACAAAACATATGATATATACCCAGCCAGTATTCGCCTGCAGGGTCACCAAAGCCTTGCTTGTAAGCATCCCAACTTCTATAGAAATTCACAAAACCATTCAATCTTTTCTGTATAACCTTGATCCGGCAGTTCAAATAAGCTTTCAAGTTTTTATGTAGAAAATTTATGAATACAAATATATATATATATATGTATTTAATCTTGTGATATTTTGTTTTTTGTTTTCTTTCTTTAAATTATTGACCTTGTTGTCTCAATATAGTGTTATGTTGTTAGTCTAAAAGCATTTAAGATCCTGGGCTACTTTTTTAACTATATAAGTGGTTTCCCCGTAAGAAGCAACATTCAAAGGTGGAATCCGAGTATGATTATTTTGATAATGGTGTAAAAGGTTATATGCATAGTCTTATAATAAATGTGTTTTGATCTCCATTTTTAAATCTTTGAACAAATTCCTTTTTAAAATGACGTGAATTGACAGTGGAATTATAATCTCCTCATGTTCATGGAAATTTCAACTCTTATTTTATACCAACCAATAACGGTTTTTTAGTCTAATCGGGTATATTAACAGTTTGTTGAGCATGTTCGTAGTAAATATGAAATGAAAAACTGACTGTCCACTTCTCAGTTTTTGTCATAATAAAAAATACTCTAACAGGAGTATATGAATCGGGATATATAGTATACACACCGCTTTTTATATTGATAATATCCTCACATTCCCTAAGCACACGTTTGACTGTAGAAATAAAATAGTTAGTTAAAGTTACACTTTGTTCAGCCGAACTTATTAGAAAATAACTACGATATATATATATATATAAGATATTTGCGAAAGCAAATTTACAGATCTAACATTGTTGGGTTGATGTTTAGACGAGTTGTATATACATTATGTACACAGCCATGTATCACCATCATTGATGGCGATCCGATGGATACATCTGTTGTAGGGTTGTCACTGACTCAGACGTACTTATGAATATAATTATTTTCTGTGACTGTATCTTACATTAATTTGTAGGATCCTTTACTATAGATAATTTAGCTGATCTGTAACAATAACATCTTCATGCCTTATATATCATGTACTGTAGTACGCCGATAGATTAAAACTGACGAGGAAAGGTAACACACGGCCAGCGAAAGCTCTTTTTTTTTGAGAGCCCAGGTGGTCGTGTGGTCTAGCGGGACGGCTGCAGTGCAGGCGATTTGGTGTCACGATATCACAGTAGCATGGGTTTGAATCCCGGCGAGGATTAACCAAAAATTTGCGAAAGCAAATTTACAGATCTAACATTGTTGGGTTGATGTTTAGACAAGTTGTATATATATATCGACAAGCACCAAATCTGAAGAAACTTCTCACACGAGCACAATTCAGTACACAGAAGGTAGCAGAAATACAAAAATGCGGGGATCCCAGATGTGGAACGTGCGAAATGCTAGAAGTGGGACAAAGTAAAACTCTGAAATCCGGCACAGTAATCAAACCGAATAAAAGCATGAACTGCAAATCGGAAAATGTCATTTATTGTGCAACCTGTCCCACTTGTAATAAAAACTACATAGGTCAAACAAATAGACTAATTGATAGAGTGAGAGTTCATAAACAGCAGATAAAAGACCCGTCAATTCGAAATTCTCCCTGTTCTGAACACTTTGACCGATGTGGAAAGGGAAAATTTAAAATATATCCCTTTTTTAAGATGTGGACCGAAGATAAAATTCCGCGTGAAGCCAAGGAACAATATTTTATTGAACTTTATAAGCCCACACTAAATAGGAAGTGAAATTCGATCCGTTAATAAAATTCCGTAAGATATATACAATTACCGCATGACGTTACTATAACGTAACGTCACAAGTCGTTACTATAACGTAACGTCACAAGTCGTTACTATTAACGATAACAATTCTGTCTGATGAACCGCTGGAGATACGGTGAAAGCGCTAACAGAAACAATGTTCGATTTATGATGTGATTTTTTGTGTTTTTTACTTTTAAATTATATTTTCTGTACCAAGGACTTTTTATTTATCAAAATATATATATATATATATATATATATATATATATATATATATATATATATATATATATATATAATGATGGTGATATATATATATATATATAAGTACGTCTGAGTCAGTGACAACCCTACAACAGATGTATCCATCGGATCGCCATCAATGATGGTGATACATGGCTGTGTACATAATGTATATACAACTCGTCTAAACATCAACCCAACAATGTTAGATCTGTAAATTTGCTTTTGCAATTTTTTGGTTCTTCCCTCGCCGGGATTCGAACCCATGCTACTGTGATATCGTGACACCAAATCGCCTGCACTGCAGCCGTCCCGCTAGACCACACGACCACCTGGGCTCTCAATAAAAGAGCTTTTGGTGGGCATGTGTTACCTTTCCACGTCAGTTTTAATCTAGCGGCGTACTACAGTACATGATATATAAGGCATGAAGATGTTATTGTTACAGATCAGCTAAATTATCTATAGTAAAGGATCCTACAAACTAATGTAAGATACAGTCACAGAAAATAATTATATTCATAAGTACGTCTGAGTCAGTGACAACCCTACAACAGATGTATCCATCGGATCGCCATCAATGATGGTGATACATGGCTGTGTACATAATGTATATACAACTCGTCTAAACATCAACCCAACAATGTGTGGTCTAGCGGGACGGCTGCAGTGCAGGCGATTTGGTGTCACGATATCACAGTAGCATGGGTTCGAATCCCGGCGAGGGAAGAACCAAAAATTTGCGAAAGCAAATTTACAGATCTAACATTGTTGGGTTGATGTTTAGACGAGTTGTATATACATTATGTACACAGCCATGTATCACCATCATTGATGGCGATCCGATGGATACATCTGTTGTAGGGTTGTCACTGACTCAGACGTACTTATGAATATAATTATTTTCTGTGACTGTATCTTACATTAATTTGTAGGATCCTTTACTATAGATAATTTAGCTGATCTGTAACAATAACATCTTCATGCCTTATATATCATGTACTGTAGTACGCCGCTAGATTAAAACTGACGTGGAAAGGTAACACATGCCCACCAAAAGCTCTTTTATTGAGAGCCCAGGTGGTCGTGTGGTCTAGCGGGACGGCTGCAGTGCAGGCGATTTGGTGTCACGATATCACAGTAGCATGGGTTCGAATCCCGGCGAGGGAAGAACCAAAAATTTGCGAAAGCAAATTTACAGATCTAACATTGTTGGGTTGATGTTTAGACGAGTTGTATATACATTATGTACACAGCCATGTATCACCATCATTGATGGCGATCCGATGGATACATCTGTTGTAGGGTTGTCACTGACTCAGACGTACTTATGAATATAATTATTTTCTGTGACTGTATCTTACATTAATTTGTAGGATCCTTTACTATAGATAATTTAGCTGATCTGTAACAATAACATCTTCATGCCTTATATATCATGTACTGTAGTACGCCGCTAGATTAAAACTGACGTGGAAAGGTAACACATGCCCACCAAAAGCTCTTTTATTGAGAGCCCAGGTGGTCGTGTGGTCTAGCGGGACGGCTGCAGTGCAGGCGATTTGGTGTCACGATATCACAGTAGCATGGATTCGAATCCCGGCGAGGGAAGAACCAAAAATTTGCGAAAGCAAATTTACAGATCTAACATTGTTGGGTTGATGTTTAGACGAGTTGTATATACATTATGTACACAGCCATGTATCACCATCATTGATGGCGATCCGATGGATACATCTGTTGTAGGGTTGTCACTGACTCAGACGTACTTATATATATACAACTTGTCTAAACATCAACCCAACAATGTTAGATCTGTAAATTTGCTTTCGCAAATTTTTGGTTAATCCTCGCCGGGATTCAAACCCATGCTACTGTGATATCGTGACACCAAATCGCCTGCACTGCAGCCGTCCCGCTAGACCACACGACCACCTGGGCTCTCAAAAAAAAAGAGCTTTCGCTGGCCGTGTGTTACCTTTCCTCGTCAGTTTTAATCTATCGGCGTACTACAGTACATGATATATAAGGCATGAAGATGTTATTGTTACAGATCAGCTAAATTATCTATAGTAAAGGATCCTACAATTTAATGTAATATACAGTCACAGAAAATTATTATACTTATAAGTACGTCTGAGTCAGGGACAACTCTACAAACGATGTATCCATCGGATCGCCATCAATGATGGTGATACATGGCTGTGTACATAATGTATATACAACTCGTCTAAACATCAACCCAACAATGTTAGATCTGTAAATTTGCTTTCGCAAATATCTTATATATATATATATATATCGTAGTTATTTTCTAATAAGTTCGGCTGAACAAAGTGTAACTTTAACTAACTATTTTATTTCTACAGTCAAACGTGTGCTTAGGGAATGTGAGGATATTATCAATATAAAAAGCGGTGTGTATACTATATATCCCGATTCATATACTCCTGTTAGAGTATTTTTTATTATGACAAAAACTGAGAAGTGGACAGTCAGTTTTTCATTTCATATTTACTACGAACATGCTCAACAAACTGTTAATATACCCGATTAGACTAAAAAACCGTTATTGGTTGGTATAAAATAAGAGTTGAAATTTCCATGAACATGAGGAGATTATAATTCCACTGTCAATTCACGTCATTTTAAAAAGGAATTTGTTCAAAGATTTAAAAATGGAGATCAAAACACATTTATTATAAGACTATGCATATAACCTTTTACACCATTATCAAAATAATCATACTCGGATTCCACCTTTGAATGTTGCTTCTTACGGGGAAACCACTTATATAGTTAAAAAAGTAGCCCAGGATCTTAAATGCTTTTAGACTAACAACATAACACTATATTGAGACAACAAGGTCAATAATTTAAAGAAAGAAAACAAAAAACAAAATATCACAAGATTAAATACATATATATATATATATTTGTATTCATAAATTTTCTACATAAAAACTTGAAAGCTTATTTGAACTGCTGGATCAAGGTTATACAGAAAAGATTGAATGGTTTTGTGGATTTCTATAGAAGTTGGGATGCTTACAAGCAAGGCTTTGGTGACCCTGCAGGCGAATACTGGCTGGGTATATATCATATGTTTTGTTGTTGTTGATATAATGAGCCTTATATGACATTAATTTATAGGTCAATATATCAGATCGTAACCTTTTTTCATTGTTGAACCAAGAAATATATTTTATCTATGTAAATAACTTTTCGGTATTTTCTCATTACATATCGAACGAAATAGATATCTGTTTTGAAATACACATGATTCTGGTACATTTTATTCCGTATTATTAATTGAATGGCAATTGGAAAATAATAACTACTGTTCTGAATATCAAAACAAACATATAAATAAGCAGTATTTATCAAAATTCATCAGACGAATTGTTTGTAAACTAGCTTTTGCTCGATATTTAAACTCTAGATGGAAGGATATGAAATTGAGAAAGGAAATGGGGAATGTGTCAAAGCGACATCAACCCGACCATAGAGCAGACAACAGCCGAAGGCCACCAATGGGTCTTCAATGTAGCGAGAATTCCCGCACCCGTAGGTGTCCTTCAGCTGACCCCTAAAAATATGTATACTAGTACAGTGATAATGGACGTCATACTAAACTCCGAATTATACACAAGAAACTAAAATTAAAAATCATACAAGACGAACAAAGGCCAGAGGCTCCTGACTTGGGACAGGCGGGGTTAAACATGTTTTATGAGATCTCAACCCTCCCCCTATACCTCTAGCCAATGTAGAAAAGTAAACGCATAACAATACGCAAGTATAAAAGTAAACGCATATACAATGATATATATATATATTAAATTTCTTTTAGGAAACGATGCTATTCACAGAATTTCATCATCTACTGGTCACAAACTGTCTATTTATATGGAAGATTTCGACGCCAAATTTGTTTATGCTAACTTTTCTAATTTCCTTATCGGAGACGAATTGGAAAATTATCAACTCACAGTTACAGGCTTCTCTGGCTCACCTGGTGTTGGTATGCAATTAATACAGTTCTGAAAAAAAAATCAAATAACAAAAATATCGATTTCCGAGGAAAATTCTCAACAGAAAATCCATGAGCAAATGTCGAAATCAAATGCTCAAACACTTTAAACGAATGGATAACAAAATATTCCTGACACTTGGAACAGGCATTTTCAACATATGTTGAAAATAGTCGATTAAACCTTGTCGTATAGCTAGCTGAAACTCTCACTAAATTGTACGACAGTCGCATACAATACCATCATATTGACACCGATGTGTGAACAAACTAATCCGACCTGATAGGTAATAATGTCGAAAATAAAGGTACAGCAGTCAACATTGTGTATAAAAACAAAAAACATATGACAACAAAGAAAACTTAAATGCATACAGACAAAGCTCATTAGCAATACGAAAGACAAGAACAACAAATATAGCATTGCAATTCAGACAAACGTTCTTTCCTTTGTATTTCTTTTTGAAATAAGAAACTAAATATTCTCAATGTGCTAGAACCTTATGTGTAAAAAACTGTCCGAGTATTGTTATTAAATAATTCTTCGTATTTTATCCTCTCACCCTATCATTTCTGTATACTCCATGTTTTATTTTGAGCATACAAAGCTGTTAACTCTTTTTATCATACATAATTCAAAAAATCGGTTTGACTATTTGAATCAGAAAACATTATTCTAGCTTTAATGGATTGCAAAGATTTTAATATTGATTATTCTCAGGTGACGGTTTGAGTAGTGGAAACAGCTTTACCACTAAGGATAGAGATAATGATCTGTATGGTGGGAATTGTGCTCAGTATGAACATGGAGCATGGTGGTATGACTATTGTGGTCGCTCCAATTTAAATGGACGATATGTAGCAGGATTTAACAACAATGTAACATCTGTTTTCTATTTAGACTGGAAAAAAAGTTTCTACTCCCTAAAAAAGGTCACCATGATGATTAAAAGAATACGTAAAGTAAATTGAAATTTAAAAATGTTACTTATGCAGATGAAATTAAAATTTGAATGTGTACCGTATTATCTGTGCTTCTTTTATCTATATAAAGATAAATATACAGTGTGGATGAGCAGTGATGTGAGTGCCAAATATAATCTCTCAATAATTGGAATATCGAAAACTTTATCAGATTCTCTACATCGTTGTCTTTTAAATTTGATTTAAAAGTTATAAAAACCCTTGAAGATTTAGATAAAAGGCAAGATGTAGACCAGAATTAAATTAATTTGTTGACAACAAAAACGGATTGCATGAGTTCGTTCTCAGTAGGTAGAGCGGTTCTTATTTTCTAAATATTTACTATTTTAGGTAAATATAGATTTTTACCTCCACATCAGTGGATTTTCGGATTAAATCAATCAAAAGAATTAAATTATCAACTTAATAAGTCAGAGCCTCGGCGAGGACTTCAAAATTATTATTTAGCTATCGAAATTGAATAAACAAACTCATAAAAAATACAGGATTGAAATTTTGTGTTTTCCGCATATGCGTGTTTCGTCTACAAAAGACTCTTCAGTGAGGCTTGAAAAAAAGTTTAGAAGGCCAAATAAAGTACGAGGTTGAATAAATCCGATAATTGACGAGTCATTATGTGAGACCCTAATTGAAGAACAATTGTGTATGTCACTTACTAATTTAAAAGCTTTTGAAAAAAAAGAGATTTCATTAAATAAAAAGTGAAAACTATTCACCAGAGTTCAAGTGACGTTGATAGAGGCAAATGTTAGGTCTCCATAGGGTCTTAGATTCAAAGTGTTTTAATACTTTTTTGTAAATTTTCGTTCAGAAGATTTGAATCGGCTGAAATGTGCTAGTTTTACAACATTCTTTTATCTATTTTAACTCCACATTTGCTCAAACATCATTGATTTTAAGGTAAAATGAGAATAAAAACGGAAAATGTTTAAAAGAGACAACAGACAGATTAATTACTGTAGATTCATTTATTTTCGTGTGTTTTAATTTTTGTGGATTGCTGAAAACTTGCATATTCGTAGATATTTCATTTCGTGGTTTTGCCAATCTCTGTATTCAATACCTGTTGACAATTAGTTTTTCGTTGAACATTTGTATTCGTGATTCACCTATACCAAAGAAAAATGGTATTCAACGAATAATAATGAATCCACAGTAGCAGAATACAGCGTAAGGCCACCAAATCGTCTTGAACGCAGCGAGAAAATTGCGCCTCCGTATGCGGGATTCAGCTGATCTTTAACAAAAATGTATAGTAATAGATAAAAGAAATGGGTATCCATCCATGACACAAAAGACTTTAAATGCATAGCAGATAATTATTGTTTTTCATCAAAAAGTAATTTGGAGTCATTTGACACTAATAATACTATCTTATAGTATAAACTGATATGTTTTTTTTTATATTTTAATGATTACATAGTTTTAGTCATAGCACAGAATCAATAGCAATAACTGAACCCGTCCTTGCATTTGTTTAAACAACCTAGTTGTTCAAATTTAATCTGTTTATAGTATATATCCTGTGCCCATATTTTGCTTACAAGTTATTGACACCTTTTCATATTACTTAACATGTTTTAGTCCTTATTTGGTGAACGAAAGACATTGCTGCCCGTATCTTTAGACATATTTTTAAACTGTTATATGATACCATATATAGCATCTTAGACTGTAAATTAAAATTGTCATAAAAGATTCCTTATCAGGATGACTTAGCTCCATTTGTTTTTTGTTTGAATGCGTTCTTTCATATTCTTTATTCCTACCATGTACTAGTAGTAGTATATCAAAAATATTACACATCATGATCTAAACGATTGTAATAATATTTTACAATTTCTTGTTTAGTTTTTGTTGGTAGATATTAGTTGCAGAATATAGTGTAATACAATAAAGTAAGTCTTATAAAGAATTTTTTGACGGATAATGCATCTTGAAAAGTTCCGTTGGCAGTATTACATTTTATTGAAAAGTAGTAAAAAGTCAAATCACAAAAATACTGAACTTAGAGGAAAATAATCAAATCGGAATCACATGGCAAAATCAAATGACAAAACACATCATAAACGAATGGAATATTCCTGACTTGGTACAGGCATTTTAATAAGATAAATGTGTCACCATAAAATATTTAAGAAAAACAGATTTGGCCATTTCGAGACTATCTATAGACATGTATTTTTATGTACTGTGTGATCAATTTTTTTTTTTTTTAACTTAAGACACGATCAAAAACAGCAACCAGGAATCAAATGGGCATAATACCATATTGGTACTTATTTAATCAAAAGCTATTTACCAACTCAAATATTGTGTAAGCCAGCCTGTGATATTAATATGCTATGCTCACCAAGTGAATTTGAAATTTATAAATGAAAAAAATGTGATTTTTTATAATGTGTTTTTGTACATGTTAATTGCACTAGATGTACATTAGGTATGTAAGATTTATTTATATATGTATGATCTTATGTATTTTATTTTACAATGTTACTACAATTCATTGAAGAACATTTCACATAAAATCTCTCATGTTTCAACAATTAAAAATGTATTTGTTTTCAAGGTAAAGTTTGTTGTACTTCATTTATATATTGTTACGGACCTTATTTACTTAAATAAGAGAGAATACTTAATACATATAACATATATTATTTCTCCCTGCTTTTGCATGTTGTGCTGGAGGGGAGGGAATCGAAACGTGCTCACATGTTATAGTAAGCCATATCTTATTAACTGGATAATTATATATCTTATCAGCTATAAAAAAAAAGAGTCGTATAAAAATATGTCATAACTAATACATTAAAATTGAGAATGGAAATGGGGAATGTGTCAAAGCGACAACAACCCGACCACAGAGCAGACAACAGCAGAAGGCCACAAAATGGTCTTCAATGTAGCGAGAAACTCTCGCACCCGGAGGCGTCATTTAGCTGGCCCCTAAACAGATATGTATACTTGTTCAGTGATAATGGACGTTGTATATAAGATATTTAGAATAAAACAAATAAATAATTAAAAACCAATTGTTCAGAGAACAATTGAAGGTCTTTTCACAAGTTAATATCTATTTTGATATTAAAATATAAAAAATCAGTCTAAAATGTCAGTTCATATGGCTTTATGATGTATAGAATGAATTTAAAGCAAAGGTCAAAATCTATGGACTTTCCCAATTGATCTTCCTCTAAGTTCAGTATTTTTGCGATTTTACTTTTTATGAGTATTCCGTGTGCCAAAACAAGGATAAATACATTTTGTAAGACCTATATGTACCTATCACGGGTTACACAATATCAATTTGCTATATTGTTCATGACATTGTTTACTTAAACTCACTTTCTTTTTTGTGAAATGGTAAAAAAAACGTCACATTAACCTATGACCTTGACCTCAATTTCAAGGTCACAAACTGAGGATTTCAAATCAAAAGACCCTAGTCTCTAATATGTATGGTAAATAAGTTATATCACTTTAAACATAATTTAAGATATGATAAAGGCTAAAACTCCCATTCATTGTTTACGCACCCTTTCAACTAAAATTATTTAGTAACCACGTGTCGCAACTAACAATTTATACAAAATAATTTGTCGATATCTTATAAGGTTAATGAAAATGAGTGAAAATAAGACAAATTCAAAAATTAGAATATGACCTTGACCTTTGACCTTGACCTAATTTTCATATTTTTGGACCAAGAACCTCAAATCAAAAGATCCTAGGTCTCTATCACTTATGGTGTTCCAGTTTAAAATACATTTCAAAATTTCAAATACAAAAAGGGAAATAACTCTCATATGGAGCGTTCATGTTGATTCGGTCAAAATTGGACAAATCATGCGAGGGATAAAACGAGCAATTTTATAAAATAAATTGTCGTAATCTTTCACGGTTGCGAAGGAGTTGTGATCACAAGGAAAAAAGTGTTTGGGGAGATAACTCCTACAAAGAAAAGTATTCGGTTACGCAGGGTTAATTTCAAAAGCGCAAAAAACTGTTCGATATCATATACCAAATATCTAAACGACATATTGCGAAACAAATGTTTATCGCAAGAACAAAATTTGGCGGAAGAAAAAAAAATAATCAGAAGAAAAACAATAGGTCTTTCCACAGAAAAGTGGAAAGACCTAATAAGACAATGCATGATCCGTTCGGTATTACGCGGTGATAAATGAATCATGCGATTGCACGTTAAAAATGGC
The DNA here is from genome assembly GCA_019925275.1 of Mytilus edulis. NCBI lineage: Eukaryota > Metazoa > Mollusca > Bivalvia > Mytilida > Mytilidae > Mytilus > Mytilus edulis. The sequence goes on from CM034362.1 coordinate 21,592,985, forward strand.
AGCTGATATAAAACAATTAGTTATTACTTATATTCACGCGTTAATGAAAGGTATAAGCTTTCACAATTCTGTTTAACCCAGCAAAAAAAGCTTAGCCGCAAAGTGTGTGTATTTTAGAAGTGAACCGATTTTAAAATCTCATTAATAAGATAAAATACTTTAAAAATGTACAAATGAATTCATTGATAAGGTAATAAATTATAAAAACGTCCATTCACCCTTCCGGTAATATTTTTATTTTTAGTTATTGTGTACCCTTTTGATTTTTTAACCCTGTATGCTAATATTCCCATGAAAATTTTAAAATTGTTTGTACGCACATTGAACGACAAATTTATGTGACGTATAAAATTTTCTGACGTCAGACACTCAAATCAATAAATGTGTTCGTAGATAGTAGATGTTTTTGTGTTCTGTTAAATTGTTCCTTTTAAAATTGTTAAACGATGATGACTGATGTACCCATATTTTGACTATTTTATTTATTGTGTCTGTTTATTTAACGCATCAATGTAAAAATATCGGAAATTGGTGAGACTGTCATTAAAGTGAGAGGGTTAGCGCTATAGAACCAGGTTTAATCCACCATTTTCTACATTTGAAAATGCCTGTACCAAGTCAGGAATATGACAGTTCTTGTCCATTCGTTTTTGATGCGTTTTGTTTGATTTTGCCATGTGATTATGGACTTTCCCAATTGATCTTCCTCTAAGTTCAGTATTTTTGTGATTTTACTTTTTATGAGTATTCCGTGTGCCAAAATAATGATAAATACATTTTGTAAGACCTATATGTACCTATCACGGGTTACACAATATCAATTTGCTATATTGTTCATGACATTGTTTACTTAAACTCACTTTCTTTTTTGTGAAATGGTAAAAAATAAGCATCGACCACAAATATGATTGATACTTATACATGTTATAGATTATCGAAATTTTTGCAAGGGAAAGTCCGTTTCTAAGCTGCTGACGTACATTGATATCGAGTGGTGGCAGCCCGGAGATGAGATGTGACCAAGAAACAACCACGAGTCAAAAATGATTGATAATCTGTTGATTACTATTTTCAATTTCAGGTCATTGATTGCGCCCTAAGTGTCTAGAAATAATTTTAATCTCAAGCAAGAAGAATGATATAACATGTTCTTGGATTAATTTGCACTTCTCATTAGTGTAAATTGGGACCACACTTTTTTTAATCGTAGAATCATCAAATTTGGTAATAATGTACCTCTGGGGTAAGTAACACAATGCTATATGAAAAATCACCATAAAATATCGAAGCACACAAATGTGTCCATAGTACGTACACGGATGCTTCACTCGCACTATCATTTTCGATGTTCAGTGGACTGTGAAATTGAGGTAAAAACTTTAATTTGGCTTTAAAATAAGAAAGATCATATGTGTACTATGTTTCCAGTTTGTTGGACTTAACTTCATCAAAAATTACCTTGACCAAAAACTTTAACCAAAAACTTAACTTTGCACTATCAATTTCTATGTTTAGTGGACTGTGAAATTGGAGCCAAAACTTTAATTTTGCATTAGAATTAGGAAGACTATATCATGGGAAACATGTGTACTAAGTTTCAAGTCGATTGGAATTCAATTTCATTAAAAATTACTTTGACAAAAAACTATTTAACTGATATATATTATACCTCAATCGAAAGCTTATCATGAGGGGAACAAAAGGTATATAGTCAATATGTTCCGCAACGCATATTAGAGGAGTAACGAAGGACTTAAATATCGAAATACGCGTGAACATTGAGAAATAGCCAATTTTGAATAATGAAATGGATATTTTGAATAATGGAATGGACTTCTAGGACCCTTCAGCCCCTAATTACAGATTTATATTATAACTCAATCAAAAGCTTATCAATAGAGGAACAAAAGGTATATAGTCAATATGTTCCGCAACGCATATTAGAGGAGTAACAAAAGACTTAAATATCGAAATACGCGTGAACATTGAGAAATAGCCAATTTTGAATAATGAAATAGATATTTTGAATAATGGAATGGACTGTTATGACCCTTCAGCCTCTAATTACAGATATATATTATACCTCAATCGAAAGCTTTTCAAGAGAGGAACAGAAGGTATATAGTCAATATGTTTTGCAACGCATATTAGAGAAGAAACGAAGGAATTAAATATCGAATTACCCGTGAACATTGAGAAATAGCCAATTTTGAATAATGAAATGGATATTTTGAATAATTGAATGGACTGGTAGGACCCTTCAGCCCCTTAATACAGATATATATAATACCTCAATCGAAAGCTTATCAAGAGAGGAACAAAAGGTATATAGTCAATATGTTCCGCAACGCATATTAGAGGAGTAACGAGGGACTAAAATATCGAATTACGCTTGAACATTGAGAAATAGCCAATTTTGAATAATGGAATGGATTATTTTGAATAATGGAATGGACTGGTAGGACCCTTCAGCCCCTAATTACAGATATATAGTTTACCTCAATCGAAAGCTTATCACGAGAGGAACAAAAGGTATATAGTCAATATGTTTTGCAACGCATATTAGAGAAGTAACGAAGGACTTGAATATCGATATACGCGTGAACATTGAGAAATAGCCAATTTTGAATAATGAAATGGATATTTTGAATAATGGAATGAACTGCTGCTACCTTTTAACCCCTAATTATAGATGTACCTTATACCTTATTGGAAAGCTTATTACGAGAGGAACAAAATGTATATTGTCAATATGTTCCGCAACGAATATTAAAGGAGAAACGAAAGATTTAAATATCGAAATCCGCGTGAACATGAAGAAATAGCTTATTTTGAATAATGGAATGGACTGCTGCAACCCTTCAGTCCCTAATCAAGGCAAAATTTATACACAAAATTAAAGCGTATTGATAGAGGAATAAACTGAGTATAAACGATATGTGCAGCAATGACCATTAGAGGGGTTACGGAGGACCTAAATGCCAAAATACGCGTGAAAATTAAGAATTAGCCAATTTTGAATAATGAAATAGATATTTTGAATAATGGAATGGAATGCTGCTACCCTTTAGCCCCTAATTTGTATAAACCTTATACTTCATTCGAAAGCTTATTACAAGAGGAACAAAAGGTATATAGTCAACTTGGTGCACAACGCATATTAGAGTAGAAACGAAGAACCTAAATATCGAAATACGCTTGAACATGAAGAAATAGCTTATTTTGGATAATGGAATGGACTGCTGCAACCCGTCAGCTCTTGATTAAGGAAAAATGTATACATCACAACAAAGCTAATAAATAGAGGAATAAACTGAGAAGAAACAATATGTGCCGCAATGACCATTAGAGGGGTTACGGGGGACCTAAATGCCAAAATCCGCGTGAAAAATAAGAAACAGTCAATTTTGAATAATAAAATGGATATTTTGAATAATGGAATGGACTGCAAGGACCCTTCACCTCTTAATTACAGATCTACCTTCTATCTGATTCGGAAGCTTATAAAGAGAGGAACAAATGGTATATAGTCAATTTATTCCGCGGAGTAACGAAGGACTTAAATATCGAAATACGCGTGAACATTTTGAGGGGAATTTCTGCCAGGACCGGACCTAAAAATCCGAAAATCTTGTTCGCTCGTTGACGAGGTTAAGAGGGCAAAACGTGGGTGGTTGGGGTTGAAGGGGAAAAATGGGGGGTTGGGGTCTTGGGAAAATGTATCTTTGTTGAAGGAAGAAAGCACACCAAAACAAAATCCACAGATAGAATAAACACAATGGATTGTAAGATTACAAATATGTCTGACTAGAGAGAGAATATGGCGAAAGAGGTAGACATTTTGGAAAAAACTGATGAGGCAACTCGCAAATGGCGAGAAGTAGGTCAGGACTCACCCTGGATTGTCAAAGACATTAAAGATGTTGACACGAAGTGTGGTTATGCAAAATTATAACCCGGTGCTCGAAAGAGAAAAATATCCGTACTTGGGGATGTGATAGAGTAAACAAACAGCTGACCACCGTCTGGAGCTGTGCAAATCGTGAGCTATGGGATGAAAAAAAACAGGCGCACCGGGTATGATTACCACGACATTTATATTTTTGTACGGTATGATTGGAAGTGTGAGGATATGTTGTTTAGGCCTGGAAATCGGGTCTAAAACCATTGAATTGGGGATGATGGGAAAAACCTAAAAGAAACATTCTGACAGATCCTCGCTGAAATTGGACATGGGTTGCTGTAGCTGATCTTTATGGTCGTAGTAGTTTTTGAGGCAGGTTACGACTTTCCCAAACTCGGCATTATCGATCTGTTCATCATCAGCTAAAACAGAGCTGACACATTGCTCAACCAAGGACTTTTTGGACTGGACCAGTCGCAAGGTATCGTGGTGTTTCTTTTTCTTTTTGGTTACATGCCTAGAAATAAAGGTGAGATCCATTACGATGGCAGCATTCAAGCAAGCTAGAAACCTCAGAGGAAGAATGGCCTTAACACCTGTACCGGTCAAAGCTGAACCCACTGTACTGCTGGTTAACACCAAACTACCCAAAGAACAAGCACTCAGTGCTACAGATACAGCTTTGTCCAGAGGTTTATAGGCGTCCAAGGTAGTTTGATACCTTCAAATTTCTGCATCGAGTTGATTCTACACACATTCGCCTATAGTCTGCCGGTACCCAAAATCTAAATCGTTCATTTATTTTATAGGAGCATACTGAGGAGGGGAATGTTTTTGAAGGGGCTGTTAGCATCTAAATATAAGATCAGACCGGCTCCGTCGTGGAATTGCTGACCACGCTTCAAGTAGAGTCCATATCCATAGGTAATCCGGGCGTTTGGTGATTTTAGTTAGAGACCGTTGCCACTGGGATTCACTGTGAAAACGCATTCATCACGTTTCAGGTATAATCCAGACCTTGAGGCCTTGTTGACAGCTACACCACCCAAACCGCTCAAGACTTCAACACCCAAGGCTGGTAGAATAGTCTTTTGCTATCATGGGGAGTGCCCTCACTGCCAGCCCTGCCAACATGGGTAGGAATCCACATACTTTTTGCATGTTTACTTCATTTGGGTGGTACTCAGCTCCCGATTCATACCACCAGTACCTTTTTTGGAGAAGCTTGGTAATCTTTTGGACCTGCCGAGAGGTGAGCAAGGTTTGCATGGGACAAACGAATGGCGACTGGACAACCTTTCTTGGCAGCCCGTTGTAGTTTAATATTGACCTTTTTTTTTCAAGTTCAAACCATGTTCGTGATAAGTCATTATTCATACCTCTCGAAGATGAAAACGGATGGTGAGATGTTCACCTTTAAGATCGATGTACATACCGTCTTGATCGTTGAGATATGTTTGCATGCGATTGCTGGTTCACAAGATCACTGGCAAGTATATATACTAGGTTCTTGGGGGTTTGAATGATTTTCATACCAGGATCGTCTGCGGGAAACAAAACTGTAGATGGAAGACTGGTGTGTACCATTTACATAACTTCCATGGTTGATATCACTATTCACCAGAATGCTGTTGATTCTGATATGTTCAATGTGCTCCCCTTCTGTATAGCCGTTTGTGATCATAAATCTGCCACATGAATCTCAAGACGGTGTTGATGCTATAATTGACAACGTTGAAGTCTACTTGATAGAGTCTGGCGAGGGTCAGCGTTATGGTCTCCCGCTTGGCATCGATGATGATCTTCGTTTTGTGTTTGTTGAGCCGCTGGATTTCATTGTTGTTGTCTTCGATGTCATAGGAACTGTGCTCACTGCGATGGAAAACCAGTTTTCACCATCGTCGGGAGAGTAGCAGAAGGAATTGTTACCTGTATGCATATGAATTTTAGGGATGAAGTTGTTGGTTTCCAGGTTCACCAATGCCATCTCGTAGGTCTTGGATTCCTTGAGGTGCAGTGAGGGTTGAACCGGGTAAGGATTTGGCTATCGTTTCCAGAAACGACGAAGGAAAACTCATGCTTTGGGTTGGAGTTATTAGCAATTTGCTGCAACCATGTGTTATCCATTTATTTATGGTACACCATTGGCACATATTTTTGCTTCAACTCTTCGATACCGTCATACTTCTCAGTTGTTTAATTACCTTCACCACGAGCGCATAGACTTTGGCAGGGTTGCTGGCAAAAAGGAGTTACTTGTAGGTGAATTTTATCCATTTTTTTACTTTTTGTACACGACGTTCATCTTCTGACCATCGAATTCAAACTGCCGGATTCTGTCGGAAATCACAAGTGCAAATGCCTCGGTGTTTGCAGGTACTTTGCGCTCGAACTCTATCAGGATCTGAATGTCAACGATTATGCACATTAAATCAAGCCACGATGTCAGCAACACTCATTCCGGCATCAACCATTCCAAGAGCTTCCTAAAGGTCAATTTCGGGAGGCCTGGTTGACGCCCCATGCAATTTTTTCAAAGGTGTATGTGTTTTTCTTACCAATGGTGTGTTTTCTGAACGTTAGTGAAAAATATCGTTTTAAAAGTACAGGTACAGAAGGTAAAACATAAATTACACGTGCAAAGCTGAAATGGCGCGAAATCAATCATCAGGAAAAAAGTACGACAGTTTTAAATTACAGGTAAAACTTAGGATTATATCAATGATATTTAAATATTTTTTTTCCAGAAACAACAAAAAAAAACAAAAAAAAAAGGGGTTGTTAAACTTTTTTGGCTCAGTATACTATTAAGTCATAAAATTAAGAAGTCAATTAGCCATGTGGAATACTCGTTTAATTTTTACTTGTACACTCTACTAACCATGTAGATGCAAATTTATACCCTTTTCTACTTACAGTTACTGTAAATGGGCGACCATTTGATTAATTTATTCAATTCTTGTACACAATTATTTCCTGCATTTTGTGTTGTCGATAATTCTCTTTCACCAATCAGGCCTTTGGACCGACTTATTTATTAGTTCCTACTAGTATATTACTTTTCTACGTGGTAATTACAGAAAATTCGAATTACATTTTTTTCATGATATGAAAATTGACAAAAGTTAAAAATATGTAGAAAATGTATCTTGCCTCTGGCACGTACTGAACCTCTGCTTAGACGAAGTCGATCATGAACATAGCCGTTAGAAATTAAAATGGTAATAAAAGATTGTATTTTAGTCTGGTATTTGAAAATTGAAGATAAATCTGTATTTCTGATACGTATTTTAAAACTGCCTTATATCTCACTTCATTATTTTCGGACCGTCTAAAACATCACTGAATCAGAGATAAATGTACAAACAAATAAGAAGATGTGGTATAAGTTCCAATGACACAACTCTCCATCCAAGTAACAATGTATAAATAATTAACAATTACAGGTCAAGTCAAATTACGCTTTGCAAAACGGAGACCGGGCTATATTGTATGTCTACTACAATTAACCGGAAAATGTTCATTTTATGTTATATGTCATATATATATGCTCAACAGGATAAAACGCAGGGTGCCTCCATTTTTCTGTTGGTATTCTGAATGCATTTTATTAGAGCTATCTTCTCACATTTTTATTTGAAATTCTATCATTCATTTTAACTTCAAATATTCATATAATGATACCCTTTCTGTGTATAATCCATACAAACTGTATCATATTTTCACAGTCTGTAGCTTGAAATGAAACTCAGTGACCTAAATTGTGTTTCATTTTTAACATATCATAATATAAACTATATCTTTGACAAAGGATATAACGAAAAATTCTATCAACTTTCATACTACCATTATTAAAAATTTCTATTATCAAGTAGTGCCGATAATGTGTCCTAGTACCTATAAAATTTCATGCAAAAGTCACCATAGCAGTTACCTGTTTTATCTAAAAGATAATTAAAAGTTCGGTTATATGATACTAAACCTAACTGAAGGCACAGAAACCCTTTGCATATAAGAAAAAAATGTAAAAAAGTATTTAAGAAAAACTGCGAATGGATACTGGAACAGAACTGAAATTAAATGTCTCTCTGATGTTTAGGTTGTTTTCTTTTTAACAAAATATTTCTCTTTTCGCGAAAAATGAAATTGACACTCATCGATGTAGGGCAGTAAGCAAATGAAAGCAATCGACAGATTGATGCTTTCTTTAAACCATTTCATTCATAAACACAACTGTTATGAAGTCTTTACAGCAACAGGATGACTTATTCCCTGGTTTGAATTGTTTTGTTTCGGAACCTTCTTAGAGCTTACTATTTGGTATGGATTTTCTGTATGATGACTTATGGTTGCTTTTATCTGTCATTTACTCTGGTTAATAGTTGTCTAGTTTGCAATCATACCACATATTTTTTAAAATTTTAAATTTATGTTATTCTCTGTTTAAACGATCAAGCTATTCATTCTGAGTATATAAAATTAACGAATATTAATTAAATGTTATTTTGATGTACCCTTGTAATTATCGCGGGATTTAAACTCAAACGTGCATAGGATTTCGAGACGGCGACCTTTAATAATTCACATCTATACTGTAAAAACTGGACCCCTGTTGTGTTCACCTCGAAGTGCGATGCTACATGTATAGATGGAACGGCGGACCAGTTTAACATCTATAAGTCAGTTGGTCTCTGATGGATAGTTGTTTCTTAAGTCGATAAAATGCAACTGTACTATTTGTCTAAGGTTTTACACGAATTTGCGACGAAGCATATTGTATAATATTCATTGAATATTCTTTTCTTGGTATAATTGAGATTTTTTTTTATCCCGGTTTAATATTAATATTTGATTTATATGAATTAACGAAAATTCATAACTCTAACTACATTTTTGGGACTTTGCACTTTACACTAAATATGACTGTTTGTCCTTATTGACACTAAAGTGCAATTTTTATGATGATTTGTTGTAAAATTTTACATTGCTTTAAGTCATGAGTACAATTGATTAGGGAAGGAAAATTCTATGTCGTGTATAAACGGAATGGAACATGGAAAACATATTCTTTATATATATCTGCACAAATATCTTTGTTTCAAAAGAGTTTTGATTCAATATTTGTAGGTACTTTTTCATTGCAAATTTTAAGACAAAGCTGAAATATCTACACTATATTATTTATGGTTTTCTAAAATGCTTTCATCGGCAACGTTTAGGGCTGAATATTAATTTCTAGTTCATGGACATTTGTTTAAAGATCACAAGTTTTTAGAGACATCATCATAACCTATAATTTTACCCCCCCCCCCCCCAAAAAAAAAGCCATTGATGATGATGGCAGTTTTTAAAGACCTTGACTGGCTATACAGCCCTTACATACATGCATCTATAGGTATACTATGCTTATTGAAATTAGTTTTAAATGTGAAAGTACTTGACAGTTTTTATTAACGGTTTCAGTAACTGAAAACGCAACTGTCAGTGAATAAATCGACAATTTGTACTGGTTTTATGTCTTCTTTTTTTTTCTTCACATAATTAAAAAAAGAAGATGTGGTATGATTGCAATGAGATAACTCTCAACAAGAGATCAAATGACACAGAAATTTTAACAAATTTATATATAAAGGTCACCGTACAGCCTTCAACAGTGAGCAAAGCCCATACCGCAGTCAGCTCCCTGTGATTATTTTCTTGTGATTTATATTCTTGTGGCTTTTTTTCCTGTGACTTTATTTTCTAGGGACTTGTGACTTTTTTCCCGGGTTCCTGTGACTTTTATTTCGTTTACCGTTCTATTAACAGGTATCACGTTATAACTATACACTGTTATTGTCAGATTAGCTGAAAGCTTAAACATTTCAAATAAAGGAAATAAAAATACTGGATCATATTTCTGAACAAATTTTAAACACCAAAAAAAATCAAGATCAATGTAAATATATAAATATCTTTATCAGTCTCATTTGCTAAAAATAACAAAGATAAAAGTTCCATTTGATGATTGGCAGTAGAATATTATGTTATCTGTTGAACAACTAAGTGTGAAATGTCTGGCAAGTTTTCAAAAGATGTCCTGCAGAGTATGCCCGCTGGTTATTTGGATTGATTAAAAATGTATTCAAACCTCGAAAACGTTGTCACCACTTTAATTAATACACATCTGTTGCAATAAAATGTCTTTTTAGCTTTACAGAAATATGTTATTGTCAATAGTCCTCTAAACTAAAACACAAGGCTGCATATTCATGTTTCATATGCATGATATTAATGATATGCAAATAAAACAATAGTTTCCTATAACAGTAAGATTACAGTAACTGTATTAAAAAAATATAAATCTAGCTTGTTTACTTAAATCATGGAAGTATTATATAATACTTCCATGCTTAAATGAAACACAGACTTACTGAAATAAGTTTTAAGCAATCGTAGATACATTTTATTCAGCATTTACTTTTAATTATTTAAAATAGAAAGAAGACTATTTACAAACTACCATACTACAATTTTCTACATTCGTTTTATTGTCAATTAGTTAGACAACCATATCTGCAATTCGGCATATCCAGTAAGCCATGTGTAGAGTACACTTTAATATACAATGATATAGGGATATTTTTAAACATCCTTTTTACAAAAAATAAATAATGAAACTGTGAATACATTTAATCTCAATATGAAAGTAAAATATAATATGTCCATGTCTCAACAAGTTTTTAATGACTATACTGCGAACAAAAAAGTCTATCCAGACCTGAGCCTGTGACCATCGGTGGTTATCGGGTTTTTTTTAATGAAGAAAAATACATGTGATGATGTGAATATCAAATACGAAATTTATCTGTGAAACGAACCAAATTACCTTTCGTTTTAGAATGATACAATCGTTCACACACGCTGTAAACGTTTTACAACGAAATGATTAGCTTCACAATTAACCGCACAACACGCTTGTTATCATTCTATGTCGTATATAAACGGAATGGAACACGGAATGGAACACGGAATGAACTTAAACGAAATGAACGAAATGAATGGAATGAATTACACGCAAACGGAATAAACGAAACACGCAAACGGAACGAATGAAAAACGAAGCGAAAACAGAAAAACGGGAAACTTGAGTGGTTCAGTAGCTGTATGTATGCTCTTGATAGAAACAACGTATAAGTCATTCCTTTCCCGGTCTGATGCTCTTGATAGAAACAATCAATTAGTCAGTCCTTTCCCGGTATGTATGCTCTTGATAGAAACAATCTATCAGTCAGTCCTTTCCTGGTATGTATGGTCTTGGTAGAAACAATCTATAGGTCAGTCCTTTCCCGGTAAGTATGCTCTTGATAGAAACAATATATAAATCAGTCCTTTCCCGGTATGTATGCTCTTGATAGAAACAATCTATAAGTCAGTCCTTTCCCGGTATGTATGTTTTTGATAGAAACAATCTATAAGTCAGTCCTTTCCTGGTATGTATGCCCTTGATAGAAACAACATGTAAGTCATTCCTTTCCCGGTATGTATGCTCTTGATAGAAACAATCAATAAGTCAGTCCTTTCCCGGTATGTATGCTCTTGATAGAAACAATCTATCAATTAGTCCTTTCCTGGTATGTATGGTCTTGATAGAAACAATCTATAAGTCAGTCCTTTCCCATTAGTATGCTCTTGATAGAAACAATCTATAAGTCAGTCCTTTCCCGGTATGTATGCTCTTGGTAGAAACAATCTACAAGTCAGTCCTTTCCCGGTATGTATGCTCTTGATAGAAACAATCTATAAGTCAGTCCTTTCCTGGAATGTAGGTTCTTGATAGAAACAATCCATAAGTCAGTCCTTTTCTAGTACATATATGTATGCTCTTGATAGAAACAATATATAAGTCAGTCCTTTCCTGGTATGTATGCTCTTGATAGAAATAATCTATAAGTCAGTCCTTTCCCGGTATGTATGCTCTTGATAGAAACAATCTATAAGTCAGTCCTTTCCTGGTATGTATGCTCTTGATAGAAACAATTTATAAGTTAGTCCTTCCCTGGTATGTATGGTCTGCAATTCGGCATATCCAGTAAGCCATGTGTAGAGTACACTTTAATATACAATGATATAGGGATATTTTTAAACATCCTTTTTACAAAAAATAAATAATGAAACTGTGAATACATTTAATCTCAATATGAAAGTAAAATATAATATGTCCATGTCTCAACAAATTTTTAACGACTATACTGCAAACAAAAAAGTCTATTCAGACCTGAGCCTGTGACCATCAATGGTTATCGTTTTTTTTTTAATAAAGAAAAATACATGTGATGATGTGAATATAAAATACGAAATTTATCTGTGAAACGAACCAAATTACCTTTCGTTTTAGAATGATACAATCGTTCACACACGCTGTAAACGTTTTACAACGAAATGATTAGCTTCACAATTAACCGCACAACACGCTTGTTATCATTCTATGTCGTATATAAACGGAATGGAACACGGAATGGAACACGGAATGAACTTAAACGAAATGAATGGAATGAATTACACGCAAACCGGGAATAAACGAAACACGCAAACGGAACGAATGAAAAACGAAGCGAAAACAGAAAAACAGGAAACTTGAGTGGTTCAGTAGCTGTATGTATGCTCTTGATAGAAACAACGTATAGGTCATTCCTTTCCCGGTATGTATGCTCTTGATAGAAACAATCAATTAGTCAGTCCTTTCCCGGTATGTATGCTCTTGATAGAAACAATCTATTAGTCAGTCCTTTCCTGATATGTATGGTCTTGGTAGAAACAATCTATAGGTCAGTCCTTTCCCGGTAAGTATGCTCTTGATAGAAACAATATATAAATCAGTCCTTTCCCGGTATGTATGCTCTTGATAGAAACAATATATAAGTCAGTCCTTTCCTGGTATGTATATGGTCTTGATAGAAACAATCTATAAGTCAGTCCTTTCCCGGTATATATGCTCTTGATAGATACAATATATAAGTCAGTCCTTTCCCGGTACGTATGCTCTTGATAGAAACAATCTATAGGTCAGTCCTTTCCCGGTATGTTTGCTCTTGATAGAAACAATATATAAGTCAGTTCTTTTCCGATATGTATGCTCTTGATAGAAACAATCTATAAATCAATCCTTTTCTGGTACATGTATGTATGCTCTTGATAGAAACAATCTATAAATCAGTCCTTTCCCGGTCCCAGGCCTCGACAATAACGCTTGTCCGATTGTCCGGTACCAGAGGGAAAAAAGGTCGGACAAGTAAAAGCTTATCAAGCTTGTCCGTCGGGACAAGTACAATTATTCAGCAGAAAATAAATTTAATCCAACTTTGATGAACAATAATGATAAACAAAAAACAAGAAAACAAATATTAGTTTGACATGTTGCTGCATTCTGTTTATTCAAATGGAAAACCTTTTTCTTCAACATGTTTACTTGTTGCAATCGATAATTTTTAACTGGTTCTTTGTCGGGTACTTTTTAACAGGTAAAAGGTATACTATTCTCGGAAACCAGTCTTACTGATCCGAATCAATGATGCGCTTTGTAGATAAGGTAACTTTACAGGACAATTCGTCACCTCGACAGGTTTAGCTCCAAGTTTAATAGACAGTTTGGCACCGTAGGAGACATATTTAGTAGACATGATTGATAGACAGTTTGACAAGGCAGGAGACATTTGGGACCAGGACAAATCAGTACCTCGTTTTGCTACCTTATTATGTTCCATATAACAAATACCATACTGGTAATTTTTTCACAAAATTTTTATTTTTTTTATTTACCATTAAATTCACAAAATCATATTTGATCATAAGTAGAAAAAAACAATACTGACAATATCGTGACCTATAGTTGTTAATTTCGGTGTCATTTGGTCTCTTGATGGATGAGAGTTGTCTCATTGGCAATCAGACCTTATCTTCTTTTTATTGATTGCATTTCAATAAACTTTTTTCAACTGAAAAAAAACAGGATTATACAAATCCAATGAGTGTACAGGCCTATCAGATGATGCCTCATGTTTAGAGTCTGATGAGACTGGCATTGTTGAAAAACTAGAACCTAAGTCCTGTGACATGACTAGATTCAGTTGAACTTGACTCATATTTTTGAAAAGAATTTCAAATCAAAAGAAATACATCAAATCCTGTCTATTGTTTAAATTCGGTTTATTCATTTAATCAACTACAAATATAAAGGTCATTCGGACAAGTAAATTTTGGTATGTACTTGTCCTACAGGACAAGTTGAAAAGAAAGTTATTGTAGAGGCCTGCCGGTATGTATGCTCTTGATAGAAACAATATATAAGTCAGTTCTTTCCTTGTATGAATGCCGAGTATTGTTGGAGAAAACAAATTCCCAAAATAAAAACAACAAAATAATGTGATATCTTTGAAATATAGTTTTTTTTTACAAAGTATAAACGAGGAGCTGTTGTCATAGTATAAGTGTGACGGACAGAATTAAAAAGATGGTATTGTTTCAGTGGACTATTTTAAGTCTTAGTTTCGTTGTGTGTTTCGGTCGATTTAATATGTCATGCCTTTTTTCAACTGATTTTTTTATAGTTTCATATTTTAGTTTGTGTTTTTTAAACCAAAGTCTCAGGTTAGGATCCCAATTATCAAACACCGTCATATTCTGTATGTGCCTGTCCAAAGTCTGGAACCTGAAATTCAGTGGTTGTCGCTTGTTAATTGTTGCATTTATGTCATATTTGCTTTCTTGTTTGTCGTTTTTTCTATGAATCAGGCCGTCAGATTTCATGTTTGGATTGATTTACATTTGTCACGTCGGGGCCTTTTAAAGCATTGTATACGGTATGGGCTAAATTCATTGTCAAAGACCGTCCAGTGTCCTATAATTACATGTATCCAATTCATTCTAACTCTGGAGGATAGCTTCTCATTGGTAATCATATCATAGTCATAGAGTATTACTTAAAAAGGTTTTTCATAATTTGTTTTAATATTATTACACAATTTAAACATAATGTGACCAACATTATTTATCGGAAGGTTTGCTAAAGGTCCCGTTCAACTTTAAAATTAAACGTATGATATGCCCTTTTTTGGCATATTGAAATTGTGTAACATTCATCAATCCAATTTACAGTATAAAGTTTCAGAGGTCCCGAAATATGCCTGTCCTCCAGACATGCCAGGTTCGGTCAGACAATATTGCCAACACCAGCTTAAATAAAATGATCTAGTCAAACCCAAGTTAATGTGCGATAAGTGAAAAATTACAAACAATCTGATTGTTAAAGTCCCTCAAGTCGAGAGCGACAGACACATTTATTTTTCAAATTGAATGGAACTTTTCTTTCTTCAATCTTATTGTTTCATTAACATCTAATGATATTTTTTTAAGATAACTTTAGTAATTGTACGGACAACGGTATATATCATAATACGTCCATGAAAGGCGTATGTTTTGTTAAATACTCTGGTAAACAAGAGACTTTAATCAGCGTTTATCGCTGACTTTGTTTACTTGTACAACGTTAACCCTGATCTTAAAACGAAATGTTTTACAAGTGTGATAATTTTAGAATTTTGAGAGCAGTTTTAGAGTTCATGTTTAATCCAAGATATAACAGTACTGCACATATACATATTCAGAGACTGGTTGGGTATTCTTACATGGTAGAAGAAACAGAAGAAAACTTTGTTTTATAAGAT
Source organism: Mytilus edulis (assembly GCA_019925275.1). Taxonomy (NCBI): domain Eukaryota; kingdom Metazoa; phylum Mollusca; class Bivalvia; order Mytilida; family Mytilidae; genus Mytilus; species Mytilus edulis. The sequence goes on from CM034362.1 coordinate 21,608,591, forward strand.
ATACAACGGTCTTGCCGAGCAATATTTGTGTGATTTAACTCCTCAAACAATACAAATGTACACCTGTTTATCTGCTGCATGGTGGAAATGATATCAACATCTTCCCCTTTTGTAGACTCTCCTTTACACATTCCCCACTTATTCCTTTTGTCTATCAGAAAATGGAACAAACCTAATATTCAGATATTCGTATCTAAGATTGTATTAATTGCCAATTCATTCTCGTCCTGTTTACACATGTTACATGCCTGAACTATTTGCCACTGAACACAAAGCGAACAACAATCATCCGACAAACAATCATTCATGTATTACTTCCCTTGTTTCAGGGTGAGCCTATTCAATTAGGGAAGACATTTTCCAGTGAATGATGTGTATGATGATTGCTTTGAGTCTGAATTGGAAGAAATAGGGCTATAAAGTTGTTTGTTTTAATAACTCAGATATATTTTGAGATTTGGACAAACACATGTATATTGATATATGAATATATAATTAATTCAAAATATTATTATAATCGTATTTATTCAATAAATGTTTTTCCTTAAAATATTCATGATTCGATTCACTTATTTTGCTGATTTGCCGTCCCACTGACAGGTAAAGCTGAGTCTATATAATGTGTATGCCCAAATGAAGATCGAGAGCACGGTCTGATCCACCATTGCATTTTGTTTTTCAGTATACACGCTAATGGTTTTTAGACTTAGATAGAATTCTTGTTCGATCCCTTGTTAACTGCTACCGGAAAAGTGGTATATTGAATTGTTGCATAAATGTTTCTTTGAAACAGGTCAAAATAGAATTATTCAAAGTAATGGCCGATAGTAATGTTTGCCTATGTTACGTCCATTGTCTTGTAAGAATACAATTGTATAAACTATAAAGACATTAGGAATGCTAATGTTGTATGCAAAATCTTATGAAAATTGTCACATCCAAATTTACTCTACCTTACTTGATGCAAAGCTATACTTTGGTATGCATTGATAACTACATGCATAGTATAATTATAACACAAACGATTAAACTCGAAAGTTTTATTAAGAAATCAGCAAAAGCCTCGTACCATATTTGATTGACAAAAACAACATTACAGACTATTTTCTTTTCGTGCATTTCCCAGCGTAATGAAGGGGTCTTTTATAACCGACTATGCGTATCGGTTTTCTCATTGCTGAAGTCAATGCAGTTGCCTATAATTGCATACTCTGTAAACTTCATTTGAACTTTGGTGGATACATGTATTTATCTCATTGGCAATTATACCACATCTCTTTATTGCGAAAAACCTTCTTGGTGATCTCGTAGTAGATGTTCACCTTAATTACCCGAGATTATGGATTTGATTTTCGGTAGGGTCAAACCATTAACTTGAAAAGTAGTAATTGTTAATTCTGAGTATAGCACACGGCACTTAGGATTGATTGGTTGATTGTTGGTGTTTTAACGCCACTTTGAAGCGAACTATTTGGCTATTTCATGGCGGTCAGTTTTTATGGTTGGAGAAAGCCGGAGTGCCCGGAGAAAACCACCGACCTTCGATATTAAAAATGACAATCCTAGTCAATTATTAGATAGGAGTCGAGTGAATCTACACGAGGGGTGTCCGAACTCACCTCAGTGTTGACTGGCTAGTGATAACATTAGAACTACTTAGACCACTTGGCCACCGACACTTAGGAGTAAGACAAAACACTGGTCGACTTGGAATCATGTTGACATTTACCTATTATGGTCCAATATCCAAAATCTAAATACATGGTTGGATCCAGCATATCAAAGAACCCCATTTATTCATTTTTTGTTAAAATCAAACAAAGTTTAATTTTGAACCCCGCTGAAGTGTTTATTTTTGGCAATCATTTTGTAGAGAAAAACAAGTATAGGTTTTTAATACTAACGATATTGAAAACAGGGACAAAAGATACCAGAGGGACAGTCAAACTCATAAATCGAAAATAAGCTGACAACGCCATGGCTAAAAATAAAAAAGACAAACAAAAGTACACATGACACAACATCGAAAACTAAAGAATAAGCAAGACAAAGCCCACCAAAAACTAACGGTGATCTCAGGTGCTACGGAAGGGTAAGCAGATCTGCTCCACATGTGGCACCCGTCGTGTTGCTTATGTGATAAAAAATTTGGTAAATAGTCTAATTCGGTAGGTCACATTCATGAAATGGAAGGGGATTGTAGTTACGACATAAGGAACATATCCAATATCATTTATGAAACGGTTATTCCATAACGGTCAACCAACTCGTGATTGCGTCCGTAAAATTAACGAAGGATGACTTCAACTTCACCATTTGGAAATCCTGGTTTTAATAGCTTCCTTGTGAGCAGCAACCCTCTATCAAGACAAGAGTGCACACGCTGAAATGTCTCGCCTTCTATACTAATCATTGATATTATGTTGATAGTCCTAAGTATAAAGCTAAGCTTTATAACAACTGTACCATAAACTTAACATTAACCAAGATAACTAAACAAAGACCAATGAACCTTGAAAATGAGGTCAAGGTCAGATGAACCATGCCAGGCAGACATGTACAGCTAACAATGCTTCTATACAACATATATAGTTGACCTATTACTTATAGTTTAAGAAAAATAAACCAAAACACAAAAACTTAACGCTGTGCAATGAACCGTGAAAATGAGGTCACGGTCAAATAAAACCTGCGCGACTGACATAAAGATCATAAAATATTTCCATACACCAAATATAGTTGACCTATGGCATATTGTATTAAATAAAAAGACCAAAACTCAAAAACTTAACTTTGACCACTGAACCATGAAAATGAGGTCAAGGTCACATGACATCTGCTTGCTAGACATGTACACCTTACAATCATTCCATACAACAATATTGTAGCAGACCTATTGCATATAGTATGAGAACAACAGACCAAAACACATAAATTGAACTATAACCACTGAACCATGAAAATGAGGTCAAGGTCAGATGACACCTGCCAGTTGGACATGTACACCTTACAGTCCTTCCATACACTGAATATACTAGCCATATTGCTTATAGTATCTGAGATATAGACTTGACCACCAAACTTAACCTTGTTCACTAATCCATGAAATGAGGTCGAGGTCAAGTGAAAACTGTCTGACAGACATGAGGACCTTGCAAGGTACACACATATCAAATATAGTTATCCTATTACTTATAATAAGAGAGAATTCAACATTACAAAAAACTTGAACTTTTTTTTCAAGTGGTCACTGAACCATGAAAATGAGGTCAAGGACATTGGACATGTGACTGACGGAAACTTCGTAACATGAGGCATCTATATACAAAGTATGAAGCATCCAGGTATTCCACCTTCTAAAATATAAAGCTTTTAAGAAGTTAGCTAACGCCGCCGCCGGATCACTATCCCTATGTCGAGCTTTCTGCAACAAAAGTTGCAGGCTCGACAAAAATCATGATAGGAAATGAAAGCACGGGGAAATCGTATCAATTGGGAGATATATACCCCGTATGCAGGTGCTGCTGGGATGTTGCTACTAAGAAATGGAAAGTTCACAATTTGAAAGCTGAAATCATCAGATTTGTTTTCAACCGACCCTCATTGTCAATTTCTAGATGTAAGTCAAGATATGAGGCCGACTTAACTGTATTTGTAGTATCCTTTATCTCTAGTTCGATGGGATAGATGCGTTCAACAAAGTCACAATTTTTTAAATTATTTAGTGATAGAACATCATTATATAGCAGAAAGTAGAGTTAAAGTAGAGTTAAAGGATATTGAAGACTTGATCACTTTGATAGGTCCACTAGTTTAAATTCCACATGCTAAGATTGTCGGTAAGATAAATTCGTTACAGAAGTTTATATGGGGTCAGTAAATTTCATATGGGGATTCGAACTTCACTCTCACCCCATATGGAATTTACTGACCCCATATATATCGTATTAGGTCACTAGCACATTGTAACTAATACTATCTACATGACCTACATTAAATTCACTAAAGGACAAAAACATTAGAATAATTCATATATAATTCCCATAAAAAGATATAGAAAGGCAATACTAGTATACTGCTGTTTATGATATGTTCCTACAAGTTTTCATATTTTGTCTCGGTACTATACACATTTATCATGACTAAACATTTCAATTCATTATTATAATGCACTAAATATACCTATAAACACATATTAATTGTTATGTAACGGTTTAGGTATTGGTAATATTTACATAATATGTTTGCTGCATGTAATTATATTATATAGATCGGTTCACTTTTTAAGTTTCATGAGTTTTTGTCCAATATTTAGTCTTTGATCAACTATCTCATATTGACCAATACTTTCTATAATTCTACGAATTTAAAGCCGGTTTGTAAACCATCACAGCTTAGCCATTACGTTCTATAATTCTGCTAATATAGATAGAGGAAGATGTGGTATGAGTGCAAATTAGACAACTCTCCATCCAAGTCACAATTTATAAGAGTAAACCATTATAGGTCACAGTACGGTCTTCAAGACGGAGCCTTGGCTCACACAGAACAACAAGCTATAAAGGACTAAAAAAAGTACTGTGTAAAACCATTCAAACGGGAAAACCAACGCTATATAAAACAAGAGTGCACACGCTGAAATGTCTCGCCTTCTTTACTGATCATTGATATTATGATGATAGTCCTCAATATAAAACTTTATTACAACTGTCACATAAACTTAGCATTAACTTAAAAAACTAAAAATATTTACCAATAAACCATGAAAATGTGGCCAAGGTCAGATGAACCATGTCAGGCAGACATGTACAGCTAACAATTCTTCCATACAACAAATATAGGTGACCTATTGCTTATAGTTTAAGAAAAACAGACTAAGACAACAAAAAATAACACTGAGCAATGAACCATTAAAATGAGGTGAAGGTCAAATAAAATCTGAGCAACTGACATATAGATCATAAAATATTAAGTATTTCCATACACCAAATATAGTTGACTCATTGCATATAGTGTTAGATAAAAAGACCAAGACTCAAAACCTTAACTTTCACCACTGAACCATGAAAATTAGGTCAAGGTCAGATGACACCTACCAGCTAGACATGTTCACCTTACAATCATTCCATACACCAAATATAGTAGACCTATTGCATACAGTATATGAAAAACAGACAAAAACACAAAAACTTAACTATAACCACTGAACCATGACAATGAGGTTAAGGTCAGATGACACTTGCCAGTTGGACATGTACACATTACAGTCCTTCTATACACCGATTATATTAGACCTATTGCTTATAGTATCTGAGATATGGACTTGACTCCCAAAACTTAACCTTGTTCACTGATCCATAAAATGAGGTTGAGGTCAGGTGAAAACTGTATGACGGGCATGAGGACCTTGCATGGTACGCACATACCAAATATAGTTATCCTATTACTTATAACAAGAGTGAATTTAACATTACAAAAAATCTTAACATTTTCAAGTAGTCACTAAACCATGAAAATGAGGTCAAAGACATTGGACATGTGACTGAAAGAAACTTCGTAACATGAGGCATCTATATACAAAGTATGAAGCATCCAGGTCTCCTACCTTCTAAAATATAAAGCTTTGAAGAAGTTAGCTAACACCGCCGCCGCCACTGTAGAATCACTATCCCTATGTCGAGCTTTCTGCAACAAAAGTTGCAGGCTCGACAAAAACGAGAAACTAGAAACACTTATGAATCACAGCAACAAACGACAACTACTGAACATCAGATACATATTGGTCCTCTATTTTATCTTGGACTTTCTTCAACTTTATGAAAAGACAGTTTGGGTCATTATGTCATCTTGGTCATTTCTTTCTGTAAATCTATGGTAAGACAGTTTGGGTCATCATGTCAGCTTGGTCATTTCTTTCTGTAACTCTATGGTAAGACAGTTTGGGTCATTATGTCATCTTGGTCATTTCTTTCTGTAACTCTATGGTAAGACAGTTTGGGTCATTATGTCATCTTGGTCATTTCTTTCTGTAAATCTATGGTAAGACAGTTGGGTCATTATGTCATCTTGGTAATTCTTTCTGTAAATCTATGGTAAGGCATTGTAAGACTGACTATAATTGGCAGCATTACATGTACATTCTAAAGATGGTCTACTAGTCATAAATGATTGGTGGTCTACTGCCAATATGTTGGTATGCTAGGAGTATGTGAATTTACAATAAATTGCACAAATAACTGTTTGTAATAAAAATCTTGAAGATGAGATCAATCTATATTATGGGTGAACATTCATTTTGTTTCAATTTCAACTGCAATATCCATTCCTGAAATAAAAAAAAGAAATCTCAACTGCACAGGTAAAATAAGATATTGTTTGAAATTGTTCTTCAAAAATACAAGTTGTACTAATATACCAATTTTTTTGGACCAAGAGAAAAACAAATGATGTAGTGATGCTCAGGCAATGGAACACAGACGTTTCATACATACTTAATTAAGTCTACATACACTCATACTGTTGTAAAAATCAGGATAAAATTAACTTTGAGCACAAATTCAAAGTTAAACAAGATGCTCCGCAGGGCGCAGCTTTATACGACAGCAGAGGTTGAACCCTGAACGGTTGGGGCAAGTATGGACACAACATTCAAGCTGGATTCAGCTCTAAATTTGGATTGTGATTAAATATAGTTGACACAGCATATGTTTCTGACACAGAATGAATGTGGTCTAATAAACAAAAAAAATTTGTTTTTTGCTTTTGAGCAATTCACTATGCTGTTGAATATTAATCCTCTCAAAAAAATGTTCGAAGAAATTTTCTTTTTATTTATGAAATCTGAAATGAGAAAAATTGAACCCCCCCCCCCAAATTTTTTTTTTCACATCCCCCTTTCCCTTATTCCAAAACTGATCTCAATTCAAATTTCTAATAGAGTTTGCAACAATAACTACTCATTTAAATACATCATAAAATATTAAAATGTAAAAAAACCTGTTATCACTGAATGGTAAGATATGTTTTAATTTATCAGTTGGTAGTAAAAGTGAATATACATTGTATATTGTATAAAACAATGATTTAAGTTGATTCAACTACTATTCTGGACAAAGAAAGATAACTCCAATTGAAAATTTCTTGCTATTGCGCAATATTGTGCAATTAGAAATTTCTTGCTATTGCGCAATACTGTGCCATTGAAAATACTTGTTATTGCACAATAATGTGCAATTGAAGATTTCTTGCTATTGCGCAATACTGTGCAATTGAAAATTTCTTGCTATTGCCCAATACTGTGCAATTGAAGATTTCTTGCTATTGCTGAACATCCCCCTTTCCCTTATTCCAAAACTGATCTCAATTCAAATTTCTAATAGAGTTTGCAACAATAACTACTCATTTAAATACATCATAAAATATTAAAATGTAAAAAAACTTGTTATCACTGAATGGTAAGATACGTTTTAATTTATCAGTTGGTAGTAAAAGTGAATATACATTGTATATTGTATAAAACAATGATTTAAGTTGATTCAACTACTATTCTGGACAAAGAAAGATAACTCCAATTGAAAATTTCTTGCTATTGCGCAATATTGTGCAATTAGAAATTTCTTGCTATTGCGCAATACTGTGCCATTGAAAATACTTGTTATTGCACAATAATGTGCAATTGAAGATTTCTTGCTATTGCACAATACTGTGCAATTGAAAATTTCTTGCTATTGCACAATACTGTGCAATTGAAGATTTCTTGCTATTGCTGAACATCCCCCTTTCCCTTATTCCAAAACTGATCTCAATTCAAATTTTTAATAGAGTTTGCAACAATAACTACTCATTTAAATACATCATAAAATATTAAAATGTAAAAAAACCTGTTATCACTGAATGGTAAGATATGTTTTAATTTATCAGTTGGTAGTAAAAGTGAATATACATTGTATATTGTATAAAACAATGATTTAAGTTGATTCAACTACTATTCTGGACAAAGAAAGATAACTCCAATTGAAAATTTCTTGCTATTGCGCAATATTGTGCAATTAGAAATTTCTTGCTATTGCGCAATACTGTGCCATTGAAAATACTTGTTATTGCACAATAATGTGCAATTGAAGATTTCTTGCTATTGCGCAATACTGTGCAATTGAAAATTTCTTGCTATTGCCCAATACTGTGCAATTGAAGATTTCTTGCTATTGCTGAACATCCCCCTTTCCCTTATTCCAAAACTGATCTCAATTCAAATTTCTAATAGAGTTTCAACAATAACTACTCATTTAAATACATCATAAAATATTAAAATGTAAAAAAACTTGTTATCACTGAATGGTAAGATACGTTTTAATTTATCAGTTGGTAGTAAAAGTGAATATACATTGTATATTGTATAAAACAATGATTTAAGTTGATTCAACTACTATTCTGGACAAAGAAAGATAACTCCAATTGAAAATTTCTTGCTATTGCGCAATATTGTGCAATTAGAAATTTCTTGCTATTGCGCAATACTGTGCCATTGAAAATACTTGTTATTGCACAATAATGTGCAATTGAAGATTTCTTGCTATTGCACAATACTGTGCAATTGAAAATTTCTTGCTATTGCACAACACAGTGCAATTGAAGATTTCTTGCTATTGCTGAACATCCCCCTTTCCCTTATTCCAAAACTGATCTCAATTCAAATTTTTAATAGAGTTTGCAACAATAACTACTCATTTAAATACATCATAAAATATTAAAATGTAAAAAAACTTGTTATCACTGAATGGTAAGATACGTTTTAATTTATCAGTTGGTAGTAAAAGTGAATATACATTGTATATTGTATAAAACAATGATTTAAGTTGATTCAACTACTATTCTGGACAAAAAAAGATAACTCCAATTGAAAATTTCTTGCTATTGCGCAATATTGTGCAATTAGAAATTTCTTGCTATTGCGCAATACTGTGCCATTGAAAATACTTGTTATTGCACAATAATGTGCAATTGAAGATTTCTTGCTATTGCGCAATACTGTGCAATTGAAAATTTCTTGCTATTGCACAATACTGTGCAATTGAAGATTTCTTGCTATTGCTGAATACTGTGCAATTGAAAATTTCTTGCTATTGCACAATACGTCATATAATAATTTTGGATCCTGATTTTGACCAAATTGAAAACTGGGCCCATAATCAAAAATCTAAGTACATGTTTAGATTCAGCATATCAAAGAAGCCCAAGAATTAAATTTTTGTTAAAATCAAACTTAGTTTAATTTTGGATTTAGTTAAATTTCATACATTTCTATTTACTTAAACTAAAGTTATAGTGCGAAAACCAAAAGAATTCGGACGACGACGACGATGAGGACATCGACGACGCCAACGTGATACCAATATACGACAAAAAAATTTTCAATTTTTGCGGTCGTATAAAAAGGAGTTTCAACTGTTTTAAACCATAATTACCTAATATTCCATTTTCAATTGATTGAACTTCATGCGCAGAAACAGTCTTAGCCGCGATTTCATTTATATGATCGGTATAGAGCTTTGCTGGTTTGTTATGTTGATCAAATCTTTTTAAAAGATCACTTAATATGTTCATTAACTCATTAAAACGTGTATCTCCAAGTCCAGCTGCCTTTGAGTGTTGTAGTTCGTTCCTTGTAAGTCGTATGCGCTCAATGTCATCTCCAATTGCTATGTTTGCAACCTGAATTTTTTGCCATTCCCCACCCCATCCATTAGTTGGAGTATGTTTTCTAAGTTTTCTGTGCTCCTGGTATAAGTATGTTATATCGCAATCACTTCGTGGACGTAGGTTTGGTATATCTTGTTTTAATAGGTCATATGAAGCATCAGCAAGAACATTTAGCACAATTATTCCCATTTTTGTGAAATTGATCTGCTCTACGGTGAACTAAAAAAGATAAATGTATAGAATTAAACGTAAATATGAAAAAAAAGGCCAAGATATTGTAGAAAATGCATATTCTAATATGACCTCTTCAAGCATTTTGAGTACATACACATATATACATCATGTCGTCAAAATGTCCTTAAGTTGTTCCAAACAAACTCCCACATTGTAGGCTTTTGTTAATGAGTTATGCCAGTCGACCAGATGTAAAGCAGTGTAATAAGTGACTTCATTGACAATCGACTCATATTGTGACATTAACATTGTGACATTGAAAACATACGAGAAAATGCTTTAAAGAGATAGTCGTCAAAACATGGATACCATCATGAAAACGATTATATAGATATAGGAAGATGTGGTCTGAGTGCCAATGAGACAACTCTCCATCCAAATAACAATTTATAAAAGTAAACCATTATAGGTCAATGTACGGCCTTCAACACAGAGCCTTGGCTCACACCGAACAACAAGTTATAAAGGGCCCCAAAATTACTAGTGTAAAACCATTAAAACGGGGAAACCAAGGGTCTAATCAATATAAAAAAAAAACAGAAACGAGAAACACGTATAAATTACATGAACAAAAGACAACTACTGTACATCAGATTCCTGACTTAGGACAGGTGCAAAAATTTGCAGGGGGATTAAATGTTTTAATGGTACCAAACCTTCTACCTTTTTCTGAAACAATAGCATAACACCACAACATAGAAAAAGACACGATAAAATATCAATTGGTAGGCTTAACTCAATCAAACCAGATGCTCCGCAGGGCACAGCTTTATACGATCGCAGAGGTCTAACCCTGAACAGTTGGGGCAAGTATGGACACAACATTTAAGCTTGATACAGCTCTGAATTTGGATTGTGATTAAATACCAGTAGTTGACACAACATAGGTTTCTGACACAGAATGAATGTGGTCTAAGAACTTAAAAACTTAAAAATTTTAAATTGGACATTTACCTATTATGGTCCAATATCAAAAATCTAAATACATGGTTAGATTCAGCATATCATAGAACTCCAAGAATTCATTTTTTTAATGAAATCAAATAATGTTCAATTTAAGACCCTTTTGACCTCAATGTGGACCAATTTGATAACCAGGCCCAAATATTAACTAGAGGCTCTAAAGAGCCTGTGTCGCTCACCTTGGTCTATGTGACTATTAAACAAAGGAAGCAGATGGATTCATGACAAAATTGTATTTTGGTGATGGTGATGTGTTTGTACATCTTACTTTACTGAACATCCTTGCTGCTTACAATTATCTCCATCTATAATGAACTTGGCCCAGTAGTTTCAGTGGAAAATGTTAGTAAAAATTTACAAATTTTATAAAAATTGTTGAAAATTGACTATAAAGGACAATAACTCCTTAGGGGGTCAGTTGACCATTTCGGTCATGTTGACTTATTTGTAAATCTTACTTTGCTGAACATTATTGCTGTTTACAGTTTATCTCTATCTATAATAATTTTCAAGATAATAACCAATAAAGGGCTGCGCTTTAGCGCATGATACGCCCGTTGCTCTTTTAACTTGTCTTTTATGCTTTAAATGAATTTATATGATCAACTAGAAATAGTGTGAGCCCTGTCAAATACCCCCCCCCCCAAATAATAAATAAAAATGCACAAAAAAATTTGGCACTATTAAGGCTACCTCAAATTTAACTAAGTTTGTTGTCTTTAATTTTTCATCCATACATAAAATTTTTTGAAAGTGTTAGTTATTGTCCCAAAATTGGAAAAATCCCCCTTTTTTAAGCATAACAAGAATGTGTCCTCAGTACACGAATGCCCCACTCGCACTATCATTTTCTATGTTCAGTGGACCGTGAAATTGGGGTAAAATCTCTAATTTGGCATTAAAATTAGAAAGATCATATCATAGGGAACAAGTGTACCAAGTTTGAAGTTGATTGGACTTCAAATTCATCAAAAACTACCTCGACCAAAAACTTTAACCTGAAGCGGGACAGACGGACGAACGAACGAACGGACGAACGAACGAACGAACGAACGCACAGACCAGAAAACATAATGCCCCTCTACTATCGTAGGTGGGGCATAAAAATTCATAACACGGAAAAGTAAAATCTGAAATTTATAAAAATTGAAAGGGAGCTTACATCAATAGATATAAACAATTCACCAAAGTTTCATGGACATTGGTGAAAGCCTTTTTGAGTTATTGTCCGAAGTGTTAAAAATCACCCTTTTTTTATGAATGAAGCCCCATAAATCCAAAACTTAAAATCTGAAATTTATAAAAATTGAAAGGGAGCTTACATCAATAGATATAAACAATTCACCAAAGTTTCATGGACATTGGTGAAAGCCTTTTTGAGTTATTGTCAAAAGTGTTAAAAATCACCCTTTTTTTATGAATAAAGCCCCATAAATCCAAAACTTAAAATCTGAAATTTATAAAAATTGAAAGGGAGCTTACATCAATAGATATAAACAATTCACCAAAGTTTCATGGACATTGGTGAAAGCCTTTTTGAGTTATTGTCCGAAGTGTTAAAAATCCCCCTTTTTTTATGAATAAAGCCCCATAAATCCAAAACTTAAAATCTGAAATTAAAAAAGAACGAAAGGGAGCTTACATCAATAGATATAAACAATTCACCAAAGTTTCATGGACATTGGTGAAAGCCTTTTTGAGTTATTGTCCGAAGTGTTGAAAATCCCCCCTTTTTTATGAATAAAGCCCCATAAATCCAAAACTTAAAATCTGAAATTAAAAAAAAACGAAAAGGAGCTTACATCAATGGATATAAACAATTCACCAAAGTTTCATGGACATTGGTGAAAGCCTTTTTGAGTTATTGTCCGAAGTGTTGAAAATCCCCCCTTTTTTATGAATAAAGCCCATAAATCCAAAACTTAAAATCTGAAATTTAAAAAAAAACGAAAGGGAGCTTACGTCAATAGATATAAACAATTCACTTAAGTTTCATGGAAATTGGTGTAGGTGTTTTTGAGTTATTGTCCGAAGTGTGGACGACGGACGGACAGACAGACGGACGGACGGACAACGGTATACCATAATACGTCCCATCCCGGGCGTATAAAAACAGTAAAATTTCCTTAAAATTACCAATTCAGGGGCAGGAACCCAACAACGAGTTATCCGATTCATCTGAAAATTTCAGGGCAGATAGATCTTGACCTGATTAACAATTTTACCCATGTCAGATTTGCTCTAAATGCTTTGTTTTTGAGTTATAAGCCAAAAACTGCATTTTACCCTATGTTCTATTTTTAGCCATGGCGGCCATCTTGGTTGGTTGGCCGGGTCACCGGACACATTTTTTAAACTAGATACCCCAATGATGATTGTGGACAAGTTTGGTTCAATTTGGCCCAGCAGTTTCAGAGGTGAAGATTTTTGTAAAAGTAACAAGACGACGGACGACGGACGCAAAGTGATGGGAAAAGCTCACTTGGCCCTTCGGAACCAAAGAACCAAACAAATAATTCCATTTTTTGATGAAAATCAATCAAAGTTTAATTTTTGGACCCTTTTAGCCCCTAATTCGTTGGGACCAAAACTCTTAAAATCAATCCAAACCTTCCTTTTGTGGTCATAAACCTTGTGTTAAAATTTTATAGATTTCTATTAACTAATACTAAAGTTATTGTACAAAAAACAAGAAAAATGCTTATTTGGGACCTGCTTTTGGCCACTAATTCCTAAACTGTTGGGACTAAAAATCTCAAAATCAATCCCAACCTTCCTTTTGTGGTCATAGACCTTATGTTAAATATCATAGATTTCTGTTTACTTATACTAAAGTTATTATGCGAAAACCAAGAAAAATGCTTATTTGGGCCCTTGTTGGCCCCTTATTCCTAAACTGTTGGACCAAAACACCCAAAATCAATCCCAACCTTCCTTTGATGGTCCTAAACTTTGTGTTTAAATTTCATAGTTTTCTACCTACTTTTACTTAAGTTAGAGTCAGAGATGGGTCCGATTACTTTCAATGTAATTGATTAAATTACAATTACTTTGTCATTTGTACGATTAAATTAAATTAATGATTACATTATTTCTGAAAGTATCTGATTAAATTAATGATTACATTGGCAAAGTAATCATGATTACATCTGATTACAATGAATTTAAAAACAAAACATTTTGAATGATGTGAATGAATAAACGTTCAATAACACTATAGCATTTTTGAGAAAGTATTTTAATTGGTTTAATTATAAAATGATAACTTCAAATTAAACTTCATTTATTTAAATAAACACCAAATGTCACTACATATATATACATTACATTTTATCACCAATGATCTCTGAATTATTTTGAATTAAATTTAATAAAGATAAATCATAATCAAGAGTTTTTTGTTTGTCTTTTGACCTCTTTCATAATTTATATGTATTCCAAGTTGCAGTTTATGGAAGTTTAAGTATGGACAAAATAAAGTTACCAGTTAAAACTATGTTAAAATTTGAATAGAAGTGTTTAATCAAATTGTAAACAATATGTAAGTACTAAAAATCATTGCATTTTACATGTCCAGTCCAAATACAAAAAAAATTTAAACAACATATTTGTCCATCTTTTAATTTAGTTTGTGCTAATTAGATAAATGTTCATGTCTGATTTATCTTTTATCATATATATTTCCCTACAGCTATACTCAATTTTTAATTGCAATAAAAACAAACCTTAATTAGTCTCCTACCTGTCTATTCAAAGTTGATAAAAATCACAAAAATTAACAAAAGATTATAATTCAGGGTTAAAGAAAAGTATTACTTGAATATATAACAGTTATTATCAAATATTAGTATGAAGATCATTATAAACGATGAATATACATGTATATTCCCCAAGTCAGGAGCCTCTGTCCCAAGTCAGGAGCCTCTGGCCTTTGTTAGTCTTGTTTTATTTTAATTTTAGCTTCTTGTGTACAAATTGGAAATTAGTATACCTAGATAAAAGATATATAATTGTATTATGTCTCTGCTTAGGCTAATGTTGACTTTTCATACTGTAACAGTTTAATTTTTACTGAAGAAGACATGCTTAAAGTAACCAATATTTTAGTATTTAAATTTTCAATATGAATAACAGAGGTATTAATGTAAACAATTTTATCAAATCAATAATCAAGTAATTTGATTACAGGGTATTTTGAAATGTAATTGATTAAATTAAATTACATGTAATCAGATTTTTGGCTGATTAATGATTACGCTGATTACTTGAAAAATTGTAATCAATTACAGCTGATTAACGATTACAATTACAATTACCCCAAGTCTGGTTAGAGTGGATAACCAAATGTCTTCGGACGACGATGACGACGCCGCCAACGTGATACCAATTTACGACCAAAAAATTTTCAATTTTTGCGGTCGTATAAAAAAATAAATTAACACATAAGTAATTTAAAGCTCATTTCTTATCTGAAAAAAAGTCAGATTGAATTTTGCAAATGAATTTATGGAAAAGTAATCATTGTAAATATAACGAAATTTGATGAGACTGTCAGCAAAGTGAAAGGGTTAGCGCTATAAAACCAGGTTTAATTCACCAGTTTCTACATTTGAAAATGCCTGTACCAAGTCAGGAATATGACAATTCTTGTCTATTCTTTTTTGATGTGTTTTGTTATTTGATTTTGCCATGTGTTGATGGACTTTTCGATTAGATTTTCCTCTAAGTTGAAGGATTTTTGTGATTTTACTTTTCATTTGTCCGTAAAACTTTCTGTTGTAACACACAGTCATACTTGATTATGGGTTGGATTGTTAGGAATTTATTTCATAACATTCGGTGAAATATTTACCACACTTAACTAAAAAACAGCAGTATGATGACTTTAAAATTGTGAGCAATGGTGATTGATTTTAATTTTGAAACGGGTAATAAGAATGGAAATATATATGACAGTGTTTTATCCATGAACGTTTACGTGAAATACTGAACATATACCACTAGTACAGTGAAGCTGTTTGCTAATGTTTCCTTCAGATTTACTGTTCATTTCCTGTTTGATTCATTCTAATTTCTGCATATTAATATGGCATGAAAAAACATTTTCTATGAGTTATATATTGATGAAAATATGGAATACATTGTGATATTACATACCCCAGCCGAACTGGCTGTTCCTGGTGCCTCATCGTGGACAAATACTTTATTACCAGATTTGATACGGACACATACCTGCATTTAAAATAGTATATTCGTCATTATAAATAGAACATAGTTGGTAAACCCCACAAAAAGGTTCCATAAGCAACTTGCTAAAGAGGATGACCCTTTTTATTTACTTTCACTATATTTTAATAAGCATAGTAATTTAAATCAACACTATCAAGCATGCTATTAATAAATTCGTTTATGTATTGTAAGGTATTATTAAATAAAATCACGTTTTTTTATCATTTATGCAGCTGTTAATTTTCTCCATCATAACGACAAATGTACTAATACCAACATTTATTTTACAGAAAAATTGGCTAAAAACGTAACATATAGCTTTTTATGACTTTTTTTGTGACAAAAATGTTTATGTCACCTGAACATCTTATAATATTCTTAATTCAAAATCAACATATAAGTAAATAGAAAATTCCTTTAACTATGTTACGTAATTGTCTACATTCACACAAACTATGGACACAGCATAATTAGGAAATAATTAAATTGAATTGTGAAGCCAAATGTAGCAACAATTGCCATGGTAAATAAAACTAAAAAAAATTATGCTAGATTTTACTTTTGAAATTAACGTCTAATGTGTCTATCTTTATCAAAACATTATTGATTCAGCGGTAGATCTTAATATCAATATTTGTTTAAATTAGACACTTAAAAGACAATTTGAGGGAAAAGTCATCAACTTTTGATCCTTCAAGTTCCTTCTCCTTAAGAGAAAATTTATCTCAAAATATGGTACTTTATTTTCCCTATTTATTCTCCTTTTGGATTCCTGAAAGTGAACTTAGACAGTTGATTTTCTTGTTGCATTGTTTCATGTTTTGGCTGTCAGGGCTTCTTAACGCATGCAAAGTGGTTTGAATGTTGAAGGCCATTACTAACATCTACATAATGTGGTCTCTGGGAGATAGTTGTATCATTTGCAATCATACAGCATCTTAATTCTTATGTTATTCTTTCAGTCCTTTTGAAAATGTTAAAAACAATATGCTTCCCTAGCTTGAAATGTTAAACTTGTTTGCGATGAAGTACTGGGATTTCCCAGTCAAAAGAAACAGATGATTACATATATGATAGAAACACTGTAAGTTCCTTCATCTAACCTCAAACAAAATTAGGTGATGTCAAGACATTGTCTACATCATTACATGACGAAGATAAGTAAAATATACAGGTCATTGAATTATCTACGCTATTTATATCTAAAGTCAAGGTAATAACAAGATCCTCCACGACCGCAGAGGTTGAACCCTGCACGGTTGGGGCAAGTATGGACACAACATTCAAGCTGGATTCAGCTCTTAACTTGGATTGTGATTAAATAGTTGACACAGCATAGGTTTCAGACACAGAATGAATGTGGTCTAATGAAGTTAAAATTTTTTGTTTGCCTTTGAGCAAATCACGATGCTGTTGAATATAAATCCACTCAATAAAATGTTTGAAGAAATTTTCTTTTTATTTTGAAAATCTGAAATGAGAAAAATTGACCCCCCCCCCACAATTTTTTTTTCACATCCCCCTTTCCCTTATCCAAAACTGATCTCAATTCAAATTTCTAATGGAGTTTGCAACAATAACTACTCATTTAAATACATCATAAAATATTAAAATGTAAAAAAAGTAGTTGTAATCACTGATTGGTAAAGATTGCTGTAATTTATTAGTTGGTAGTAAAAGTGAATATACATTGTATATTGTTTAAAACAATTATTTAAATTGATTCAACAACTATTCTAGACAAAGAAAGATAACTCCAATATTAAATGAATATTTCATAAAAACTGTGCAATTGAAAATTTCTTGCTATGACGCAATATTGTGCAATTAGATATTTCTTGCTATTGCGCAATACTGTGCAATTAAAAATTTCTTCCTATTGCACAATACTGCAAAAAAGCAAAAAAAATCTAAGTACATGTTTAGATTCAGCATATCAAAGAAGCCCAAGAATTCAATTTTTGTTCAAATCAAACTTAGTTTTCATTTTGGACCCTTTGGACTTTAATGTAGACCAATTTGAAAACGGGTCAAAAAATTAACAAGAGTGCACACGCTGAAATGTCTCGCCTTCTTTACTAATCATTCAAATTATGTTGATAGATCTAAATATAAAGCTTTATTACAACTGTCACATAAACTCAACATCAACCAAGAAAATGAAACATTGATCAATGAACCATGAAAATGAGGTCAAGGTCAGATAAACCATGCCAGGCAGACGTGTACAGCTAACAATTATTTAATACAACAAATATAGTTGACTTATTGCTTATAAATTAAGAAAAACAGACCAAAACTCAAACACTTAACACTTAGCAATGGACAGTAAAAATGAGGTCAAGGTCAAATAAAACCTGCGTAACAGACTTATAGATCATAAAATATTTCCATACACCAAATATGGTTGACCAAATGCATAAAGTATTAGAAAAATAGACCAAAACTCAAAAACTTAACTTTGACCACTGAACCATGAAAATGAGGTCAAGGTCAGATGACACCTGTCAGCTAGAAATGTACACCTCACAATCATTCCATAAACCAAATATAGTAGACCTATTGCATATAGTAAAAGAAAAACAGACCAAAACACAAAAACTTAACTATAACCACTGAACCATGAAAATGAGGTCAAGGTCTGATGAAACCTGCCAGTTGGACATGTACACCTTACAGTCCTTCCATACACCAAATATACAAGACTTATTGCTTATAGTATCTGAGATATGGACTTGACCATCAAAACTTAACCTTGCTCACTGATCCATGAAATGTGGTCGAGGTCAAGTGAAAACTGTCTGACGGGCATGAGGACCTTGCAAGGTATGCACATACCAAATATAGTTATCAAACTACTTATAATGAGAGAGAATTTAACATTACAAAAAATCTTAACTTTTTTTTTCAAGTAGTCACTGAACCATGAAAATGAGGTCAAGGACATTGGACATGTGACTGACTGAAAGTTCGTAACATGAGGCATCTATATATAAAGTATAGAGCGTCCAGGTCTTCTACCTTCTAAAATATAAAGCTTTTAAGAAGTTAGCTAACGCCGCCGCCGCCACCGCCAGATCACTATCCCTATGTCGAGCTTTCTGCAACAAAAGTTGCAGGCTCGACAAAAATCTACATACACAGTTAGATTTGGCATATCAAAGAACCCCAATTATTCAATTTTTGATGAAATCAAACAAAGTTGAATTTTGGACCCCGATTTGGACCAACTTGAAAACTGGGCCAAAAATAAACAAGAGTGCACACACTGAAATGTCTCGCCTTCTTTACTAATCATTGATATTATGTTGATAGTCCTAAGTATAAAGCTTTATTACAACTGTCACATAAACGTTACATTAACCAAGATAACTAAACAAAGACCAATGAACCATGAAAATGAGGTCAAGGTCAGATGAACCATGCCAGGCTGACATGTTCAGCTAACAATGCTTCCATAAAACAAATATAGTTGACCTAATACTTATAGTTTAAGAAAAATAGACCAAAACACAAAAACTAAACACTGAGCAATGAACCGTGAAAATGAGGTCAAGGTCAAATAAAACCTGTGCGACTTATATATAAATCATAAAATATTTCCATACACTAAATATAGTTGACCTATGGCGTATAGTATCACTAAAAAGACCAAAACTGAAAAACTTAACTTTGACCACTGAACCATGAAAATGAGGTCAAGGTCATATGACATCTGTCCGTGAGACATGTTCACCTTACAATCATTCCATACAACAAATATAGTAGACCTATTGCATAAAGTATGAGAAAAACAGACCAAAACACAAAAACTTAACTATAAAAACTGAACCATGAAAATGAGGTCAAGGTCAGATGACACCTGCCAGTTGGACATGTACACCTTACAGTCCTTCCATACACTGAATATACTAGCCCTATTGCTTATAGTATCTGAGATATGGACTTGACCGCCAAAACTTAACCTTGTTCACTGAGCCATGAAATGAGGTCAAGGTCAAGTGAAAACTGTCTGACGGGCATGAGGACCTTGCAAGGTACGCACATACCAAATATAGTTATCCTATTACTTATAATAAGAGAGAATTCAACATTACAAAAAATCTGAACTTTTTTTTCAAGTGGTCACTGAACCATGAAAATGAGGTCAAGGACATTGGACATGTGACTGTCGGAAACTTCGTAACATGAGGCATCTATATACAAAGTATGAAGCATCCAGGTCTTACACCTTCTAAATATAAAGCTTTTAAGAAGTGAGCTAACACCGCTGCCGCCGCCGGATCACTATCCCTATGTCGAGCTTTGACAAAAATCTAAGTACATTTTTAGATTCAGCATATCAAAGATACCCAAGGATTCAATTTTGTTAAAATCAAACTTAGTTTAATTTTGGACCCTTTGGACCTTAATGTAGATCTAGACCATTTTGAAAACAGGACCAAAAATTAAAAATCTACATACAGAGTTAGATTCGGCATATCAAAGAACCCCAATTATTCAATTTTTGATGAAATCAAACAAAGTTTAATTTGGGACCCTTTGGGCCCCTTATTCCTAAACTGTTTGGGACCAAACTCCCAAAACCAATCCCAACCTCCCTTTTATGGTCATAAACCTTGTGTTTAAATTTCATAGATTTCTATTTACTTTTTACAAGGAGGTTATATTAGAAGGAGAGTGAACACTCTGCTTGATACAAAATTAGCATCCCCAGGATAGCAGTTGGATCAGAGAAAAATGATAAAATTATAAAGAAACCGACATGTTTGTCACCCACTTGACATGGCCCTCTGATGTACAGGGCTGTAACCGCGAGTAGTTCGGGCTATTAGATAAATCGCATATGTCACGTGATTGTTATCAGTGACTGGCTCATTAAAGTTCATGTGTATTTTTAGTTACAGTGCAGTACATAGGTGTTTATGATTTGGAAAAAAGATTTGACGCGCAATTTCAAAATCAACCGTCTGTCTACGGTGAAAAAAGACAAAGAAATGACAAAGTTATGCGGGTTTAAAGGAAAGATAGTGAGCGATTTTTATTCAACACTACATTGCTTTAAACAAAGATTTTCGCTTCGCGGTCAATTTCTGCTTATAAGAAGAATTGGCAGGTAATAATCATAGAAAATATACGAATATGCGAATATGCAAAGTACTTTAGTTACGGTGACCGGTAACGACCGGAAGGAATATTTGCAATTGAAACATAGAGAAATTTATCGGGAACAACGTAAAAGTGATTTTCTGTTATGACTGTTGATATTAACATTGACGGCAATGAGACGAATATTCGTTTTATTTCTATTGGTAATAAGTTTACTTTTAACATAAAAATTTAATTCTTAATTACCTAATAAAAAATATCCAAAAAATCTGATTAATATTTCAATCATTGTATATACGGTCAGTTTATGACACCTCAGGTGTTTTACGTTCTTACTCGGGTATGTAATTAGGACAAAATCTCCCTCTGTGACAGAGTCAATCTCAACTAATTAACACCCACTTACAGAAAAGTCGGTAACATTTTATGTGTAATTATCGTCTTTCGTCCTCTCTCCTTCTAATATAACCTCCTTGCTTTTACTAAAGTAAGAGTGCGAAAACCAAATGTCTTCAGACGACACGACACCAACGTAATACCAATATAAGACCAAAAAATTTTCAATTTTTGCGGTCTTGTAAAAATAGAATTAAATGTGCATTGTATCGAGATAAATGCTACATCATTATATCAAAAACTAATCACGCAAACTGATCGTAGTTATGTTTTGGGTTGAATTGTTCACAGAAAAACTCCAGAAACGGGGTTATGTTGCAGACGAAATTGATCCCTTAATATCGACAACAATGAAAAGAACAAGGGAAAGTACATTACGGTATATAGCTAGAAAAAAAAGAAATCACCACCTTTATGTTTCATAACAAAATTTAATCTTAAAGTTAAACAACTGGGAAAAACTTTAAGAAAACACTGGCACTTAATTTCAAATTATGGCACAACAAACCAACTTTTTCAAAAACTACCCATTATTGCATATAATACCAGAAACACAAGAACTTAACAGAATATTTAACATCTTCTAAACTAAAATAGAATATAGATTAAGCTATATCACAATATTCACAATTTAATTTAAGGTAAACAGAAAGATGATTCACCGAGTGTCGTGCACCAGAATTTTCGTTTATCATATTCATGTTGCTGTAAGGCTAGGGTACCTGATGAGGATAATGCCTAGGTAATATAAAACCTAAACCTAAACACCAGGTGAAATTACATCATCAAATCAATTATTTCTTACCATTATCTATGCGTATATATGCATGTATTATTTAACTATTGAAGGAATGATAAAATAGATACTTGCCTACATAGTTTGGTTCAAAACAAAACTAACAGTAATATTGACCGACTATTTCAAATATTTAAATATATGAAAATAAACTTAATATGTACTTAATTAAGAGATAATGAGATCTTTCATTGATTCTCTGAAGCTATACATACTGTTACAAAAATAGAAGATTTTGTCTAAGGGATAATATTGAGATTATTGGATTAATTAAGGACTCGTTCTTTTTTCAACATCTCTGTTAAAGAGAATTGTGTCTTAGGATTTAGATTTGCTCAAATATTTTGGTTTAAGAGATATAAGCCAAAAACAACACTCCTATGTTCTATGTTTAGCCACGTAGCCTTCAAGATTTTCCGTTCATTAATCTTACAGTCTATTTCATTGTAGCGTAAATCTTTTTGGTATATTCGAATAATTACGTTCTCTTAAACCCTTCGAAAATGTAGTATGCATGGATATCCTGGAATGAATTGGTTTAAGTATAGTTCATATTGACAATTTTGATGTTCACGTGCCAGGTTAATGTTTTCTGTTCTAGAAAAGGCAAGTCCATTGAAAAAGATGAACTACCAATGTTATGTATAATGAAATAGATTGTATCTGATATATTAAACTTTATCATGCTGCACACCACAAACTATTCATTCGACATCAACAAATTAAATGCTACCTGTTGCTCCAATCAGAGAATAAAATGGAGACAATTACCAAGCTGTTACCATAGTTTAGCATCATCAAGTTTAAAGGTCACAAAATGCATCGGAAAAAGGAGATGTGGTATGATTGCAAATGAAACAACTATCAACCATAGATTAAATATCAATGAAGTTAGATTAACAGGTCATCATACGATCTTAAAAAATTATGAAATCATATAATGTGAGGCAAGTTATAAAGGGTCTCTGAAACTATTCAAATACTGAATCAAAGATTAAGGTTTATAAAATTCAATGAAGGTTTGCAGAAGTTATTAACAATTTTTTTTTTTTTTTTTATGTTGAGAGTTATTTTTTTAGGGAGAAGATGTTCGACAATTGAACGTTCTTGTTTAATATTATATAGTAATATCAAAATAAAGAATGACACCGCTACAAGAGAAAAAAACATGTACTTTAAAATTATAAATAACATTGAACGGACCCGAATTTAAATAAAGTATGAAATAAAAGCCACAACTGTAAAACTACTTTTTTGACAATAAAAAACACAAACAAATGATCGTCATTATATGAAAATGAAATATATAATATCTCTAGGATTAAACGATATTTTGGTTGAGAAAAAAATTACGATGAATACATTTCATCATTCAGGGTACAAGGTTTGAACATGTACTGTTAATATCACCGTTATAACTTTTGTTACCGACGACTAAACAATCACGGTTATGAACAGCTTATTTGGAATTTTATAAAATCAACATTGTTATACATTTATAGCAGGAGCAAATCTGCTGTGGATTCGGGAATGCGTACCACAGATAACAAAAGTTTATTGACATGGATGCCAAATGTAATAACGCTAAAATAATCTAAACATGCTTAATGAAACGGAAACAGTTTAAACAAAATGTATATTAAATTTTTCTAATAAACCTTTAGCACACAATTTTCATTTATTTTGGAAAGCAATATAGAACTGTAGGTTTGTGGCAATTTCGCTATGGTTATAGATTTGGATTAGCCAGCCATTATGATAACACTTTAAAATTTTATAAAATACAAATGTTTTAAATTTTGTTAAATGCTTTATATATATAAATTTCAAGGTTCTTAATTTTGGTAATTTGTTAAACATTTCAAAACAAGATAAATGTTATATATATTAATATATTTCTTTGTAGATAAATAGAACTTTCTAAGTAATACAAGTAGTGATAATTAATCTATCTTACATCCTCATATACATTACGTAGTTTTACTGCTATTCATACATATATCAACATAAGGGTAACATATACGCTGAATGCTATAAAATGGTAGCTTGTTACCTTGGTGGATTGAACGGGAGTTTTGTTTTGACTGAAGCTTGCTATGGAAGGAGTAGATCTTGGAACATTTGCAGAAATCTGTGACAATAAAAATACATTGTAACTTAGCAAAATAAGTTTCCATAATCGGATGATCACCACTACCTAATAGAGCTAAAACAACACTGTACTCAAAGCTATGAATCAATATGTTATTTCAATGATTGCATATATATATCATCTTGTATTTCTACCAGCAGATTGTACTTAAGTTATCACATAGAGAATTTGAAATATTCAAATTATCTCAATTTTTTTTTTCATGTTAAACCATCTTAACTCAGAAAAGAATATTAAAGACACAACTGCTGCAGCGCCTAATCCTGGGTTAAAGTAAATGTCTTGCTTCCAATTTCCAAAGGAGACAAGTTTTATTGTAAGCGTTTCCTAACTATTTCAATACCTTTATATAACTTTTCGGTAAATTTGAAGTTAATGAGTATCATATTTGAAAAAGTAGCAGATGGTAGAGTAAATTACATTGAAATCTTATTGACACTATTTGAGAGAAAAAAAACATTTCATATGCATAATGTTGTGTGTTGAAATATATGTTTATAGCAAACTTGATCACGATGAACAATGTATGTGAAAAAGAACATATTTAAAATAGATAAACAGCTATTAACATGATTAAGTATCAAGGTGGGGAAGGCACCCATACCACCTTAGAAAGTGAACAATATAATTGAAAATTTGCTGTTGTAAAACTCATCAAATATGAATAAATATATTATACTTACATCAGATGAACTCTGTTGTAGATCAGACCATTCACCAATGAACTCGTGTATAGTAGAACAAGTCTTACAATAATATATTGTTTCCTGCTCTTCACTAAAGTCAAACGTTCCTGTCACAGACTCTGGTTTTGTTAGTCCACATTCCCACTTTTTCTCAAACTTAACATTAGACATCTTAAATCTTGTACTTATTATCTCTGTTATTTCCTCTAACACAAAGTCAGCAATGTATTTGTACATGCCTCTTACAATTGCTTCCCAAACTGCCAAACCTGAATTTGAATAGCATTTGGACATTTCATAACAAGTAATTTCCTTAATTGTGTTGCCTTCTGTAGCTCAAAGACACCAGAGCCTCTAAAAAGAGCAATTTGCTTTTTATGTTGCTTAGTTGCAACTTCTGCAACTTCATATTTCCTGGACAAAGAAGCAATCAAATGATTTATTAGATGCGGTGGTAAAAACCCGAACTTAAAATTTAACCATGTGGATTTTTTACAGATATCTTTTGTCACATTAAACATTTTGTATATGTCACACTCTGGTTCTTCTTTAATCATACAAGGTACATAAAAGCAAGGTTTCGCATCAGCAGTGTCTTTACCTGATATATTTGGACGTATAATAATATCAAATTTCTCCATTACATTCAGTATATGGTCTTTGTGTTTGTACAAAATGTTTTGTTCTATTTTGAATATGTCTTCTAAAACATCATTATGTAATTTTCCTCTTTGGTAAAATTCTTCCCATCTTTTTTGATTTCTAATATTAGCAGCTCGAAATTTTTTTGCCGTTACTATACATTTAAAAGCATCAGACAGCCATTGTGTATCTAAAATAATATAATCAGGGAGATCCTTAAAATAAACTAAAGCTCTGATTTCGTGGTGAAAATCTAAGAATAACCTCAGTTCTTCCACACTCAAAGGTTTTGGAGTAGCAGCAGCCATGTGCATCATTTCCTGATAAGAAATGATTGGTAACTCCTTCTTCTTCTCTTGAAGGCATTGTTCCAGCTGAATGAATTTCAAAGGATAATCTGTGTTCCATGTTCTCATTGATCTGGCTAAGTTTAAAATATCTTGTCGTATTAGCAAAAATACATGGTTATCATCTTTTTTATTGGAAATAAAGTATTTACTCCTTATATGACCCCGTTCATCTTCTGCCAGATTCTCAGTATATTGCCAAAGGTTTTTTATGCATGCATCCTCAAGCTACAAAATGAAATATTTGCTTGGTTTACAAAAACATGAAAAAGTGAGATACATGCGTGCTTTAAACATGTGTTATCCCTTTATCAGATTATATCTGATTTTTATACATAATATCTTATTCCTTGTTGACATAGCAGTTTCTATTATGGTAGATACTGAACAGTGTGTTAGGATTTGACTGCCTTCAAATATTTGAATTAAAATAATCTGATAACGCATAAGAGTATTGCACGGCACGGGTTAATTGTACTGGAAGAAACTGCTAACTTTGATCCATTACTTGTAAACTTTATAACATACAACAAATCAAATCAAGCATGACTGAAAAAGTGTGAACACATTTATTAATTGCCTGTAGAAGACCACAACACTGTAACAAAATCATCCAATCTGAACAAAACTCCAACTTGATTTGTAACTTGTCATGGTGAAACTATTTAGCGAATATCAAACCAATATCTTTAAGCTTGACGAAAAAAAGTGCAACAAAATGATTACCTAAGCAAATTTTCGGGGACAAGAATCATAACTCTGCACAAAATCAGAAGACAGAAAAAAAAATTCAAACTTGATCTGCATCTTGTTACAGTAAAACTATATACCAAATATCAAATCAGCATGACTAAAAAAGGGCGTAAAAAAACCCAGATTACTTGTGCGAACTTTCAAGGTCCTAAGACCAGTACTAGTACTGTGCACAAAAATCAGCCTGGATCAAAAATCAAAAATCAAACTTGATCAAACTGGTCATGATTAAACTATATATAAAAATTTCCAATCAATATCATCAAGCATGCAGAAAAATGTGTGGAAAATTTATTTGCCGAACTGACGGATGGACAGACAGGCAGACAGAGTGCAAACCAAACCTAAAGCCCCCTTCAACTTTGTCGGTAGGGGACTACTTATATGAATCTGATATGTCTACCATGACATTGGGCCTCAAAATAGTCATCAAACTGATATTTACTGATAGTAATGCCAACTTTTAGAAAATATCATTGACCTATCACATGTAGTGCCTATCAAACTTACTATCACCAATCTTCGCCACTGTTGCCGGAAAGGCAATCCCTATGTCTAGCTTTCGTCACAGGCAAGACAAAAACTGAAGCAATGTGATTAATTTTATTATTTTCAATTTATTATACCTCTTCTATTTCACAGGTAACAGCATCTTTCCAAGTACCAATAACAACTACTGGTGGATCAATGCAATTTGGTGATTTGTTGTCATCAACTTCATTTTTGTCCTGTTCCTGGTCTGCAGTAGCAATGTATTGAGTCAATCCATAAACGGAATAAATCTGCAAAGAAATAAGTGTAATTTAGGTTGTAGTTTGTTGTATGAAAGATGTCATGAGAAGATAAAAAAAGAGGATATTGGTACAGAAGCCTTCATTAGTTGTCATTCTTCCTAATATCACTTTGCAAAACTCCATATATAAAGAACGATGCATTGCTTGGATCATCAAGATGTTCGACTACACATATTTCTAAAGTACTGACTACTATTTTTTCTACAGTAATAGATGGCCTTCAAAAATATTGTGATGAAATATATTCTACCAGTGGTGTTAACCAGATGTGGATTCCCAAAAATTATAAAGATTTACTGTTAAATCTTAGATCACAATCTCTGCAATTTTGCAGCAACATTCTGTCCTATCATTTGATGTTTACATATCTCAGCTGATACGTTATGCTCGTGCATGTTCACACTATACGGACTTCATAAACAGGAGAGTGTTTCTTAAAGTTATGACAAGGAAAGATTAAAAATGGCACTCTGTAAATTTTATGGACACCATCAAGAGTTGGTTGATCCATACCATGTGTATGTGTCTAAACTAACTAAGGACATTGTTATCACATCTTAGATTGTGATTTACCATTTACTTCGTCTGGTCTTCTAAGTACCGAACATGACCTATTCCCAAATACGACTGTTTTGCTGAGTGTGAATGCACATTCCTATAAGACGTGTCACGGTATTTGTTTATCAAACATTCATATATTTAGTTACGATGTTGTATTTGTAATTTTGATCAGATATTGTTTAATGTCTTACCGTTTGTAGTTGTAATTCTATTTTTTTTATTTTTCTATTCGTATGATAAAGTACAGATAATTAATCACCCAATACATTTCTAAGATTTTAGTTTAAAGCAACTATATGTACACGATTTATTTGTTTTGTTTGATATACAAAAAATACCGACATAGATAGATAATACAATTAATTATCTAATTACTAGCACAATTCTATATTAATATCCTTGTAATTGTTATTAAATACATCAAATGACAAGTTACAAACCTGATCTTGAACAGTATCAAAATTTTTAGAAATTTATCTGTGAAGTCACTCTTATTGCGTTGAACAAGTCGTATGAAAGACAGTTTGTAGTTCTGTTGTGCTGTTTTTGTGTGATGTTCTATGTTGTTTTACATGTTCGTTTTTATTCTGTGTTTAGGAGGTTGAAATGTACTTTTTTTTTATTGTTTATTTGTGTAATTCTCAGTCCTGAATGTTCTTGCATTTATTTGTACTGTATTCCTGTCATGTAATGGTGTCATTTACATGTTATATTTAACATTGTCATTAAAGTGGAGGTTTGGCTAGCCACAAAACCAGGTTCAACCCACCATTTTTTCTTAAAATGTCCTGTACCAAGTCAGGAAAATTGCAGTTGTTATCTTATAGTTTGTTTTTAAGTGTGTTTTTTGTTCACTTCAGTTTTTCTGTTGTTTCGTTGTTTTCCTCTTATAGTTGATGTGTTTCCCTTAGTTTTAGATTGTAACCCGGATTTGTTTTCTTTCAATCAATTTATGACTTTCGAACAGCGGTATACTACTGTTGCCTTTATTTTGCATTACAATCTTTCCATGTGCTGTAGAAGCCTAAATAACGAGTTTATGATATATAGAATTAATCCTATGGTTATGGAGTATATACTTTTTATTCTTTGGACGTTGGATATTTTCTAACAGATTCATGAATCAAGTAATATTAAACAAGAGTGCACATGCTGAATTGTCTCGCTTTCTTAATTACCAACATTGATATTATGATGATAGTCTTAAATATAAAGCTTTACTACAACTATCACATAAACTTAACATGATCCAAGAAAATGATGTCAAGGTCAGATAAACCAAACTGAAAGTACATGTACACCTTACAATCATTTCATACACCAAATATGCTTCAAATATAGTTGACCTAATGCACATCTAAGAAACAAACTTAACCAGGAAAACTTAAATTTGATCAATGTACCATTAAAACGAGGCCAAGGTCAGATGAACCCAACCAGACAGACATGTACATCTTCAGTTATAACATGATTTTTAATATAGTTGACCAATTGCATATAGTATCTAAGAAACAAAACTAACCAGGAAAACTTAAGATTGAACATTGAACCATAAAAATTAGGTCATGTTAAGATGATGACCATCAGACAGACAAATTAATACACCTCACAATCATTACATGCACCAAATATAGTTGGAATATTGCTTAGAGTATTAAAAAACAGAGAAAAAAACCCAAAAACTTAACATTAAGCAATGAACCGTGAAAATGAGGACAAAGTCAAATAAAACAAGTCAGACTGACATGTATATCCAAAAATATTTCCATACACCCAATTAAGTTGACCTACAGCATACAGTATCAGAAAAACAGACCGAAAACACAAACACTTAAAACGTAACTTTTAACAACTGAACCATGAACATGAGGTCAAGGTGAGAAGACACCTGCCAGTTGGACATATACACCTTACAATAATTCCATACACCAAATATAGTAGACCTATTGCTTACAGTATCTGAGATACGTACTGACCACAAAAAACTTAACCTACTTCATTGATCCAAGGAGTGATGTTGAGGTTAAGTAAAAACTGTGGGACAGATATGACCTTCAAGGTACCCACATGCATATCAAATATAGTTATCGTATAACTCATAATAAGACAGAAATTAAGAATACTAAAAATCTAATCTTTTATTTAGGTAGTCACTGAACCATGAAAATGAGGTCAAGGACAATGGATAAATGACAGACGGAAACTTCATTACATAAGGCATCTTTATAAAAGGTGTGAAGGATCCAGGTTTTCTAAATTAATTACAGTCACAAAAATATATTTTAAAAAATGAAAATAAAAGGTGCAAATTAGGTAGATTGTTATGATTGTTACCATAAATAAAAGAAATAAAAATTAGACTCAAACTTACTTATGACATGATTGTTTTAAATACCTTTATAATGTATAAAATCAGTGTATCTTCACCTTTCTTTTATAAAAATAAACTAAAATAATTCTAAAACGCTAGGAAAATTCATCCTCCAGTGTTCTCCCCAGAAATTTTGGATAGCATCACATTTGGCGTAAAAAATAAATTTAATTTTTTTCAATGTAATTTGTCACGTCGTGGCAACGCTCTATTTCCTTCATGTTATATATTTATTGTTTATTACAAAATGTATTATATTGTTTGTATGCTATAGGCCCTTATTTGGTGAATAAAATATTCTATTCCACCCTGTGTCTATATTGTTGAATTCATAACTGAGAATACAATTAAACTATAACCATGATAACAGTATTTTCAGTTTTATGTTTTCTATATTCATTTATAGTTCCAGAATTATTGTTTTCCTCTTGGGCCAAATACAAATATATGTGTGGTTCCAGTTACCCTACCTACCCAGTTAAATGAATGAATTGTTTATCATAGTGCAACCTGTATAGATACAATTGCACTAAATATGTAGAAAAAACACTGGTTCTTATCAAAAATAAAAAAAGAAAAGAAACTATCATAAAGCAATGAAATTTAAATTAAATAACTTTTTCGTTATCATGTCTATGGCATATATTGGTTCATGGTACTCAGTCAATTAGTCCCAGTTTTTTCTTTTTATCAAAATGATATATCTATAATACTAAAATTACGAGGTCCAATTTGTCAGCCGTCATCATGTAAAAATGACGAATCAAAAAGATCAACTTTATATATAACTAATATAGTACAAAGGTGTAGATTAAAAATTACACCAATCCAGGCCCTTTTGTTTTCCACGTAATTAATATTGCCAATAATTAAGAAGTTCCGGATCGAGTCCGATACCGATACCAATAGTATATTCACCTGTTACATAGATGCCAACCCCCTTTTGACACAATCAGTAACAAACTATCAAATTTTCCGTATTTTTGAAAAGTTTTCAGTAATCATTCCTAAACATGCATTTACCAATAAAAATTACTGGCGAGTGGTTGCAAAGTGATGTACACTAAAATTTGTCATTTAACATGTTGTCTGTAGTATGTATTCCATTCATTAATTGTTCAGATGTTCTCGACTCAAACAATTTTGTTTTGTCAAGGAGAAGTAGAGAAAGCGGGAAAGCTACTTAATAAAATGCAAGTTTGCCTCTTTGGAAGTCAGTTAGTTTCCCAACAATAGGTTGATAACTCCCGAGAAACCGGAAGCATTACATTGGCGTTTCCTAAATACTGACCGGGACGGAAAAGTAATGATAAAAATCCGCGTTTTACAAAATTGAACGTCGATGATTGGGAATCCGTAACTATTCGACTTTGACCGTAATAGCCTAGTTTTTATCGCAAAATCGGAAAAACTACGGAAAAATCGTAATGGTTGGCATCTATGCTGTTACCGATTACCTTATCTGTACGTTCCGCATCTAACAGGCGCACCACCAAACGGTGTATACAGGATTATTATGCTGTATAGTATTACACGGGTCATAATCACAGGGTTGACACTACTTAATTGTCAAATTGTTACCTATTGTAGTATTTTAATCAATTAGATTAACAATACGAATACTAAAAATCTGGACTAAAATAAGGCGTATATAATTGATAAGTTCCAGTGTGACGGTTCAAACAGAAAGATTTGAAAGCAGAGAAAACTGTATATCTTATAATCGGCATGACTTTATCAGATGACAATACTAATACTAAAATAAGGCTTGCGCATAGTTATATACTTTTATTCAGTCACGGACCCGCGATATCACGGGTGTGTTCTAGTTCTTTTAACAAAGTTATCTAACAAATAGTCTTTTAATGCTTAGTTATTTCTTCAGCTATCATTGTTTTCTGTCTACTGTGCCATTTGTGCATATGTAGTTATTATTGTAAAATGCGCTTTTTTCATATCTGGTTCGGTTCCGATCAGTAGTTTACACTAAAATATTCAATGGCCCTGGGCTTCATATAATGAAGATTTCAATGGCCGGGTGTTACCTTTCCACATCAGTTTTAATCTAGCGTCGTACTACAGTACATGATATATAAGGCATGAAGATGTTATTCTATATATATATATGAAAAAAAATACCTTTGGCACTAGGGTCATCAGCCTCATTCAGTTTTGTAACAACAAGATAAATTGCATCTGATGAGAGAAATGTTTGATGTGTGTGGTAAAATTCTTCATCTCCTGCAAAATCCCATAGCAGTAATGTGGCATACTCCTCTTTGTCGGTTAGATCAACTTTGGACTTAGCAGTTTGCATGGCTTCAAAATCCCTTCCTGCTTGTTCAAGTGATTGGTCTGGATGCTGGTTAGTAACTGGCGGATCTCCTGCTTCTTGAGATTTTATTATTTCAGGCTGCTGATATACCGTCCCTGATTTCTTTGATACATCAAAACTCGTTGACGGTGTGTTGTCATTAATTGCAATGTGGGATTCTACTGGTATTTCAACTGTTCCTTTGTTCTGAAGTTTTCCCTCGTATTCTTTCAAAAGTCTTGCTTGGGTTTCAGTTTCTTCATTGTTTCCTATTATTTAAAAATCAAATTTTTTTTTCTGACTTTCTAATACTCTGCTGAAGGTAAATCGGATGTCTTTCTCCATCTTATAATGTGAAATAGCAAAAACAATTGGTCTACGTCCTTTTTTGAATTATGCAAATTTTAAGATAGGATTGTAATTAATTTGTAAGATTTCTATTCTAAAAATGTATTTTATCTTATGAGTTTATTATAACTATTTTTACATATAAGTATTTTTATTTGTATGATTCAATTGTTCAACTTAGCCATATACAATGTATGGGGGTGATTATACAGATTAACCGGCTATTAACATAAAACATGTTGTAAATTTACATATTTTGTTTTGTACATGTTGCAAGGAAACAAGTTCTGTTACCTTTATTTTCCATTTTATTTTCTAAAAATTCTATCGTTTAGTTTACTTTCTATCATTTAAATCTGATTGATAATTGATAATCTGTGGAAAGTCTGTAAGTTGTGTACAACCTGAAGCTGGAAAAAAAGTCGAGTGACCCACACTTTTTATAAAAAAAAGTTGACAAATGAATGGTACATGTATGAACTACATTTTTGCGGTCGTATAAAACAGTTTATATCTGTTGTTCCGTCCTTTTCCTCTTATAGTGGATGTTCTTCCTTCGGTTTTAGTTTGTAACCCAGATCTGTTTTCTTTCAATCGATTTATGACTTTTGAACAGCAGTATACTACTGTTGCCTTTATTTATCGATTTAATTTAGACCCCTATCTCCCCAAAGAAAAAACTGTTTAGTTATATGAAGGTATAAAATAAGCAATAAACAATTACAGAATAAAATTGCCATATGTTATTCCATCCTAACATCTGCAAGTTAAGAACTTCTTAAAGAATGAAGGACCACCAAATTTCTGAAAGGACGAGTTTTTTTCTGTCAGGTTTATGTCTAAGAGAAGAAAAATCAGTTTTTCAAACTATGTTAAAGGTTAAAGTTAGAGACAGATGGACCTAATAGATAACATAAATTGAAATGTCTGTCCTTTTTAACTGATATGATTGAATTTGTTGTTGAATGTCTTTAAGATTAACTGATTGATTGTAATTGCCTACCATTCAGGAGCAAATATTACATGCATGTTCAAGACGAGAACAAATTAACCAGACAATTTATCTTACAACAGGGCACATGCAAACCTCGTAAAATTATGTAACAAGGATTGTAAATGTGCAGAGGGCTTTTGAACATCTGTACAAGAAACGTTAAATTTAAAGTGACTTCGAAGTTATTCATTCCAAACTACCAAACAAACACACCACTTTGGCTCTGGTTTCACTGACGGTCAGAAGAAGACGACTTTTAGAAATAAGGCTAAATAAAATATATGTCTGTTAAAGGTTACATACTTTAAAAAATATTGTGATTGATCAGGCAATTGATTTATATTATTGGCAACACTAACTTCACTTTTGACACGAGTACAGTTTATTTTTCACTTTGCGACGGAAATAAAATGACTAAGGGTCGGCGCTCAAAATAGGGTGGGTCGGGTAACCGTAAACAGACATATATTATTTTTGGGCCTAACCATGTTTCTATACCCCAGTCACACCTGGGATAATTTCATAATACAGCTACAAAATAAACTTGGCTAGCCACAAAACAAGGTTTAACCTACCATTTCTTTTAAATGAGTCATCATGACCTGTACCAAGTCCGGAATATGGCAAGTGTTATCGAATTGTCCGTTTCTATGTGTGTTGGCGTTTGTTTTTATTGCACTTTTAGAGTTTCTGTTGTTCTTTTATTTTCCTCTTATAGTTGATGTGTTTCCCTCAGTTTTTGTTTGTAACCCGTATTAGTTTTCACTAAATCGATTGGTGACTTTTGAACAGCTGTAAACTATTGTTGCCTTTATCTTTCACAATAAATAATCAATGAAACTGAGGTCAAAGTAGGATAAAACCATTCATGATTACTTCTACTTTTTTGTATATTTTAGGCAATATCCTTTTGACGTGGCTCAGTACTTTTTGTGATTTGGTAAATTTTTGTATTCTTGTCTTTCGTTCTTGCTAATGTGCTTTGTCTATATGCCTGTTTATCTTTGTTGACCTTTTTTGCTTCTTTTATGTGATTAAGTTTATAACATAATGTTGAATGTTGTACCCCTATGTTTGAGATTTTTACAAATTATGTCTGTTTGTTTTATTATACACATCGTTGTCCATGTTGTCAGTATAATGGAATTGCATGTGACTGTCATATCAATCAGAGGTTTAGCTTGCTAATAAATCCACCATTTTCCACATAAGAAAATGTTTGTATCAGTCAGGAATATGACAATTGCTACCCGTTTGTTTGATGTATTTCAGCTTATATTTTGTTCATTTGCTTCACGACATTTTCTCGGAGTTTGATATTTTTTTTATTTACGATATTTATGATATTTACACCTTGCAATTGTTCTATACACCAAATATAGTTGTTGAATTACTTATAGTAAAGTTAGTATCTAGGACTAGAAGTAATGTTGACCAAAGAAACATGAAAATGAGGTCAACTTCACATGAACCCTACTAAAAAGAAGTTGACCTGGTAGCTTTATTATCTTAGAAAGGGATATAATCACGAAACAACAGAGCCTAAAACAACATACATATGCCAGACTTAAACCTCAGATTATTAGGCATCAGTATACAAGATAATGACAAACTTAACCAGCTCAAATAACCTTTTGATATATAAAGCTTTATAAAAGAGCATTATAAATAGAGCCACTGCTGCATGGAAATTAAAGCATCCTACTTTCTGATTAAGAACAATAAAACCTTAACTTTATATAAGGCATGTCATGGCTTGTTATTCTCAATTGCATCCATCGGTGTCCACGTTTAAAGTTACATTTTTCAATAGAGATTTGATCTAAAAATGAAGTGAATTGGAATTGTTTGATTTATTGTTTAACACATTTGTTGTAATTGTCTTTAACTATAAAAAATCATACCATCTAATTTATTCCATATTCCATCATCAGATTTTGCTTTGCATTTAATTTTGTGAATTTCTATTCCATTTGTACTGGTAACATCTGTAATGTCTTCACCAAACAATCTTTTAATCAATGAGGTCTTTCCTGCCCCTTTCTTTCCAACTACTACCAAACGTATGTCTCTCTTTTTCTCAGATCCTGACTCAAGTAATTTAAGGTACAATTCAACAGATCTTTTGTCAGTCATTAGTTTTATTTCAGTTGGAACTTCATCTACAAAGTCAAAGATATGAAGTTATTTTTATGAAGAAGAACATTATCTTACCAAATTCATTATGATATAAGTAATCTGTTATGCACCTTTTTCATTGTTTGTAAATATTAAATATTTAGGTTTTTTAGCAAAATTAGATGATTAAACAATAGTTAGGGGCCTTTTGAACCTACCGTCAGCATGGTCAGGTGAGGATTTTTGTCAAAGGCTTAATTGTGACTTTGGGA
Source organism: Mytilus edulis (assembly GCA_019925275.1). Lineage (NCBI taxonomy): Eukaryota > Metazoa > Mollusca > Bivalvia > Mytilida > Mytilidae > Mytilus > Mytilus edulis. Next base: position 21,645,369 of record CM034362.1, read on the forward strand.
TGAAAAACAGCAATAAAGGTGCCTAGCCATTATATCTTTTCCATAAGTAATTAACTGTCATGTTATCTAACATGTATCTTTATGTGCCTCGAAGGTACCACAATTTAAAAATGGTTTTCACATTTTACAGTGAAAATGTCACGCAATTCATGATAGTATTTGTAAAATTTCTTTTCCGAATATATTTCATAATTTGTTGATATCACCCTGACGTTGTTTTCTTAAAAAGCACTGATGTAGTGTAACTGACATCTGTTAAAGCGATTCTGCTCCAACTAGTTTGAGTAGCCATCTTGTATGTGCAGTGAGATAAGGCTTTTTATATATTGATATATTATATACTTTATTTTCAAACACTCAGACACATATTTACATGTGTAACAAGAGGCAAAATACATAGTCATATTAATGGTTACTCAAATCAATGTTAACATAATATCATATAATTTATTGTTTAATTACAATATGTTAACTAATTTCTTAATAAACAGTGATTTTAAAAACTTTTATATTGCAAAATGTAAGCAGAGATGACACTGTCTTTCATCTCTAGGAATTCTATTCCACCTTCCTGTTTCAATTGTTTTTCTAGGTTACAGCATCGCAGCTTAGTAATATTTTTACGATCCGCAGATAAGAGTTTTAAAAAAAAAAATTCTTAGCCAAAGTCGATTTTGAAAAGACTGATATATTCCCCCCTCGATGATTTCTACTTTTTGAAAGCTCATTAGAGATTCTTGCATTGATTCGGGTGTTTCTGATAAAATAATAGTATTATCTGCATTCAACAAAAGAAATAACTTTACATAGATAGACAAATAGTCATGACACTTGGTCTCGATGCTGTTCAAGTGAAGAACATCGTTTCCTAAAAAAGAAGTCTTCAAGATAGTGAAAATGTTAATAATACTCAAATCCAGAAATCTATGTGTTACTCATTTTTTTAGCACCGGCTAAACCATTAAAATGAGGTCAAGGACAATATGCATATGGCTGACAGAAATTTCGTAACATAAAACATCACCTGTATTTAAGCTTTGAAGCACGATAGTCTTCCAGAAGGTGGAACAAGTAATCTGAAAGTATTGCATAGCTATACATAGTCCCCTATCGATTAACAATTCCCTTTAAAAAAACCTAAACACAAACTAAATCATGTAAACTAAGAAAAATGTCAAAGTCAATAAACGATAATTGAGCAGGCGGGGTCAAATAATCTCCATGGCAATGAGATGTGCCAATTCTAATACAACTGCATACCAAATACCTGTGACTTACCACTAGTGATTCACGATTAACTAGATATAATGACAAACTAATACGTCAGATACAGAATACCTATGTCTCAGTTTATGACGTAAGCGAGACAAAAATACCAACTGAATTGGTTATTTCTAATATTTTCTATATTTCTAAATGCTCGTAGAACGCAGCTTGATAAAACTGCAGAGGTCGAACCCTAAACTGTTAAGGTAAGAATAGATACAACATTCAAGCTTGATACAGCTCTGAATTTGGATTTTGATTAAACATTTGACACAACATACACGATAGTCTACAGTCCAGGGGGACTTTTATCATTTCCGTGCCCCCACGATGGGCTTGGGCATTGGATCGACATCTTTGTCCACGCCTGCTCACGGGTCCACAGTATAGAGTGGGATTCACGCCTACTGCTGTCCATGGAAGATCGGGTAGGCGGAAGGTGTTCAATTAACATTATATTACGATGAATTAACAGCCATATGTTTATTGATTTGTAAATGTATTGATAGCAGATTTTACACTTCATATACCCATCTGATAATAAAGAATTTTGAATGGTTTTGCATTGTTTTGTGAATAAATTGTTGTGCATTAGCTTAACTATTTATATAAAGTTAAGTTTGTATTGGTTTTACATCAATGGGTTTACATTAATTGAAATTATGTCCAGTTGTCAATTTCAAATTGTTGTCGTATATACTGATCGATGATTGACACGTAGATACAATGTACAATAACCAAGGTGACACTGGATGTATGTCAACAGACTGCAAAGACAGTAGAAATCAAGCCAATGAAATAACATGTGCTGATTAAAGGCATTTCTTGTCATTTTCTTAAAAGTCATAAGTTGGTCACTACATCCTTTACAGCATATTTATATGATCCATTTGTCACACAAAATTGATTCAACTTGAACATATTAAACTGTAAATAATTCATGGAAAGACCTTGTTAATTATCGAAAAAAATGACTGCTTATTATATACAAATTCTGTCATGAAAATTTCTTTTATTCGCCAATGAACCACAGTGATTTTCATTCAACATGTTTTGTCCGTATGCAGAAGTTTTAACAATACTTCGGTGATTTTGTAACTTTGATAACAATAAAGTGTTAATTCATTCAAAAGAATGGTCATAAATCAAATAATCACAATCGTTCTATTTGATAGATTACAACATTTCTTCTTGCGTGCAAAGTGGTAGAAAATTCCTAAAAGACCAGTTGAATTTAAAATTAACCACACATCCAACCCTGTGCTCTCAAAACAGATTTTTTGTCGGATTTTTTCCCAATTTGTTGTGTGCACATGTATACACCTCATACGATCACCAATTTGAGCAAAACAGGGCTTCGTTTGTAGAAAAGATATGATAAAGCTTATAACACAATGGTGACTGCGGTACCCCTATTTTTGACATTTTTAACTATTATGTCTGTTTGTTTTCTTCACACATCGTTGTCAATATAATGAAATGACTGTCATACAAGGGGGAGGTTTAGCTAGATGCATGTATAAAACCAGGTTTAATCCACTATTTTCTACATAAGAAAATGCTTGTACCAAGTCAGGAATATGACAGTTGTTATCCATTTGTTTGATGTGTTTGAGCTTTTAAATTTGCCATTTGATAAGGGACTTTCCGTTTTGAATTTTCCACGGAGTTCAGTATCATTGTGATTTTACTTTTTATCTGTTTTCTTGGACACTTCTGACGTGTATTTGGGCCTTCATATGAGGGTGTGGATAGAGTTTACAAAATAGAGAAAAATGGCCAAAAACTAATGAATAGAGAAAACTAGAGGCTCTAAATATCCTGTGTCGCTCACATAGGTATATGTCCATACTCAGCAATGGACTCTCTCCAACATTGTAGACAAGAATAGAATTCACGACAAACATTTTTTTTTATTGATCTTATATTGGTGATCATTTTGTCTGTTTAGTGTCTCTCTATCTTCTTTGGTTTTTGCTCAAAACACAAAAAAGGGTGAAATAAGAATGTGTCCATACTGTACACGGATGCCCCACTCGCACTTTTTTTTCTATGATCAGTGGACCATGAAATTTGGATCAAAACTATAATTTGGCATGAAAATTAGAAAGATCTAACATAGGAAACATGTGTACTAAGTTTCAAGTTGATTAAACTTTGGGCCAGGTGAGCTAAAAAAGCAAAGAAATTAGAACAGTTGTTTGAGCAAGTATAAATAATAAATATGGAACATAAAAGCATTACCTGTCCCTAGATCTTCCATCAATTTCTTCATTTTCCATCAAAATTTGATGGAAAGTTGATGGTACTTGATGGACTACCATTCCAAGACAAATAAATGCATCAAAGGATGATGGATTTATTTGGCTTGTTATTTTTTTATGGAAAATTTGATGGCATTTTTACCCCCTGATGGAAAATATGATGGCAATTTCTCCATCTGATGGTAAATAGGATGGAAATGTTAAAGTTTTGATGGCAATTGGACCTAAAATATTTCTGGGATGGAAAGTAGGATGGAATTTGGACTTAGAATATTTTGTTTATGGAAATTGTGATGGTTATTTGGACTCTGTCATTTTGCTTCATGGGAAAAGTCTTAGAAATTTTCAGCAAAATCGTGTCTGTTATTATAACGTCATCCATTACAGAAATGAAAAATTTTGTTGCAACATTCTTACAATATTGTAACTGCAACAATATTTGTTTAAGAGAAAATTGCAAAAATAGCAGCAATCTGCAATGTTGAAAGAAAGAGTTTGTTTGCTAGAAAGTTGTAAGATCTTTTTCTTAATCTTATTTAGGAATAACTATTTGCAATGTCAGACACGATAGGTTGCACGGATGTTTCAAGCATTTGTCTTTTAAAATATTACACCTGATTATTTTTCAAAGATTACGCCCACTGCTTTCCACGAAAAATCGGGTGGGCAGAAGTAGTTCAATTAACGTTATATATATAACAGTGAATTAGCTGCTATATCATTTTTTTTTTAAATGTGGCCCTACAACAAGAATTGATAGACCCAGAAAGAAGTCTGTTAAATATTTTGTAATGAACAATAACTATTAAGAGATCATAACTTTTATTGATATAATAATAACGACCAACCCAACACGCATCGTTTTAGTTTAATTCGTCATATTTCAATGTAATAACACACAAAAAATTACATGCATCCTGGACTCATCAAAATCTATTGGGACTCACCATTCCTAGTGAGAACCCTGCTATATGTTTATTGAATTGTAAATGAAATGATATCAACTTGTATCAGTTTTTACACTTCATGTACCCATCTGTTAATAAAGAATTGTTAAATTGTTTGCATTGTTTTGTGAATAAATTAGTGTGTCTTTGCTTAATTGTGTAATTCGAATTCGATGCACATAAAATCATTCTTATACGGTTAAAAACAATGAGAAACATCTATTTTTAATCTATGACATAAAGTCAAACAGACCTATAAAAATCCAATTGCACGTGTTGGTTTAATCTATTCATATCTTTATTTATGTTTACATCGCTTATATGGTCATCTGAGGTCAAATCGATAGTTAATTAGATGGGGTCTGGACTAAAATACACACGAAACTAACCTATATATTATCAACCTCCTGCTCTGTAAATTGTTTATTTTAGACTTTTGATAGTTTGGATAAATGTTTTACATTGTTATAAATCAAATATGAGAATTTGAGTCAAATCGGTGACCATGAATTTAACAGCTAGTGCCCCTTTAAGAAAATTATTTGAAATATCTTATAATGTACATACGATATCTCTAATAATATTTCTTATAATATATAAGATATCATAAATAATATTTTTTATAAGATATCTTATATAAAAAAGATATCTTATATAATATAGAAGATATCTAATATCGATTTTAAAATATATATCTTATAACATATACTTTATATAATTAAAGATATCTTACAAATATACTTTATATAAGATATCTTACAAATTTACTTTATATAAGATTTCTGATAAACAAAATTATATGAGATACCTTATAAACTATAAGATATCTCATAAATTATTTAAGATATCTCATGAACTATATATGATATTTTATAATCTTTATAAGATATCTTTCAAACTATATCAAATATCTAATGAACTATTAAATAAGATATCTTACAAAGTTTATGAGATATCTTGAAGTTAGATTAAATAGCAAAACAGCTTGCCATATCAACCAGTGAAAAAAATCATCCATTCGGTATTTTTTCAACAGATCATCTTTATAACTTACCTTGATTTAAATGTAAATCAAATAGAACTACAGACCAACTGTCGAATTAAGGTAGCACAATACAAAGATTTGTTCACTCCCAATCAGACAACTTTAAACTGATGTAATTCATTTCATCCTTCTTTATATTTTATAAATGAGGTTCCAAAAGAAAGAAGAAAGATTAATCTTTCAAATTGTGATAATTTCATTATGACATAATTATTACATAATCAATTATTATGTAATTAGTTGCTATATTGTGATGTCCACACTTGAATGAATTTAGCTTCTTTGTTCTTCATAGCATCCCGAAATATTTTATAGATTCTTGTACAACACAGCTTGACCTCCAAAACTGTGTCTCAGATTTCCAAAAACATCAATAGAACAAATTTTATGCCACATTGAATTTAGTGATCTCTTATGAATTGCTGTTGCAAACTTCATTGAAGATTTATGAGAGAATGAAATACAATAGGAAAAATCTGAGACACAGTTTTGGAGGTCAAACTGTGTTGTGCAAGAATCTATAAAATATTTTGGGATGCTATGAATAACAAAGAAGCTAAATTCATTCAAGTAATGATATCACAATATAGCAACTAATTACATAACAATTAATTATGTAATAATTATGTCATCATGAAATTATCACAATTTGAAAGATAAATCATTCTTCTTTCTTTTGGTACCTCATTTATAAAATTTAAAGAAGGATGAGTGGAATTACATCAGTTTAAAGATGTCTGATTGGGGATGAAAAATCTTTGTATTGTGCTACCTTAAGAAAAGCAATTACAAAAGTAAATATATATACTTAATTGATAAGATATTTAAAGCAATTGAACCAGTGAACTTTAAAATTATTTGAATTATTTTCATATCTTTTGAAACAGTTCCATAATGATGACATCGTATTTCAGGTATGGGGGGGGGGGGGGGGGGGTGTCTCATTTCATGAATGGTCTATCATCAACATTATTCTCAAAAACGCTCAACCTTTTGTCTTATGCGGAAAAAAGAGCAAAAATAAAATAATTTCTTTTACAAAACATTTAAAAATTTTTAATCATATTACATAACCGGCTCTGCTGGGCGATCTGCTTTTACCACCAAAATTCATTCATCAATGTTATATCAAAATTTGAATTTGCTCTTTGCCGAGGTCTGTTGTGACACCCATTTTGACAAAAAAGCATATTTTTGATCAACCTGCTGAGCGATCTACTTTTACGAGACCAAATACTCCCATAACATTTTAACTTCAATTGAATCCGGCCTCTAAAATTGTTTACCTCATGTTGACATAATGAAATCGTTGTTAATAAAATGCGATCACAGTCAGCATTCTTATTCGGATTTTACTACGTTTTGACGACAAACTATGAAAATTATTGTTGCCGTAATCGGTGACGGAAACTTTTCCGGAAATACCGATTTTTGTTTTATTTTCCTTTTTTTTATTGGGAATTTATATTTAAAATTTTTTTTGGGGGGCCGCTGGCCGATTTAAGGGCCGTTAAGCGGCCCTAAACTATAAAGTGGAATCATCCCTGAATATAGTTATCCTATTACTAAAAATAAGTGACAAATTCACACGAGAAAAAAAACTAATATCTTTTTTCAAGCAGTCGCTGAACCATGAAAATGAGGTCAAGGACAATGGGCATATAACAGACGGAAACTTTGCAACATAAGGTATCTGCATACAAGGTATAAAGCATCTAGGTCTTCTTCCTTCCAAAATATAAATCTTGATACAAATAGTTTATGCCACTGCCGCTAGATAGTAATACCTATGTCTGGCCTACTGCGATGAAATTAATGAACACCATGCATACACTGTGACATTTCAAATACCAAATATAGATCACCTAATGCTAGTAGTTCCTGAGAAACAGGTCTTACTATGAAAACTAAACATTGACCAGTGAAACGTGAAAATGAAGTGAGGGTCAGATGAACAGATATATGATAAGTACAACATGAAATCATTCCATACTCCAAGTCCAAATATATAGTTAATCTATTGCTTAAACTACAATGTATCTAAGAAAGAGACTTAACTTTGCAAACATTACATTGACCAATGACTTATGAAAATGAGGTCAAGGTCAGATGAATTATGCCAGACAGACTTGTTCACCTTACCATCATGATCTTGAATACAAAATATAGTTGACCTATTGCTTACAGGATCCAAGAAACAGACTAAAAAAAAACTCGACATTGACCAATGAACCATGAAGATGAGATCATGGTCAGATGAAAGCTGCCAGACAGACAAGTTCATCTTACAATTCTATACATCAAATATTGTTTACATACTGTTTATAGTATCTTAGAAACAGACTTGACAACAAAAGCTTCACCTTGATGACTGATGCATGACATGATTGGAGTGTTATGTCTCACTTTCTATGACTTAGGTCACAGGTGAGACAAAAATAAATGTTTTCTAACAGCTATAATGTCAGTGTGCCGTCTGTACAAACGGACTTGACAACGGAAGCTTTACCTTGATGACTGATGCATGACATGATTGGAGTGTTATGTCTCACTTTCTATGACTAAGGTCACAGGTTAGACAAAAATAAATGTTTTCTAACAGCTATTTTGTCAGTGTGTCGTCTACAAACGGACTTGACAACGGAAGCTTTACCTTGATGACTGATGCATGACATGATTGGAGTGTTATGTCTCACTTTCTATGACTAAGGTCACAGGTGAGACAAAAATAAATGTTTTCTAACAGCTATTATGTCAGCGTGTCGTCTGTACAATGGCTATCTTTTTTCTTGGGGAAATAATTCAAGCAAAGTAGAATATTGCTTGTAATTGCAAAGTATGAATAAACATGTATTATAGCATCGTATAGAAGACCATATATGTGATGGTACTTGCTATGTCATGTATAAACATATATATTGGAAAGCTGCTAACACTATAGCTCCAAGTTATCTTTTATAGTGATTAATCTCATCAATACATTACAGTTAACTGCATGATGTCGTATAAAAAAAAAATGTTGTTATTCTGCAATTCCTAGAGTAATAGTAAACTAATGATGAAATAAAGTTTAAGAAAATTACCTTCTATCCCTAGTCCAGCAGTCACGCCTGAAGATTTCTCTGACATGACAGTCTGAAAAATTAGGAATATGCACTATGAATATATCTTTACTCATGTCACTTGTTGCACTATAAAAATTCTAAAATATATCAACCCCCAAAATATACTTTATAAAACAAATGTTTCACATTATATACTATTTATATCGAACAAATTTTCATATTTTTCAGGAAAATGTGTGGCCTAGAGTAATAGATATATATATATAGTTTACAGTGTAAAGGTGGTTTTTGAATTTGGAACATTCCCTTGTAGACATAAACTTGCTTCATGTTGATTTCCAAATGCATTTTGAATGCACCTTTAAATGGAAAATTGTTCCATCTGTGGAATATTCTAATATTCCGCAGTAATCTCACACTTGTTATCATTTGTCTTGATACAATGTATCCAGTCAATTTTGGATAACCTCCATTTTAAGCATACGTAAAATCGAGTAAATCAAGTATCCATGATATGTACAATCGTATAAAAAAATGTCCTTCAAGGTACGTAGTATTTAGGGTATAAACAAGCTAGAGGCTCGACGTTGCCTTGATATCGCTCAAACTTTAACCTGAAGCGTGAAACAAATGGATGAACGGACGTACGGATGGACGTATGTACAGACGGACAAGGCTAAAACTTAAAGGGCAAAATAAAGTACAAAGTTGAAAAGTATGGAGGACCCAAAATTCCGAGAGTTTTTGCCAAATACAGCTAAAACTATATTCCTGTGGTAGAAAATTCTTAGTATTCATAAAAACTGAAGTTTTGTGAACAGTTAATTTGTAATTATGACCATAATCATAATATCAATAATAATTCATGTCAACACATGAGTGCTTGCTAATCACTTGGCTTCCGTCGTGATAAACTTACAGCTATACATAATCTACAAATATGTCAATATGACAAAAAGCAATAAACAACAGGAGTTATTGACCTTTAAAAATGACAAATTTTGACTTATAATTGTGTTTATCTGTCTGTGTGTCGGTTCGTTCGTTTGTCCATCCGTTCATTTGTCCATCTGTTCATTCGTCCATCCATCCGTCAGTCCGTCCTTTCGTCCACCTGTACATCCCAAATTTGCTTTCCGGCCTCAACCAAATGTTATAAAACTTATACACAATGCTTATTATCACAAAATATATACAGATCAAGTTTGAATTTTGGAGGCATCACTTTAAGAGTTATACCCTTTACAAATGGAATAAAATGCTTCGCTGAGCGCAGCCTAATACGACCCCAGAGGTCAAAAACTGAACAATTGTTGCAAGTTTGGACACAATATTCAAGCTTGATATTGTCTGAATTTGGATTGTGATCAAATTTTTGACATAATATAGGTTTCTGACACAAAATAAATGTGGTGAATTATCTAAAAAAAATTAAATGGGTTAAAAAATTTGTATTAAATTTCAATTGAAGATATCTTTCTATTGCGCAATATTCTGCATAAGAAGATTTCTTGCTATTGCCCAATACTGTACAATTGAATATTTCTTGCAATTGCGGAATATTGTGCGATTCAATATTTCTTGCTACTGCCCAATACTGTGAAATTGAAGATTTCTTGCTATTGCGCAATAGTGTGCTATTGGATATTTTTTGCTATTGCGCAATACTGTGCAATTGAAGATTTTTTGCTATTGTGCAATACTGTGCAATTGAAGATTTCTTGCTATTGCGAAATACTGTGCAATTGAAAATTTCTTGCTATTGCACAATACTTAATACAATAATGTACACATACTGTTTGGTGTGTATCTTCTGCCATACCATTATTATTTGCTTTTATATATAAATCAGAAATAACCAACTTAAAATGGAAAATTTTTAAGAAAAAAAAGAGGAAAAAAGGGGGAAAAAGTCCCCCCCTATTTTTTGAACCCCTTATGATTCATCACGCCAAAACTCAATCCCAACCTTCCCTTTGTGGTATGGTACCTTGCAGGACAATTTTAGAGAGATCCATACACTTGAACACAAGTTATTGTTTTGAAACTAGAAAAATCCTTATTTTTGCCCCTTTTGGGCCCTACTTCCTAACATTTTGAGGCAATTACCCCAAAATCAATCCCAGTCTTCCCTTTGTGGTATGGTACCTTGCAGTATAATTTCAGAGAGATCCATACACTTGAACACAAGTATTTGTCTGGAAACTAGAAAAATGCTTATTTTTAGCCCCTTTTTGGTCCCTTCTTCCTAAATGTTTCGGGCAACTACCCCCAAACTCAGTTCCAGCTTTACATTTGTAATATGGAACCTTGTAGTACAATTTCAGAAAGATCCATACACTTAAACACAAGTTATTGTCATATAACTAGAAAAAATCTTGTTTTTGGGACCCTAATTTCTAAAATTTTGATGCAATTACCCCCAAAATCAATCCCAGCATTCCCTTTGTGATATGGAACCTTGTGGTACAATGTCAGAGAGATCCATACACTAACACACAAGTTATTGTCTGGAAGTTACAAAAATGCTTATTTTTGGCCTCTTATTCCTTAACTGTTGGTACCATAACCCCTAAAACCAATCCCATGGATTTTTCTAGCATTCCACTGAGTCCGGTATTCGGACCCATTCCCAATGGCAAAACCCCTATATTTTTCCTAATTTCAGGTGTAAAAATTCCCAAACGTAGTCAAAAAGTCCGGATTGAAATCTGCAATTTAACCTTTCCAAAACTACGCTCTTCATTTTAAAGGTAAAAAAAGCGGGAAATCCTTGTCACATGTGCGCTTTAAGAAGCCCCGAATTTTGATAATAAAATAAAATATTTTTTAACTTCTTTCCTTTTGTAAACATGTCGTCTCACAATAGTAAATACTATGTGAAGAAATTGAAAAACACTGACCGCAACAAATCCCGTAAAATATGTTCTTTTTTCAAACCAAGAGCTGTTATTGACGATGCCGCAACTGCATGTAATGAGTCAGAGGCAGCATTATCTGAGACTGAATCAATTGAAAATGTTACCGATGTTGTTGATGTTTCTTCCAATGACAATTTAATTTCAAATGATGATCAAAGTCAAACCAATACCGATTCGCTACTGATACAACCTGAGGACCAAGCTTGTAAATTCCAAACTCAAACTGAAATCTGTAAACCAAATAATGAAATACCAACAATGAAACCTAGTAGTAGTAAAGTCATGACTGTGTTGGGTAGTACTGACAGTAAAACTGCTCTTAATGATAAATTAAAAGTATATGATGTATCAGACAGAAGACTTTTTGATGCAAGGAGGTATGAAATGACATATAAATGGTTATACTATAATGAATCCTTAGAGGGATACGTCTGCAAATATTGTGAGTTATTTCCGTTTGGTAGTACTGACTTTAGTAGTAAGGGGGTAATTTTAGGGGATCATCCTACAAGACAATTACAAAAACATGAGATGAGCAATAAACACCAGCAGTCATCTGAAAAATCGTCTTCTTGAGACATTCAAAAACAAAAAGGACAGAAAAATAAAATTATAAATGACAATGAATCATGTAAGGGCTATTCCAGTAAAATTTACCTAGGAGGGGCGGAACGCCGACGATATTTTTTTCCATAGGTGGGGTTTATCAACATAATTGTATTCTGGAGGGTGGTGGTCCCGATTTAAATTCATTTCTGTTGGTGGGGGGGTTTCTGAATGATAGGTTAAACATATTGTTCCCCCTGTTATGAAGGAAGATTCTCCTGAAAAGGTCATCAGACTGCAAATAAAGTTGGCAGACCACTAATTTTAAGCGTCCGTTTGTGTTCTTGTCACACCAGTGATCGGGAAGGACGTGCCCCCTGCGCCTATAGCGCATATTGACAAGAAATGGCGCATACAGTGACAAATGTAAGCGCCCACGTGGCGCACGATACTTTTCACTTCGTTTCGAAACGTTTAGATATCGTCAAATGAATTTCCGATCGTGTTTCATGCCGCCATGTGTGTACACAACTGTGTAATGTTCCTCCAATAATAGGAGCACCTATATATTTTTGGGACGTCTCGGATGTTTACCTATGATAATAGAACCATGCGATTTCACGTCTCGGGTGTTTTCCTATTGTAATTAAATGAAGCTCACAATATATGGAAAAGTGTAAAAAACAATAGTAAAGATGTAAAGGCAGGAGAAATAAAAGCAAGAATAAGTACTCAAACGTACATATTCCAAGCCAAAAGAGCTAAGTTCGATCCGAAAGTTAACCCGATGTGTACAATCTGTGAACAGGGAAATGAAGATCTAGAACATTTTATTCTACACTGCAAAGAATTAGAGCAAATAAGATCTAAATACTGCTCAAAAATTGAATTGACAATGGATGAAATTGATACCTCAACATACAAGAAGATCATACAACAAGAGAATTTACTGCAGCTCATAATGGACTGTACTAGCAAAGACATAAACTGTTACTCAACTGTGTATGAAAGCATTGAAACTCTGGCTAGAAATATGTGTTATGAGATGCACTTGCTGCGCACAAAAAGGATAAAAAACTTGATCACAAGTACAGTATAAGCAAACTTTTTAAAATAAAACAGTTCATTACTAATAGTATATCATCTTACTATTTTATGACTTATAAGTACATGTATTTAAAAATAAATCTTCTCTTTTTAAAATTGTAAGATATAAGTTATAATTTAAAGAATAATGACAAGATCCCCATATAGTAAATTAAACTGTGAAGAAAATTTATGTATATAGATAGCTTAAATTTTTCCAAACCCCAACCATTTTACATAAGTCTTATGAAATATAATTTTCATTATAGTTCCCGATGTATTTATAGCACTCTTAACTAATAATTATAAGTAATTTTAACTTGAGACCATTTTAATTCTTATTTGTAAATATATGCAGTTGTCTCTTAAAATTTTCTTACAACCCAGCACATATGAATTATTATATATCTTTTAAAACTTTTTGATGACAATCCTATGAATTAATTATGATATTTATCATTTAGTGATTTTTATAACCAAATTCAGTCATCTGTATATAAATAATTGTTTCCTTATGTTTTAAGGTGTACATAGTTGCTAAAACTATACCCATTGGGTAGTGCTCCACAATTAATGGAGGAATATACAAGAAACTGAACTGATTGTAATAATAAAACCATGTGGTCTAACTGATAACCCGAAAAACGTAATTAACCATCATTCATGATATATATTTTTTTTTATAAACAACTTTAAATTTGTTAAATTTGGCTAGTACAGACGAGATTTAGCCCTTATAATAATCTCATTTAGTTTAGCTTGCTATTATTTCGATTGAAGAACCCCAAAGACTTTTTAGGAATATAGTTTTTGTCTCCATAAAAGACGCTTAACTGTCCTTGTCATTTTTTGGTCTTTGGCTCATTTTGACATTTTGTAAACATGACTTCTTCAGCGATTTGTTGTTTTGTTCTATGAATTAATGGTACTCTATACTGTTATTCTTGTCACCGTGATGAAGATATAATGATACAAGAAGTGCAGAGGAATTGCCTGAAATGTCCTCTGATACGGAACGTCTGGAATAAGTATGGTATCGACGAAGACCCAAATTTAATGTAAAAAAAACCAACATGAACATGAACAAGACAACAGTACCAGTTTAAACATTGTAAATAAAGGTTAACTTAAATATTGTTGCGGTTGGAAGAAGTTATTGTATATTCATTGAAATTGAAATGGCAGAATTTGCTGTACTTAAATCTCTTTCCTTGCAAAGAATATGTCCTTAATAAGGTGGACTGGCCAATTCTTTGCAATTTTTGTCCCAAATAATATTTTATTGCATACAGTTTATAACAACTTCAAGTTCCCTCTCCCTTGTATACCACTTAACATTTACCAAAGAACCATAAATATGAGGTCAAAATCAGATGACAGGCCAGGTGAGCTAAAAACAAGATGTGGTATGATTGGCAATAAAACAACTATTCACAAGAGACCAAATAACACAGAAATCAACAACTATAGGTCACAGTAAAGCCTTCAACAATGAGCAAAGCCCATACCCCATAGTCATCTATAAAAGGCCCCGAAATGTATAACAATTCAAACAAGAAAACTAACGACCTAATTAATGTACAAAAAAAAAAAATAAACGTAAAAACAAATATGTAACACAGCAACAAACGACAACCACTGCATTACAGGCTCCTGACTTGGGACAGGCACCGACATACACAACGTGGCATTTCAAACATATTAGCGGGATCCCAACCCTCCCCTAACCTGGGACAGTGGTGTAACAGTTCAACATAATAACGAACTATAACCAGGTGCTCCGCAGGGCGCAGCTTTATACGACCGCAGAGGTCGAACCCTGAACAGTTGGGGCAAGTATGGACAAAACATTCAAGCGTGATACAGCTCTGAATTTGGACTGTGATCAAATTTTTGACATTACATGGTTTTTTTTTACACAAAACAAATGTCAAGATTTTACAAATCAATTAAAGATTTCTTCTTCAAACTTTTTAAATCTAAAATTAAATAGTTGACACAGCATAGGTTTCTGACACAGAATGAATGTGGTCTAAGGAACTTTAAAGTTTTTTTTTGCCTTTGAGCAATTCACTATGCTGTTGAATATTAATCCTCTCAAAAAAATGTTTGAAGAAATTTTCTTTTTATTTATGAAATCTGAAATGAGAAAAATTTAACCCCCCCCCCTTTTTTTCACATCCCTGTTTCCCTTTTTCCAAAACTGATTTCAATTCAAATTTCTAATGGAGTTTGCAACAATAACTACTCTTTTAAATACATCATAAAATATTAAAATGTAAAATAAAGTGCTTGTTATCACTGAATGGTAAAGATTGGTTGGTAGTAAAAGTGAATATACATTGTTTATTGTATAAAACAATAAAAAAAACTTCATCAGCAACATTTTATATTGGCAAATTTCCAATGAAGTTATTTACATAAAGTTATTGGCAAATAAAAATAGAAAATGACATCATAGTCATGTCTGGCAAATGTCCAACATACATTATCTAAAAACATTTTAGATAAGATAAGGAAAAAAAGCTTCATCAGCAACATTTTACATGGCAAATTTCCAATGAAGTTATTTACATAAAGTTATTGGCAAATAAAAATAGAAAATGACATCATAGTCATGTCTGGCAAATTTCCAACATATATTATCAACTACTATTTATACAAAGAAAGATAACTCCAATTGAAAATTAATTGCTATTGCACAATATTGTGCAATTAGATATTTCTTGCTATTGTGCAATACTGTGCAATTGAAAATTTCTTGCTATTGCACAATACTTGATATGGAATCCTGATTTGGACCAACTTGAAAACTGGGCCCATAATCAAAAATCAAAGTACATATTTAGATAAAGCATATCAAATAAGCCCAAGAATTTAATTTTTGTTAAAATCAAACTTAGTTTAATTTTTGACCCTTTCGACCTTAATGTGAACCAATTTGAAAACTGGACCAAAAATTAAGAATCTACATACACAGTTAGATTTGGCATATCAAAGAACCCATTTATTCAATTTTTGATGAAATCAAACAAAGTTTAATTTTGGACCCCCATTTGGACCAACTTGAAAACTAGGCCAATAATTAAAAATCTATGTACATTTTTAAATTCAGCATATCAAAAAACCCCAAGGATTCAATTCTTGTTAAAATCAAACTAAGTTTAATTTTGGACCCTTTGGACCTTAATGTAGACCAATTTGAAAACGGGACCAAAAATTAAGAATCTACATACATAGTTAGATTCGGCATATCAAAGAACCCCAATTATTCAATTTTTGATGAAATCACACAAAGTTCAATTTTGGACCCTTTGGGCCCCTTATTCCTAAACTGTTAGGACCAAAACTCCCAAAATCAAACCCAACCTTCCTTTTATGGTCATAAACCTTGTGTTTAAATTTCATAGATTTCTATTTACTTATACTAAAGTTATGGTGCAAAAACCAAAAATAATGCTTATTTGGGCCCCTTTTTGGCCCCTAATTCATAAACTGTTGTGACCTCAACTCCAAAAATCAATCCCAACCTTCCTTTTGTGGTCATAAACCTTGTGTTAAAATTTCATTGATTTCTATTCACTTATACTAAAGTTATTGTGCGAAAACCAAGAATAATGCTTATTTGGGCCCTTTTTTGGCCCTTATTTCCTAAACTGTTGGAACCAAAACTCCCAAAATCAATCCCAACCTTCCTTTTGTGGTCATAAACCTTGTGTCAAAATTTCATAGATTTCTATTCACTTAAACTAAAGTTATAGTGGGAAAACCAAGAAAATGCTTATTTGGGCCCTTTTTGGCCCCTAATTCCTAAAATGTTGGGACCAAAACTCCCAATATCAATCCCAACCTTCCTTTTGTGGTCATAAACCTTGTGTTAAAATTTCATTGATTTCTATTTACTTTTACTAAAGTTAGAGTGCGAAAACTAGAAGTATTTGGACGACGACGACGACGCCAACGTGATAGCAATATACGACCAAAAAATTAAAATTTTTGCGGTCGTATAAAAATCAATTGAAAAAGGCTAAACTCATCAGATGGATACAATTAGAAATACATTTAACAAAAACAAAGAGTAGACGTGGCCGGGTACTTGTACATCCCAACAGCAAAAAGACACTAAGTACAGATCTTAGAGTACTCGCAGTTGATAATATGTGTATCTCTCTATTTATTGTAGCTAAAAACAAACAAAAAAAGACTCAACATAACTTAATTTATTTAAACTTTTTTATACATCTTCTTTCCTCATCAATTAAGTAATATCAGGACTGTGGCTGATGAGTTGACTCAAATGCAAATAATTTATCACTTTTAAACAAAACAAAGTTTTTTCCAAAAATAAAAGGTCAAATGTCTTCAACAAGAGTGTACACACTGAAATGTCTCGCCTCCTTTACTGACCATTGGTTTCATGAAAGTCTTAAAGATAAAGGTTTAACTAAAAGTATTACACAAATTAAACATTAAAGATCTGACATTGAGGTCAAGGTTAGATAAATTCTAACAGACAGACATATACACCTTACATTTTTTTATACACCAAATATAGTTGACTTTTGGCTTATGGTAATTGAAAAACAGACCAAAACAAAAACTTAACATTGACCAATAAACCATGCATGAAAATTAGGTCAAGGTCAGATTATACCTGCGAAAGACATGCACACCTTACAATTATTCAACATACAAAATATAGCTGACATATTGCACATATTGCTATAAGTATTTGAAAAACAGACCAAAACATACCAAGAGGGGACATGCTGAAATGTCTTGCCTTCTTTACTGACCATTGATTAAATGAAAGTCTAAAAGATAAAATTTAACTAAAAGTATTACACAAACTAAACATTTTAAATGAGATATGAAATCGAGGTCAAGGTCAGATAAATCCTATCAGACAGACATGTCAACCTTACAATGTTTGTATACACCAAATATAGTTGACCTTTTGCTTATGGTTATTGAAAAACAGACCAAAACACAAAAACTTAACAATGCTTATGTTGCTATAACTATTTGACAAACAGACCAAAACATAACAAGAGGGCACACGCTGACATGTCTCACCTCCTTTACTGGCTACTGATTTTATGTTGTTATTCCTAAATATAAAGCTTTACTTCAAGTATCACATAAACTTTACATGATCCAAGAAAATTTGGTCAAGATCAGATAAACCAAACCTGAAATACATGTACAAATCACAATTGTTTCAGGCACAAAATATAGTTGACCTATTGCTTATAGATCCTAAGAAACATATCAACCAGGAAAACTGAACAATGACCAATGAACCATGAAAAGAAGATCAAGGTCAGATAAACTATACAAGACATGTTCACCTTACAATAAATACATGCATTAAATATAGTTGACCTATTACTTTTGATATCTAAGAAAGAACCTTAACATTTACTAATTAACCATGAAAATGAGGTCAAGGTCAGATCATACCTGCCAGACAGATATATACACCTTACAATCATTCCATACACCAAATATAGTTGTCCTATTGCCTATAGAATCCAAGAAAGAAACTTAACCATGAAAACTTAATATTGACCAATCAACCATGAACATGAGGTCAAGGTCAGGTGATACCCACAAAACAGACATATACAACTTACAATCATTCGATAAACCAAATATAGTTGTCCTATTGCCTATAGAATCCAAGAAAGAAACTTAACCATGAAAACTTAATATTGACCAATCAACCATGAACATGAGGTCAAGGTCAGGTCAGAGACTAAACTTAACTGTTTTCCTCTAGGGGCCAGCTGGGCCCCTAAGATATTTTTTTCAGGGGCCCGCTTAAAATTTTAGGAGCCCACTAATCTTTATACTAAAATAAAACAAAACTGAAAATTACTTAGTATATATATACTTACTAACAGTGTTCCAGCTTAAATCTCAGGGCAGAAGGGTGCTAGTTTTCTGAAATGGCGCTTTAGCGCAATAACCCGGATTGTAAGGATACTTTGTATAAATTACCTTGAATATTGCTAGCTATAGGCTCAGCTGGAGAACATTAGTTGTATTTAAACCTTATTCAGAAATTAATATGTTCTTGATGTTAGTTCCAGTCAGATTTTTTTTTTATCAAATTATCATACCATGAAGCAAAGCATATCATTTTGATGTTTATGTTAACAAACTTGTACATTTGTTAAGTGCTCCCACGTAAGGAGGATCATTAATACAAGAAGTAAAACAGGAAGTAGTCTTCATATATGTTCAAATACAAACTTCTTTGATTCCTCTTTAAATGTATGTTCATGGTATGAAACAAAACAGTTTTTCTAATGAAGCCTTATTGTGAAATCCTACTTGTAGTCTTGAAAATGTTTTCTGTGGTAACCATTATAATATTTGAATTATTGCCACCAGAAATGTATCATAAGATTTGACAATATTTATTTTAGGTTGTTTCCTAACAAAATTATCTCCCTTCAAATTTTCAACTTCCTGTTGACCTTTAGACAATATGGCTCTTTCTTTGAACATTAAATATTATCTCAATCCAAGCCATCCTCTAATAGTGTTGATCAAAATATATTTTTCAATAAGTTTTTAATGAAGATTGGATATCAAACTAGATATTGGGATTTTTATTTAAGAGATTTTAAATTTCGTTTTTTTATTAAATATTTTTGTAAAAAGCGATTCAGGGACAAGTTACCGTCTTACACAGGCTTGTAATGACTCACAGGACAATAAGAAAACATCCCTTTCACGATGCTTATTGAACAGTAAAATGGAAAACACTGTTCAATAATGAAATTATCGTAGAAAATTTAGCAGAACTAAGAAAACATGCGGAAAGAAGAAGGTATATATATGCAACATCGTGACTCCGGATTGAAAACATAGCTATTTGACTGGGTTCAGTTATTAGAAACAACCTACTGGTTTTCGGAAATACTCTATATTTCTATATCGCTTTGATAAGACAAACAGGTTTCCAGTCTTTGTTAATATCGCGGGGGAAAGGGTACAAATGGGATTTACTTCAATTTTTTTACAGTCGCCAGTTGGGCGACCATGATGACTAAATATATTCGCCCAGCCGAAAATCTGGTCGCCTCGGGCGACTGGGCGAGCGTTAAGTTTAGTCCCTGCAGGTGATACCTACAAAACAGACATATACAACTTACAATCATTGGATACACCAAATATAGTTGACCTATTAATTATAGTTCAAGAGAAATAGACCAAAACACAAAAACTTCACAATGAGCAATGAACCATGAAAATGAGGTCAAAGTCAAATACACTTGCAAGACTGACATGTAAATCGTAATTTACTTCCATACACCAAATATAGATGACCTATTGCATATAATATTAGAAAAAAAGAACAACACAAAAAATCAAATTACACCACTGAACCATGAAAATGAGGTGAGGGTCAGACGACACCTGCCTGTTGGATATGTACACCTTACATCATTCATACACCAATTATAGTATAATTTTTTATTATTGTATCTGATATATGGACTTGACCATGAAAACTTAACCTTGATCACTGAACAATGAAATAAGATTAAGGCCAAATGAAAACTGTCTGACAGACAAGAGGACCTTACAAGGTACATGTATGCACATACTAAATAAAGTCATCCTATTTATTTAAAATGAATAACAAAAGGTTTATCCAAGACATGAAATATTTTATTTTTTCATATTGAAAATAAAGGCAATTTTTAGAATTTTTCATCAATTTAATGTAATACTGTAAAAACATCAGGATTAAAAGATGTTTTGAAAAGTAATTTATTAAACTAGATATCATTGAGATGGGAGCCATCTCTGTGGGCCCCGCTGTGAATAATGTGCATTAAAAAATTGTATCTTTACCATAGGACATGGGTTTGTCAACTGAAATCAAAGTTTTTGACCTTGACCTTTGACCTATGAAGTTGTAAATAAATTATGACACACCCTTTGGTGTTGGTTTATAAACATGTCAAGTATAAACTTTGAAATGATAAAGGTTCTCAAGATATAGAGCGGACACGATCTTTACCATAGGACATGGGGTTGTCAACTGAAACCAAAGTTTTTGACCTTGACCTTTGACCTAGGAAGTTGCACATAAATTATGACACACCCTTTGGTGTTGGTTTATAAACATGTCAAGTATAAACTTTGAAATGATAACGGTTCTCAAGATATAGAGCGGACACAATCTTTACCATAGGACATGGGGTTGTCAACTGAAACCAAAGTTTTTGACCTTGAACTTTGCCCTAGGCAGTCGTTCATAAATTATGACACACCCTCTGGTGTTGGTTCATATACATGTCAAGTATAAACTTTGAAATCATTACGGTTCTCAAGATATAGAGCGGACACGATCTTCACCACAGGACACAGGGTTGTCAACTGAAACCAGTTTTTTGACCTTGACCTTTGACCTAGGAAGTTGTACATACATCATGACACGCCCTCTGGTGGTGGTTAATAAACATGTAAAGTATAAAGTATGAAATCATAATGGTTCTCTAGATATGGAGTGGACACAAAGTGTTACAGACGGACGGACAGACGGACGGACGGACAGACTGATCACTATAGGGGACCGCCTTTGGCGGGACCCTAATTAAATAACTTGTTATTTTTGGTTCATAAATGATTACAATGATTACTTAAAAAATTGAAATCAATTATAGCTGACTAATGACTACAATAACAATTACCCCAAACCTGATCTGAAATGAGACTAGTTAACCATGAAAAGGAGGTTATAGACAGACTGGCGGTGTAAGAATCTCAAATAGAATTTTGCAAAGCTTGTTTTCGCCTTAACACTCTTGAATGAAATAAAAAACATCTACTAATTTTGTTTAATATTGACGAAATCACAAACCAATAATTTCCTGAATTCAAAATGGTGGCTTAGCTTTGTGAAACGCTGGTAAAGAGTTGAATTTAGTGTCTCAATTATATGAATTTGGCCAACAATGGCCAATCAAAATCGTAATAACAAATAAATTGCATTAGAATTTGAAATTTTTATTTCAAGACATACACAATGTCCCCTAGAGTATTCTGGTTTTGTACCTGATTTATTCTAAGTGTAAGCATTTGTAATTAAAAGTATGTGTACCTGTAAGTATTCCATCACTTCTTTATACTGCCAGATTACTCCTGTTGCTGCCAGATCGTATGGAGTCTTACCCTGAAATACAAATCTTTATATTGCCTTTATCTGATTATTATAAAGAAGACTTTTATCATACAATAAACAAGACCAGTAGCAGCTGAGTGGTATCTTAGTTTTTTAACGGTTCTAACCATACTATATTCATTTATAAAATATAACACATGAACAACATTCTGATTATTTTTCAACTTTTTCTGTAGCCTTTAAGAAGAATTTTACCTTTTTTTTTTTAAAGCATATGAAATAATGCTCAATCTGTCAGCATTTGGTCTTTGTAATTTTTTTTCACGTTTTTTTTATATCTGATAATGCATCCTTATGTCTAGATGAGGGTTGTAGGGTTTCAGGGGTCTTTTTAATTTATTTTTTAATTTTTTTTTTGGACAAGTTATTCTCAAGTTTTGTTTTTATATTTTAGCACCTTATTATTTATTATTCTTTATATTTTTGCACCCCATTATTTTCTATTCGTCATCTTTTTTGCCCAATTCTCTCTATTCTCTATGTTTTTTTTCTATCATTCATGCTTTTCTATTCTGTATACCCTATCCATACTCTCCTATAACTGTATATTGTTATTTTACAGATTTCAGTTTTTAGTGTTATCACTGACATTGTTTAGATAAGAAAATACATAAATTATGGCACAGATGAGAGGTTTTTCTGCAACTATTCCAACTGGATAGCTTAAATACAAGAATTTGACTGCAGTGTCTTCCTCCATGTTGAATTTTGAACAAACGGTAATATCTTTAGTGAAATGTGCAAATTTCGAATATTGTATGTAATTTAAGTGTAAGACTTTTCATGTTGATATAGAAATGTAAGTGTTTTATCATACTTACGACTATATTTTACAAAAAAACATATTAGGGTTGTTTTATTAATTTATGTTAAACTTTGCCATATAAGGGGAGATAATACAATAGAATGATTTTTTAACTATTTTATTATAAATATACGATGAACTTATTTAAAGGTATTGCTTAAGACTATTTTGATACATTTTAACAACTTTGTTATCATTGTAACAACAATGGATTGGTGTATGTGTCTTTTGACAGTTTGTTTGTTTACATTTTGTTTAATGACAACAAGTGCAATATTCAGGATATTGCCAGGTCTAATTTTGATTCAATACAAGTTATTATATTTGATATCAAAAACTATTTTATCCATTTACTTATAGGTTATTACTATTGCTTCTTTTCCCTAAAACTGAGATATTCATATAATTTGGCTAACAAATTATGGAATAATAAAATTATCCCTTTTTAGTATAACTAATCACCCAAAATGTGTTAGTGGTCTATAAACAAAATCATTTTATTTTTGAAGATTTTGAAAACAAATACTGGATTTCTTTTATATGATCATCTATGTTCATGTGTTTTATAGTAAAACTAAGCCATCCAAGTCTATTAAACACTTTCATATTTTTAGTTTAATTTATAGGATCACATGACATATGTGTAACTATAACCTTGAGAAAGAAAATCCATTTGACCAAAAATATCTTAAACATCATTTTAGTGATGCATTATTTACTAGTTGAATACTGAGCCTTTACTATAATATATTACCTCATGTGTTTTACCAAAGGGATTGATGCCTCCTTCTTCTACTAGATATCTTGTGACATGTAGACCACCATACTCAGCAGCCAGATGTAGAGCTGTTTTACCATCTTTCTATAATAATACCAAATAACATGTAAATATTATGTTTACTACTTTGTTACCAATATAAATAGTATACAACATATCCTACAACTGATATAAAACTTGTCTGATAAACAGGATAAGTGTAATAAAAAACAAATGTTGTGTATAATAAAAAAGTTGTAATAAATAAAAACAAAATGTTGTGTAATAAATAAAAACAAAATGTTGTGTAATAAACAAACAAATGTAATCACATGAATCAGTGGTAAAAACTGAACAAAATGACCAGTCAAACTTGTATTCATATATATTGTACATAAACAACAAATAAACAACAAGTTTTTTTTGTGGGATGTCAGAACTTCCATCAGAAATGTCATGTTAACCTTTTTTCAAGAAATGCATAAAATATTTTAAATCAAGGGATTCAGTAAAATGCACTGAGATAAATGATATCTCACTTTATATAATTCTAGCAAGTATTTGTTGATATAATAATGAAATTGTCTGATTAACATGGTTCAGAATAATGATCAATTAAAAAAAAAAAACTTTTTCAAAGAAATATGAAAAATAGTTACATTTCCTGATTTAGTACAGGGAGACAAGTAAAATGAGACCCCACTTTATATGATTCTAACAAATAATATTAGTTTTCCATTAAACCTGTCTAATTAACAACATGATTTTGTGTTGATTAAAAGTAATGTGATCAGATTTAGTAGATAACATACATTTGTGATATCTTTGTTACATTTGTTCTCCAGAAGTAGTCGAGACACTCCACATGTCCCATACCTGGCTGCCCTACATTAATGCTGTCCGTCCATACACCTGGAATAATACAACTGACATCAAAACTTGTCTGATAAACTGGACAATGTTTGTAATAAATATAAACTAAAATAAATAGTCACATTAATTAAAACTGTCTGATTAACAACAGGATTTAGTGTAGATTCAGTATAATCATTAATTTCATAAAAAAAAAAATTTTTCAAAGAAAATGAAAAAAGTTATAATTCTGATTTAAAATACTAGAGTAAAATGAGACCCCACTTTATATAATTATTACAAAATATTGTTCCCTTAAACCTGTCTAATTAACAACATGATTTGTGTTGATTAAAAGTAATGTGATCAGATTTAGTAGATAACATACATTTTGATATCTTTGTTACATTGTTCTCCAGAGAAGTCGAGACACTTCCACATGTCCTTCATGGCTGCCAAAATTAATGCTGTCCGTCCATTAACCTGGAATAATACAACTGACATCAAAACTTGTCTGATAAACTGGACAATGTTGTTAATAAATATAAACAAAAATAGTCACATTAATTAAAACTGTCTGATTAACAACAGGATTTAGTGTAGATTCAGTATAATCATTAATTTATAAAAGTAAATTTTTCAAAGAAAAATGAAAAAAGTTATATTTTCTGATTTAAACAATACTATGAGTAAAATGAGACCCCACTTTATATAAATTTTTACAAATATTTGTTCATTAAACTGTCTAATTAACAACATGATTTGTGTTGATTAAAAGTAATGTAATCAGATTTAGTAGATAACATACATCTGTGATATCTTTGTTACATCTGTTCTCCAGAAGTAGTCGAGACACTTCCACAGTCCTCTCACTGGCTGCAACATTAATGCTGTCCATCCATCACCTGGAATAATACAACTGACATCAAAACTTGTCTGATAAACTGGACAATGTTTGTAATAAATATAAACAAAATAAATAGTCACATTAATTAAAAACTGTCTGATTAACAACAGGATTTAGTGTAAATTCAGTAAAATCATAATTTTAAAAAATAATTTTTTCAAAGAAAAATGAAAAAAAGTTATATTTTCTGATTCAGAACAATACTATGAGTAAAATGAGACCCCACTTTATATATTCTACAAATATTTGTTGTCCATTAAACCTGTATAATTAACAACATGGGTTTAGTGTAGATTTTAAAATAAATTATCAAATAAGAGAAACAAATTTTATTCTTGTTTAGTCACCCAAATAGGAACATCAATATCCTCTTAACTGCTTTACATAAAGATTTCGTCATTATCCTTAATAATACAAGCTTTTTACATTAAAACATGTCTATAAAACTGGTACCAATTTTTGATTAAAAAACATAAACAAAAATAAATAGGTCATATTTTAACATCTGTCAGATACAAACAATTTAGTGTTTGAACAGTAAATACATTTTAAGAAAATAATTTTTTTAAAGAAAAATGAAAAAAAGATATATTTTCCGATTCAGAACAATACTATGAGTAAAATGAGACCCCACTTTATATAATTCTGACAAATATTAGTTGTCCATTTAACCTGTATAATTAACAACATGATTTAGTGTAGATTCCATTAATAATAAATTATTCAAAAAAGCATGAACAAAGTTTTTATTTCCTGATTTAGTACAACATAAAGAAAATAAGATCCTCTTTAACATGTTTAAATAAAGATTATTATTATTATCATTATTATTATTCATACAAGCTTTTGTTGTCCATTAAACATGTCTAATTAACAACAGGATTTAGTGCAGATTCAGTATAATTATTGATCTAAAAAAACAAAACAAAGAAAAATGAAAAAGAGTAGTATTTTCAGACATGTCAGATACAGAACAATTATATGAGTTAAACAGAATTACATTTTATATGAATCTAACGACTATTTGTCCTTTTTCCAAGATATGTCTACATTAGATCTTTATACATATCACTACCTGACCAAAGTTGTTAACACAACATCAAGTGAAACATAAGTGTAAAAATTGTTTCATGTCAAGAAGCAAAATAAGAACTTCACCATCCATAACTCAAACAAAAAGAGAAATATTTTAAAATCAAACCATGCATCCATTTTTCCATTAAAACTGTCTAATTTAATTCAGAATTTGGATTTAATCTTGACTCAGTATAATGACTAAGTATCAGTTAACATACAGACCAATGGTATTTGAATAGTGCAGGTTTTATTATTGTGTTTTATTTTTAATACCAATGGTCTAGATAGGCCAAAGGGGAATGGTACAAAAGCAAATATGGTTTAACCCCTCCATATTTTGTGCCCGTACCAAATCAGACAACCTGGACCATGTGTTGTGTGTTGTTATATTTGTTTGTCTATTTACAGAGTAGTCAGGTCAGGTCTGGGCCACGTGTTGTGTGTTGTTACATTTGTTTGTCTATATACTCTGAGTAGTCAGGTCCAGATCATGTGTTGTGTGTTGTTATATTTGTTTGTCTATTTACTCTGAGTAGTCAGGTCCAGGCCATGTGTTGTTTATTGTTATATTAATTGTCTCTTTACTCTGAGTAGTCAGATCCAGACAATGTGTTGTTAGTTGTTATATTTGTATGTCTATTTACTCTGAGTAGTCAGATCCAGACCATGTGTTGTTTGTTGTTACATTTGTTTGTCTATTTACTCTGAGTAGTCAGGTCCAGACCATGTGTTGTGTGTTGTTATATTAATTGTCTATTTACTGTGAGTAGTCCGGTGCAGACCATGTGTTGTTTGTTGTTACATTTGTTTGTCTATTTACTCTGAGTAGTCAGGTCCAGACCATGTGTTGTGTGTTGTTATATTAATTGTCTATTTACTGTGAGTAGTCCGGTGCAGACCATGTGTTGTGTGTTGTTATATTTGTTTGTCTATTTACTCTGAGTAGTCAGGTCCAGACAATGTGTTGTTAGTTGTTATATTTGTTTGTCTATTTACTCTGAGTAGTCAGATCCAGACCATGTGTTGTTTGTTGTTACATTTGTTTGTCTATTTACTCTGAGTAGTCAGGTCCAGACCATGTGTTGTGTGTTGTTATATTAATTGTCTATTTACTGTGAGTAGTCCGGTGCAGACAATGTGTTGTTAGTTGTTACATTTGTTTGTCTATTTACTCTGAGTAGTCAGATCCAGACCATGTGTTGTTTGTTGTTACATTTGTTTGTCTATTTACTCTGAGTAGTCAGGTCCAGACCATGTGTTGTGTGTTGTTATATTAATTGTCTATTTACTGTGAGTAGTCCGGTGCAGACCATGTGTTGTGTGTTGTTATATTAATTGTCTATTTACTGTGAGTAGTCCGGTGCAGACCATGTGTTGTGTGTTGTTATATTTGTTTGTCTATTTACTGTGAGTAGTCAGGTGCAGACCATGTGTTGTGTGTTGTTATATGTGTGTCTATTTACTCTGAGTAGTCAGGACCAGACCATATATTGCTAGTTGTTGTATTTGTTTGTCTATTTACTCCAAGTAGTCAGGTCCAGACCATGTGTTGTGTGTTGTTAGATGTGTTTGTCTATTTACTTGGAGTAGTCAGGTGCAGAACAAATGTTAGTTTTAGTATGTCAGTGTTATGATTTAAAAATGGTAGGTTTCACATTTAGTGCAGTACTCTGATTACATGTATAGTTCAGTGAAGTTTAATGATGTGTCTCATGTTGTGTGTTGAACATCAGTGGTGTCTCATGTTGTGTGTCATGTTCTGTGTTGAACATCAGTGATGTGTCCTGATGTGTGTTGAACATTAGTGTTGTGTCATGATATGTCACATGTTGACTTTAAATGCATTAGTGTTATTTCATGCTATGTCTCCTATTTTGTATTGAAAGCAAATGTTGTGTCATAATATGTCTCATGTTATGTGATGAACACCAATGTTGTGTCATGATGGGGCTCATTTGTTGTGATGAACAACAGTTATGTTATGATGTAGCCTATGTTCTATGTTGATCTTCAATGCTCTGTTATTATGTGGTTCTTGTTCTGTAGTGAACACCAGTGCTGTGTCATGTATCAAATGTTCTGTGTTGAAAATCAGTGTTGTGTCATGGTGTTTTTCATGTTATGTGACGAACATCAGTTCTGTGTCATGATGTTTTTCTAGTTCTGTGTTGAGCATCAATGTCATGTATCTCATGTTCTCATGGTGAGTCCAATGTTCTGTGTTAGACACTAGTGCTGTGTCATATATCTCATGATCATGTTCTCATGGTGTGTCCAATGTTCTTTGTTGAACATAAGTGTGTCATATTCTGTGTAGTACACAAGTGTTGTGTCCAGGGTTGGCAAAAACCCGGGTTTTATGAGTATTGCCCAGCCCAGTGGGAAATACTGGGAAAACCCGGGTTTTACTGGGTTTTAGTGGGTAATACTGGGCAATACTGGGTAATATAAAATATTTGTCTGAATTTTAAAGAGGATTCAGTGATAAACACAAATACAGTACATTTAATAAGATATTTATACCATATTTTGTTTGTTTGGCATTTGCCTAGATTGGCAAACTGTAAATAGAAAGCAAATACATCATTTTTTTCAAATGAATATCATGAATATAGCTCCTATTAAGAATTAACATTTACATGTATTAAATAAACATCACATTTAAATAATATATATGCACTGTCACTAATTAATAAGTAATTATTCAGATTAGAACACAGATTTGTTTATGTAACTATAATCAGTCCTTTCAATTTTATAAGTGTTAATGGCATGACCCTGTAGGGTGTTTATTTAGCAATATAAATGTATAACAATTAAAATTAACAATTCACTTAAACACTGCAATAAAATGCATTTTTCAAAGTTTGGATTATTGAAACAATACTTGGTAATTAAAAGGTATCTTTAAATGTGCAAATCTTGTATTCTGCCTACATATAAAATTAATAGAGAAGAGAATGAAATTGAATATTCTAGAAAAATGACTGTCAACATGGTCAATGGTTATCTGTATAAAAAATATATATATTTAGCTGTTATACAATGAAACTATAATAAGTCTTTACTATATTGTGTTAAAATAAGCTTAAAAATCATATTGCCCAGTAATGCCCACTATTACCCATTTCTGGGAGTATTGCCCAGCCCGGGAAAACCAGGGTTTTCCCGCCCGGGAATTCCCGGGTGGGTAATACTTTGCCAACCCTGGTTGTGTCAGGATATGGTTCATGTATTGTGTTGACCATCAGTGCTGTGTCATGATGTGACTCACGTTTAGTGTTAAAAATAAACTGCAGTGTCCTGATGTGTTACATGTTCTGTGTATTACACCAGTGTTGTGTCATGATGTGTCTCATGTTCTGTGTTGAAAATCAGTGTTAAGTCATAATGTATCATGTTTTGTGTTGAACACCATTGTTGTGTCATGATAAGTTCACCTACTTTGTTACAAGTTTACCTACTTGAAATTCAATGTTACAAGTTTACCAACTTGATATTCAATGTTACAAGTTTACCTACTTGATAGTCAATGTTACAAGTTTACCAACTTGGTATTTAATGTTACCCGTTTACCTACTTGATATTCAATGTTACACGTTTACCTACTTGATATTCAATGTTACAAGTTTACCTACTTGATAGTCACTGTTACAAGTTTACCAACTTGGTATTCAATGTTACACGTTTACCTACTTGATATTCAATGTTACCAGTTTACCTACTTGATATTTAATGTTACAAGTTTACCTATTTGATAGTCAATGTTACAAGTTTACCTACTTGATAGTCAATGTTACAAGTTTACCTACTTGATAATCAATGTTACAAGTTTACCTACTTGATAGTCAATTTTCAAGTTTACCTACTTGATAGTCAATGTTACAAGTTTACCTACTTGATAGTCAATGTTACAAGTTTACCTATTTGATAGTCAATGTTACAAGTTTACCTATTTGATAGTCAATGTTACAAGTTTACCTACTTGATATTCAATGTTACAAGTTTACCTACCTGATATTCAATGTTTCAAGTTTACCTACCTGATATTCAATGTTTCAAGTTTACCTACTTGATAGTCAATGTTACAAGTTTACCTACTTGATAGTCAATGTTACAAGTTAACATATTTGATAGTCAATGTTACAAGTTTACCTACTTGATAGTCAATGTTACAAGTTTACCTATTTGATATTCAATGTTACAAGTTTACCTACTTGATATTCAATGTTACACGTTTACCTACTTGATAGTCAATGTTACAAGTTTATCTACTTGATAGTCAATGTTACAAGTTTACCTACTTGATAGTCAATGTTACAAGTTTACCTACTTGATAGTCAATGTTACAAGTTTACCTACTTGATAGTCAATGTTACATGTTTACCTACTTGATAGTCAATGTTACACGTTTACCTACTTGATAGTCAATGTTACACGTTT
Source organism: Mytilus edulis (assembly GCA_019925275.1). Taxonomy (NCBI): domain Eukaryota; kingdom Metazoa; phylum Mollusca; class Bivalvia; order Mytilida; family Mytilidae; genus Mytilus; species Mytilus edulis. The sequence continues at coordinate 21,676,555 of CM034362.1, forward strand.
ACCTACTTGATAGTCAATGTTACAAGTTTACCTACTTGATAGTCAATGTTACAAGTTTACCTACTTGATATTCAATGTTACAAGTTTACCTACTTGATAGTCAATGTTACACGTTTACCTACTTGATAGTCAATGTTACTGGTTTACCTACTTGATAGTCAATGTTACAAGTTTACCTACTTGATAGTCAATGTTACAAGTTTACCTACTTGATAGTCAATGTTACAAGTTTACCTACTTGATAGTTAATGTTACAAGTTTACCTATTTGATAGTCAATGTTACAAGTTTACCTACTTGATAGTCAATGTTACAAGTTTACCTACTTGATAATCAATGTTACAAGTTTACCTACTTGATAGTCAATTTTCAAGTTTACCTACTTGATAGTCAATGTTACAAGTTTACCTACTTGATAGTCAATGTTACAAGTTTACCTATTTGATAGTCAATGTTACAAGTTTACCTATTTGATAGTCAATGTTACAAGTTTACCTACTTGATAATCAATGTTACAAATTTACCTACTTGATATGCAATGTTAAAAAATTTACCTACTTGATAGTCAATGTAACTGGTTTACCTACTTGATAGTCAATGTTACAAGTTTACCTACTTGATAATCAATGTTACAAGTTTACCTACTTGATATGCAATGTTAAAAAATTTACCTACTTGATAGTCAATGTAACTGGTTTACCTACTTGATAGTCAATGTTACAAGTTTACCTACTTGATACTCAATGTTACAAGTTTACCTACTTGATAGTTAATGTTACAAGTTTACCTACTTGTTATTTAATGTTACAAGTTTACCTATTTGATAGTCAATGTTACAAGTTTACCTACTTGATAGTCAATGTTACAAGTTTACCTACTTGATAGTCAATGTTACACGTTTACCTACTTGATATTCAATGTTACAAGTTTACCTATTTGATAGTCAATGTTACAAGTTTACCTACTTGATAGTCAATGTAACTGGTTTACCTACTTGATATTTAATGTTACAAGTTTACCTACTTGATATTCACTGTTACAAGTTTACCTACTTGATATTCAATGTTATAAATTTACCTACTTGATATTCAATGTTACAAGTTTACCTACTTGATATTAAATGTTACAAGTTTATGTCTTGATAATCATTGTTACAAGTTTACCTACTTGATATTAAATGTTACAAGTTTACCTACTTGATAGTTAATGTTACAAGTTTACTTCTTGATAGTCAATATTACAAGTTTACCTGTTGATAATTAATGTTAGCTCCGTTCGCTAGGCAAAGCTTCAATTCTTCTACACTTCCTTTTGTAGCAACTTCAATAAGTTTCTGTAAGTAAGAAATAGAGTTTACATTTAACAGAATGTAAAGAGTGTAGTAACTTTTAAAAATGTTTTTCACGCTTTCGCCAGACAATAACTATTGAACACTCAAGAATGACCAATTTTTATTGGTTAATACAAGGAAGACATTGTACTCTTTAGTATACAATAATGTGACAAACAATAGTTGGGGTGGGGGTTGGGGTTGGGGTTGGGGGGAAATAGACCCAGAGGAAACCCTGCTTATGATTACATTGTATACTGTTCCTAAGTTTTGAAGAAGAAAAAGAATTTTTTTTAAACATTTCATCCTCACATAAAAAAGCTAATCTGAGTGAAAATTGTGTTTCAATATTTTGAATATAAACATGCAATTTATAACAACTTGGAAAGGAGCAGTGTAATATTTGTATGTTTGATGATATAATTTGTTTGACAGATTTACTTTGAATGTCTCTAAGCTTTCTTTGTTAAAAAAATAAAAGTTGTTTTTAATATTTTAGCCTAAAAACATATTTTCAATCAAGAAAAAGAAATTAATAAAAAGTGACTATTTAATGATCATGAAGCCTTTTTGTCTGTGGGGACATATTCAACACTTATGTGATTTTACAAGTGTTAATCACTACTTAATAGTTTAATGAGAAACACTAGGTAAGCTTGGGTAATTAATAGACCTTTTCAACATCTCTCGACACCTACAGTTGAGAACGACTACGACAGGTAAAATGTGATGGGTCGTCTCAAAAATTGAAAAAAATTGAGATCATTATTGATTTTATTGCTTTCAATCATTGACAATGATAAAACTTTCCTACAGAGTCCAAATAACATGTTTTTTTTTTTAATCTATTATAAAGAAAATGATAGACTTTAAGTCACATTTCATCTTTTAGACGTTCAGCTTCTAGCTGTCCTGGTTGAATTTGGAAAACGAAAAGAACAAATCATGTTTTATTGTAGTTGATATCTAATTAAACAATGATTATGTCAGTTGACAAGGGCGGCACATGTCTGTTAGTTTTTGGCCTTGGATGCCTCCATAATGTACTCAATACTTTGTATCATTTCAATTCACCAATTTGGTGTTCCACTTGAATTCTGTATTCACCAATCACTGCTTTAATGTTGTAACATTGAAACGAGGGGTCAATTATATTTTTTTTCAAAATTCATCAAGGAAAAACTTTACCTCGAACAAGATATCTTGAAGCGGAGAAGACTGTCGTTGATTAAAAAAAAAACACAAAAAAACAAAAAAAAAACGGGATATTTTCCTTCGACCTCAAAAATTAATGTGTAATTATGTAAAAATTGAATATGTACATCAACTAAGGTGAAGATCGGTGGAAAAACACACAATTGGTCGTGTTCACAAGTGTGATACGGATGGACGGTCCAGTATTCTTTTTCATTTTTGAAAAAAATCATAAAAGCTTTTACACCAACAAATTAAATCGTTGTTGGCATGCGGCAAATATTTGGCGAAAGACTCGCATAATCACAAAAGTGTATAATCAATTCAACATGAAATGTCGTGCAAATACATACGAAGTAAGAATATTATATGACAGAGATATATGTATGGTGGACGGATGCGGACGTTTCTCCTTTTCGTGTTTTCGGGGAAATCAGAAATCAAGAAAGCGAAAGCGAGAAATTGAGAAATCGGGAAATCGAGAAATCAGGAATTGGGAAATCGAGAAATAGAGAAAGCAAAAACGCAAAATCGAGAATTCATTTCACGTTTTCGTGTTTTCTCTTTCGTGTTTTGGCGTTTTTGCTTTCTTGAATTCTCGATTTCCCGATCTTATCTATTTTCCAATTTCTCGATTTCCTTATTTCTCGATTTCCCGATTTCCCGATTTCTCAATTTCTCGATTTTGCTTTCCCGATTTCTCGAATTCCCAATTTCGTGTTTGCAAAATGAAAGGAGAAGTCACGAAAACGTGAAAAGGCGAAATAAATGGCCAAAACCGGCCACCATACATATATTTATTTATTTGATATATATTCTTAAACTATATATATAGTCAAAACAGTATAAAACCGCCAATCCAATATGTTACGTAATGATAATCATGATGGTTTTTGTTTTTGAGACGACCCATCCATTTTACCTGTAAACTGTAGGTGTCATTAGTCGTTGTCGAGAGATGTTGAAAAGGTCTACTATAAATAGACCTCTTTTGAGCTCGTTACATTTCTGTCAAAACTTTTGTTTTAGTGAACATCATTCCTGCATTTAGGGGTCTTCATCACTTCTTTCCCATGTAAAGTGAGCACTTAAAAAGGAAACCTAGGATCACATTGTCTTGCTTTCGCGACATAAATGTTGCAGGATCGACAAAAATCATTTTACTGTTTGACTTTAAAGAAGAAAAAATCTTACCCCATTCCAATCTTCCATATTTCCTAAAATAAAAAAAGTAAGTGTATAAATCTGTTGAGTAATAATTGCCAGGGGAATTGTTTCTGCTAATTGAAAATTATCAACAACCACAACTCTGAAATGGTAAATACTGAAATGAGTGATAATGAGCCTCGCCTGTGTTTAGTGCTCAATAACATACCTTTAGCATTTCATAATGTATATACCATTTCAGTTGTTTTTTCTTTATCATCCAGATACCAACAAATCTTTTAATTTTCCCAATGATCAAGGACCATAACTCTAGAAAGGAACAAACCAAAATGACTGAATTAAAATTTCATCATTGCTTAAAGGTACAAAAAACTTTTCTGAATATTTTATGAAGTGGTTCTCTTTTTACCATCTGGAAACCCAATTCTGGTAAAAAGAAAGAAAGAGCTACCTACCTTCCCAACATGTACTAGTGTAGTTGTTAATTAATCATGGTGAACGAATATGAATTTTAATTTATTACACACGTGACTAATAACTTTCTACAGAATGTGTCATAAAATATTGACTATGTCCTTTTTATGATTATAAACATTCTGCTTTTTTGTGTCCTTTGTGTTAATTTAATATACCAATGTGCTCCCTTATTCAATAAGCAGGTCTTTTGTGGTAATCCTGCGGATTAGGAACTTCACCAAATACAGCCAAGGAGGGGGGTTTGTATAAATAATATGGTGCTACACCGGCAAATAAACATCAACAACTGATAGTCTCTTAAAAATGTGCATGTTTTTCTTTGATGTGATATCAAAAAGAGTTGGCCTTCCGTATTTTAACACCTTTTTTTTTTGATTTTTTTTATTCAAGTCTGACAATTCATTCATACATTAAAATGTTCAAACCCGCTGCAATTGTTTGCACCTGTCCTAAGTCAGGAATTTGATGTTCAGTAGTTGTCGTTTGGTTATATGGTTCATTATGTTTTCTCATTTCTTGTTTTTACTATAGATTAGACCTTGGTTTCCCAGTTTAACAGTATAAAACATTTGACTTTCTACCTTTAAACAAGTATTCCACATTCCAAACTAAAGACAAATTGAAAGAGTTGGTGAATTTGCTTCATAAAAAAGAATGGCCAACGTAGATACAAGTATCTTGTCTTTAGGGGGGATAAATCATACTTTGTAAAGAATCACTCTGATTCAAACAAAACATTCTTAAACCGATATTATCAATTGCTTGATTCTGATTTGCAACATATTGTAACGTGTGAAGGACGTGTTTTTCAACAACTGTCTGGCATCCCAATGGGAACAAACTGTGTCCCTCTACTGCCGACTTTTATCTTTTTATATTGAGGCAGTACTTAATCATGCAGGAATTCTTAGGAAGAAGATAGAAGTTAGCAATTCCTTTAACTACTTACCGCTATATAGATGACGTTCTTTACTTTAAACAATTCAAAATTGGTGACTATGTGGAACGCATCTTCCCATCGAATGGAGTAAAGGATACTACAATACAGTTTAAGGCGTTCATTCTTGACCATACATCTAATAATTGACAATGATGGTCGTTGGAAAACAAATTTTATTCTCACAAAGGAGATGATTTCAGCTTTTCAATTGTGAACTTTCCATTTCTAAGTACAACATTCACACATGCAAGATCAATACGGGGTATATTCTCCCAATTGATACGATATTACCGTGCTTGCGTTTCTATCATGATTTTTTTATAGAGGGTTACTGCGTCACAAGGAAGCTATTAAACCAAGAAGTTCCAATGGTGAAGTTGAAATTTTTCCCTTCGTAAATTTTACGGACGTCCATCACGTTGTTGACCGTTTATGGAATAACCGTTTCACAAATGATATCGGATTATGTTTTTCCTACGTCGTAACTACATTATCCCCTTCCTTTCATGAATGTGACACTACCGAATTAGACTATGTACCGATTGTAATAATAAGAACACGAGCGGTGCCACATTGAGCAGATCTGCTTACCCTTCCAGATCACCTGAGATCACCCCTAGTTTTTTGTGGGTTCGTGTTGTTTATCTTTAGTTTTACTATGTTGTTCATGTGTACTATTGTTATTTCTGTTTGTCATTTTTCATTTTTAGCCATGGCGTTTGTCAGTTTGTTTTGTTATGAGTTTGACTGTCCCTTTGGTATCTTCGTCCCTCTTTTTACACTATAATTTTTGGGCCCTTTATATTTGCTCAGTGATTAATGTGAGCAAGGATCCAAGTTTGAAGACCGTACTTTGACCTACTAGTAATGAATTTACTTATAAATTTGACTGGATGGAAAGTTGTCTCATTGGCAAATTTGTACCAAACATATCTTATATCATATAACAAGAATACTATTTGGTTGGCACAGATCATTTCACACAATTTTCATGCAGCTCATCAGTTTACAAAAGTATGACTAATCAAAGAGTGTATGGTACTTGACAAAGGACAAGTTACTGCACAGCTTTCAACAATGAGAAGTGAATACCTTAGTTACCTATACCCTTTTATCTTTACATGTGTACTAGTATTCAGAATATTTTAAGTCTATACAAAATTATATACTCTTTTCTCATGAAATCAACAAAGTATTAAACAAAACAATCCATATTTTAATAAAAAACCATCATTTTGGTTACTGATCCAGGTTTTCAACTGTTGACTTCAGCTTTATGACGATAGAAAGGCAAAGCAGCAGCAAATATAAATTTTTAATGATGGGTTAACTGGACAATGGATTGACCCATCAGCCTCCCAAACATGAGACGGAGTTTTACAATATGACAAAATAAGATTTTTCAATAAGGCAGAATCATTCAAAACCCCAAAGGAACTAGCAAATTCTTTATAAATATATCATGTGTGTGGAAATATTATTTGTGAGCTCTTGTCCCTGGGAAAGTATAATTGTAAATTTTACTTGTGCGGAAAAAAATTTACTTGCCCTGAATTTTCCCAAAAAATAATTAAAGTAATTCAATATAAGCTTGTATGATTCTTAAAAGTGTTTTGAAGCAAAATAAATGATGTTTGTGATATTTTTGTATATATAAAATGAGGTATGGGGTAAAACATCAATGACATTTCTTCACTGGAGAGCCAGGGGAAAGCTATGACATCTAGAATTTTTTTATTCTGTTTTCTTTTTTATATTCACCGTCTTTCTCTGCCTGCATTTTCTGTTTTTTACTTGACTCATCAAAATTATTTTCGTTCCTTTTGTCTTGATTACCCGATGCATCTGATTTTAGCAGCTTTTATCCATCTCGATAGAAACTCAGTCGAGAAAAATTAAAATGACACCTCCCTTGGATAAGGCATAAATCTTAATAGACGATTACTGGTAAATGGACAAAGATAACGTAATGTTTATGATAACTGGGTATGCATACTTATTATTTTTTTATTTTGGTAATTAATCTACTTCCTGTTTTATTTAATTCATGAACATTGCTGTTTTGACTTGAATATGTTTTTCACATGATGATCATAGGTAACCTTAGCGATTTTCAAAGTTCTTAGGTGACTTAAATTGTCATTTCGCAGGCAAGATTATGGCCTGAATAGGTTTCGATTAACAAAATAATATATCTTACTAAGCTGTGAAAATAATTCTATATTTTTTATTAAATTGAATTTAGTTCAGTGTTATTTTTTACTTGTCCAAAGGCAAGCCAGACAAAAAAATTTACTTGTTAGGTTGTTCAAATGTACGAGCTGGGGAAAGCATTTCCACATCCTGCCATACATAAACATGGTGAACACCACCAACTTAATTAAAAACAAAAAGTAAATGAAATAAAACAAGTAAAACTGTGAGCTACTGCTCACTGATGATACCCCCGCCGAAATATTTCGGTAAACAGGAAGTTGTCAAGTGATGAATCTGAAAACACATTACACGGTATAACTGACTTATATAAACCCTGAAACCAAATTTCAGAATTCCTTGTCAAGTAGTTCCTGAGAAAAATGCGACAAAAATTTTCAACTTGGCTATTATGTGTAAAATGATACAAGTGTTCAGTAAACAGGAAGTTGTCGAGTGATGAATCTGAAAACGCATCACACGGTATAACTGACTTATATAAACCCTGAAACCAAATTTTAGAAATCTTGTCAAGTAGTTCCTGAGATAAATGCGACGAAAATATTCATGGGACGGACGGACTGACTGACAGACTGACGGACTGATGGACTGACAGAAGGACAGACAGAGGTAAAACAGTATACCCCCCTTTTTTCAAAGCGGGGGAATAATAAAATAAATAAAGTATGACCCTTTTGAAAATGTTTTTCAACGTAACATAAGACGTGGTATGATTGCCAGTGATGCATGTCTCCACCAGAGACCAAATGACATAGAAGTTAACAACTAAAGGTCACCTCACAGCCTTCAACCGATAATTTACAAGGCTTGATAGATATAGGAAGATGTGGTGTGAGTGCCAATGAGACAACTCTCTATCCAAATAACAATTTAAAAAGTAAACCATTATAGGTTAAAGTACGGCCTTCAACACGGAGCCTTGGCTCACACCGAACAACAAGCTATAAAGGGCCCCAAAATTACTAGTGTAAAACCATTCAAACGGGAAAACCAATGGTCTAATCTATATAAACAAAACGAGAAACGAGAAACACGTATATATTACATAAACAAACGACAACTACTGTACATCAGATTCCTGACTTAGGACAGGTGCAAACATTTGCAGCGGGATTAAACGTTTTAATGGATCCAAACCTTCTCCCTTTTTCTGAAACAATAGCATAACATCACAACATAGAAAAACATACGATAAAATATCAATTGGCAGACTTAACTCAATCAAAAAACATATGATTACACAATGAACGAATAAATTTGATCTGCAATATCTGAATACAAATGCACAGTTAATTAAATATTAGAGACAAACATTCATGACCAAAAAGCTAACAAACAAATTCAAACACACTGAGAAATATTTAACCAATCAATGTTCACTTTAGAAAAATACCGTTTTTTTATAATCTTGAAGTTTATACAAATGTTGTAAGAATAAGTGGAAAATTGAAGATATTACAAATAATCAAAGCTGATGTACAGACAAGATCCATATAAATAAAAAATAACAAAAAAGCATTATAAACAGTATCAACAGGTCAAATTAACAAGAAAATACGATTTGAGAGTACTCGCAGTTACTGACAGCTAGTTAAAAGCCAAAACCAATTAATAGTAAAAAATCATGCATCAGAGACTAAAATCGACTAAAACACATCACAGGGATTTAGTATTTTAACGTCATTAATAGTCAAAGAAAACATGACTTGTGCAATGCCAAAAATAAATGTATCGACAGGTAGTAGTATAGTGAAGAGCGACTTCTATAGAAATAAAAGTTAACGTGTCTGTGTCTCTATACATCTCGCCTCAAAAGATAATGAAATTTAGTTATGTTTTAATTTGACAAAATCAATATTAGTGCCAATGTGAACTATATTCAGAGATCTAATTACAATATTGGTACGATAACCCTTACTTATAAGTTTGTTTAAAGGTTCGATGAGTTTACAAGGATCACATAGTGATTTCCTCGCTTTAAGTACAATATTACCATAAAATTTAGGATGTGAAATACCATTTTTAATAAGCTTTCTACAGGTATAGCCAAATTTACTTATCAAATCTTTGTATCTATGAAAGAATTTAGTAAAAGTTTTATGTAATTTATGGTATCGAAATCCCTGACACAACAATTTACCAGTGATGCATTGATTACGTTCGTTAAAATCTATGACATCAGAACACACACGGGCAAACCGAACGAGTTGCGATATATAAACACCGTATGATGGAGCCAAAGGCACATCGCCGTCTAAAAAAGGAAAATTAACAATAGGAAATGAAAAATCGTCTCTTTTGTCGTAAATTTTAGTGTGAAGTTTCCCGTTTGAAATTGAAATGTCTAAATCTAGAAAAGGACAACATGTATTATCGTTTCGTGTGTATGTGAGTCCTGACGGCATTCAAATAAGAATCGAGTTGACCTCCAAAAACTGCTGACTGTTATATAAGCGATATAAACATTAATATAGATAAAAATAGATAGATAGCTAATTCATGCCCACAGCCATTTTCTATAAGTACGCTTTAAAATTTGCTAAAAAGAATGTTAAGTCCTGGACCATGTAGAACATTTGAATTTTCAAGTGAAAGGCCCTCCTCAAGAAATGTAATGCTACTGAAAAAAGCACTAACGTAAAGGATGGGTGGCCTTGGATATTTGTTTTCCAATTTCAAAGGTTTCCTCTCAGAAATGAAAGGGCCCAGATCATTGGGCCCAAACAAATCAAACCCTTGAAAAGTATGTAAGTGTGTGTTATATTGCTATAAAGGCCTTCACTAAAAGCCCTTTTCGAATATGGCACTAGCCTATGCTCTGAGACCCTAGCATAACTTGGACTGAGACAAAAATATCTGCGTCGCTGCATGCAAATACTGTGAATTCACAAAACACAGAAAATAGGTCATAAAAGGGCAATAACTCAAATAAGGAGTCATCTGATGATTTCAGTCATGTTTGACTTATATGTAGATTTGTCTGTCTGATAATTTTTGCTTTTTAAAGTTCCTGCCTATCTATTATAGTTTGGAAAATAATCGGCGGAAATGAAAACCAGGTGCTCCGCAGGGCGCAGCTTTATACGACCGCAGAGGTCGAACCCTGAACAGTTTGGGCAAGTATGGACAAAACATTCAAGCGTGATACAGCTCTGAATTTGGATTGTGATCAAATTTTTGACAATACATGGTTTTTTTTTACACAAAACAAATGTCAAGATTTTACAAATCAATTAAAGATTTCTTCTTCAAACTTTTTAAATCTAAAATTAAATAGTTAACACAGCATAGGTTTCTGACACAGAATGAATGTGGTCTAATGAACTTAAAAGGTTTCTTTTGCCTTTGAGCAATTCACTATGCTGTTGAATATTAATCCTCTCAAAAAATGTTTGAAGAAATTTTCTTTTTATTTATGAAATCTGAAATGAGAAAAATTTAAACCCCCCCCCCCCCCTTTTTTTTTCACATCCCCGTTTCCCTTTTTCCAAAACTGATATCAATTCAAATTTCTAATGGAGTTTGCAACATTAACTACTCTTTTAAATACATCATAAAATATTAAATGTAAAATAAAGTGCTTGTTATCACTGAATTGGTAGTAAAAGTGAATATACATTGTTTATTGTATAACACAATAAAAAAACTTCATCAGAAACATTTTATATTGGCAAATTTCCAATGAAGTTATTTACATAAAGTTATTGGCAAATAAAAATAGAAAATGACATCATAGTCATGTCTGGCAAATGTCCAACATACACTATCTAAAAACATTTTAGATAAGATAAGGAAAAAAAGCTTCATCAGCAACATTTTATATTGGCAAATTTCCAAGGAAGTTATTTACATAAAGTTATTGGCAAATAAAAATAGAAAATGACATCATAGTCATGTCTGGCAAATTTCCAACATATATTATCAACTACTATTCTATACAAAGAAAGATAACTCCAATTGAAAATTAATTGCTATTGGACAATATTGTGCAATTATATATTTCTTGCTATTGTGCAATACTGTGCAATTGAAAATTTCTTGCTATTGCACAATACTTGATATGGAATCCTGATTTGGACCAACTTGAAAACTGGGCCCATAATCAAAAATCAAAGTACATATTTAGATAAAGCATATCAAATAAGCCCAAGAATTTAATTTTTGTTGAAATCAAACTTAGTTTAATTTTGGACCCTTTGGACCTTAATGTAGACCAATTTGAAAACTGGACCAAAAATTAAGAATCTACATACACAGTTAGATTTGGCATATCAAAGAACCCATTTATTCAATTTTTGATGAAATCAAACAAAGTTTAATTTTGGACCCCCATTTGGACCAACTTGAAAACTAGGCCAATAATCAAAAATCTAAGTACATTTTTAAATTCAGCATATCAAAGAACCCCAAGGATTCAATTTTTGTTAAAATCAAACTAAGTTTAATTTTGGACCCTTTGGACCTTAATGTAGACCAATTTGAAAACAGGACAAAAAATTAAGAATCTACATACATAGTTAGATTCGGCATATCAAAGAACCCCAATTATTCAATTTTTGATGAAATCACACAAAGTTCAATTTTGGACCCTTTGGGCCCCTTATTCCTAAACTGTTAGGACCAAAACTCCCAAAATCAAACCAAACCTTCCTTTTATGGTCATAAACCTTGTGTTTAAATTTCATAGATTTCTATTTACTTATACTAAAGTTATTGTGCGAAAACCAAGAATAATGCTTATTTGGGCCCCTTTTTGGCCCCTAATTCATAAACTGTTGTGACCTCAACTCCAAAAATCAATCCAAACCTTCCTTTTGTGGTCATAAACCTTGTGTTAAAATTTCATTGATTTCTATTTACTTATACTAAAGATATTGTGTGAAAACCAAGAATAATGCTTATTTGGGCCCTTTTTTGGCCCTTAACTCCTAAACTGTTGGAACCAAAACTCCCAAAATCAATCCCAACCTTCCTTTTGTGGTCATGAACCTTGTTTCAAAATTTCATAGATTTCTATTCACTTAAACTAAAGTTATAGTGCGAAAACCAAGAAAATGCTTATTTGGGCCCTTTTTGGCCCCTAATTCCTAAAATGTTGGGACCAAAACTCCCAAAATCAATCCCAACCTTCCTTTTGTGGTCATAAACCTTGTGTTAAAATTTCATAGATTTCTATTCACTTTTACTAAAGTTAGAGTGCGAAAACTAAAAGTATTCGGACGACGACGACGACGCCAACGTCAGTGTTTTCCCTAGGTTATTCATGCATGGCGGTACCGCTACGCATAAAATTTCGGCCGCCATGCATTTATCATACCCGCTATGCATCCCGCTATGAGTGAAATTTTTATTATCTTATAATATGAAGTGACAATTGACAAAACTCTACAGGTGTTTCAAACTCACTGGACTGATAATTGATCGTAATTAGATGCAACGCTCTGATTTTACAACCACGTTGATTAGATCATGGAAGTAATATTAGCCAATATTACTTCCATGATTAGATAGAACAACATTCAAGACTTCGATTGCATAATAGAAATCGGGAGTTCAAATTGTTTTAATGATAAATATTATAGCCTGATACAGCTTCCAAATATCCTTCCGTGAAAAAATAAAAAGTAAACCTTTTGCAGTATAAATTTTAGGTTTTGAAATCATGTCTGATATCGAAATATTTATATCAAACGCAGTTGATTAGTTGTAACAGAGAATACACATCATGATGTAACTTTGACCTTTGTAGCAGAGTTCAAAAAATTTATGGGTCACTGAATATTCACAATTCAGATCGTTTTTGTTTTGATGTTTTTATTTTTGAAACTGATCTTTCAAACTAGTTTTAATCCAGAAGAAAGTAAAAACATTGCTTGACTGTACCTTAAGTTGAATATCTATATCCAAATTAAATTAATTAACACTGTAATCCATGATCACAAATTAAATGCTTTGTTTATAATTGTTGAAAGCCATGTGCCTTTTGGCGGGAAAATTCGGGAAACCCCTTATTAACAGGAAACAGTTACATTTCATTGTTATTTATAGACAGTAGGAATTTCATTTTGGAAATCATTTTGATTATCTGCTAAGATTTATTCATGAAAAATTAATAATTTCTTGGGGTGAAACTGATAATACTTTTTTTATGAAAATAATTTACATCTAGGGGTATGGAAAGGGGGGCTGTTTTTTTTTGTTTTTTTTTCAATAATATTACAAATATATATAAAGTTCACCAGTCTGAAAATACATGGTTAAATGGATTTTAATTCTGAAAAACTCATGTTTATTTAATTCCTTTATTATTTCCATCATAATCAGAAACAAGCTACATGTATAAGGTATTTTAAACATATATTTTTGGCTTTTATATAAGAACATTCAAGACTATTAATATGTATGTACCTGTAGTAAAAACAAACCTGGTATAGCCTAAAAAAATTCTACAGGGCCCTTGAAAAAACTTTTGGATCCAGTCTGGCCTTGAGTGAAAATGTTAAGTATTGTTCCTGACTGCATGTATTGCAGATTTATGTGAAGTTTTTAAACTGACATGCACAATTCATTTCACAAATGTAATAAAAATAATTCTACAAAACAACGCTGCGCATCGCGTTGCAAATTCATCTTAGACCCACCATGCATCAAGAATTTTCTAGGGAAGACACTGCAACGTGATAGCAATATACGACGAAAAAATTTTCAAATTTTGCGGTCGTATAAAAAGTCAGTAAAATTTGACATTTAAGTGCAATGACTCCTTTAAGAAGTCGTCTGACAGTTTTGATGTAAATAAACAGCAGGCAGTTCTCAACACTCTTAAAATTTCTGTCCTTTTTCAGATTTTCTCTATGCAAAGCATTTTTTCAGATCATGATAGACACAACTTATATTTTACACCAATGTTCTAGGTTTAGCCACTCTAATGATGATTAAGGTCAAGTTTGGTTTAATTTGTCCCAGTAGTTTCAGAGGAGAGGATTTTTGTAAAATTTAACAACACCAACGATAGACAACTGACGCTAAGTGATGAGTATGCCAGGTGAACTAAAACATATATATGATACAATACATGCTAATTTGATGAAAACTGAGGTCAGCTAAATTTATTAGTAAGAAAGTGCCATCGTCTAAAGCAGATCTCTGAAAAATATTTCTAAATCATATTTACTTGTTTAAGCCTGATATATGTAAAATATATGAATCACTTCAAAATACTTTATCGGTACTTCTTTTTTCAGTAACTGTTGTGATATACAGTGACACCAGGGTAAACCGAACCCTGATAAAACCGAATTTCAGTTTAAACCGAACAATTTTCAAAGTCCCACAAAATTTACCTATCAATTAACGTTAATCTAACCTGAAAAAACCGAACCCTGTCAACACCGAATTCCGAACGATTTTTGAAGGCTCGATAGTAAATATGTATTTAAAAATTACCTGTCAAAATCGATCGATAGCAATCAAAACAAAAAAGTGTTTTTAATTATTTGCATGATTTCATTAAACAAACACAGGATGACAGAGTATCCCCAAGGGTATTTGAGGTTAAATTAACTGGTGAATTGTTATGACAAACTAATTAGCATGTTTGTGTCCATGTATTCAGTGATCAAATGATTTATGTTGTAAAGAAACGTTAAACTGGTCAGCTGCCCCCATCGCCGAAAATGACAAGAAAGGAACTTTCTCTTAGATCAATTAAATGCACGTCACTCAAATAATTATCGTGACTGCCATTCTGTAGCTAAACTGTTTAATTAAGTAATAGTTTTAAAGTTTTAAAGCCTTTCACTGGATTAGGAAGTCATGCAACACGACAAGGTCAATGGCTTTCGATTGCCGGATTCCCTTTAGAGGCCCTATATATTTGATTTGGATGCTCCTGAAGACTTCTGTAAGCTATTTAACAACGATAAAGTCCGAGAATAAACTAGACACAACTGGACCCCTGCTGTTGTTTCACTCTTATCGTGTTGCGAAGTATTAGTCAGCGGGTGGCAAGTTTAGTCCGAGAACTTGTGTGTACAATGACGATCTCGACTCAACTACGGAATCGTCATTTGACAGTGACTTGGAATATGAATTGGTCAGTGAATTAATGAATTAGAAAATAATTATAAAAAGCAAAATTGCTCCACGTTGACATCATTGAACGATTTATACATTGTAGTTTCACAGCGACGAGCGTGATTGACGGAGTGGCGTTTGATTTATAAACAAAAATGTAGCAATAGGTCTATCTTTATATACTTATATGTTTACGTTTACATCTATATCATCACGAAAATAAATAGTCGTCTGTTGTGTCACCTATTATCCCTTGTCAGTAAGTGCCAACATTATTTTGGTGTCAACTTCCGTTTACCTCTACAATCCGAATACCTGTGAAAATCGAACAAAACACAAAGTCCCGTGGGTGTTCGGTTTGGGCAGGTTTCACTGTATATGAATTTTTCTTTATCTTATAAACATATCAATGTTTGTAATATTTCCTGTTTCAACAAAATAACTATGAACAATAAAGGTATATTTTTTAATTATTTCATTAACATGAATAAACCCTTACTTATATGGCCAGCGTCATGAAAATCTAGACCTTGTCATTTGAAGATATTATGTATTTATTGACTATATATTGACTTCTACATATTTCCTTGCTTTATATAGTTCTTGATTTGTTGGGTTGCGTTCTCATCAATATATACTGTTGAAATATTGCGGGAGTTATAATGTTGTGTTGTATCTGTTTAATATAGGGTTGATATCAGTGTGATGTACACAATGTAGCTTTAGCACTCATTTTTTTCTATCCTTTACCAAAAGTTCACACATATGTTTAAAAATGAGAATGGAAATGGGGAATGTGCCAAAGAGACAACAACCCGACCATAGAAAAAAACAACAGCAGAAGGTCACCAACAGGTCTTCAATGTAGCGAGAAATTCCCGCACCCGGAGGCGTCCTTCAACAGGCCCCTAAACAAATATATACTAGTTCAGTGATAATGAACGCCATACTAATTTCCAAATTGTACACAAGAAACTAAAATTAAAATAATACAAGACTAACAAAGGCCAGAGGCTCCTGACTTGGGACAGGCGCAAAAATGTGGCGGGGTTAAACATGTTTGTAACCTATCTATTTTTCAAGAAAAATAATTTTGCAATGATGTTATGTTCGTGTGTGTCTCATCTACTATAAAATATTGGTCTTGGGTATTATGAATGTTGAAACTATTTAGTTGATTATCTCCCTTATAGAGTTTGAATATTTTACATTGGAAACAAATTTCAGTATTAAAATGATCCTATATAGTTCACATATGATGTACTTACCTATAACAACAGCCTGCCTGGACAGGGATCAAATCCACTGGACAAGGATCAACTTGACTGGACAGGGAACAAATCCACTGGACAAGGTTCAACTTGACTGGACAAGGATCAACTTGACTGGACAACTCCGACAAGGAATAACTTGACTGGACAGGGATTGACTTGACTGGACAGGGATCAAATAAATACTGATGATCTATGTTTAAAATGAGAATATGAATGTTTTTATTTCAGGTTGGAATATAATTATAACATATTATAAAGATGCTTGTCTATCATTGTCTATTGTTTGATACAAATTTGACCTCTTTCATTGATTGGATGCTGTCTCATTGATATAGACCTCTGAACCTTCACTTCTACAAGATGTTTTAGGGTCTTGTTTATTACATAAATAACCAGATGCTCTGCAGGGCGCAGCTTTATACGACCACAGAGGTTGAACCCTGAACGATTGGGGCAAGTATGGACACAACATTCAAGCTGGATTCAGCTTCTAAATTCAGATTGTGATTAAATAGTTGACACAGCATAGGTTTCTGACACAGAATGAATGTGGTCTAATGAACTTAAAATATTAAAATGTAAAAAAAGTGCTTGTTATCACTGAATGGTAAAGATTGTTTTAATTTATCAGAGGTAGTATAAGTGAATATACATTGTATATTGTATAAAACAATGATTTAAGTTGATTCAACTACTATTCTGGACAAAGAAAGATAACTCCAATTGGAAATTTCTTGCTATTGCACAATGTTGTGCAATTAGATATTTCTTGCTATTGCGCAATACTGTGCAATTGAAAATACTTGCTATTGCACAATACTGTGCAATTGAATAAAATTGAGAATGGAAATGGGGAATGTGTCAAAGAGACAACAACCCGAAGATTTCTTGCTATAGCGCAATACTGTGCAATTGAAAATTTCTTGCTATTGCACAATACTGTGCAATTGAAGATTTCTTGCTATTGCTGAATACTGTGCAATTGAAAATTTCTTGCTATTGCACATACTCAATGTAATAATTTTGGATCCTGATTTGGATCAACTTGAAAACAGGGCCCACATAGATGCCAACCCCCTTTTGACACAATCAGTAACAAACTATCAAATTTTCCGTATTTTTGAAAAGTTTTCAGTGATCATTCATAAACGTGCATTTACCAATAAAAATTACTGACGAGTGGTTGCAAAGTGATGTACACTAAAATTTGTCATTTAACATGTTGTCTGTAGTATGTATTCCATTCATTAATTGTTCAGATGTTCTCGACTCAAACATTTTTGTTTTGTCAAGGAGAAGTAGAGAAAGCGGGAAAGCTACTTTATAAAATGCAAGTTTGCCTCTTCGGAAGTCAGTTAGTTACCCAACAATAGGTTGATAACTCCCGAGAAACCGGAAGCATTACATTGGCGTTTCCTAAATACTGGACCAGGACGGAAAAGTAATGATAAAAATCCGCGTTTTACAAAATTGAACGTCGATGATTGGGAATCCGTAACTATTCGACTTTGACCGTAAAAGCGTAGTTTTTATCGCAAAATCGGAAAAACTACGGAAAAATCGTAATGGTTGGCATCTATGGGCCCATAATCAAAAATCTAAGTCAGTGTTCCAGCTAGGCCGTTTTCAGAGGGTGCGGCGCCCGCCCTTTCCAGAGTGCCGCCCTGTGTCCTTTTTACAGTTTCCAGGGCGCCCTGCCTTTTTGAAGATCGATTTTATATTAATTTGTTCATATTAATAAGATACGCTAATTACTAAATTTACCTGGGGAAAATTTTATGACTTTGTTTACGACCCCAAGCTAATCAACGGTTACAACTGGTGTCATAATCTGTTGTTGTAGGTAATCCGTTTAATATCGGATAGGTCATTAATGATCATCAACATTAATTCATTCAAATAGAATCGGTCAAGTCGGCAATTATCTTTGAAGAAATGTGCATACAACAACTTGGGCACAATTTGCAATTTTTACCGTAGTTTCATGGAGGAAAGGTAATGACAGAAAGTTAAAAACTGTAATAAACTCGTTGAAGACATTGTTTTACTTGTTTTCCGTGAAATAAACAGGAAATTCAGACATATTTGTCATTGACTGCCCTTATTTTTTATACGAAAATATCTAAATCGGCCGCCATATTGTGATCATATTTACATCATATTAACGTACTGTTTATAATCCTCCAAAGAAGGAGCACACCCGAATAAAGAAAGATAACTCAATCTGATTTTTTTCCTAGCATTGAGTAACCCATTTACATATTCTAAAATATGTCTACATACTTCTTGCTTAAGAATATATATGTTTAGGTATTTTGAGTTATGGGAAAAGTTAAAGAGGGTCTTAGTAGCAGTGTTGGTAGGGTGCCTTGGTCATCTTTTTCTGTATTCTTTATTTTTGATACAACTTTTCACTTTTGCTATATATCCTAACATTGTGTATTTACTGAGCACAGCTGTTTTGGGCTGTATTGCTATTAGGCCAACTAAAATTAATTAGTAGATTTTCATCCAAATTTTTTTTTTAAATGGGGCGGGTGGGAGGATTTTATTTTTTAAATTTTATTTCATATGAAACCTTCTTGTCACGTGTTATTCATATATGCAAGTGTAATAATAACCTTATATCATGTAAATACATGCATAAGGTATTTTGTATGATTTTTCAAATGCTTAATATAAAAAAGAAGATGTGGTATGATTGCCAATGAGACAACTGTCCACAAGAAACCAAAAAATGACACATACATTAACAACTATAGGTCACTGTACGTCCTTCAACAATGAGCAAAGCCCATACCGCATAGTCAGCTTTAAAAGGCCCGATATGACAATGTAAAACAATTCAAAAGAGAAAACTAACGGTCTCATTTATGATTCCGATAACAAAAAGACACTAGGAACAGATCTGAGAGTACTCCCAGTTATCTGACAGCTAGTTCAAAGCCACTAACAACTAATAAAAAAATCATGCATCTAACACTAAACTATCAATCCGTTCACATCCAACATCAAAATACTTTAAATACATATCTCTGATTGGCCACCACTGTTCTACATGTAATTGCGGCTTTAGAAACCTATTTTATAGTAAACAGCAGAAACATGGAGAAATGCTCTCTTCAGTTGGACTACCTACACCAACTTTATTTTGCTTTCTAAGCAATCGTTTGTTGTCCTAATAAAATGAAGCAAATGCATTGGTATGCAACAAAAGTATTATAAGTACAGAATAAAATGAAAACTCAAACAGTGTTGAAAAATAAGATTGGTCCTTTTAAATATGCAAGATGCGAATATAATTACAATGTAGAACACCGACTATTGTGGGTATTGGGACAGATGATGTTTGCTGTTTGTCTACAAAAATCGGAAGGCATGGCTAAATCTAAATCTAAGGGCTTGCAATAAATTGATAAATTAAAAATGCGTATGTTTGTCGACTTTCTGAACTCAATATACGGTCACCAATCTAACAAGTTCATGTTTGTGTTAATTCCTTTATTCCAGTCATGATTTTTTGTACCAATGTGTTCCACGATTCTTACGCTTTTGGGTTTCATTCACAGTCCAAATTTCTTGACACACAGTTATTGTATAAATATAATAAAATCCAAGGTGTTCTATTAAATAACAAACATTTGTGACATACGGCGATTTGCGTTCTTGGACACAGCGTATTACTCGTAACCCGAATATTTCATGCCTTTCTCGTAATCAATCTCTACTCTCGGTAAATGATGTTGTCATCATAGATCAGCAGAATATATCGACTTAATAATTTAGTAAGAATACTCTAAGAAATACGAAAACCGAAATTGAGAAACAGGAAGTTTGATTGAAACGAAATTATCGACGGTTACCGGTAACGGAAATGAACAAAATCCGGAAATCGTAATTTTTTCAAAAATAAAAAAAATCGGGGCGGGAAGATTTCAGAGGGGCGGGCGGGGATGAAAATCTATCAATTAATTTTAATTGGCCTTAAGCACAGCAGGGGTAAAAAGGTTAAACTGGTAAAATGTGACAGACCATAGAAACAGAATGAAACAGGTCACCTTTTAAAACATACTGCATATAAAGCTCAACTGTGCCAAGCAATGATCTAAACACTTGTGTGACAAGCTGCTTGACAAGTTTTTCGGCCTAAAAAGTAGAAAGATAGAGTTCTATATGGGCTAATGATGTTGTTTTTGTATAACCTGTGATTCAACAAATAAACACAATGTTTGATTAATATCTTTTATTAAAACATGCCCTTTTCATATTATCATATCACGCGTTAAATGCCCTTTTTCAGGATTGGCACCCTGCCCTTTTGAAATCCTAGCTGGAACACTGTAAGTACATGTTTAGATTCAGCATATCAAAGAAGCCCAAGAATTCTATTTTTGTTAAAATCAAACTTAGTTTAAATTTTGGACCCTTTGGACTTTAATGTAGAACAATTTGAAAACGGGACCAAAAATTAAGAATCTACATACTCAGTTAGATTTGGAATATTAAAGAACCCCATTTATTCAATTTTTGATGAAATCAAACAAAGTTTAATTTTGGAACCCGATTTGGACCAACTTGAAAACATTTTCAATTTTTGCAGTCGTATAAAAACTACTGTGTTGTGATATTTTGAATGTAAAATATATCTGTTAATTATCTCCCCCTGTCAGAGTTAAAATTCTACATTCGCATCTTTTTTTAAACAAATTTCAGTAGTAAATGATTCTATCTAGTTCACATACAATTAAACTTACCTATAACAGGAAGTCAACTGGCAAGGATCACATTGACTGGACAATGGTCACACGTACTGGACATTGAACATAAGGCCTGGACAATTATCAAATAAAAAACAATAATCATGATAATAGACATTATAGATGTTCAAACTGAAAATATAAATGAAACCAGGTGCTACGCAGGGCGCAGCTTTATACGACCGCAGAGGTCGAACCCTGAACAGTTGGGGCAAGTATGGACAAAACATTCAAGCATGATACAGCTCTGAATTTGGATTGTGATCAAATTTTTGACATTACATGGTTTTTTTTTACACAAAACAAATGCCAAGATTTTACAAATCAATTAAAGATTTCTTCTTCAAACTTTTTAAATCTAAAATTAAATAGTTGACACAGCATAGGTTTCTGACACAGAATGAATGTGGTCTAATGAACTTAAAAGGTTTTTTTTTGCCTTTGAGCAATTCACTATGCTGTTGAATATTAATCCTCTCAAAAAAATGTTTGAAGAAATTTTCTTTTTATTTATGAAATCTGAAATGAGAAAAATTTAACCCCCCCCCTTTTTTTTCACATCCCCGTTTCCCTTTTTCAAAACTGATATCAATTCAAATTTCTAATGGAGTTTGCAACAATAACTACTCCTTTAAATACATCATAAAATATTAAGATGTAAAAAAACTGCTTAATATCACTGAATGGTAAAGATTATTTAAATTTATCAGTTGGTAGTAAAAAGTGTATATACATTGTATATTGTATATAACAAAGATTTAAGTTGATTCAAGACAAAGAAAGATAACTCCAATTAAAAAAAAATTGTTGCTATTGCACAATATTGTGCAATAGGATATTTCTTGCTTACTATTCTGGACAAAGAAAGATAACTCTAATTAAAAAAAAATTTGCTATTTCACAATATTGTGCAATTAGATATTTCTTGCCATTGCACAATACTGTGCAATTGAAAAGACTTGCTATTGCACAATACTTAATATAATAATTTTAGATCCTGATTTGGACCAACTTGAAAACTGGGCCCATAATCAAAAATCTAAGTACATGTTTAGATTCAGCATATCAAAGAGGCCCAAGAATTCAATTTTTGTTAAAATCAAACGTAGTTTAATTTTGGACCCTTTGGACTTTAATGTAGAATTTGAAATTTGAAAACAGGACCAAAAATGAAGAATCTACATACACAGTTAGATTTGGCATATCAAAGAACCCCAAGGATTCAATTTTTGATGAAATCAAACAAAGTTTAATTTTGGACCCTTTGGACCTTAATGTAGACCAATTTGAAAACTGGACCAAAAAACTTCAATAATCAAGAATCTAAGTACATTTTTAGATTCAACATATCAAAGAACCCAACCGATTCATTTTTTGTCAAAATCAAACTAAGTTTAATTTTGGACCCTTTGGACCTTAATGTAGACCAATTTGAAAACGGGACCAAAAGTTGAGAATCTACATATACAGTTAGATTCGGCATATCAAAGAACCCCAATTATTCAATTTTGATGAAATAAAACAAAGTTTAATTTTGGACCCTTTGGGCCCCTTTTTCCTAAACTGTTGGGACCAAAACTCCCAAAATCAATACCAACCTTCCTTTTATGGTCATAAGCCTTGTGTTTAAAGTCATAAGAAACCTCAAATCCAAAAAAAATATTGCATATGTTTTTTATAACTCAATGGATAGTTTTCATTGTAAAACTTATGTACATATACTTTTTTCTGAAGAAAATTCTTTAATTTATTCATATTTAGAAGAAGTTTACTTTATTTGAATTGCTTCCTTCCAGCAAGCAATTCCCCCGATATATTTTCCGTATGCAAGATGACCTCAGTGTGACCCATCTCGTAAAAATCCGGTGACCACAATACGCATGGATGTCCTTAAAATAAACTATTATCTGAATTTACATGTTAAACACGTGCTCAATTTCCATGCTTTTTTGTTTATTTTTCGTCAATTGTTGACAAACAGGTGACAATCGTTAAACTTCGGCTTTAAAACACGAACTTTAATTACCTGCCATATTTTCACAACAACACTGACCGATTGAAAAAAAAATTGACGATAATACGATATTTACACGAAAAAAATGATAAATTCGAGCACAGAAGACCAAGTTTATGATGTTTGTATGCATTGGTTTAAGAATTGGAAGAACAATATTTTTCACCGGTCACTCGTTTCTTAAGACTTTAAATTTCATAGATTTGTATTTACTTATACTAACGTTATGGTGCGAAAACCAAGAAAAATGCTTATTTTGGGTCCCTTTTTGGCCCCTAATTCCTAAACTGTTGGGACCTAAACTCCCAAAATCAATACCAACCTTCCTTTTGTAGTCATTAACATTGTGTTTAAATTTCATTGATTTCTATTTACTTAAACTAATGTTATTGTGCGAAAACCAAGAATAATGCTTATTTGGGCCCTTTTTTGGCCCCTAATTCCTAAACTGTTGAGACCAAAACTCCCAAAATCAATCCCAACCGTTCTTTTGTGGTCATAAACCTTGTGTCAAAATTTCATAGATTTCTATTAACTTAAACTAAAGTTATAGTGCGAAAACCAAGAAAATGCTTATTTGGGCCCTTTTTGGCCCCTAATTCCTAAAATGTTGGGACCAAAACTCCCAAAATCAATACCAACCTTCCTTTTGTGGTCATAAACCTTGTGTTAAAATTTCATAGATTTCCATTCACTTTTACTAAAGTTAGAGTGCGAAAACTAAAAGTATTCGGACGCCGGACGACGACGACGACGACGACGACGCCGACGCCAACGTGATAGCAATATACGACGAGCGGTCGTATAATAAAAACAACACGTTACAGACACTAATCTATTTTTAAATAAAATGTTGACCTCTTTTGTTGATTGGTTGCTGTCTCATTGACATAGACCTCCCATCTTACAATCATAAAGAACAATTTGATTTCTACATGTTCTAAGTTAACAACTCTTTTTGTAATGCTTGCAATGTTTAATTAGTTTCAACTTCCATTAATTTTGTTATTGTGTCAGTTTATTTTTTGTATCCAGTCACAAAAGTTGCTAAGTGCAAAAGTTTAACCTTGTTCTAAAAGAATTAATACAAACACTGGTCTAATGTTATTTAGAATGAATCCTATAGCTCTGGATTATCTCCCCTTTAATACAAACACTGGTCTAATGCTATTTAGAATGAATCCTATAGCTATGGATTATCTCCCCTTTAGTACAAACACTGGTCTAGTGCTATTTAGAATGAATCCTATAGCTCTGGATTATCTCCCCTTTAATACAAACACTGGTCTAGTACTATTTAGAATGAATCCTATAGCTCTGGATTATCTCCCCTTTAATTCACATTTACAATTTCAATATATTTCGGATTTTCATTTGATAAAAAAATCATTAAACGTTCCAATACAATATCAATGTAATGTTCACTGACCTATAGATAGTAATAACTTGACTGGACCTTGAATCAATAAATACTAATAGTAGATCTTCAAACTGAAAATATAAAAAAATACATGTAGCTCAATTTCAGTTTGTTTCACGTTTATATAAATATTGGTAAAACTTTCCCTGAATTTTTATGTACCTGTCATGAATTAAAAAAGAAAAGGTACATGTACCATACAAAGCTAATTAGTGGAAAAGTTTTTAGGACATATTCATTATAGCATGAAGTCATTTTGGGTCCTATGCTATTGCACAATACTTAATATAATAATTTACACATCCTGTTTGGTGTGTATCTCCTGCCATATCAGCAGTCAGGGGCATTACTTAAACAAGTAACAATTAAAATTACCTATACAAGTAATGTTGAAAACGAGTCTAATTTAAATATAACTTATATAAGTTATTTTTCTGAATATTATTTTTATAGGTGTCCAATAATACAGATTTTACTAGCTTTAAATAATTTTCACAGTCATGTGGTTATTTTTCCCTTGATATATAAAAACAAATTCTTCCTAAACACTAATTAACTTTCTGACACAAAGATTGGTCTCTTGGGACTATCAAATTATCATTTTCTTCTAAAATCTTGAAGGTAGACTGATATAAATAGATAGATACTTGTGAATTAATTAAGACCTGAAGTTATTTATAATTTGTAACCCAAATCAATTACATAATTATGCGCCTTAGATAAGTGTAATTGCTATTTTTTTTCAAAAATGTATAAAATAATTTATTCAAGTAATATTTTTGTCATTATTTTTAAAGTAACCCTTTATCTCTATACTCCTCTCAAATCTGATAAATTCTTTATTTTATGGTATAAAATGTTGTTTAAAATCATGAAAACTACATTTAGTCTATGTTTCTATTGAAAATTAAAATAACTCTATTAAGTAATTTTATTATTTTTAAAAACAAAAATTACTTATACATGTATAAGTAACTAAAAAAAATAACTTGTTTAAGCAACGCCCCTGACTGATCAGTATAAAAGCCCAAAAATTATGAAGAAACCCCCCCCCCCCCCAATTTTTTTTTCTTTAAACCCCCCTTGGAGTAATTACCCCCAAACTCAATTCCTGCCTGTTATGGTACCTTGCAGTACAATTTCAGAGAGATCGACACATTTAAACACAAGTCACCTTAACTTTATACGACCACAGAGGTCGAACCCTGAACAGTTGGGGCATTTAGTATGTCAATTAAAATCTGTACTCAACATTACTGGTTGAGCAAAATGGACTTTTCAGACTCTGAGCTGTTAGTTTGTAATTAATGTACTCAACACATTTAATATGATTTTTGTCTTTTGCCTGATAAACTACATTTAGTAATTCATCACATTTACAGTTTCTCTACTATGAGTTTACAGCTACAGTGTATGAATATTTCAACAACATGGATATGAAATAATGTATTGCTTTATGCTAGACAGAAAACCCTGTTATAGCTAATATGTATATATTTATTTATGTAAATAAATACTATTTATCATGTTTATATAATTTTAAAGTTTCATAATATTCTGAATTAACTGCACAATTTACCTGAATTACTTTCCTTCTTTCTATATAACAGATCTATGTAGGCCACATATATATATATCTAACAGGACATTATTGTTTTTATATTTCTGTTCTCTTTTCTTCAGCATTCGATCACTTTGTTTTAGACCTAAAAAAAAAAGAGTATCTAAATAATATTCTTTTTGTGTTGAAAAATAACAAATCTAGTAGTCCCAGTTTCAATACTAAAATAAAATAGTTGCCCCCTTTATAAACATATTAGACATCAGGCCTCTACAATAACTTTTTTTCCCAACTTGTCCAGTAGGACAAGTACATACCAAAACTTACTTGTCCGAATGAAATTGTTACTTGTCCAATTTTTTTTTTACTAAAAATAACCTTTTTACATATTGAGTTGATTAAAGGAACTAAACGAATTGAAACAATAGAACAAAATTTGATGTTTTTCTTTTGAAATACTTTTCAAAAATGTGAGTCAAGTACAACTGAATCTATAGTCATGTCACAGGACTTAGGTTCTAGTTTTCATCAATGCTAGTCTCATCAGACTCTGCACATGAGGCACCATCTGATAGGCCTGTACACTCATTTGACATTTGTATCCTATATTTTTCTAAGTTGAAAAAAGTGTATTCAAATACATTCAATAAAAAGAAGATAAGGTCTGATTTCCAATGAGACAACTCTCAGCAAGAGACCAAATGACACAGAAATTTACAACTATAAGTCACTATATTGCAAGTACCGGTATTGTTTTTTTCTACTTATGATCAAATATGATTTTGTTAATTTTATGGTAAATAAAAATCAAAGCGCTGTAAGCGCTGAAGGCAGTTAACCAAAAACCAAGGCAACCGTAATTATGAAAACTGTGGCAATGTTGCCTCAACATTAAACATTCATATATAGCAAATTCATGTTTATCTAATGATTTATTTATTAAGGCAAATAATTTATATGTTATCAAGGTTTCAAAAGCAATGCATATATCAATGTAATTTTTTTTATGGTGAGTCTGCAGTGGTACAAGTTCCCAATGATTGCAGTTGTTCTACTTGGTAGTTAACCTTGGTTTTATTTGACTGCTAGAAGTTCAAGTTGACTTAGTATGAAGATGTAATAGTATGAATGGACTGGTTTCCCTGGAAAGAAAACTGAGTTTGTGTTCTATAGTACAAAAGTTATTAGACACGAATCAGACAAATGTTCACTACAACAGGGATCAAAGGTGAGGTCTGACTGACCTGCCCATAGTAAATGTAAATGATTTGTTATTTTGTCCCATACATATGAATATATATAATTTAGGGGTGGGGATCTCAAACGGTTTTCAAGTTCTCAAACAGGTAGGGTAGGCCGAGGATTTAGGGGGGCAGGGCCCTCCCCCCTTTTGGGGAAAAAATTGGTTGCTTATATAGGGAATCACTGAAGCGTGACTTAAGCGGGCCCCCACTTATGAAAATTTCTGGATCCCCCACTGGGGGTAAGGTGACCCTATGGACTTCCCCTACATTTCATTTTATTTGTTATATTGTCCCATACATGAATATATATGGTTTAGGGGTGGGGATCTCATTGGTTTCCAAGTTCTTAAACAGGAGGGGTAGGTTGACCCCAGGGAATCCACCTATATTTTATTTAATTAGTTATATTGGCCCATACATGAATATATATTGTTTTGGTGTGGGGATCTCAACCGTTTCCAAGTTCTCAAACAGGAGGGTTGGGGTGACCACAGGGACTTCCCCTATATTTTATTTGATTTGTTATATTGTCCCATACATGAGTATATATGGTTTAGGGGTAAGGATCTTGACCTTTTCCAAGTTCTCAAACAGAAGGGTGTACAGTGACCTCAGGGACTCCCCCTATCTTTCATTTGAATTGTTATATTGTCCTGTACATGAATATATGGTTAAGAGGTGGGGATCTCAACGGGTGTCAAATTCTCAAACAGGAGGGGTGGGGTGACACAAGGGACTCCCCCTATATTTCATCTGATTTGTTATATTGTCCCATACATGAATATATATGGTTTAGGGTGGGAATCTGGACCATTTTCAAATTCTAAAACAGGAAGGGTGGGGTGACCCCCAGCGACTCTTCCAATATTTCATTTGATTTTTCATATAGTCACAAACATGAATATATATGGTTAAGGGGTGTGGATCTCGACCGTTTCCAAGTTCTCAAACAGGAGGGGGTGGGGTAACTCAAGGGACTCCCCCTATATTTCATTTTTGTCGAGCCTTCGACTTTAGTCGAAAAAGCGAGACTAAGCGATCCTACATTCTGTCGTCGTTGCCACAAATATTCACTCTGTGGTTAAAGTTTTTGAAATTTTAATAACTTTCTTAAACTATACTGAATTTCTACCAAACTTGGACAGAAGCTTGTTTATGATCATAAGAAAGTACCCAGAAGTAAATTTTGTAAAAATAAAATTCCATTTTTTCCGTATTTTACTTATAAATGAACTTTGTTTTTCTGCGAGGAAACATTACATTCACTCTGTGGTTAAAGTTTTAATAATTTTAATAACTTTCATAAACTATCCTTGATTTGTACCAAACTTAGACAGAAGCTTGTTTATTATCATAAGATAGTATCAAGAAGAATATTTTGTAAAAATAAATTTCCACTTTTCCGTATTTTACTTATAAATGGACTTAGTTTTTCTGCGAGGAAACATTACATTCACTCTGTGGTTAAGGTTTTAATAATTTTAATAACTTTCATAAACTATCCTTGATTTGTACCAAACTTGGACAGAAGCTTGTTTATAATCATAAGATAGTATCAAGAAGAACATTTTGTAAAAATGAATTTCCACTTTTCCGTATTTTACTTATAAATGGACTTAGTTTTTTTGCCAGAAACAAAACATTTACTCTGTGGTTTAAGTTTTTAAAATTTTTATAATGTTCTAAACTATCCTGGATTTCTACCAAACTGCGATTAACAGCAAAAGTAGGCTCTGCTCAGCGAAATTTAAGTTTGCGCCCCTCCTTACCTAAAATCCTGGATCTGCCCCTCATATGGTTTAGGGGTGGGGAGCTCGATCGTTTCCAAGTTATCAAACAGGAGGGGGTAGAGTGGCCCAAAGAATGCCACCTATATATGAGGGCCCTCATGGGGTTTTTGATTATGTGATTACTTGGCCGTTTTTTTAATGATTATTTGATTATTAAGCCAAATATTTCATGATTATTTGATTACCTAGGACTGTATTTTTAGTTTATGATTATTTGATTACTAAAGATAAGCAAATATTTAATGATTATGTGATTATATTGGCAAAAAAAATGGTGATTATGTGATTACTAGGACCCCCCCCATGAGGGGCCTCATATATCATATGATTTACTTACATTTAGGTATATATAATATAGTTGCATTATTTGTGAAAATAAAGAAAGAAACTTTCAGCTACTTTAATTGACCCTTCAAAATTGAGAAAAACAAATAACCCTTCAAAATTGCAGTTATATGTTTACACTTTAAAAGCATCTCACATGCATTATCATCATTTATCACTGATAAAGAAAATTTAGACTGTGACCATGAACATGTATTGTTAGATATACTGTTCCCAGCTGTCACGTTGTATTGGATTTTTAAATTAAAATTTGTCGAAAAGTAATTTTGAGTTTCTGTATAAAATATTTTTTCTGCTTTTCTTTCTTTTACATATATCTTTTGGTTTACAATTCTAGTGTTTATATTCATTTACCATGCATAGATTTATTTTTTCACCTGCTTTGATTTATTTTGTAATTGATCGCAGAACCCGGAATTATCCTTATCCGCTTCCGGAATCGGATCCGATATTGTAAAATTTTGTCTTCACGGCCGCCATTGTTATGTGTTTACAATGTTGTTTTTGTCAATCAGATACGATTTTACTCCAATTTATACAACATTTGTCGGCGATTTTCTGTATAAAGCTAGCGGTTGAACAAAATGAACATCGCTGTCATGAATAATAATGATAAAAATAAGTTTTTAGCTCGTTTAAATGGAGTCTTTGGTGACTTGCATGGAAGGTTTGCAAAGTAATTTAAAGTGGAAGGTGACTACGTGGGGCGTAGCTAGAAACCAACTATCCTGGTCAAAATTCCGCTTGCAAAAGTGGAAGGTCGCAGACCTCGGACCACCGCTAATTTGCACACCTGCCTCCAAATTGAAAAGCTACGAAAATTTATTTTTCTAACACCAACAGCATGAACAGATAATAGACTGACGTAGTTGTACTACGTATTGATGACAAACAATATCCCTACGACTTTTGCCATTTGTGAAATCTAAACTACTTGTCTTAAGAGATTTTCAGCGATTAAATATTTCATACAATTGTTCTTTGACATCTTAGCTAAAAGCACAAGTCATAATGATCTACACAAGGATTCTTAATAAGCACTACTTCCTATGTGTAACTTCAAAACTTTTGGATAAATCGACGATCATTTAAGGTTTTTCTGGTCATATTTTTTGTAATCCAGAATAAAAAGTATTAAAAAAGTGTTCAATTAGTTATATATAACATAGTAGCTAGCTAGATAATAACAATGGCAAGTATTTCAGCATTTATTGGGTAGAACACAAATCTAGGGTGCTCGCATAATGCAGCTTAACTGCATAAAAATATTTTTGTGAAAAAATGTTCATCAAAGATGGATAATTAAAACTTATTTTCTGCAAAATAATTGAACTTGTCCCGACGGACAAGCTTGGCACAGCTTTTACTTGTCCGACCTTTTCTCCATCTGGTACCGGACAATCGGACAAGCGTTATTGTCGAGGCCTGGACATGTGTCTGTGTCAAGTCAAGAAGATTAACACAAGTTACAGGGTCAAATATTCTCAATGTAAATCAGATGTGCTAAGGCTTATATATATATGCATTCCATTTAACGTTGGCCTACCACTTCTGGTTCCTCTTGAACTGACCAAATCACAAACTGATACATGTAAAGTTAAACTAAGCAAAATTTTTCGTCAATGGACCATTACTGAGGGGGCATGGCCAAGTAATCTGCATGGAAATGAGATGTGCCAATGGCAACGCTAATACAGCTGCATACCAAATATCCTTAAGTAACCACTAATGGTTCACCATAAACTAGACCTATTCACAAACTAGTACATTGTTGCCGCCACCACCAGAAATGGCACTACTTTGTCTAGCTTTTTAACTCTATCAAGGCAAGAAAAAAATCGCAATTAAAAGGCAATAACTCCAAAAAGGAGATGTCGGATGATTTCCTCCATATTGTCAAAATTATTTTTTATTTGCTTATTAAAGTTTCTAACTATCTATTATAATTTTTAAGATATAAGGCATAAAACGCAAAAAAAAATGGTTAAAATTGTCTTTTAAGGGGCAATAACTCAAGTCAACCAACTATTTCGACCATTTGACTTTATTTTTGTAGAACTTGTCTTGCTGATCATTATTGCGTATAAATTTTCTTTCTATCTATTATAGTTTTCAAAATAATAGGCAACACTGAACAAGAATGTGTCCATAGATTATAGTACACTGATGCATAGATGCCAACCCCCTTTTGACACAATCAGTAACAAACTATCAAATTTTCCGTATTTTTGAAAAGTTTTCAGTAATCATTCATAAACGTGCATTTACCAATAAAAATTACTGACGAGTGGTTGCAAAGTGATGTACACTAAAATTTGTCATTTAACATGTTGTCTGTAGTATGTATTCCATTCATTAATTGTTCAGATGTTCTCGACTCAAACTTTTGTTTTGTCAAGGAGAGAGGTATTTGTGCGCATGCGCGACCGGAACTGGGCGGATCCGGTAATTTCTACTTTCATTTTTTGAAAAAAAAATCTTCTATGTGGAGATGTGTTAGGACTTAAACTTGAAACCTATATATGGTGAAAAATGTAACAAATCTTGTAAAACGAGAGTGGTTTGATGTTGATGGTAATTTTTTATACACCTTATCAGGGGCGAATCCAGCCATTTAAAAAAGGGGGGGTCCAACTATATGTCCCCATTCCAATGCATTGATCGTAAAAAAAAAAGGGGGGATCCAACCCCCCTGAACCCTCCCTTGGATCCGCCACTGCACCTTATCACTATGTGTCCGCCATTACTGGATATCACACAGGTTGTAGTAAAATTTTGAAGTAAAAAAAAATATCTGAAGTCACAAAAGAAAATTTATTGTCATGATTGTTGTATTTGTCAAAAGTTCTATGCAGTCGGGTCAGCCGGGGTTACCAATAATTAAGGTGTATTCAATATGATAAATAATTGCTATATATCTAGGACCTCACTTGATTTATCTCTTATGTCACTTTATGGTATTGGTCGAGGGTGATGCGGCATGTGATACGGATTTTGCCATGTTTTATACGCTTTATCATATATTTCACCAGACTTTATATATCTGTCACCATACTTTATATATCTGTCACCACACTTTATATATCTGTCACCACACTTTATATATTTGTCACCACACTTTATATATCTGTCACCGGACTTTATATATCTGTCACCATAATATCTGTCACCACACTTTATATATATCTGTCACCACACTTTATATATATCTGTCACCAGACTGTCACCACACTTTATATATCTGTCACCACATTTTGTATATCTGTCACCACACTTTGTATATCTATCACCACACTTTATATATCTGTCATTACACTTGACATATCTGTCATTACACTTGACATATCCATCACCACACTTTATACATCTATCACTACTTTATATATCTGTCACCAGACTTTATATATCTATCACCACACTTTATATATCTATAACCATACTTTATATATCTGTCACCACACTTTATATATCTATCACCACACTTTATATATGCGTCACTAGACTTTATATATCTATCACCATACTTTATATATCTGTCACCACACTTTATATATCTGTCACCAGACTTTATATATCTGTCATCACACTTTATATATCTGTCATTATACTTAACATATCCATCACCACACTTTATATATCCATCATGTCACTATATATCTATCACCCCACTTTATATATCTGTCACCACACCTTATATATCTGTCACCACACTTTATATATCTATCACTTCTTTATTTATCTGTCACTAGACTTTATATATCAATCACCTCACTATATATATCCATCACCACACTTAATATATCCATCACCTCACTACATGTATATCTATCACCTCACTTTATATATCTATCGCTACTTTATATATCCATCACCACACTTTATATATATGTCACCATACTTTTAATATCTGTCACTACACTTAACATATCCATGATCACACTTTATATATCACTCACCTCACTAGATCTATATCTATCTACTCATTTTATATATCTGTCACAACACTCTATATATCTGTCACCATACTTTATATATCTATCACCACACTTTATATATCTGTCACCACACTAAACATATCCATCATCACACTTTATATATCAATCACCTCACAATATATATATATCACACCACTTTATATATCTATCACTACACTCTATATATCTGTCACCACACTTAACATATCCATCATCACACTTTATATATCAATCACCTCACAATATATATCTATCACCACACTTTATATATCTGTCACCACACTTAACATATCCATCATCACACTTTATATATCAATCACCTCACAATATATATCTGTCACCAGCATTTATATATCTATCCCCAAACTTTATGTATCTGTCACCACACCTTACATATCTGTCACCAGACTTTATATATCTATCACCACACTTTATTTATCTGTTACCACACTTTATATATCTATCACCACACTTTATTTATCTGTAACCACACTTTATATATCTCACCACACTTTATATATGTGTCACAATATTTTATATATATGTCACCACACTTTATATATCTGTCACCAGACTTTATATATCTATCACCACACTTCATATATCTGTCACCATACTTTATCTGTCACTACACTTAACATAACCATAATCACACTTTATATATCAATCACCTCACTTTATATATCTATCACTACTTTATAAATCTATCACCACACTTTATATATATGTCACCATACTTTTAATATCTGTCACTACACTTAACATATCCATGATCACACTATATATGGACCATAATTTGCTATTGGGCTCCGTTTCCTATAACTATAGAAAAGTGATAAAATTTGAATTACTGTAAGAAAAGTTGTAACTACATCTAAAGATGCCATTATTTTTATTAACATACAAGTGTATGCTACTCTTCCCTAGAAAAAAAATTGAAATATACGAATTTCAAAGATTCTACAACCGTATTTTTGTGTCGTTTCTCGCGTTACTTTTTGCTTCCGAAGAGCATAACGCTGACTGATTTATAGATAATCGTCACCGGCAAATTTGTAACTTTTGCTTTCAAATAACAAAGAACATCGACCAATAAGAATAGTGAGAAGAAAATGCCGAGAACTATAAGTATTTATGTAGCAGATGTAAGAACAGTGAGGTGATTTTTGTGTCCAATTTCGTAACGCAAATTTTAGATGATGTAATCTGCTTTGTTGTTATAGAATTCTTAAAAACAATATGCAAATATGAACTCTGGCGAGATGTTCAAACAGGTAAATCAGAGATGATGTACATTCTTGTTTTGATCTTCGTAATAATTAAGTAAGAAAATGACGTTATCGTTATGCGTTACATTTCACACGAAACAGAAGTCCAGTTATTTATTAAAATTGTTTTTGTCCTTAAGTTCTAATCATTTCCGGTCATACGTGAAACATGTGACTAACATGTGATCACGCCCTTCCAGCCGGACATACGATATACTAGTTCTAAACATTGTTTTTGTTTCCAACGGGATGTTAGCAAACATAATCTGTAGACTTGTTTCGACTTGTTTAAAAAAGGAAAATACAATTTTCAAAGAGATTGCGCCGGGGGTCTATTATTATTCCTATGTGCATAATGTTACATACGATCTTGTGTGAAAATAAATGCCCAATGACTTGACAAAATCGATTTCAAATTTGACAGACGTTTAAACACACTACGTTTCCCAATAACGATGTAAAGGGTCCTTGGAAAATTCAATCGAAATTACGTCTCTTATCATGGTGCCGATGTTCGTTGGATTGATTTTGCTTCAGCAGTAAATATTACTGGATATTTTAAGTGAATAAAGATAATTAAATGAAAAATGCATGTTAATATACCGTTACACTAGGAATGTACAAAGTTGGTAACTTTGTCACAATTTTTAACTATTTTTTTTTATTCATGTTCTGCAAACACTTTTCAGAAACGCAATAAACTTGTCAAAGGAAAAGTAAACTTTTACCAGGCATGACTTGAAAGGAATACTTTATTGATTTTAGCCCACTAAAGTAGGTTAAAATGTGGAAACCATGTAGATGGTGTACAGGTCACAAATATCACATGGTGCCTATTTTAAAGATTTTAATTCCAAGTTAAAAGTTTTTTTCTTTACTGGATTTAAAGAATTTTACATTGCCAATGATTTGGAATAAATTTTATATAACTGGAATTTCAAAACCAAATATAAATATATTTTTTTGGCCGAAACATCAAGATACAACGATTATGGTATCCTGTATCAATGAAGAAAATATGGAAAATTCTGAATAAATTGTACTAATTGTTTTCAAAACAAGCACATATTTAGGAGTTTTATAATACTGTTACATTTAAGATGGATTTTAAGAAAAAGTATACTGTTCAGATTATTTTAAGCAGATTTTGCAATAAAATAAAACTAAAAAAATGCTTTCGGTTTCTTATGGTTTCCTGTCACGTTGAAAAAAACTTTAATATAACATTGAAAATAGATTTTAAATATTAACATGAAGCAAGTAACACTAGTAATGGTGTTTATTTATGCCTTTTGAATTATATTGTGCAAAATAAAGAAAATAATGATTGGTTTCCTGTTTGGTTTCCTGTCACGTAAACGGTGAAACAAAATGTATTAATTTTTTCTCGAAAAACTCAATTGTTCCATTCATACTATTCTAACACCAACACAACCCACAAAATAAAAGTTAAAATTTTAGAACTTATAAAAAAGGATACAAAAAAAACCAAAGGCCGAATACCAAATTATGGTCCATATGTCACTCACCTCACTATATCTATATCTATCTACTCACTTTATATATCTGTCACAACACTCTATATATCTGTCACTAGACTTTATATATCCAGTACCACACTTTATATATCTGTCACCACACTTAACATATCCATCACCAAACTTTATATATCAATCACCTCACTATATATATCTATCACCTCACTTTATATATCTATCACTACACTCTATATATCTGTCACCAGACTTTATATATCTATCCCCACACTTTACATATCTGTCACCACACTTTATATATCTATCACCACACTTTATGTTTCTGTCACCACACCTTAAATATCTGTCACCAGACTTTATATATTTATCACCACACTTTATTTATCTGTTACCACACTTTATATATCTATCACCAAACTTTATAAATGTGTCACCATACTGTATATATATGTCACCACACTTTATATATCTGTCACCACACTTCATAAATCTTTCACCACACTTTTTATATCTGTCACCACACATTATATATACATCACCACACCTTATACACATCACCACACTTTAAATATCTATCACCTCACTTTATATATCTATCACCACACTTCATAAACCAATCACCTCACTTTATATTTATCTGTCACTAAACTTTATACATCTATCACCACACTGTTCATTTATCACTACACTGTTCATCTGTCACTACACATTATATATCCATCACTACACTTTATATATGGACCATAATTTGCTATTGGGCTCCGTTTCCTATAACTATAGAAAAGTGATCAAATGTGAATTACTGTAGGAAAAGTTGTAACTACATCTAAAGATGCCATTATTTTTATCAACATACAAGTGTATGCTACTCTTCCCTAGAAAAAAAATTGAAATATACGAATTTCAAAGATTCTACAACCGTATTTTTGTGTCGTTTCTCGCGTTACTTTTTGCTTCCGAAGAGCATAACGCTGACTGATTTATAGATAATCGTCACCGGCAAATTCGTAACTTTTGCTTTCAAATAACAAAGAACATCGACCAATAAGAATAGTGAGAAGAAAATGCCGAGAACTATAAGTATTTATGTAGCAGATGTAAGAACAGTGGCGTGATTTTTGTGTCCGATTTTGTAACGCAAATTTTAGATGATGTAATCTGCTTTGTTGTAATAGAATTCTTAAAAACAATATGCAAATATGAATTCTCGCGAGATGTTCAAACAGGTAAATCAGAGATGATTTACATTCTTGTTTTGATCTTCGTAATAATTAAGTAAGAAAATGACGTTATCGTTATGCGTTACATTTCACACGAAACAGAAGTCCAGTTATTTATTAAAATTGTGTTTGTCCTTAAGTCCTAATCATTTCCGGTCATACGTGAAACATGTGACTAACATGTGATCATGCCATTACGGCCGAATGTACGAAATACTAGGTCTAAACATTGTTTTTGTTTCCAACGGGATGTTAGCAAACATAATCTGTAGACTTGTTTCGTCTTGTTTAAAAGAGGAAAATACCATTGTCAAAAAGATTGCGCCGGTGGTCTGTTATTTTTCCTATGTGCATAATGTTACATACGATCCTGTGTGAAAATAAATGCCCAATGACTTGACCAAATCGATTTCAGATTTGACAGACGTTAGAACACACTTCGTTTCCCGATAATGATGTGAAGAGTCCTTGGAAAAATCAATCGAAATTACGTCTCTTATCATTGTACCAATGCTCGTTGGATTGATTTAACTTCAGCAGTAAATATTACGGGATATTTTAGGTGAATAAATATAATTTAATAAAAAATACATGTTAATATGCCGTTACACTTGGAATGTACAAAGTTGGCATCTTTTTCACAATTTTTAATTATTATTTTTTATTCATGTTCTGCAAACACTTATCAGAAACGCAATAAACTTGTCAAAGGAGAAGTAAACTTTTACCATGCATGACTTGAAAGGAAGTACTTTATTGATTTTAGCCCACTAAAGTAGGTTAAAATGTGGAAACCATGTAGATAGTGTACAGGTCACAAGTATCACATTGTGCCTATTTTAAAGATTTTAATTCCAAGTTAAAAGTGTTTTTCTTTACTGGATTTAAAGAATGTTACATTGCCAATAATTTGGAATAAATTGTATATAACTGGAATTTCAAAACCAAATATAAATACATTTTTTTGGCTTAAACATCAAGATACAACGATTATGGTATCCTGTATCAATGAAGAAAATATGGAAATTCCTGAATAAATTGTACTAATTGTTTTCAAAACAAGCACATATCATCATATTTAGGAGTTTTATAATACTGTTACATTAAAGATGGATTTTAAGAAAAAGTATACTGTTCAGATTATTTTAAGCAGATTTTGCAATAAAATAAAACTTAAAAAATGCTTTCGGTTTCTTATGGTTTCCTGTCGCATTTAAAAAATGTAAAAAAAAACTTTAATTTAACATGAAAAATAGATTTTAAATGTTAACATGAAGCAAGTAACACTAGTAATGGTGTTCATTTATGTCTTATGAAATATATTGTGCAAAACAAAGAAAATAAAGATTGGTTTCCTGTTTGGTTTCCTGTCACCTAAACGGTGAATCAAAATGTATTAATTTTTTCTTGAAAAACTCAATTGTTCCATTAATACTATTCTAACACCAACACAACCCACAGAATAAAAGTTAAAGTTTAAGAACTTATAAAAAAGGAAACCAAAAGAAACCAAAGGCCGAATACCAAATTATGGTCCATATTCATCATGTCACTATATATATCTATCACCTCACTTTATACATATATCACCACACTGTGTATCTGTCACCACAATTTGTATATCTATCATCTCACTTTATATATCTTTCACCTTAATTTATATATTTATCTCCTCATTTTATATATGTATGACATCCCTGAAAATATTTTATTGACCTCACTGTTGATATTTTTTCACCATATTTTATATATGTGTCCCCTCCACATATGTATCTTTTAACTAACTGCACTGTTTAAATCAATCACAACACCATTGATATATATGTCACCACACAGTATATATATATATATCATCCTTTTGTTTATATATCATCACACTGTATATATCTTAATACTATTCTGTGTATTCTTTACCTCACTGTATATACACATAACCCAACTATAACTAAGTCCACACTTATCACCAATCTATATCTATTTATCACCATCTTATCATATTTATAGTAACACAATGATTATATCTATCATCATTCTGTATCTATTTTTCACCAGATTGTATACTATAACTTGTTGTATCTTCTATAAGTGAGAGAAATATACTGGTCATTGTATAATTTACAGTGGAAGGAGATATGCAATGTCCACTGAGATATGTTTGTATAAGCTTGTATACTTATCAGGTCCGAGAACACAATTAATTCGTAGTGCATTTCTTTTAGAACATAAATGAAAATAAAAAAAATCCCACCTGCGCTTTCTCAAAGAAACTTTTACAGTGTGTTGTACTACTTTTGGGACAAATCATATCAAATTTAGAGAAAACTTCATCGCCTCTAACTCAAAATATGGACAATTTTATGTTTAGGGCGTCTTGAAATCTTTTGACAGCTTCCGAAGTGCTCATTTTCAACCTTTTTCAGCTGGACCAAATCACTACTTTCCTTTAAAATTCTGGACCCAAATTATTTTACAGTGTAATTTCATCCCCCTACTTGCAATTTGAGGCATTGAACATGGAGAAATAAATTTGGAAGGGGTATAAAAATTAATGGCAAGTAACCCACTGTCAACACTAGGGACTATATTTGTGAACAACGAAAATCAAGGGACGACAATGGTGGTCTCGGACCTAATAGGGTAGAAAGAGTTGACAAATCTTAAAAAAACTTGGTATGAACAAAGTTTAATGTATTATAACACTGCTTACAAAGTTTCATGACAATAGGATGTATATTATAGACATTAAGTTAAGTTCTATACTCATCTTTGCGTGTAAAATTTTGACGTTAAAATTGAAAAATTTCAACTATCAACATTTGGGGCTTTAAAAATTAAAATATTGCAAAAAAATTCTTTTTAAATGCCTTCATATATAACTTATCATGTACTAAAAGCAATAGAGTACTCATTTGATTTATCAGACTTGGCATAATTATTCAAAAGTCAAATTTATATGAGCCCGCGCCTAAAAATTTTGGTTTTTCAATGAAGGGGGGCCTTACATAAAGATGTAATATTTTCCAGCAATTTTAAATTTGTGAAGCTTTTTGGTTATAAATAATCCTTACATATGTATTTAAAGTACTTTAAATGGAAAGAAAAGTTACAAATAACATATCATATTAGTTCAAAAGGGTCTTAGGCCAAGTAAGACTAGAAAAAATTTAGGGTCAATTTAGGCCGTGCCACATATTTACATTAAAAAATGCATATTGAGGCTATAACAAATAAAAATTTGTGTCTTTTTTATCATTTCTATACTCATGTGACATGATACAACAAATCTGAGCACAAAAAGACTCTTACAATTAACTTTTCTTACAAGCAGTATGGACTGAAACAAAGATTTTTGCCTTTTTAGGGAAAAACTTGCATGCAATTTATTCTCAACAGGCTTATATTTAAACCACTTGCTATCCTACAGAAGAAAAGAAATATATTATGTGAAATGGAACAGGTACAATAGACATTGTAAAGTGCATTTGATACAAATTTAGTGAGGTCTCTAATATGGACATCAAATTTTATATACCAAGCTCCCCACTATTGACTTCATCCAAACAAGGCGTTAGACAAGGGTCATTTATACAACACACTTTGCACATTTTATCTGAGATAAACTTCTTTTCTGTAGATTCAGAGTTCATAAATAAGTAAAAGAAGCAGATAAAGGCATAGAAACACAAATATTGACACATAAAAACCTGTCAGATAGAAAGTCAGGATGCCATTTATGCATCAATATTGGAAAAGTTATAAAATGCCTATTTTGACCATAAAATGCCAAAATTGGTCATTTTTGCAGAAATTCTATAAAATAAAAGTTTAAATCCTTTAGTTTCATGCTATTTGACAAGTTGACACCATCAAATCATTTAGGGAAGTTGCCAGAGTACAATTTCTATATTTACAGATTTCACCTCTTAGGTCCGAGAACACAATTAATTCGTAGTGCATTTCTTTTAGAACATAAATGAAAATAAAAAAAATCCCACCTGCGCTTTCTCAAAGAAACTTTTACAGTGTGTTGTACTACTTTTGGGACAAATCATATCAAATTTATAGAAAACTTCATCGCCTCTAACTCAAAATATGGACAATTTTATGTTTAGGGCGTCTTGAAATCTTTTGACAGCTTCCGAAGTGCTCATTTTCAACCTTTTTCAGCTGGACCAAATCACTACTTTCCTTTAAAATTCTGGACCCAAATTATTTTACAGTGTAATTTCATCCCCCTACTTGCAATTTGAGGCATTGAACATGGAGAAATAAATTTGGAAGGGGTATAAAAATTAATGGCAAGTAACCCACTGTCAACACTAGGGACTATATTTGTGAACAACGAAAATCAAGGGACGACAATGGTGGTCTCGGACCATCATGTAGCAATTCTCAAATTCATTATTTATATTTTTGTTCTTCTTACAGAAATACCAAACAACATTTTGCAAGGATTTAGAGGTCATTGGTGAAAATGGAAGAAAGGACATGGATACATCTAATTTTAAATGAAATAACAAGAATAGTCAAATGATTTACAACCAAGCAGCACTCAGCAATAATGATGGTAAAGTATTTTTAGAAAATGACACTCGAAAAAAGATATATATAGTGTGGTGTTTTATATGTTCCTCCATTGCTGCAGTCGCTGTATTCATCACCGCACTCTCCATATATATCCCAACATGACCACATTATAAACACCTATCACCTTACTTTACATACTTTCACCTCGCATAAATTATCAAAAACCGCACACTCTCTATATTTATCCAAATACTATCTATATCTACCCCAGAAGTCTCTATGTTTATCTTCACAAACTAAACACCTATCACCTTACTTTATTTTTCAATCACCTCACTTTATAAATCAATCACCACACACTCTCTATATCTATCCCCATACTCTTGATATCTACCCCAAATGTCTCTGTGTATATCTCCTCATAGTAAACACCTATCACCTTACTTTATTTATCCATCACCTCACTTTATATATCAATCAGCACACTCTCTCTATTTCTATCCCCATACTCTCAATATCTATCCCCACAGTCTCTTTGTATTATTTATTACTCACCTCAATTTGTATATCAATTACCACGTGCACTCACTCTCTATATCTATCCCCATACTCTCTATATCTACCCCAAAAGTCTCTATGTATATCTCCACATTATAAATACCTATCATCTTACTTTATTTATCAATCACCTCACTACATATATCAACCACCACACACTCTCTATATATATCCCCATTCTCTGGATATCTATCCCCACAGTCTCTATGTTTATGACAACATTATAAACACCTATCACCTTACCTTATATACCTTTCACCTCACTTTATATATCAATCACCACATTCTCTATATCTATCACAATACTCTCTATATCTAGCCCAAAATTCTCTATGTATATCTGCACACAATATACCCTATCATCTTACTAAAATACCAATCACCTCACTTTGTAAATGAATTACTCATTTTATATGTATCACCTCACTCAAAATATCTATCAGCTCACTGTTTATATTTTCACCTCAATATATACATTATGTTTTTCACACCACTGGGTAAATCTCTCAAAGCCCTATTTATTCCAACTTGAAAGTGGATATGAGTATGATAATAGTCCACGTTTCTGTGCAGAAATCTGTTTATGTTAATTTAGATTTTAAACTTAAAATGACTCAATGTGTCACCTATCATTGTTATTTTTTTTTCTTCAGAAAAGTGAAACAAGATTTTTGATAGATAGAAAATAGAAGAAAAGGAAAAGGTAATCTTCATTGAAATTAAAAGTATTATACATATGTATGTAAAGAGATAATTAGGAATTAAACAATCCTGGTTGAAATAAAATAATTTAGAAGAAATGTTTTTAAAGTGTAACCGCTCCAACATGTCATGCAATATTTTATGTTAATATCATGTCAGGTATCTTTTCAATAAAAGTAGCAAATATGGTATAATAACTGTCCGTCAATGATTCTAACATTCAAAATGAGTAAACCTTATATATATATTGTTTCAGTGTTATTGTACCTATATCATTGTCTACATA
The DNA here is from genome assembly GCA_019925275.1 of Mytilus edulis. NCBI lineage: Eukaryota > Metazoa > Mollusca > Bivalvia > Mytilida > Mytilidae > Mytilus > Mytilus edulis. The sequence goes on from CM034362.1 coordinate 21,720,388, forward strand.
ATACATCTGCTGGCACACACATAATGTATATACCACCACATATTATGTATCTACTGCCACACATAATATAATTATGGCCACATATAATATATCTACCGCCACACATAATCAATCAATACACTGTGTATATCTAATCACCACACTATGTTTGTCTTTCACCGCACTATTGTCCATCACCACACTATTTTTGTCTATCACCACACTATCTTTGTCTATCACCACACTATCTTTGTCTATCACCACACTACGTTTGTCTATCACCACACTATGTTTGTCTATCACCACACTATGTTTGTCTATCACCACACTATTGTCTATCACCACACTATCTTTGTCTATCACCACACTATCTTTTTCCATCACCACACTACGTTTGTCTATCACCACACTATGTTTGTCTATCACCACACTTTATATTTTAATCATCACAGTTGTAAAGCAAAGAAAAGTAATTACCCAAGTAAAAAATGATTTGAACTTTTCGTATAAATGATTGGTCTCACAAATGAATTGTATTTCTACAAGTTTTACATTTTGATACTATCTTGGGATTCTGCCATTGCAATGATGAAACACTCCTACTTGTCCTTAGATGGAAAACAAATAACAACTGTTTAAATTTTGTATTGTTTTGGAATAATTATTTATTCAACTGAACCATATTGTTATGTTTTAGGTTAAACAAGATTTAGTGCCTGCCACACAATTAAGAAAGAATCAGAGGCAAGAATGTGTACAGAACAGAGGAGACTATTTTTACTGCACTTAGATTTGTGTTTTAGTTATATTCAATTAGTATTAAAGAGCTATGTACAATAAATCATGTTATATTATGTTCTTAATACTTTATGTCAATTCTCCTTCTCATGCTTTGGGTTCTTTGACAACATGGATACTCCTAGTAAAGTGACAAATGCATATCTTTTTTTAACCTTTTTCTAACATGTGTATCTGTAACAACTAGAAAATTCAGAAGCAGTTTTAATATACCTTTATACTTGATTACCCTTAAACTGAATGTAGCTCCTAGTAAAGTTAGTGTTTAGAATTCATTTTATAGGGGAATCATATTCAGTGCCAAACAATTATTATTGAAGGAGTTATTCCCCTTAGATATATAAATTATACGAAAAATTGCATGGAAAGCCTTTTCAAATCTACATCATTCATAGGATTGCTACGAAATTTATATTGAAGGTTTATCTTAGCAATTATTAGGGTTAGTTTGAAATTCATTTCAATTAATCCACTATTTCACCATGAGTAATGTCCCTTGGAAATGAAAATTTTATAGAAAATTGCCTTATACATGTTTTATATCAAATGCACTTTTGGCAATTATAGAATGATTTTACACCAGACTAAACTGGATTGATTTTAACCTACTCACTTTCTGAATGTGTTGACCCCAAATTTTCTACACTAATGACATGGTTGGTTTTCTCCTTTGAACTACATTATACAATATGGTATGTGTTTTGCCATGGTTGAAAGTCTCCATTGGATAGTTATCTTCTTGATAATCATACCACATTTCAAGTTTTTAAGTTTTAAGCATGTATGAAACAATGTTTAATTGAAAGATTATTCAAGATTTTCTTCATGTATTAGAATAACACATGATATGGGTATCCTTCCATGACACAAAATAAGAACATGCACAGCAAAAAGAATATGCTTCATTTGTATGAAGTAAAATAACAAAATTACAGAGGTCCTAGGAAAAGTCGAAACGAAACGTTCCTGATCAAAGGCAAAATCAAAAGCTGAAACACATCAAACAGAATGCATAAAAAGTGAAATAAATAAATACTGAACTCCGAGGAAAATTCAAAAAGGAAAGTAATCAAATGGCAAAATCAAATGATGAAATACATCAAATGAATAAACAACAACTGTTATATTTCTGACTTTGTACCTGTATTCTCAAATGCAGAAAATGGTGGATTTAACCTGGTTTAATAGCGCTAAAGTTCTCGCTTGTATGACTGTCACATCAAATTCCATTTATTTATAACAATGCTTGAAAAAAACAAGACATATTTGGTATAATACCTGTCTTTTTACTGAAATGGTACAGACATTTTCTGATGTTGAAACTGGTGGCTTTAAACTGGTTTTATAGCTAGCTTAACCTCTCACATGTATAAAATTCCATTATATTGACAACAATGTGTAAACAAACTTACATTATAGGTGGGTCGTTAATCCACTCAAACCTATATGTATTGCATGTGTTCTTAAGTATTGTCTAATTGTTAGGTACGTTAGTGTCTTTTGTCTGTGGTTCTCCTTCACAGTCTGAATGTATTGTCTGTAGTTCTTTAAAGATATCTGAATTTAAATAGTCTGTGGTTTTTAAAACAGTCTTTGTATTTCGGTGGTTGTAAGATACATCTAGTCTTTTTATTGTCTGTGATTCCCATATTCAGTCTGTATATGTTTTGTTTATGGTTATGAGATATAGGCAGTTGGTATTGTTCCGAATTCTAGGAACCAGTTTGTATCAGCCGTGGTTCTGAGTATTTTTTTGTTTATTTGTATTTACTGAAACTATTGAAGAATTTACACAGTTGATTAGTTAAAACTTGTTTGTTACTCAAAAGACGTTATTTCATGATTTAGGTAATAGTTGGCAATTTATTTTAAGGTGAAATATCAAATCCCGAAAGACATTAGTCGAAAGAGTTGATCCCTTCATACTAGCATTGAGAAAATCAAGTCTTGATTATTCAAAGCAAAAAAAATCATAAAGGTACCGGTAGATATTTTTAACTTTTTTGAAGTGAATGGAATCTACACGGTCTTTTGATAATACTCTTTTGTTCACAACAACACATGTACACGAACAAATCTAAGGTCAATTGGGGGAAAAAATACGAAAAACTACAGTCATGCGTTTTTAACTTTATTTGCCGAACATTAATATACAGTTTTCATGAGGAAAATGTCTTTTGATAATACACTTTTGTTCACAACACACGAACAAATCTATGGGCAATGGGGAAAAATACGAAAAACTACAGCATTTTAATTTATTTGCCGAACATTAATGTACAGTTTTTATGGAGAAAATATATAGCTAACATGATTTCGTCATAGTTCTATATGCCATATTCACAATTTTCCTGACCGAAGAGGACATGCTATTATTAGTTGCTGATAATAAATGGCTATTTAAAAAAACTTCTACCATTTGAATGAAAATGTAGTATAGCGAATCAAGAAGTCACAACTATCAATCGATTTGAAGGGAACATACAGTAGATGCAGTTATTTAAAACCTGACAGAAGTTAAGCTTAAAGAGAGGCGATCGATACCAAAGGGACTTACACACTGAGAAGTAGTAGAATAAAAATAGACAAATCAGATAAAACAAAAACAACAAATAAAAAAAAAAAATAAAACATAAAAAACCTACAGACTTAGCAACACAAACCACACCAAAAATCTCCACTAAACATATCTTTTTCTGTGGGTGGTTTAGAATTATTGAAGAAAGACTGATATTTGTTAATACTAGAGATTATAGATAAAAAGATAAAAAAATATATATATATGTTGTGGAATACCAACCAGAAGCCGCAATTATTTAGAGGATTTGGTTTTTAACTGAAGATAGTCATTTTATTAAAGCAAATTGTCGACTCTCTCTTATACATGGATCTTTGAATGTTCAAGGCATGATTTGAGCTCAGATCCGGTTGTGATATAACATTACTTGACATAGATCACTAGCTATTGAATGAATATAATATTTAATTAAGTATTGCCTCTTACGACTACCACATTTGTTTGCTACTGAATCATTAGCTGGAACAACTTTTCTACGTTTTCTGAGTACTTGATTTTTTTATGGTATATATATTGATTAATTCCTGTTGCATGTTCAACACCCAGCGACGAATATTTCATGCACAGAAGTCAGTAGTAAAACTAGTTGGACGTTGAACTTGATACATGTACATTTGTCACGATACATATGAATAAACTTTAAAAAAAAATATAAGACTAAACTATGTTATTTGTTAAAACATACAACATACAAGATTTCAAGAAGTTTTCAATATATTTTTCTGTTTGTTTGCATTCAGTAATTCTATCAGTAATCATAGAAATGGATGTAGCATTAACACATTTGTTTGACTAAAAATTACTTTAGCGTCTGTCCGATGTTCAGATTTATAACATATTTTACAATGGAATGAAGAAAATATCTTAATTGCTTACAACACTCTGTTAAATGTTTCGATGAATGATGATACTTTATAAACTATAACCTGTCGATCTTAAACGATCTTGAAGTTTGATGTGCAAACACCAGCTAAGATATGATTTACACCTATAATGTTGGACTTTTCAATATCATGTTGAAAAAGGGTTAATTAAAGTGCTATATGGACAACTGATATAACTGTCGCATAATTGATTAAAAATTACTCCCCAACTTGAAACAAGTGTATCTGCTATTTACAAAATAAGGAACACAGTCTGAAACTGCGTATTAAATTGAAGCAATATCGGTTATTCTGAAGACAAATCCTTTCTTGATTTAAATCAATACGACTGAGAGAACAGCCTTTCGTGTAACTGTATATTAACTTCTAAAGATTTAACCTAATTTATATAATAATTGAGATATAAGTAATGCCAAAACGAATTTGCCTTAAAGATAACTACAATTATATTTTGAGCTTGCGTACCTGTTAATTTCAGGCTTTTCACGGGAATATAAGTGTATCTCCAAGTGCATAAAGTATACACTATAAAAAAAATCTGATAAAAGAATGAGATGCTAAAAGATTATATGGTTAAGATTATGAGAAAGTTTAATTTATTGTAATATAGGGTTTTAGAAAATGAGTGTAAAATCCATTATCATGTAATATGGTTAAGATTATAAGAAGGTATAAATTATTAGGTTTTTAGAATTTATGGATAAATATTGGCAAGAATTTGTATGAACCGCAAAATCCTTCTCACTATACAAATCCTTAACACTGTGTATCTCTCAAATAAACCTATTGTAAAATACGTTCATGCTTCGGTAATGGAACCCGCATACAATTCTGACCTAAAAATCTACTAGCATATAAATTGCACTACAACATTAGAAAGTAAACATTATGCCAAAAGATTATTACATTTCGGTTAGGAGTTTTAGAGTAGATGGTGATAATTACAATGAGTAATAATGAGCAGATATGATGAAGTACATGTCCTACAAAAGTAAACACAAAGACAACTTGAAGATAAAGATACAGATAAAGAACTAACGATTTACGTTTTGTGGGTGGTGCCAACATAAACGATACGAGAGTTTGTGCAGATTCACAAATTCTGACCATAATCCTGCAATTTGTATTATATCAAATGTACACAAAGGATTGTAGGTGTTGTTTCTCGAATTCAAGCACATACTGCCTACTGTATAAATGTACATTGAAAGATTTCAATCATAACTAAGTACCTATATAGCTCCTGCAGTCGGTAAACTCCCAAACATGTACCTTTACAAGGTTATGGCTATCCATGTGAAATTGTTTAACATATAATCCATTATTTTAATGATTTTGTATTATCATTGTGGCATATATCAAACTCATTCGTTCAGTGTATATATTCAAGTTTGTGGTAATATGTCTTATGATTAAGTTAACCCATTTTAATTCATATTTCATAGTGAGTCTTTCTATGTTGTGATGTCACACTGTTGTTCAGTGAAGGGTTAAGCTTGGTACCTATCAAAAAATTCAATTCCGCTGCATTTGTTATTCGCCTGTCCTTATTAGGTACTTAATGTTCAGTGGTTGTTGTTTGTTGACGTGGTTCATAAATGTTTCTCGTTTTTTTATTTAGATAAATTCGTTTGTGTTCCCGTTTGAATGGTTCACACTAATGAGTTTGGGCCCTATATAGCTTGCCGTTCGGTGTGAGCCAAAACTCTGTGTTGAAGACCGAACTTTGACTTAAACATGTTATAAATGGTTACTTTTACAACTTATGACTTGGATGGTGAGTTGTCTCATATCACATCTTCTTATAAATATATATGAAGGATTGTAGATGTTCCTTCTCAAATATCAACACTTACATCCTCCTAATTATGAAAAAAAGAAGAAATGGTATGATTGCCAATGAGACAACTCTCCACAAGAGACCAAATTGACACAGAAATTAACAACTAAAGGTCACCATACGGCCTTCAACTATGAGCACAAACCACAGCTTTATAATTTCCTGGAAATATTTCATATTTATGTCATTTCTTATATGTCTTGCAGTCAGTAAACTACAAAATGTGCATGAAGGATTGTAAATAATCTATCTCAAATATGAACCCTTGCAGCCTACTGCATAAATGTTGATGGAAAGATTTGATCCTTACTAATGTACCTATGATTTTCTATTTATGAGTTAGACTGTTCCTCTTGTATCTTTCGTTCCTCTTTTATATATCTCTTGCAGTTGGGAAAATACCAAATATGTATGAAGCATTGTAGATTTTCCCTCTCAAATAACAACACTTGAAGCCTACTGTATAAATGTTTGTGGAAAGATTTCATCCTTACCAATGTACCTATATATCCCTTGCAGTTAGTAAAATATCAAATGTGTATGAAGCATTGTAGATGTCCTCAAAGTTCAACACTTGCAGCATACTGAATAAATTTTCATGGAGAATTTCAACACATACAGCCTACTCTATAAGTGTCTTTTGGATATATTTCACCCTGACTAAAATACCTATGCATGTCTTACAGTCGGTAACATATAAAATGTGCATAAAAGATTGTAGATGTTCCCTGTGGAATAATCTGAAAATTTTCGGAAAATTTTCGGAAACCAATAACTCTATTTTATGAGCTTCATATACAATTATTTCAAGATTTTCCAAGTCTCCCTATTATAAGACTGTTTACATTTTCTTATCATCATCATAGACACACTATTTAGTTCTTGTCAAGAGATGAAGAATTTTATTATATATATAGAAAAGCAATCATATAGCAATTGTTGCCGGAAAATTGTCACATTGATACCAAGTAAAAGTAATAATAAAATTTAAGAACTTTTTATTTCATGAAAATCAAACCTAAATTACATAGAACGAAAGTTTCCACTAAACTCAATACATTGTACAATATTCCAATACATAAATGCATGAACAACGTAAATACATTCTGAACTACAAAAATAAAACTGCTTTGATTTGTTTTTAAACAGCCAGAAATATGTTTACTTTTACCTTTTAGATAATATTTTATACATAGAATATAAAATGTATTCATGTAAATGCATTCTATGTTTGTTACTTTAATGATAACCATTTACCTAGTATTATAAAGTTCATCTTAGATGCATTTTAAATCATTAAAATTGAGAATGGAAATGGGGAATGTGTCAAAGAGACAACAACCCGACCAAATAAAAAAACAACAGCAGAAGGTCACCAACAGGTCTTCAATGTAGCGAGAAATTCCCGCACCCGGAGGCGTCCCTCAGCTGGCCCCTAAACAAAAATATATTGCACGTCTTCAATATATAAGAACACAGTTCAGTTGTCCTCCACATTGCAGATATTTAATTCAAGGACAAATAACAATATTAATTAATTATAACAAAAACACAAATCTAAGTGCAGTAAAATAGTCTCCCCTGTTCTGTAAAGAATTCTTGTTCTTATTCTTTCTTAATTGTGTGGCCGGCACTAAATCTTGTTTAACCTACAAAATAATATATGGTTCAGTTGAATAAATAATTAGTCCTATACAATACAGAATTTCAATGCCTCAAACCGTTGTTATTTATTTTCCATCTAAGAATAAATAGGAGTGTTTCATCAGTACAAAGATAGAAAATAATCCCCAGATTGTATCAAATTGTAAAATTTGTAATGCAGAAATACAATTCATTTGTGAGACCAATCATTTAAATGAAAAGTTAAAATTATTTTTTTCTTTAGTAATGACTTTACAAAGAACCGTGACTCAAATGATTTACCTTTTTTTTTTAATGAAATGTCAATGTAGGGAGAAAACAAGGCTTCATCATAACTATTTCTTTTTATCTAGTATTGGTAATAAGTATGTGTTTGTGAATATGTAAACTGTGATGATTAAAATAAAGTGTTGTGATAGACAAAGATAGTGTGGTGATAGACAAAGATAGTGTGGAGATAGACAATAGTGTGGTGATAGACATACATAGTGTGGTGATAGATAAACAAAGTGTGGTGATAGATAAACAAAGTGTGGAGATAGACAATAGTGTGGTGATAGACATACATAGTGTGGTGATAGGTAAACACAGTGGGGTGATAGACAATAGTGTGGTGATAGACAAACATACTGAAGTGATAGACAAACAAAGTGTGGTGATAGACAAACATAGTGTGGTGATATACAAACATAGTGTGGTGATAGACAATAGTTAGGCGATAGACAATAGTGTGGTGATAAACATACATAGTGTGAAGAGAAACAAACATAGTGTGGTGATAGACAAACATAGTGAGGCGATAGACAATAGTGTGGTGATAGACAAACAAAGTGTGGAGATAGACAATAGTATGGTGATAGACAAACATAGTGTGGAGAAAGACAATAGTGTGGTGATAGACATACATAGTGTGGTGATAGGTAAACACAGTGTGGTGATAGACAAACATACTGAAGTGATAGACAAACAAAGTGTGGTGATAGACAAACATAGTGTGGTGATATACAAACATAGTGTGGTGATAGACAATATTTAGGCGATAGACAATAGTGTGGTGATAAACATACATGGTGTGAAGAGAGACAAACATAGTGTGGTGATAGACAAACATAGTGAGGCGATAGACAATAGTGTGGTGATAAACATATATAGTGCGGTGATAAATACACAGACTGTGGTGAATGATTTATGTAGTGTGGTGATTGATTATGTGTGGGGTAGATATATTATATGTGGCCATAATTATACTATGTGTGGCAGTAGATACATAATAAATGGTTGTATATATATTATGTGTGTGCCAGCAGAAGTATAATGTAGACAAAGCTACAAGTACAATAACACTGAAACAATATATTTTTAAGGTTTACTCATCTTGAATGTTAGAATCATTGACTGACAGTTAGTATACCATATTTGCTACTTTTATTGAAAAGATACCTGACATGATATTTACATAATATATTGCACGACATGTTGGAGCAGTTATTCTTTAAAAAACATTTCTTTTAAATTATTTCATTTCAATCAGGATTGTTTGATTGCTAATTAACTCTTTACATACATATGTAAAGAGTTAATTGTCGGTGTTGACATAAATATCAATTAATTGGTCATTTGTTATAAATTTCCTGTTTACAAAACTTTGAATTTTTCGAAAAAACTAAGGATTTTCTAATTCCAGGCATAGATTACCTTAGCCATATTTGGCACAACTTTTTGGAATTTTGGATCCTCAATGCTCTTCAGCTTTGTATTTGTTTGGTTTTTAACTATTTTGATATGAGCGTCACTGATGAGTCTTATGTAGACGAAACTCGGGTCTGGCGTACTAAATTATAATCCTGGTACCTTTGATAACTATGAATAATACTTTTAATTTCAATGAAGATTACCTTTTCCTTTTCTTCTATGTTCTATATAATCTATCAAAAATCTAGTTTCACTTTTCTGAAGAAAAAAAAATAATAACAATGAGGTGTCTAAATAAACATAAACAAATTTGTGTACAGAAAGGTGGATTATTATCATGCTCATATCTACTTTTAAAATGATATAAATAGGGCTTTGAAAGATATACCCAGTGGTGTGATAGAAATAATATATAAATTGAGGTGAAAATATACAGTAAGGTGATTGATCAATAAAGTAAAGTCATAGGTGTAGAGATATACATAGAGACTGTTGGGGTAGATATAGAGAGTGGGTAATAGATATAGAGAGTGTGTGGTGATTGATATATGTAGTGAGGTGATTGATAAATAAAGTCAGGTGAAAGGTGTTAAATATGTGGAGATAAAAAAAGAGACTGTTGGGGTAGATATAGAGAGTGTGGTGATTGATATATAATTGGAAGTAAAAGATGTTAATTGTATCGATATCTAGTTTTTGAATAGATATAAAGAGTGTGGTGATTGATATATAAGCTATGTGATTGATAAATATAGTAAGTTTGTATGTGTATTGATGTGTTGATATACATAGAGACTGTGTGGATATATATAGAGAGCACGGGATAGATATAGAAAATGTGGTGATTGATATATAAAATGAGGTGATAGGTTTGTAAGTAAGGTAATCAGTGTTTATTATATAAAAGTATGCATAGAGACTGTGGGGATAGATGTTTTATATGTGGAGGTATACATGGAATCTTTTGGGGAAGATATAGAGAGTATAGATATAGAGTGTGTGTGGTGATTGATATATAAAGTGAGGTGATAGCTAAATAAAATAAAATGATAGGTCTTCATAATGTGGTGATATACATAGAGACTGTGGGGATAGATACAGAGATTTTTGGGATAATTAAAGAGAGTGTGTGGTGGTTGATATATAAAGTGAGGTAATTGATAAATAAAGTAAAGTGATAGGTATGTTAGGTAAGGTTGTAGGTTAAATATAATGTGGTGGTAAACATAGAAACTGTGGGAAAGATATAGAGAGTCTGGTGGTATTTAAAGAGAGTCTGGTGATAATTAAAGAGAGTATGGTGATTGATGTACAAAGTAAGATGATGGATTAATAAAGTAAGGGAGTAGGTTTTATATAGTGTGGAGATATACATAGAGATTGAGGAGAAAGATATAGAAAGTATGGGGATAGATATAGAGACTGTGGGGATAGATATATCAAAAGTATGGGGATAGATAGAGAGAGTATGTGGTGATTAATATATAAAGTGAGGTGATGGATAAATAAAGTAAGGTGATAGGTGTTTATAATGTGGTCATAAACATAGAGACTTTGGGCATAGATATAGAGAGTGTGGTGATTGATATAGAGACTGTTGGCATAGAAATAGAGAGTGTGGTGAGTGACACAGAGATTATGGGGATATATAAAGAGAGTGTGTTGATTGATATATAAAGTAAGGTTAGTGATAAATAAAGTGAGGTGATAGGTGTTTATTATGTAAAGATATACAGAGAGACTTTTGGGGTAGATACAGAGAGTGGGGATAGATATATAGAGTGTGTGTGTGTGGTGATTGATATATAAAGTGAGGTGATTGATAAATAAAGTAAGATGATAGGTGTTTATTGTGTGGAGATATACAGAGAGACTTTTGGGGCAGATATGGGGATAGCTATTGAGACTGTAGTGATAGATAATCATAGTATGGAGATAGCTATTGAGACTGTAGTGATAGACAATCATAGTATGGGAGTACCTATTGAGACTGTTGGGATATATATGGAGAGTGTGGTGATGAATACAGCGACTGCAGAAATGGAGGAATATATAAAACACCACACTATATATATTTTTTTTCGAGTGTCATTTTCTAAAAATACTTTACCATCACTATTGCTGAGTGCTGCTTGGTTGTAAATCATTTGACTATTCTTGTTATTTCATTTAAAATTAGATGTATCCATGTCCTTTCTTCCATTTTCACCAATGACCTCTAAATCCTTGCAAAATGTTGTTTGGTATTTCTGTAAGAAGAACAAAAATATAAATAATGAATTTGAGAATTGCTACATGATAAGTATACAAGCTTATATACAAACATATCTCAGTGGACATTGCATATCTCCTTCCACTGTAAATTATACAATGACCAGTATATTTCTCTCACTTATAGAAGATACAACAAGTTATAGTATACAATCTGGTGAAAAATAGATACAGAATGATGATAGATATAATCATTGTGTTACTATAAATATGATAAGATGGTGATAAATAGATATAGATTGGTGATAAGTGTGGACTTAGTTATAGTTGGGTTATGTGTATATACAGTGAGGTAAAGAATAACAGAATAGTATTAAGATATATACAGTGTGATGATATATAAACAAAAGGATGATATATATATATATACTGTGTGGTGACATATATATCAATGGTGTTGTGATTGATTTAAACAGTGCAGTAAGTTAAAAGATACATATGTGGAGGGGACACATATATAAAATATGGTGAAAAAATATCAACAGGTGAGGTCAATAAAATATTTTCAGGGATGTCATACATATATAAAATGAGGAGATAAATATATAAATTAAGGTGAAAGATATGTAAAGTGAGATGATAGATATACAAATTGTGGTGACAGATACACAGTGTGGTGATATATGTATAAAGTGAGGTGATAGAGATATAAAATGAGGTGATAGAGATATAAAATGTAGTGATAGATGTACATTGTATTGATAGATATATTAAATAAGGTGATAGATATATAAACAGAGGTGGTATATTAATAAAATGAGGTGATAGATATACAAAGTGTGGTGACATATATACAGCGTGGTGATAGATATATAAAGTGTTGTGACATATGATCAGTTAGGTGATAGACGTATAAAGTGTGATGATAGATGTATAAAGTGTGATGATAGATATATAAAGTGTGGTGATAGATACATAATGTGTTGTGACATATGATGCGTTAGGTGATAGATATATATAGTGAGGTGATAGATATATACAGTGTGATGATAGATATATAATGTGTGGTGATAGATACATAATGTGTTGTGACATATGATGCGTTAGGTGATAGATGCATATAGTGAGGTGATAGATATATACAGTGTGATGATAGATATATAAAGTATGGTGATAGATACATAATGTGTTGTGACATATGATGCGTTAGGTGATAGATATATACAGTGTGATGATAGATATATAAAGTAAGGTGATTAATGATCATGATGATAGAGTGATAATATATACAGTGTGGTGATTAATGATACAGAGTGGTAATAAATATAATCAGTGTGGTGATTGATGATACAGAGTGGTGAAAGATGATACACAGTGGTGATACATATAAAGAGTAGGGTGATTGATGATACAGAGTGGTGAAAGATATATACACTATGAGGATTGATGAAACAGAGTGGTGATAGATACATACAAAGAGGTGAGACTATATACAGTGTGGTAATTGGTGATACAGAGTGGGGATAGATATCTAGTGCGGTGATAGATATATACAAGAAGGTGATTTATGATACAGAGTGCTGATAGATATATACAATATGGTGAGTGATGATACAAAGTGGTGATACATATATAGTTTGTTGATTGATGATACAGAGTGGTGATAGATATATACAGTAAGGTGATTAATGATACAGAGTGGTGATAGATATGTAGAGTGTGGTCATAAATATCTATTCCGCAATTTGGTGTTCTACAGATACAGTCCTACATATATCGCTAGGCTGTATTTATATTCTATACAGATATCAGTCATGTGGTATGCTTTTATATGTTCTGTTTGTTTTTCAAATATCTCTTTATAGCAATAAGAATCCCACCAATTTTCTGAAAAGATACACACATAAACTTCAGTCTTTTCTACCATGACAATAATAGTTTTCAAAATTAAAATGTGTATGATTGTGCAACAAAATCAACCATGTTGAAAAACAAATAGTTACAATGATAGGTGCCGAACTGAATCACTTTTAGTTTTCAGCAAACATACACAGATTGCTGTAAATATACATTAATCGTTAGTATGCTTATATCCACTTTCAAATTGGTATAAACATGGTTTTAACAGATACACATAGAGTTGTGATAGCCTTATACAGTAAGAGAATATACCAAATGTATTTATAAAGGTTACTCGGGAACACGTGTATTTGTTTACTTTTAACACGTGTGTTTAAATCAAAACATGTTTATGTTTATTTTGATTGGACCATCAGTAAGTTATTACCGGTTTAAGTTATATCAATCATGATAACTTCATGCTAGAATTTTAGCGCTAAAATTATAATAAGATATCTAGAATTGTCATTCGAGGTTCGCCTATCCGACAGAAAGGTTCGTTTTTCTTAAATCGCCACTTGGTAAAATGTCCGAATCTTCTCCACGTCTGGAATTGAATGAAGACATACTACTCGAAAGAGATAATAGTTTACCGCCACCTAATATTCATAAAGCAGCTGATAAGTCGTCTGATTTGGTAGATACTGTAGAGCTTTTTAAGACAATTTTAGACAGCAAGTTAGGTGAGTTGAAATCTGAACTCATACAAGAACAAGATTGCCTTAAGAGAAAAATTAAGGAGGACGTCACTCTAAAATTTAAGGGGGAAGGAAACAGAATTCAGTACATCTTTAACGAGGAATTATTAGACACTGTTAACAAACTTTCAAAATTCATCCCCAACTCCAATACACAAGCCTATAGATTAGTTCTTGACATAACTGATAAGATCAAAAGCCGTAATAAGAAAATTCGCATAGCTGATGCTTCCCCTGCTGGTTGGGGAACCGTTAGGGAATACGAATCCAATGCCGTGGCTTCAGATTCTGAAGATGAGAGAAAGATACGACAAGCTGAGACCAGAGCTATCCGTACCTCCAAGGAGAAGTCAAAATCTCGCCAGCAACCTTACCCAAAAAATACGCCTCGTCAACAACCTGCGGAATCTTATGGTAACCCTGCTTATGCTCAGCATTATCAACGTAATCAGCAACAGTCCTTTCGTGGGAGCTTCGCAAGGCGTGAGCCTTGCTCAATCGACACGTGCCACTACTGCAAGCAACAAGGCCACTGGAGAAAAAACTGTCCTCTTCTCGCCAGTCTCAGGTCATCCAACAGCAACTCCACAACCTACCAGAAGTAGTAAAGTAGGGCCTGAACGTCACTCTCCAGTCATTGTGAATGATAAGTATTTAGACACTATTAATGACCAATTTTCTACATGTTTTGTTGATAACGATTATATAGAATCTTTTTTAGATCAAGTTCAATATTTTGAAAATTGTCAGTCATATGATAAATTTAAAGGGGTGAAAGGTAGATTAGCTTGTCATGTAAAGTATTGGGAAAATATAGGTGCTTGTCCTTTTGTGCTTGATACAATAAAAAATGGTTATGTTATTCCATTTATAGATACACCTTTTAAAATGTACCACAGAAATAATAGATCAGCACGGCAGAATACTGAATTTGTCACAAAGTCAATTGAAGATTTAGTTCAAATAGGTTGCGTAATTAAAGTGCCTTTTCAACCATATGTGGTAAATCCATTGAGTGTTGCTACTCAAAAGTCCTGTAAGAAACGACTTATTTTAGATATGAGTCAATTGAATAAACACATAAAGCGCGAAAAAATAAAATTTGAGGATTGGAAGTTAGCTATACAATATTTTGACAAAGATATGTATCTGTTTAAGTTTGATTTAAAATCTGGTTATTTTCACTTAGACATATGCTCACAGCAACAAACTTTCTTAGGTTTTCAGTGGGAAGGTCAATTTTATTGCTATACTGTTTTAGCTTTCGGAATTACTACCGGTCCGTACATTTTTACTAAATGTTTGAGGCCACTAGTAAAATTTTGGCGTGGAAACGGTATAAAAGTTGTTTTGTATTTAGATGATGGATTTGGCATGAGTCCAGATGAAAATACATGTAATGAGCAATCGTCCTTCGTAAAAAGGTCTTTGATTGATGCTGGTTTCCTTATTAACGAGGAGAAGTCTGTTTTTAAACCTGTTACAGAGTTAGAATGGTTGGGAATAGTTTGGAACTCGAAAGAATACAAATTATCTATTACTCAACGTCGAGTTGACGATTTGATTTTCTCATTGAATGTCATTTTGGCTAAATTTCCCTATGTTACAGCTAGATCTTTAGCTCAGGTTGTAGGTAGAATTATTTCTATGACTCCCGTAATCGGAAATGTGGCTAGAATTA
Source organism: Mytilus edulis (assembly GCA_019925275.1). NCBI lineage: Eukaryota > Metazoa > Mollusca > Bivalvia > Mytilida > Mytilidae > Mytilus > Mytilus edulis. The sequence continues at coordinate 21,736,292 of CM034362.1, forward strand.
TGTCAAAGTTCTGTTACATGGAAATTGAAAGTAGAATTGGGTGGGATATTCCCATTACAGGGTACAAACCCGTCGAGGTTTTATCAGAGTTAAAGTTCTGGTTAGAAAATGTCACTATGATTAACTACCGTAATTTATGTCATTACAGTAAATCTTCTGTTGTCATATACTCAGATGCTAGTAATATTGCCGCTGGTGCATACACCGTTGAATTAGAAAATAAGATTTTCCATAAGATGTGGACATGTAGTGAAACGGTACAAAGCTCCACCTGGAGAGAGCTGAAAGCTATAGAGTTAGCCCTTTTTTCTTTTAAGAATAGTTTCACAGGAAAAACTATAAAGTGGTTTACTGACAATCAAAATTGTGTCAAAATTGTTAATTCGGGAAGTATGAAAGAAAATCTTCATGTTATAGCAAAATCTATTTTTTCATTTTGCATTCAAAAAGGAATATCAAATGACATTCAATGGATTCCCAGAAAAGAAAATGAAAAGGCTGATTATATCAGCAAAATGGTTGATTTCGAGGACTGGGGAGTCACACATTTATTTTTCAATTTTTTAAATGATATGTGGGGTCCTTATTCGATTGACAGGTTTGCAAGTGTCGAAAATAGAAAAGTTATGAGATTTAACTCCTTATTTTGGCAACCTGATTCTGAAGCAGTTGATGCATTTTCTCAAGTTTGGACCAATGAAAATAATTGGCTAGTTCCACCAATTAATCTTGTGATACGATCGATTAAACACATTATAGCTTGTAAAGCTCGAGGCACGTTAGTTGTGCCTAAGTGGATTTCTGCTGCATTCTGGCCTTTGATATTCGATAAACATTTGATTGATCAAGATTACGTGAAAGATGTTATTGTGTTTAAAAATACTGATGGTATTTATAAGCAAGGTTCGAATAAGAATACGATATTCGGAATTGAACCGTTTGGTTCGCCAGTGTTGGCTGTTTTGCTAGATGCATCTTAGACATGGCCCTAATATATATAGATATATTTTAGCAGGCATGGTCTGTTTGTGACATGGCCCTAGTATATGCATATTGTAGCAGGCATGGTCTCTTTGTGACATGGCCCTAGTATATGTATATTGTAGCAGGCATGGGTGTTTATGTTGACATGGCCCTAGTATCGGTAATGATATTGTAGCAGGCTTGGTTTTTTATTTGACATGGCCCTAGTATCTATAATGATATTGTAGCAGGCATGGAAATTTGTTTTACAGTTTATGGCCCTAGTATCTATAAAGATATTGTAGCTGGCGTTGAAATATTTGAATATATATTATATTTTACTGTGTATAGAAATCTGAAATATGCTAATAATTCGTCCTCTGTATATGTATATAAAATGTTATTGCAATTTTACGTTTTTCAGATATTTTTTCAGTAGGACATTGGTCAGACTTTAATTCACAAGTTGCCTCTAATAATGATCTCAGCAGTTTGTTCAAACAGTTACCAGAATTCCTTCTTTCGTCCAAGGCTGCGAGTACTCAGAAGAAATATAGTTATTTCTTCAATTCATGGTGTAAGTGGACTAGTCAATATTCTTTTTCACCATTGCCAGCATCTCATTTACATATTTCTTTATATTTAATTCATTTGTCTGAAACTGCAAAATCTGTTTCAAAATTAAATGATGCTTTTTACGCCATAAAATGGGCACATAAATTAGCTGGCGTTGCTGATCCCAGTGAAAATAATCTAGTTGCATCTGTTCTTGAAGGGGCTCATAGAAAAATAGGTCATTCAGTTGTCAAAAAAGAACCTATCACACCACATATTTTGAAAAATATTGTATGTTAATATGCTAATAATACTTGTAATTTAAAAGATGTAAGAACAGCATGTATGTGTTTATTAGCCTATGCTGGCTTTTTAAGATTCTCCGAGTTAGCTAACTTGAGAAGGTCTGATATACAGTTTTCCCCTACTTACCTTACACTTCATTTAGTCAAGAGTAAAACTGATGTATATAGGGAAGGGAAAGATGTTGTCATTTCAAAAACAGGGAATATTACATGCCCGGTAGATGTACTTCAGCGTTATCTAAAGTTAGCTAACATTCCTGAAGAATCGAATGATTTTATCTTTAGATCCATTTGTTATTGTAAATCTTTGAATATATACAAACTTAGAAAGAGTAGTCATATTTCTTACACCAGAGCCAGAGAGTTATTGTTATCTGCACTTGACAGTTTAGGTCTTGATAAAAAACAGTTTGGCTTACATAGTTTGAGGTCAGGAGGAGCTACTGCCGCGGCAGAAGCTGGAATAGATGACCGGTTGTTTAAGAAACACGGGCGATGGAAAAGTGATAAAGCCAAAGATGGTTATGTTAAAGAGAGTATACTCAACAGATTGTCAGTATCTAAGAATTTAGGCTTGTAATATATATTTTTGTCCCCCCTTTTTCTTTATGTCCCTTTCTTTATCAATCGAAGCTTTCTGTGCTGTCGGGGCGAGCTGATAACCAAAAACTGTGTTGAGTTTTTACTTTGTAAATGCTTTATGTTCGTTTGAAGTATTGAATAAGAACATAAACATATTAAGTATGGGGGTAGAAAAAAAAATTGAATTCAGGTGATATGTATATAGAAGGTGGTAATAGATAAATGAAGTGAAGATATCATGTTAGGTGATAAATATATATACTGTGGTGATGACTATATCATATGAGGTGATGGATATATAAATTGAGGTTATCAATAAAAAAAATGAGGTGATAGATAAAGAAAGTGAGGTGATAGATAAAGAATGTGAGGTGATAAAGAAAGTAAGGTTATGAATGTGTAAAGTGTAGTAACAGATGTATAAAAAGAGGTGATTGATATATAAGGTGTGGTGATAGATATAGAAAGTGTGGTGATAGATACATAAAGTGAGGTGATAAGATATATAAAGTGTACTTACAAATGTCTAAAGTGAGGTGATTGATATATTAGGTGTGGTGATAGATATAGAAAGTGAGGTGATTGATATATTAGGTGTGGAGGTAGATATATAAAGTGTGATGATAGATATAGGAAGTGAGGTGATTGATATATCAGGTGTGGTGACAGATATATGAGGTGATGTAAATTAAATGTGTGGTGACAAATATAAAAAAAGATGACAGATTTATAAAGTGTGGTGACAGATATATATATAGTTAGGTGATTGATATATGAAGGGTGGTGATTGATATATATAATAAGTGTGGGGACAGATTTATAAAGTGTGATGACAGATATATAGAGTGATGTGATAGATATATTTAGTTTGGGGATAAATATATAAAGTGTAGTGATAGATATATAAAGTGAGGTGATAGATATATATAGTGACGTGATGAATATATAAAGTGTAGTGATGGATATGTTAAGTGTAGTGACAGATATATAAAGTATGGTGACAGATATATAATGTGAAGTGACAGATGAACAGTGTAGGGATAAATGAACAGTGTGGTGATAGATGTATAAAGTTTAGTGACAGATAAATATAAAGTGAGCTGATTGGTTTATGAAGTGTGGTGATAGATATATAAAGTGAGGTGATAGATATATAAGGTGTGGTGATGTGTATAAGGTGTGGTGATGTATATATAATGTGTGGTGACAGATATAAAAAGTGTGGTGAAAGATTTATGAAATGTGGTGACAGATATATAAAGTGTGGTGATATATATATACAGTATGGTGACACTTTTGTAAAGTGTGGTGATAGATATACAAAGTGTGGAAACAGATAAATAAAGTGTGGTGATCGATATATAAAGTCTGGTGACAGATATTTAAGGTGTGGTGACAGATACATAAAGTGTGGTGATAGATATGTAAAGTGTGGTGACAGATATGTGAAGTGTGGGGATAGATATATAAAGTCTGGTGACAGATATATAGAGTGTAGTGATAGATATATAAAGTGAGGTGATAGATATATATAGTGAGGTGATTGATATTTAAAGTGTGGTGATGGATATGTTAAGTGTGGTGACAGATATATAAAGTGTGGTGATAGATATATAAAGTCTAGTGACAGATATATAGAGTGTTGTGTAAGATATATAAAGTGAGTAGTAAGATATAGATATAGTGAGGTGAGTGATATATATAGTGTGATCATGGTTATGTTAAGTGTAGTGACAGATATATAAAGTATGGTGACAGATATATGAAGTGTGGTGATAGATATATAAAGTCTGGTGAAAGATATATAAAGTGTGGTGACATATATATAAAATATTGTGACACATATATAAAGTGTGGTGAGATATATAAAGTGTGGTAACAGATAAATAAAGTGTGGTGATAGATATATAAAGTGTGGTAACAGATAAATAAAGTGTGGTGATAGATATATAAAGTGTGGGGATAGATATATAAAGTGTGGGGATAGATATATAAAGTCTGGTGACAGATATATAAAGTGTAATGATAGATATATAAAGTGTGGTGACATATATATAAAATATTGTGACACATATATAAAGTGTGGTGAGATATATAAAGTGTGGTAACAGATAAATAAAGTGTGGTGACAGATATATAAGGTGTGGTGACAGATACATAAAGTGTGGTGATAGATATATAAAGCGTGGTAACAGATATGTAAAGTGTGGGGATAGATATATAAAGTCTGGTGACAGAAATATAAAGTGTAATGATAGATATATAAAGTGAGGTGATAGATATATATTGTGAGGTGATTGATATATAAAGTGTGATGATGGATATGTTAAGTGTGATGACAGATATATAAAGTGTGGTGATTGATATATAAAGTATGGTGATAGATATATAAAGTATGGTGATAGATATATTAAGTCTGGTGACAGATATATAAAGTAGTGATAGATATATATAGTGTGGTGATGGATATGTCAAGTGTAATGACAGATATAAAAAGTGTGGTGATAGATATACAAAGTGTGAGGACAGATATACAAAATGTGGTGACAGATATATGAAGTATGGTGACAGATATGTAAAGTGTGGTGACAGATATATTAAGTCTGGTGACAGATATATAAAGTGTGGTGACAGATATAGAAAGTTTAGTGACAGATATATAAAGTGTGGTGGCTGATATAATGTATAAAGTGTGGTGACAGAATATAAAGTGTGGTGACAGATATATAAAGTGTGGTGACAAATATATAAAGTGTGGTGACAGAGTCTGGTGACAGTTAATATATAAAGTGTGGTGACAGATATATGAAGTGTGGTGACAGATATTATGGTGACAGATATATAAAGTCTGGTGACAGATATATAAAGTGTGGTGACAGATATATAAAGTCTGGTGACAGATATATATAAAATGTGGTGACAGATATAGAAAGTTTAGTGGCAGATATATAAAGTGTGGTGGCAGATATATAAAGTGTGGTGACAGAATATAAAGTGTGGTGACTGATATACAAAGTGTGGTGACAGATATATAAAGTGTGGTGACAGAGTCTGGTGACAGATATATATAAAGTGTGGTGACAGATATTATGGTGACAGATATATAAAGTCCGGTGACAGATATATAAAGTGTGGTTACGGATATATAAAGTGTGGTGACAGATATAAAAAGTGTGGTGACAGATATATAAAGTATGGTGACAGATATATTAAGTCTGGTGACAGATATATAAAGTTTGGTGACAGATATGTAAAGTATGGTGACAGATATTTAAAGTCTGGTGAAATATATGATAAAGCGTATAAAACATCGCAAAAACCGTATCACATGCCGCATCACCATCGACCAATACCATAAAGTGACATAAGAGATAAATCAAGTGAGGTCCTAGATATATAGCAATTATCTATCATATTGAATACACCTTAATTATTGGTAACCCCGGCTGACCCGACTGCATAGAACTTTTGACGAATACAACAATCATGACAATAATTTTTCTTTTGTGACTTCAGATATTTTTTTTTACTTCAAAATTTTACTACAACCTGTGTGATATCCAGTAATGGCGGACACATAGTGATAAGGTGCAGTGGCGGATCCAAGGGAGGGTTCAGGGGGGTTGGATCCCCCCTTTTTTTACGATTAATGCATTGAAATGGGGACATATAGTTGGACCCCCCCTTTTTTAAATGGCTGGATTCGCCCCTGATAAGGTGTATGAAAAATTACCATTAACATCAAACCACTCTCGTTTTACAAGATTTGTTACATTTTTCACCATATAGGTTTCAAGTTTAAGTCCTAACACAAATCTATCTCCACATAGAAGATTTTTTTCTCAAAAAGTGAAAGTAGAAATTACCGGATCCGCCCAGTTCCGGTCGCGCATGCGCACAAATACGAGGTTACAGTCCGGGTTACAATATCAGTAACCTTGTATATTATATACCTCAAGGAGAAGTAGAGAAAGCGGGAAAGCTACTTAATAAAATGCAAGTTTGCCTCTTCGGAAGTCACTTAGTTACCCAACAATAGGTTGATAACTCCCGAGAAACCGGAAGCATTACATTGGCGTTTCCTAAATACTGGACCAGGACGGAAAAGTAATGATAAAAATCCGCGTTTTACAAAATTGAACGTCGATGATTGGGAATCCGTAACTATTCGACTTTGACAGTAATAACGTAGTTTTTATCGCAAAATCGGAAAAACTACGGAAAAATCGTAATGGTTGGCATCTATGCGGATGCCCAACTCGCACTATCATTTTCTATGTTCAGTGGACTGTGAAATTGGGGTCAAAACTTTAATTTGGAATTAAAATTAGAAAGATCATATCATAGGGAACATGTGTACTAAGTTTCAAGTTGATGTAACTTTAACTTCATCAAAAACTACCTTGACCAAAAACTTTAACCTGAACTTCGCACTATCATTTTCTATGTTCAGTGGACCATGAAATTGGGGTCAAAACTATATTTGGCATTAAAATTAGAAAGATCATCTCATGGGGAACATGTGTACTAAGTTTCAAGTTGATTGGACTTCAACTTCATCAAAATCTACCTTGACCAAAAACTTTAACCTGAAGCTAACGGACGCACGAACGGACGGACAGAGGCAGACCAGAAAACATAATGCCCCTATACTATCTTAGGTAGGGCATAAAAAAGAAAATAAATGTTAAAATTTGTCATTTAAGAACAATAACTCAGGGGTTCAAATTAGCATTGATCCGAGGTCCGCAACCTTTCACTATTGCAATCGGACTTTTGTATTGGTTACTAGCTACGCCCGATGGACCTTCAATTTAAAATAAAATAGAAATTAACTCTGCCAACCTTTTTAATAAACCAAAATTTCCTAACGATCTCAAATTTTATTTTCATCTTTATTATTCATGACAGCGATGTTCATTTTGTTCAATCGACCGTTAGCTTTAAACCAAAAATGGGCAATAAGTAATGTGTAAATCCGAGTAAAATCGTATCTGACTGACAAACACAACATTGAACAAGAGTGCACACTCTAAAATGTCTCGCCATCTTTACTGATCATTGATATTATGTTGACAGTCCTCAATATAAACCTTTATTACAACTGTCACATAAACTTAACATTAACCAAGAAAACTAAACATTGAGGCCTAAATTAAAAATATGTTTGTTTCCCCCCCCCCCCCCCCCCCCAAATTAGATACCCCAATGATGATTGTGGCCAAGTTTGGTTAAATTTGGCCCAGTAATTTTAGAGAAGATTTTTGTACAGGTTAACAGACGATGACAGACGTCAAGGTGAGCTAATAAACTGCTTCGTTGAGCGCAGCTGGATACTCCCGCAGAGGTCCAACCCTGAACAGTCGGGGCAAAATGGACACAATATTCAAGCTTGATACAGGTCTGAATTTGGATTGTAATTAAATATTTTACATATTATAGGTTTCAGAATAAATGTAGTCAAAGAACTTGAACTTGGTTATATGCATTGAATTTATATATTCAATTAAAGATTTTTTGCTGTTGTGCAATACAATGTGCTGTTCTTCTACTTCTACTTCTACTATGTAATGACCGCCTTCAACACGTTGAAGTTTACGTCACTTGTACTGCGCATTGCTTTGTGAAGATATATATACAGTGAAATATAACAAATTTGTGATAGTAAACAAAAAAACAAAAAAAAATTTACTTAGTGGTAGTGCATATTTTTAATTTATTATTTTTAAATATTAAGATAAAACTATTTACAAATGATGAATTTACGGGCTGTAGGTGTAGTTTGAGACGGCTACTTTGAACGACTCTATAGAGTCGCTCATCACAATACTCGGGGGAAGGCTGTTCCATATTTTAATTGTGCGTGGGAAAAATGATTGTTGTCTTATTTGTGTTCGGCAGGATGGAATTTGGTATGAGAGTGTGTGCATGTTCCTGGACTGTCTGAACGGTTGAATTAATCTGTCTGTTTTTGTGATAGCAATGAGGTGATATGAAATTTTATAGAACATGACCAGGCGTGCATCGGTTCTTCTGTGTGCCAGGTCTCTCCATTTTAAATGATCTAGCATGTCACTAACGTTTGAGGTGTTTCTGTGTCGGTTAGTGACATATCTAGCAGCCCTTCTTTGTACTTTTTCTATCTTGTTTATATCCTCAGTAAAGTAAGGGTCCCAAACTGAACAGGCATATTCTAGCGATGGTCTGACTAAAGATTTATATGCCTGTTCCTTTACTGAGGTGGAACTGATGTTTAGATTCCTTGGAAGAAAACCTAGTGTGTTGTTGGCTTTATTACAGATGTTGTTTATGTGACTGTGCCATTTCAAGTCTGATTGAATTGTCACACCTAGGTATTTTGCCTTATCGACATGTTCAAGAACGTGGCCATGTAAAGTGTAATTATATACGAATGGATTTTTATTTCGGCTGATGGACATGACATTACACTTGTCAGGATGGAAAGCCATTTTCCATGTATTTTCCCAAATGCCTAGTGTGTTGAGGTCTTTTTGAAGGGTTTCGCAATCACTGTTTGATTTTATTACCAGATATGCAATGGTGTCGTCTGCAAATAGGCGTATGGTGGAATTTAGCCCAACTGGTATGTCTTTATGTAAAATAAAAACAGACTTGGGCCCAGAACAGATCCTTGAGGCACTCCGGACTTTACAGGGACATAGCCTGAAGTCTCACCCTCTAGGATAACTGCTTGGGTACGACATGATAAGAAGCCCTGTATCCATGCATTTGTTTTCCCCTGTATCCCATAGTAATTTTAATTTGTGTGTTAACAAGTTATGACTGACTTTATCAAAAGCTTGGGAGAAATCCATTATAAGTACATCTGTTTGTTTTGAGTTTTCCATATTTTTAGTGACATCATCTACAAATTCCAAAAGTTGAGTTTCACAAGATCTGTTTTTTCGAAAGCCGTGTTGTAGGGAATACAGGATGTTATGTTTGTCTGCGTGTGTCATGATTGCGCTAACTACAACATGTTCCATAAGTTTACAACATATGCATGTCAAAGAAATAGGTCTATAATTCTCTGGATTATATTTGGAACCTTTCTTGTAAATGGGTGAAACATGTGCAGTACGCCAGTCAGTAGGGACTTCGCCAGTGTCTAATGATTTTTGATATATAAGGCATAGTATTGGTGAAATTTCATGTGCTAACTCCCTAAGGAGACGTGGCTTAAGTTCGTCTGGTCCACTTGCCTTGGATGGGTTTAAATTAAGAAGAAGTTTTGAGATACCTTGGATAGTGATATTTATGTCGGGCATGGTAGGGTAAGCTGTTTTCTGTTGCATGTATTGATTGCTTTCAAATTCAGTAGCAGTGATTTTGTTTGGTTCTGAGAAAACTGATTGAAACTGCCTGTTGAGTGCATCAGATTTGTGTTTGGTGTCAGTTATAAGTTTCCCATTCTGCTTAAGTGATGTTATTCCACTGTAGTCAGTTTTTTTGCTTTTGATATAAGACCAAAAATTTTTCATGTTGGAAAATTTGTTTTCATCTGGTTTTGGTGTTACAATATTTTCAATGTATTGCCAGTATGATTGTCCGAGTTGTTTCTGTACCTGATGTTTAATTTGCTTATACTGGTTTCTCATGTTGTCATTTCCAGACTTTTTCATCTTTTTATAAAGTCTGTCTCTCTTTTTCATTAATTCTCTTGTTTCAAATGTTACCCATGGGGTCTTATTTTTTGTAGTTAGCTTTTTGTGTGGAATATGCTCACTGACTAGTTCATTGAGTTTTGTTTTGAATTCTAGCCACAGTTCATCAACAGTATGTGTATCAACCTTTTCCTGTATGGTATGTTGTAAGTTGATTACTTCTTTTTTCATTGTTTCCCAGTTTGCCTTGTTGTAAATCGGCACATTTCTTGGTGTTTGTTTTAGCTTAGATGGTGTTAAATTGAATTCTATAAAGACAATGTCATGATCTGAGATTCCCGGCATGATTTCAATTTGTGGGACCTGGTTTGGTAAATTTGTGATCATGAGATCTAGTATATTGTCCTTTCTTCATGTTCTTGTTGGATTTTCAATTAATTGTACCAAGCCCGTGTCATCCAAAGTATTTCCAAAATCATAATGTATATTTTGGTGGGTTGATTTTGGTTTAAGTATTTTATTTTTCCAATCCCAATTAATATGGCTGCATTTTTTACTTGAGTAGCTCTCCTAACTGATGTGTCAAACCACTTCATGCTTTGATCATCAGATGTTTTTGGGTTATAAAAGGATGATATATAAAGTGATCTGCTACCCTTAATTTCAATTTTGGCCCATACCAATTCACATTTATCGTCAGGTGTAAGGTTTTCAACTTCATCACTTATAAATTCTGATTTTATTGCAATGAGTACACCGCCACCCTGCTTGTTTTTTCTGTCTTTTCTGTATAGTGTGTACTCTTCAGGAAAGATTTCAATGTCTTTTATTGAAGAGTCGAGCCAAGTTTCTGTTCCGATTACAATATCCGGTTTAGTGCTATCAATTATATTTTGAATAAGGTGTTGTTTACGTTTGATAGACTGAAAATTGATGTTAAGTATTCACAAAGGTTTTTTACAATTTGTTTTTGTTTTATTTGTACATATTGGTGTAGACTGGTGAGATGGTTTACATGAGTTTGTTGGTGTTTTCATGCCACAGTCATCATTTGAATAATGATATAAACTTTCAAATGGGTTAGATGAACTTGCACCATGTAAGTCAAAAGGACATGTGCTATAGTTTGGATTTTCGCAAATTAAACAATTCCAACTTATCATGCTATCATTTAGTAGATCATATGTATTACTGTGTACAGTACTACCTGTGACTTTATCTTATTAATGGTGGCCATAAAAAATATGTTCACCATGGTGGCCCTATATGTTCATCATCATACCCCCTGTTGCTTTTTTTAATACACAAGGTATTAATCAAAAACTAAGTCAAGGATAAAGGGAAATCTTGAATGCATTGAAGTGTTAAAATTATGTAACTTACAGGTCATGTCTCAGGTAAAATATACATGCATGTGTTTGCCAAATTTAATAACTGTGTTTATGACAAGAAATCCAAAAATAAAATGAAATAATAAAACTAGTTGAACAAACAGCTCCAAAAAAATAATTGTCTCATGACTATTAGTTTTAATATTATACCTTTTAAATAATTTTTGATCAATTTAAGTTATTTTTTATATTAAGTCTATTTTTTGGAAAAATAAATGAATATCATTTTCAAATATAACTGCACACATTTACAATGCCTGCCTTTTTCTAATGAAAAGGTGTTTCTCAAATTAATTTTCTTAAATCAAAATTGTTTATTATTGTAGATAGACTGATCTGCATTCAACATTGTTTAAGATTGTCTTTAGGACTTACGCTAAATAAAATTTAGGCAGTTCATTTTTTCTCTATTAAATAACATATAAATATTAGAAATATTCATTACAGCAAAATTTGATAATATTTTTATTGTCATATGATATTTTAAACATGATCCATGTTTTAGAGGTTTAAAAGCATTTCTTTTACTTTTTGTTTTTGGGAAAGAGACATTATTATGAGAAGGTAAATAATTTTCAAATAGATTATCTCAAAGTTGTTTTGTTAATTTTACAATCAAGGAATAGGTGTTTTCGTTGACCTACAAGTGACACTGTTTACATATTCTATTCTTTCTAGGAATTTTATATTGTCCATTATTTTCCATTTCTAAATTATGACCAAAAATTCTACCTGTTGACATAATCAAGTTTACAGTTTTTATCATATTCTTAGATTTTTCTTTAAATTCATTTTTTATTAAGGACTTTAAAAGTCTTAATTCATTCAAGTCCCTGCAATTATTAACTTTATCTAAAAGGCCTAGGTTGAGTGAAATATTCTTTGCAAATGTATTCCAGGAATATGTATCATGCCAGTCCAGTACCTTCGACAATATAATACACTGAAAAAAAATATGATTTAATTAATAGACCATAAAAGTGTCACCATTTTTAGAAGTGCACATTATTTTTTCTGGAGACAAATTTTGAAAGAAATTAACCAAACTGAAGATAACATATTTAATAAATTTCAAGACAATTTCTTAAAATAATTTCTTTTCATAAGATTCACTTTATTCAGAGATAAGAACATTTTTCATTATGATTAGCATTTTTAATGAGCATTTATCAAAATTTGATGATAACTAGGTGGGCATTTGGAAAATAAGTCTTTTCAGTGATTGTTTGTGCACAACTCTTGTTTTGAGATTTGAAAAAAATTTAGATAAACAAAATATGGTTTTTCCTAAACCATATAATGAAACTTGTAGTTATCCTGAGTAATATTAGATGTTATCAAAATTTATTGTAAAAGGATTGATATTGATCATCTTATTTTGTTAAGAAACCGACTTGTTAAATTACTTTAATTTTTTTTTAAATATCATTTGCATGATTATTAGTTATTATTAATATGTTAATAGTAATAACTCATTTAATAATGCTAACAAACAATTGAATACAATGTACATCATGTACATTTATATAAACCTTCTACTTAAAAAAAAAACATTATTAAAAGTGTTTATTTCAAATGCTAGTCAATAACTTTATCTTTGACTTTTTGCCATTTCTACTCAAGATTCTTACCAAGAAGAAATTGAAAGAATAAGAAACAAAAAAGTAATGAAAAAAACATACAAAAATGAAAAAAAAAAAAAAAAATTTAGATAACATTAAAACAAAAAAAAACAAATAATAAATTAAACAGACTAAAACTATATTTTATTCTACAATTTCAATAAAAGGTGAAATGTCAATTTTAAAAGAAACCTTAGTTACCTGTACAGGTAAATTTTAATGAAACATACCAGCTGAAAACTTCAACCCTGATTGATTTTAACAGGTAACATAATGAGATAAAATATCTACCTATGTTTTATGACCCCCAATAAATGGCCAACATCTCAAGATTGAATACCCCAATAAATGTTCACCATTGGATGTTGACCATGCAAGAGGTGTGGACATAACTAAGAGGATGTCACAGGCTGTACTGTATGTTCTGACAATCAATATGATACCATTGATCGCAAGTTTTACAAACGATACCTCTGTGTTCCCAAGTCACAACATCATCACATGTGCCACACATGTATCTTGTGCTGTCATTGCTTGGGCCAGGGTTGCTTTTAATGTCATTTGATTGTGTTATAATGAGTAGTATAAAAACAACAGTAATTTGCTTGGTTTTAATTGGTCACTGCCGACACTGGGGTGTTTCTTTGACAATAGTTTTTGTATGACATATAGGGGTATACATTTGGTGGTATAGTACTCATGGTATTGCCATGTTATCCTTTCATTATATTCTGATGAAAAAGGGTATGATTTAAGACTAACCCTTGTTCCAATGACTTCATGACTTGAGAATTCACTTCTATCTACATGTAAGATGAATGATGACAATGCGAAAGGTTGACATGTACTAAGAGTGATATCTGAGCTAGCCACATGTTCATCATACTCAATTTTTAGAATAAATTTCGTGATATGTGATCTGAAACAGTAAAACAAATATGAACAGAGAGAGCGAGTGAGAGTGAATACTACACTGCCGATGAAACATGTTGAAAAGTGACTTACTGGCGTAGTGGTTGGACAGGACCTGTGATGACACACAATATGATACAAGTATTAGCTATAGATGAGGTTATCTTCGTACCCAGTTGCATCCCTGGTTCACAATATGTACACAAATGAGCAATGTTAGTAAGATGAAACATATATGGCCTTTTACTGAGAGTGCTTTGTTTACACCGGAAGTCACCTTTCAGCTGATTGAATCATGTGATCTAACTGGCGGGATATTTGTTTATCAGATTGACTGATTTCAAAAATCTATTCTGTAAGTACTTTGGTCTACTTATGAGTTGCAATGTGTAGTGTAACTCTGAAAAATATGTTGTGTGCAAAAACTACACGAATTTGGTCTGTTTTAAACTTGTTTCCAGGAAAAATTTGGAGAGCCAAAGTCAACAACGTCTTCCTTCACGCACATGCACAGTAAATCTGTTGTCAGACTATAAACAAATAAAGTTCAATTAACACATGATTAAATCTCAGTCATATTAGAAATTTATGAAGATCAAAAGGGAGCTTACATCAATATATATAAAACATTCACCAAAGTTTCATGATAATTGCTGATAGCATTGTTGAGTTATTGTCCGAAAACTGGAAAATCCCCCCTTTTTTAATGAATAAAACCCCACAACTCAGAAATGTAAAATGTGAAATTTATAAAATTCTAAAGGGAACCTACATTAATAGATATAAATAATTCACCAAAGTTTCATAAGAACTGCTGAAAGCATTTTTTAGTTTTTGTCTGAAAACTGGAAAATCACCCTTTTTTTATGAATAAAATAGTGCGGTGACAGAAGTGTAAAAAGTCGTCTAGATCGCGAGTTTAATCTCCCCAAATAACAACACACGGCTAAAAATGGTCTTAAATTAAAGACAAATATGTCTTCTTTAGTTTTTGCCCTGTCGTCAGAATTTCGTAAGGTCACATTTTTCTAAAAAGTCGTTTTAATGACTAGTAGTATATTGGAGAGTTTCAACCCCCCTTTTTCAAAATGAAAAAATGTGTATGTTTTCTCACATTTAATTGAAATAGTTTTTCCTGAAGCCATTTTTATATGTCAAAATATTCTATTTAGTATTTTATTTTCTTCTAATCTATAAAATTTGGGAAGTTTGGACTGTTTAAAATTGAGGTAATTTTAATTGCAAATTCAGACACAAACTTTGGTTTCTTCTTCATTGCAGTAATAAAAATTATCCCATAATATTTTAAGCATATAGTATTTCATAAAACTAATAAGTGATAAAAATTTCGGAACCAAAATATGAAAAAAACCTTAAGAAATCAATGGAAAAAGAATGGACTAAAAACTTCAATTTCAACACGGAACTTAATCACTTGCCTTCTGTCACATTTTGTGTATTAGTCAATAATTTGCTCTCAACTGATATTAGTCTCGATGCACCAGAGTTATCGTTCTTACAGCCAACAATAACGTCTGGTGTCAATTGTAGAGATGTATGTTATATTCATGAGCCTCGTGCCCAATTTTTGGATTTTTTTCTAATACGCGATTGGATGGTATTTACATGTTTGATAATAAACTCCTCCCTTACTTCAATAACAACAACGTGGTCGAAGAGCACGTGTATCGTGCTGTTTTATTTTAAAGAGGAGAGTTTTATCTTTTATTCATGTTATTTAGATGCATTTAGGAATGATTTGTGTTAAAAGTGAGATGAACAAAATATTTTCATTGAATGTGTAAAACTCCTGTATTTAGATATAAAAGCATCTTAATAAGGATTCTAGAAGTATATTTCCATATGTACATGTCATACATCCTTGGTTAAAAAATAATATATATTGTTTTTGGTATAAAAGAAACGTTATAAATCTCGAACCCATTCACCACCTCATCAAAAGATGAATGATTGAACCATTTATTTGATAAAAAGCAAGTTTAATTTCAGCCCATTGGTGCACCACTCTCGTTTTTTTTAATGCGGAAAAAAATATATGGGCTGATAATATAGGCAGAGACATATAATACAAGAGATTGGCAACTCTAGTAGAGTCTATTTTTTATGTCTCTGATATAGGGAATAACCACAGCAGACTGCATCGGCCCCTCTGAGACAGTCAGTGAAAACTTCCAGATACGCCACTCACGGCCACTTCATGTATATTGACATACACGCTTTGTGTATTATTTCAACAAAATCGGGGTTTTAATGGGGTCACGGTAGGGGTGGTACACAAATCACCGATTTGTCAGTATCAATACAATAGCGAATATATTGTGTTTATCTTGACAACAACTGATAGTACTTTTACTCCCCCTTCCATTTCGGAAAGATGATTGATTTGTTGTTAGGAAAATAGGTCATACATGCATTTTCCAGAGAATGCAAGCTGTATATGCCAAGCAGCTATATATATATATACCGATTGGTCATTATTGGTATCAAAAACAATGTTTTACCTTTTTTATTTTTTTTCAAATTTCAAGATATGTCTACTTGACTGTGATGTTAAACCTGAGACTACTATAGTAGTCTCAGGTTAAACCAAGGAGTTGTATATGTACTATCCTTCAGGAAAATGCATGCAACAAATCAATCATCTTTCCAAAATGGAAAGGGTCTTAGTAAATAGTTAAACCTCATAGATTTAATCATATTGACTTTGTTTTCAGTTTTGCTATTATCCTGACACGGTAAAAATTTGACATAACTGCTATACCTCAAATTAAACATCATGGTGCTTTTTGGGGTATATAATTAAGTAAAAATAATTCGGCTGGCCGGGAGGTGGGTTGCATTTGAAATTAATAAAATGAATATTTTTCACATTTACATATATTAAGATTTAATAAAAAAAAATCGAATTCAATATTGTAAATCTTTCATTTTATACGGATCTTTTTTCTAAATGCTAACATTGTCTCGCTGTTTTACACGGCTAATAGTTCCATGCGATGGTAAAGGCCCTTCTCTATATCTTTGGGAAGAAAGAGGGGGGATTTATCATCACACGAAAAAGATGCAATTGTTGCTCCTTGTTGACGGCCTCACTGGTTTTGAGAAGAAAACAGTGCTGTCCATTTGTTTGTATATGCGTGTAGGGATTAACCCCCCAAAAAATAGAGAAAAAGTAAAATATGACAATGATGACCAAGAAGGCAGAGTATGCATAGGCGGATCCAGGCGGGGGGGGGGGGGGGCGTGGCCCCCCCTTTCTTGGGAAAAAATTGGTTGATTATATAGGGAATCACTGAAGCATGTCTAGAGCGCCCCCCCCCCCCCTTTATGAAAAGTCCTGGATCCGCCACTGGTAGGGAATTCCTAAACAAGGTAAAATAAATAAGTATGACCGCTGTGGAAACTAAACTTGAAAATGATAGAAAATAGCAAATGCAAGTTATTTGTAGTATATTTTAATTCATATGTCATAGAAAAACGGGAAAATTTAGAAATGTTTAGGTGAAACCGTATGGATATTGGAAAAAGGGCTTAACTATTGCTCGGTCCAAAAATATCTTGAAATGACCTTGGATAAAGTATTGTAGTCCACCATACGACATCAATGAACAATGAGCAAAATTATTACCGTATAGTCTAAACCAGGCACTGACATAACCAAATGAATAAAAATTAAAAAAAGGAAAGACCAACAGAAGAATGAATGACAAAATAATTAACGAGAAAAAGGCATGCAGCTCACCTTAGCAAATGGCATATACAATCGTGCTGTAGAATATTACATTTTTGGACACACATAAGAGCAAAAGTCTGGAACTCTCTTACTTTGGAGCATAAACATTCTGCAAGTCATATCATCATTGACAAGTTCAAAGATTAAATTAGTGAAAATTGTTACTGTAACTAATAAGAAAACCACACTAGTGTCATTTATCAGGCTTTTTTTTATAGATGAAGATCAATGCATGGAAGTATGGGGCATGGACTTTGGAGACCTGCCCAGAATGTGAATTAGTATGAGACATTGTAAATGCAGTACAAATCCAGACCTTTTTTTTTTTTTTAGAACGATGCATTTGAATCGGGACATCTGGGATCCGCCCCTTTAATGTGCATCTATAAAACAGAGCAGTGCTTTTATTCATTTGGCATGAACTTGTTTTTATCCTATAGGTGGATTTCTGTAATATTTCTTGTTGCACAGTCATAAATTAGACTGTTAATTATATCTTTACACTTAAATCGATTGGATGTGTGCTGATTGATACTTTAGTCTTAAGAAACAGATTTTTTTTACAAGTTGTTATTGACTTTGAACTAGCAGTAACTGCCAGTAAATACAATACAAGTTCAGTCCTAATCAACTGATTTTCATAGTTCATAGTTCACTGTTGAATCATTGTCCAAGGTTAGAAGGGGGTTTGGCACTGGCCAACATGTTTAAGCCCACCACTTTTGAATTCTGAATGTGCCTGTCCCAAGTTGGGAACCTGTACTTCAGTTGCTGTATATCATATTTGTATTTAATTCATTTTTAACATAAATCAGACTAAGTTTTCTCTATGGAAGGAATTGTTTTACATTTTTATTTTGTGGCCTTTTATAGCTCACTATGCAATATAGGTTTTTCTCATTGTTGAAAGCCATATGGTCACATTTATTGAGTTATCAAGTTCTATGTCATTTGATCTCTAGTGGAAAGTCGTCTCATTTGCAATTATAACCGCATCTTCTTAACTAAGTTATTTATGTATAAAAAACATATTGACAATTATATGTAAATGTTCACTGCAAAAACTTAAAAGACTTAATAATGAAAAGATATATTTGTAAAGTTTGCTTCAAATAATATCTTCCTTACACCAATTTTAAGCAAATCTACCGTCTACATTCTAGGACTGTTTAACTTAATTTTTTTTATGCATGAACCCAAAAATGCAATCTTCATGTTTATATAAAAATTGCAAAAGACTCAGACCCTATCAGTATAATATAGCAACATGAAATAAAATATTCTGCACTGAATATCTTCTTTAATTTGATCATAATTTTTTTTTCTTCAAGATTTGTAAAATAAGAAATGTCACCAAGAGATTGATATCTAAAACAAGCTGGAATGTGTTTCCTGCTTAAATGATTTATATTATCAGTCTAACAGATAAAAGTTTACTACAAGTTTAAAGATATTAATGATTCATAACAATGAGGTCAAGGTCTGACAGATAAACCAAGCCAGACAGACTTGTACACCTTACAATCATTCGATAAACCAAATAGACATTTAGAGACATTTTGTTTCTAGTATCTTAGAGGAGGATCCACCATTTGAAAAGTTACACTGACTTATGAACCATGAACAAAGACAGATGATGCATGCCAGCCAGACATGTAAACTTTACAATCAATCTAAATAAAAGCATCTTTGGGGTTTATTATATTTCTTTACATGTAGGTAAATGTTGTAACTTTTATAAAAATTGTAAACTCAACTCAGTTTTAATCATTTTATAGTTCATACTTTTTTTTTTTGCACCATTGAAAATATCTACAGCTTTTTCTTGTTCAAAGAATTAACTGTCATTGTTGTATGAATTTCATCAATGCATCCAAATTTGATTAAGTCATCATCCACAGCAAATTGCAAAAATCACTCTTAGTCCTGAATCTTCTCTCTTCTACTGTTGATAGTAGAATTAGAAAGCAATAGTAGTGTAATGTAATCTTAAGGGCTAGAGTTATAGCTCTGAAGATCATTATAAATATCAGTTTCATGTATACACTTCATGAATGGTTCTCTGCATCTTATTTCCCTACAAAGATATGACACAATTTCAGACAACTGCTTTATTAATTGGAGACAAACATTATGTATTTAAAGAATTACTGCATGTGTTTAATCTTTTAATTGTTTGATATTTGACTGTAGGGAGCATTAGGTTTGATTAGACAGTTAAAACAAGTATCTTGATATGTTCCTTTGGTTATTCTTGTAGTTGAGTTGCTGTCTCATTGGCATATACCCACATCTCTTCAAACAATGTAAGCTCCATGTAATGATCTTTAAAAAGGTTCATACAAAAGCTTAAATCAAAAAGGTTATTGTGTATAAATTAAGTGCTTTATTTCTTCCAATTAAAGAAATTATAAAAATGCATTGAACAAAGTTAAAACATTATATTTTTCTTAAAAATATGTCTAAATAAAAAAGTTAAGACTTAAATTATACTTAATGTTTTTTATGGAAACTTAAGACAAGACCATATACATATACATTAGTTTCTTAAAGCCTTACAATTTCAGCATTTAAAGTCTTGAAGCATGGCAAGTCTCCTGTCCTTTGACAAATGCAATTATTCTCCTTCAGTTGTCCATAGAACCGTGGTAAATTTTCGCAACTCCATCATGTTAAAAAGAAGTGCTAGAAAATACAATAATGGAATAATCATTAGTTAAAAAATTATAAAATTTTATGAGTAACAATTTATCATTATAAAAGTAAATTTTAATAAGTATACAATGAACAATGTCTCCAGATCTGTTTTAATTTGCAGGGTTGCAAAATAATGAATAATAGTAATTATGAATAAATGAAATTATATTCACTCATAGCCAAATATGGTTGTGGTTAGAACAAAAAAAAAAGATAGCTACGGTAATATATCTTTAATTGATAAGATCATCATACTATCTGGCAATTTTCTATGATCTGAAATACCAAAACTTCACTGACCAGCGAGTTGTGGAATGCATGCTTGCAGACTAGAGTTCTTGGAAATATTTTTTCCTGATGTTCCTACAAGAAAACCTACTCTGGTCCTCACTATAATGATCTATAATTTCTATTGCAAAAGATAACCAGTCATATATAGTCCTTTAAAATACTTGATTGTCAAATCTTGGGACCACCAGTTTATGGAGGATTCTGTTCTTGATCACATTATGAATGATTGAATCAGCGTGAAAATGGAAGAAACTACATGTACATGTTGTTATGGAAATTCTATTGGTTATTTCAAGGTCAGTTTAAAATAAACAATTATAGATTTATCCTATCAGTAAATTTATCAAATAAAGGCAACATGAGTTGTATACCGCCGTGGTTCAAACAATCTTCATATTCAGCACTCATCAGAAATAATGTCCACTTTGCTACATTCCATTGTTTGTTTTACCTCCAAGATGTGCAAAATTGATCTGAAAATTATAAATGACAAAATTGCAACTTTAACTGTTTAATGATAAAGGGGGCTGTAAATAACAAACAGACGTATCTACAAGAAAGTAAATGCACGTACTTGATTATTATTTTAGAGGTAGAAAATATTAGTGTAAACAGTGCATGAACTTTTAAAGTAATATACATTGATTAGTGTATAATTGACATAATAACATGTGTGCCTTTAATGGAGTACAAATGTATATAATATGGTGATGGAACAGTTTCCTGCACGTGTACAAAAGTGAATTGACATTAAGTTATTTTAATAACACTCAAGATTTATGTTTTAATTGAGCACCCATCTGGGATCGCAGCCTTAGCTCATTTTGGATAAGACCAACTGCCGTTGCGTTGTAAATTGGTGGTGGGTACGCCAGGCTGTGTTTATATCCTTTACACCAGTATATTGAACAATTAATTTTAGGCGAAATAATACTGGTTTGTGCACCGATCATATTCACTGTAAAATATTCCTGCACATGCACACAGTTGCTTATAGTATCAATCAGTTGCTTATCCGTGCTACACTACAAAAGTAATGGTACTCCAGATAGACTCCAGATAGTGGAGGAAAGAATAAAGAAGAAGAAGGTAGTTCTTATTTATGAAGTACATTTACAAAAACAAAGCTTCAAATATAATTACCTAGCTTTACAAATTTTTCAGGCATGGTGATTGCTACTTCCTCCGTTTGTTTTCATCTAGTTTTATCGCAAATGAACGATAAGTCTAGAAACATTCCGAAAATATCCAACTCGTGTGTTTGCATATTTGGACACGCCCTCACATTACAATCATTCGAACCGATTGGATCCAGACTCTACATATGCATATGGAGCGTCGGGATAATCGAGACTAAACTGATATATGGAATTACTACCTTTTTCGCTATTATATACACATATTTTCAATTAAAGTGCACATAAATGCCACATACTTTGTTTGTATATGTGTATATTCTATGTTTTTTGTTACAAAACATCAATTATACTTTGTCAGAAAAGTCTTATTGTAAAATCAAAATAATTGACGGATAGTTTCAGTAAATATTCCGTGATATGTGAAGTCCGTTGCAACTTGCTCCAATAAGTCCAAAGAAAAGAATAAAGTCGTTCAATTTTATGCAGTGCTCAATATGCAAAAAAAAACTCGACTGGAATTTTGAGTCAATTTAACAATATAGGGAAGTCGATTTTTGTATCTGCATCGAATAAAAGATTGGATGAGGTGAACATGTTTCATGAAAAGGCACTTGTTTCTGTCAATATATACCCGTACGAAAAATCACACGTACGGGTATGGATAGTAAACCCCATATTGACAGAAACAAGTGCCTATGATTTCATGCGATAGCTGTTTAGTTCGAAGAACTCCGTGCAGGCAGTTTACCATCGTTCATGCTACAAAAGTTACACAAATTAACATATTTGTGCCCCTTTTTAGAGCGAGGAAGCTTCTTATCTGATATTTAATGACGACATACAATTATGAGACTGTTGTTCCACAGTTTCGAGTATTTGTATGCGTTCTAGAATGCAGTCGTTCAACTGGAGCGCTTGTACATTTTGTTGCAACAAAACATTTTAGAAATAACAAAAAAACTACACAAGTTTGAATCAGATGAGCGTATGAAGAATGTTTTATCTGTGTCAGACAAAATTAAAATTGAAATAGTTTTTCCGTCCATCTTTTAAACTTCAAGCACTCTGTCATTTTGGTTGCATTACAAATCATTTGCTAAAAACGAAAAAAGACCCTAAAAAATCCAAACCCGTGGAAGCAGATATCTCAGATCACGATACTGCTTTTACTAATTTTGGCTATTGACAACGATTTAATGGTCATTCCTCGTGACACTATTACTTGATAAATACCATAGATGCCAACCCCCTTTTGACACAATCAGCATGATCAGTAACAAACTATCAAATTTTCCGTATTTTTGAAAAGTTTTCAGTAATCATTCATAAACGTGCATTTTATACCAATAAAAATTACTGACGAGTGGTTGCAAAGTGATGTACACTAAAATTTGTCATTTAACATGTTGTCTGTAGTATGTATGCATAATGGAATATAATATTTTGATTCTAACAGTATAATTCATTGGTTTAAAAAAACTATAAGATAAATAATATGTTCTAAACATAAACAAAGGAAAAGCAAGGATTTGTATAGTACTATACAAATCCTTGGGAAAAGTAATCTCATAATACAATAATTAAACGTAAAAAAAAAAATCTAACATTACATTAATCAAACCCGCGCGACTCGCAAATAAAGTCACCCAACAATCGCATTAGTGTTTCATTAGAGACGGAGACATTGTCGTATTTTTCTATTGACAATAAAAGTTCCAAATCAATCCTGTGTTGAAGTATATCTCATGTATAAGTTTCTGTCTTTCCTCTTCATAATTTTCACAAAATAGTAAATAATGTTCCACAGTTTCTAATTGACCGCATTCACACTTTGGGTCTATATTTTGATTGATTTTGTTTTGATAATTTTTTAGGTAGTATCCGGATCTTAAATTTCTAATAATTTTTGCTGTTTTGTGATCTGGATAATCAAATGTCGATTTATTGCTGACAGTCTGATGAAAGTTATAATAAAATCTTCCTGTATCACTATTATCCCATCTATGTTGCCACTTTTTATTTACTAAAATTCTTGCTGCTGTTTTAATATCTTGTTTAGTTACTGTAATATGGGCTTCTTTCTGAATTTGATTTGCCTCTTTAGCTGCCTCTTTAGCTAGTTTATCAGCTATTTCATTTCCTCTAACATCTGTATGTCCTTGGGTCCAATCAAAATTAATTCTTATTCCATGGTGTTTTTGGATACATTTAATAAGGGAAATAATTTCATGTGAAGTGGATCTGTTATTTTCAATTTTCCAATTTAATGTTAAAATTCCGGGCAATTGCTGTTTGACTGTCCGAAAATATTTTTACTTCTTCAATTAATGTTTTGTTTTCAATTCTGCTTACATAATCTAATACTAATTTTATTGCAACCAGCTCTGCCAAAAGAATTGAACCCCTTTTTGAAACTGGTTGTTTAAGTTCAATTTCTTTATTGTTGAAGATTACAATTGCACCTGCTCCACAAGGTCCTGGGTTGGATTGGCAAGAACCGTCTGTAAAAGCAACAACTGTTGATGGAGATACTGTGTTAAGTTTGTTTAATATTAAATTTTTTTCCTGTGATTTCTTGTTCTTTAGTTCTGCTTTTTGAGGAACCAAGAGTACGCCAATATTCTGGTGGAGATTTTGATGCTTGTAGAGCTTGAAATTGATATTCTGGCTCTATGTCATCAACACTGATATCTGTTTCTTCTTTCATGTTTTTTGCTTGCTGTAACATTAAGCCTAAAGGTGATATGAACTTGTCCACTGTTTCTTTGTTTTTCCATTCATCTATTTTGTTTCTGATAGGGATTTTGGTTGAATATGAATTAAGTCTTGCAATATCTCTAATAGCCATTTCTTCTCTTCTGAGATCTAATGGCAAAACTCCTGCCATAACTTGTAATACTTCTAAACTGGCTGTTGCAGAAACTCCTAGACATATAGATAAACCCTTTCTTTGGATGGCATTTAATTTTTTTAAGTGTTCTTCTTTCCCTGTTTGCCAAATACAGCTTGTGTAAAGAAAAATTGAACCTATAATACTATTGTAGACTTGAATAAGAAATTTTGTTTTTATGTTACCTATTCCTTTTATTTCTCTTAATATTCCGAGTGATTTTCCAGCTTTTTTTTTCTATGATGTTGATATGTTCACTGAAGGTAATTTTTCATCTAATGTAACTCCTAATAATTTTGGATTAGGATTGTATTTAATTGGTTGGTTTCCTAACACAAGGTGTACTGTTCCTGGATGCTTTTTATTTCTTGAAAAAATACAGTATTCTGTTTTATTTGTATTAATATTTATTCTCCATTTTTTGCTCCAATTCATGATTGTATTTAATTCATCTTGAGTTTTTAATCTTATTTCCTCTAAATCGTTACCAGTATTCCAAAAGGTACTGTCATCAGCAAATTTGCATTTTCCAGCCTTTACCTTTTCAAAAAGGTCAATTACAAAGATATTGAAAAGTATTGGTGAAATAACTGACCCTTGTGGTAGACCAGTTTCAGTCCTACACCATTGTCCTTCATGTTTATTTACTATACATCTGGAGTACCTTTAATTTAGAAATGCCTGTATCCATTTCCATATTTTGCCTTTAATTCCATATTGGTGTAATTTTACCAATAATCCTTCTCTCCAAACACTGTCATAAGCCTTTTCGAAATCAATGAGAACTGCTAACGTAAAATTATCTAAATTAAATCCATCCAGTATAGATTGTGTTAAATTTAATAGTGCATTAGTTGTAGATCTAAAATGTCTGAAACCTTCCTGTTCTATGTCTAAAATATTTTCAGATTCCACATAACATTCAACTCTGGTAGTGATTATTCGTTCCATGGTTTTTCCCAAAACGCTGGTTAAGCTAATTGGTCTGTATGAAGATGGATGATTATAATTAGAATTACCTGCTTTTTTAAAAAATTTTACATTTGCCCTTTTCCATTGAATTGGTATTCTTCCTTCTTCTATTGATTTGTTGAAAATGTATAATAAGGTTGATATGAGTGAATCTCCTGCATTAATAATCAATTCTGTAAAAATATTGTCTGGTCCTGGTGCAGAGTTTTTCTTTAATTTGGCAATGGATCCCTCTAATTCATCTCGACTTATTTCTTCATTCATATACCCTTCTTCTTCTACTTCTTCAGATAGAGTGATGTTGATATATTTTTCCATTATTTCAGTGTAAAAATCATTATCAAAATTGTTAGCATTTAAATGATTGCCTTTAAAAAAGGTGTCTTCCAAAATTTTTTCTTTATCTTCTTCTTCAAAGAGTATATTTCCATTTGGATCTATAAAAGGTAGAACGAAATTATTTTCATTCTTTTTAGTTAATTTTTTAAAATTTGACCATTTTTCCTTGAGGTTTTTACTTCCATTTAATTGAGTACACAGTCATGCTGACCATTCATCCACTGCCTCATCTTTTGCATCTGAAAACGAAGATTCTGCTTCCATTAGTTTGGTTAAATTTGTTGGTGTGTTTTTTAATTTAAATTCTCTATGGCATTTGTTGAGCAGGTGTTTCTTTTCCTCTACTGTTTTATTCCACCAACATGGTTTATGATGTTTTCTAATATTTCTTGTTGTTTTAGGGATTATGTTTTCCATGCACAGCATCATTTTGTCTTCAAAAATTTGGTAAATTTCTTCCATAGATTGATTGTTAAAAAATTCTAAATTCTGAAATGATTCTTCAGTGGCTGTTTTCTATGCGTCTAGGTCTGCTTTATTATTTATATTTTGGGTTTCATTTTCTGAAGGAACTTGAGTATTTGTACAAGAATTTAATTTAGTGAAGATTGCAATATGATCCGACTGAATATTTTCATGACTGAGTGTTGTACATTCAATAACTTCATTATACAAGTTTTGCGTAATAAGGGACAAATCAATGATACTGTCACTGTTTCTTCTTGAAGCTTGGCAATCATTTACACATATTAATTTAGATTTGTTCATACATTCCTCCAATAATTTTCCGTGAATATTTTCGGTTTTATTATTCCACTGATAACTTTTGGCATTCAGGTCTCCAACTATGACTGTATTATCTGTAATTTTATTGTTGATGTGTTTACATAGCTCATCCATTAATAATTTTGTCAAGGAGAAGTAGAGAAAGCGGGAAAGCTACTTATAAAATGCAAGTTTGCCTCTTCGGAAGTCAGTTAGTTACCCAACAATAGGTTGATAACTCCCGAGAAACCGGAAGCATTACATTGGCGTTTCCTAAATACTGGACCAGGACGGAAAAGTAATGATAAAAATCCGCGTTTTACAAAATTGAACGTCGATGATTGGGAATCCGTCACTATTCGACTTTGACAGTAATAGCGTAGTTTTTATCGCAAAATCGGAAAAACTACGGAAAAATCGTAATGGTTGGCATCTATGTAAATACAGATCTACTCTAACTTAAAATATTTTACTTGTAACAAGCGGTCTAAATTTATTGATTTCTATAGAAATTCAGTTGTCAAACAACAAGTTAATGGCAAATATAACATAATATATAGTAGCAAAATAACTATTTGAGATGCAATATCAGCTGCTAGGCAATTGAAAACTGACCTCAAAATCTCAATGTCAACGATAATAGACACAAATAACGGACAGATATTTCATTCTGCTGCAATTATACTTAGAAAAGACATCGAAACTCTAAAGAAGAATACCCAACTTCGGATGAATTGTCTCTTCCTTCTTCAATTCAGTCAATGCCTTCGTATTTATTGCAATTCATTTTATAGTTACTCGATGAAACTGCATGCAGCCAAGACTATTCTCAGGAAATGGCACCAGAGAAATTGCGTAAATGCTAACGGAAGTTGTTAAGTCAATCGTGTGTGTGGCCAATTTTGTTTTACTCTTTTTTTATTTAGGATTGGCTTTACAAATGTACCATGAGTTGGTTCAAAACACCTTGTTGAAACATTGAATGCCAATGGACTTTATGCTTCTTAAAGTAAAGTGCGACGCTATTTAATGTATTGCCAACCATGAAATTGAGCGAATTCAAGATAGTGTGTACATCTCGTATAATGTTTCCTCAGCATCTTTGCAGACACGCATATGGATGTCATTACACCTTTCTAAACCCCCTTTTAGATCTCTGTTAAATCTTGGATGAATTGAAAGGGATGGTTTGAAGCTGGTATTTTTTTAGGAACAAATGTCTTCGGACTTCCTACAATACCTTGTCTATACTTGTAAAGAAAAACTCAAAATAACGTGTTTGCTGTGAGCAGAACCTTTCATGTGCAGACATGTGGCCATGAGTGAAATTAAAACATGTCTTGTGACGGTTGATGAAAATGAAGATGATGAAGATAACGTTTGATTTGGTATAAAGCTTGTTGCACTGGTACACCCAGGTTAGGGGAGTGTTGGTGCGCCCTTAAAACAGTTTAACCCGGCCACATTCTGTATGTGTCAGTTTCAAGTCACGAGATGGTAATGCAGTGTTTTTCGTTTGTTTCTATTTGTTTCTTATTCATTTTGTACATTAATCGGGCCGTTAGATTTTTCGTTTGTTTTACATTATTTGTTTCTGGAATTGAAGACTATGCAGTATGAATTTTACTCATTGTTGAAGCCCGTACGGGACCTATAATTGTAAGTTAATTTATGTCTCATTTGCAATCATATCACATCTTCTTTTTTTATATGGAATACTTTTGAAGTTTGTGGTACGTTGCAAGGAAAAAAGGGGGGATATATAGGTACAAAACTTATAATGTAATAGATTTTAACCAGAGTAAAATACACAACAACAGATAATACAATGGAAGTAGTAATAATTGTGAAAAAAAACAAAAGCAACGAGTAGTCTTAATCAAAGCCTTAAAGGCTGTAAAAGCAATTGCTGTCATGTTAATGTTTGGGGACTTTTATTTTTCATCCACATATATATAATAATTAAACCTGACATGAGTGTTGTCTAGTTAGAAGTAAGAAGGTTTTAACTTTATATAAATACAAGAATTTAGCAGAAAGCCATTTTTAATATGTTTTATATTTCACAAGGAGACAACACGTTTACCAGGCTAAAGTTGGGGTCAAATATACATGTGCTGAAACATATAACTCAAAAAGAAATCATCATGGATTATCCCCTGGTAGTGTTTGTAACTGGGCAATAATTTCCTTTATTGATTTAATTTTAACAATTTTCATTATCAATTTATATTTAACCATTAACACAAATGATTAAGTTAAAACATTTCAACTTTCCAGACGCAAATGTTAAAAAACGGGAAAGAAATAAAATATCTTACAAGACATAAACATGTAAAGAATAAATATATATTTCAGCTTAATAAAAATATTTTCATAATGGTACTTTGTCATCATTTTTAAAACTTAGTTCCAAACATTATTGCTCAGTTGATATACATGTATGTCCTTCTGATGCGGTACGAGCACAGGCACTTGTTTCGATCCAAAATAGTTTTATATGGATAGCCGACCTTCCTATGGATAGAAACAAGTGCATGTGGGTACGAGATAACTATAATTCTCATGCAATCCCGAAAAGGGGGGGGGGGGGGTCATCACAGACAAACATGACATTAAATCGTTATCACTGATGTATTGTTTAGGGCCAGTTGAAGGACGCCTCCGGGTGCGGGAATTTTTCGCTGCATTGAAGACCTGTTGGTGACCTTCTGCTGTTGTATGTTTTTCTATGGTCGGGTTGTTGTCTCTTTGACACATTCCCCATTTCCATTCTCAATTTTATTATACGAACAAGAACAAACAGCTCTACGTTGCTTTGACATTTATCAATTTTCAGGAAACATTGCGAAAAATGATCTTCAATATTTCGAAAACATGTGAAATAAAATTGCTAACACGGTGGACCGTCGAGTGTCAACAAACGTAGTAGACTTGTTCCATATCAGGCACAAAATGTGCACCATAATTCAGTTACCTTGTTTTGTAACCCCCATTGACATAATGGTTACATTGGTTTCATTGGTTACACACATACAAACTATCATAAATCATCATATTCAGAAATTCTCAAATCCTGGTACATTTGTAACCTCCATTGACCTAATGGTTACATTGGTTACACTGGTTACACACATGCAAGAATCCCTTTTAGCCATCTTGTTACCATGGCAACCGCATTATTCATGGCTGTGAGGTTACATAAGTTATTTAGGTTACAATGATTTAGGGATTTTGTGTTAAAATGGTTACATGCATGGAGAATCAGGTTACAATGGTTACATGTATAGGGAATCAGGTTACAATGGTTACATGAATGGGGAAGTCGGGTTACAATGGTTACATGTATAGGGAATCGGGTTACAATGGTTACATGAATGGGGAAGTCGGGTTACAATGGATACATATTACATGCATGGGGAAGTCGGGTTACAATGGTTACAGACATTGAGAATCAGGTTACAATGGTAACATGCATGGGGAAGTCGGGTAACAATGGTTACATACATGGGGAAGTCGGGTTACAATGGTTACATACATGGGGAATCAAGTTACAATGGTTACATGCATGGGGAAGTTGAGTTACAATGGTTACATGCATGGAGAATCAGGTTACAATGGTTACATACATTGGAAATCAGGTTACAATGGTTACATGCATGGAGAATTTGGTTACAATGGTTACATACATGGGATAGTCAGGTTACAATGGTTACATGCATGGAGAATCAGGTTACAATGGTTACATACATGGGGAATCTGGTTACAATGGTTACATACATGAGAAAGTCAGGTTACAATGGTTACATGCATGTAGAATCAGGTTACAATGGTTACATGCATGGGGAAGTCGGGTTACAATGGTTACATGCGTAGGGAAGTCGGGTTACAAAGGTTACATGCATGGAGAATCAGGTTACAATGGTTACATACATTGGGAAGTCAGGTTACAATGGTTAAAATACTTGTGACTTTATCTTTTTATTGGTGGCTATACAACTATGTCCACCATGATGGCCCTATGTGTCCATCATTATACCCCCTGTTGCTAATTAATACACAAGGTATTAAACAAAAACTAGTCAAGGATAAAGGGAAATCATGACTGCATTGAAGAGTTAAAATTACATAACCTACAGGTAAAGTGTCTCAGGTAAAATATGTGTTTGTCAAATTTAATTACTGTGATTATGACCAGAAAATTCAAAAAATAAAATGAAACAATACAACTAGTTGAACCAGAGACATATAAAACAGATTAAATGTCTCTGGTTGAACTTTTAGCCTTATAACATTTTTTTTTAAATTCTATCAATTTATGTTATTTTTTACATGTACTTTTTTGTCTATTGAAGATTAAATGAATGTCATCTTCATATATAATGCAAACTTTCACAATACCTGTCTTTTTCTATTGAAAAGGTGTTTCTAAAATCAAAATTGTTTATACTTAGAGAGACTGATCTGCATTTAACTTTGTTTAACAAATGTTTAAGATAATATCTTTAGGCCTTATATTAAATATAATTTAGGCAATTCATTATTTCTCTATTGAATAAATATATTCAACATATATTTATTACACATATCAAGGATTTGTATAGTAAGACCTTACTATACAAATCCTTGCACATATATTAAAAATATATTTATTACAGCAAAATTTGATAATATTTTGTATTGTCATATATCTGAGACTACTAGTATCTTTAAATAATCTAAATCATTCAAGTCCCTGCAATTATTACAATGTATTAACTTTATCTAAAAGGTCTGGTTTTAAGTGAAATATTCTTGGCAAATGAATACGTCAAGATTAATATATGAATGTAGGAGAGTCACAGCTCAAGATTTCAGGGACAAAAAAATCACAGGACAAAAAGTCACAATTCAGTTATGAGATTATTTTTCTTTGAATAAGAAAACACTTCAAAAAAAATGTTGTATTTGCCTTGAAGTTCAATATATGAAGCAACTTTGTAATTAAAATGTATTCAGTAAATGTCATTAATAATTATCAAATAATTGTTTATATGGGAAAAAAAATGCCAAAGTGACTTGGTACTTAAATTGCTTCGTTTTGCCAAAAAATATATCCTTTGCATGTTTAAAATTTAATACATTTTCATTTATCAATGTGTATATATATGTATACATATGTATCATGCCAGTCCAGTAGTTTCAACAATATAATACACAGAGAAAAAACAGTGATTTTATTAATAGACCATAAAAATGTCACAATCTATAGACATGGTAGAAGTGTATTTATTTTTTCTGAAGACAAATTTTGGTTATTAACTGACAGCAGAGACATATAATACATATATGTCTCTGGTAGAATACATAAAATGAAACAGTAAAAATATTGTTTTAACAAAACAAAATATATACTAAATCTTTTGACCAGATCACAAAAAGTCTGTGCAATCTGTAAAGTTTAAATAACCGTGTGATCAATATATTAAGATATGTGCATTAGGTTGGTTCTAGAACACCCAGACAAAGTCCGAGAAATATTCCTCATTATTCCCAAAACTCAAACTAAATACTTATATACAATCTTTGTTGATAGCTAGAAGTATCTTATTCATCAAATTTGTCTGAAATTTACTGAAATAATTTAACACAATTAAATCTTTAACAAAAATTGAGGAATACTTTTAATTTATTTTTTATAATAGTTTAATATTGTTTTAGTGTTTTTATTATTTAGTTTATGCCTTATTTGTTGTTTTTATTTTTACTTGGGACATCGTAACTGTTACGACTATCCTAAGACACCAAATTTCAAACATATCTTATTTTAGAAGACTTTTGTAAGCCTGACTTAAGACTAATTAAGATGTGTCCTAAGACCAATACATGTATACCATGTATACAGGTTGAAAACATATATGAAACCACAGCACAGGGAATCTGACGTTTTAGCGCCTAAGTAGAAGCCTTTTAAGCGCCAGATGTTTAACCCATTTAAGTGAAAATTAAAAATGTCAATGACCATTTTAGGGAAATATTTTAACCCATTCTAATAAATAATACAAGTACACACCCGTGATATCTCGGGTCCGTGAATGAATTAAAGTATATAACTATGCCTAAGCCTTATTTTAGTAATTGGTACTGTCATCTGATAAAGTCATGTCGATTATAAGATACACAGTTTTCTCTGCTTTCAAATCTTTCTGTTTGAACCCGTCGACCTGGAACTTATCAATTATTGGAAATATTAATTATTTGGAAAACAAAAGGTCCAGGCTATCCAGGAATGGGGTATTTTTTAATCAACAGCATTGTCCTATATTAGTTATCTTTGAAAGTCTTGCTGATTGCTGAATAAAGCTACAATAGGGAACAATTTGACAATGATTGAATTTAGTAGTGTCAGCCCTTTGATTATGACCCGTGTATATAGCAAAATTCTAACTACACCGTTTGGTGGTGCGCCTGTCAAATGCGGAACGTACAAATAAGGTAATAGCTAACAGGTGAATATACTATTGGTATCGGTATCGGATTAGACCCGGAACTTATTAATTATTGGCAATATTAATTATGTGGAAAACAAAAGGGTCTGGAGTGGTGTAATTTTTAATCTACACCATTGTCCTATATTAGTTATATATAGAGTTGAATTCTTTGATTTGTCGTTTTTACCCGATGACGGCTGACAAATTGGACCTCGTAATTTTAGTATTATAGATATGATAAATGAAAAACTTGAATAGACTCGCGACAGCACTATAAAGACATATCTTGTCCATTAAAATACAGCACTAATAGTCTAAAATATTAATTCAAATGTTAAAAGTCCGTTCTAGTCTGTAATTTATATTCCAGATTAAATACAGCACTAAAAGTCTAAAAGGTTAAATCAAATGTTAAAAGTCTGTTCTACCCTGATATTTATATATCTTAAGAGAACGTACATAATGGTCTCTGCATGAATATACTCCCTGTACAATACTATTCATAGAATTGCATACGGAACTGTTCTTTCTCTTTATCTTGTCTAGAGTGTGGTGCACATTCCTGTATACTTTGTAATTTTAAATATGTTGTTGTTTGAAATTTAATAATAGTATCAAGGAAAATGTAAATAGCTGGGTGACAACTATAAAATTGCTTATTATAACGGGCATGGAAAGACTATGGACCATTAATTGGTTGATTTGAATTACACTACCCAAAGCTTAAGTGGGAATATAGAATTTTCAGTTCTTCCCAGTTTCTTCTAAGAGATAATCTGCGAATTCGATACATCTCTTATTGTGAACATATTAACAACTTAAACATTAAACCAGTATAAATTATTGGTCATGGTTATAGTGATGCTAGTATTATTCAACGTCTAAACGTCAGCTTTCGCTAATGGACTATCCAAAATACAGGTGAACAGAATAATCACACGCTAAAATGGGCTCTAATGTAGGCGCTAAAATATCCCCTAGTAGTCTTTTTTTCTCTCGCTAAAACGTCCTGTGCCCAAGCCTGTATTATGTGGTAATAAGCATTGTGTATAAGTTTCATAACATTGGTTGAGGCAAACTAATGTTAGAGAATGGAAAAAACTTTCAATTAAATACTAACAAATTTGGATTTGATGTTACTTTAAGGGGATGCCTTATTTGTAAACCCAAGCCATTCAGTGAAGTCAATAACTACCATCATGACCATTAAATTTTCAATTGTTTATTGGATATGGTCAGTGTGTATTTATGTCTCTGATATGGTTGATTGAACATGATAATTTGCAATTTGCACAAAGTCATCAGTCATGTGTAATTAGCTGATTATAAAGTAATTTAATTACAAAATCATAATATCTGTAAATACCAAACTTTTTATTTATGGTTTTATATGCTGATCTTTTCTTACATCATAGAATAGAATATAATAGAATAGAATAGTATAGAATATTTTTATTTCCCAAATTACAGGGCCCATAAAGGGCATAAAATCAGATACAATTGAATTACATAATTGGTAACAACAACAATAATAGTCAAATGTAAATATATATTAAGTATATAAGCATTGGTCAGAAGCAGAACCAAAACCACATATATATTGTGAATAATTAAAAGAATGAAATTACGTTATATGCATTCATTCTCAAATCATTTACTAGTACTTGACTTATATTCAATATTCATACCTGATCTCCTTAATTCAAAACAGTCACAAATATAACAGCCCAGTTTTTCCATAAGAGTTAAATTTTCTTGGGTAAGAGCCATAACAATTTATAAGATTTATTTAAATTTTTAAAATTATAACAATCGTGAGAAATGTATTTAAAAAAAAATATTCCCTCTACCTATCATAAAGAGGGCATTCTAACAAAAAATAAAGCTCATCTTCAACTTCACCAAGTGAGCAATTTGAACAGAGACTCTCAGATCTTTCTCAAATGTTTTCATATATGCACTCTTTGCTTCTAAAACACTGATTTATGGTAATTAGTTTTAAAACTTTGTTTCTAATGCACCAAGACCTTTGCTGTATTTGTAAGCACCAATTACTACCAAAACATTCTCAAGTCCCATCATGTTTAACCAGTTGTGTTTAAAAGTGGCGGATCCAGACATTTTCATAAGTGGGGCCCACTGACTGCCTAAGATGGGCCCACTCCAGTCATGCTTCAGTGATTCCCTATATCATCAACCAATTTTATCCCAGAAAAATGGGGCCCTTGCCCCTGAAAACCCCTCTAAATCCGCCTCTGAAGTCCCAGTTTCTTCTAAAAACTCCAAAATAGAATCCTGTGACTTTCTTTCCTGCATTCTTAAAGGAGATTGCATTCATAATGCTATAAATTAAAATTATTTAATGCGGTCTTCTTAACTTTCAGCTTACAGCTAACAATTCTACCATACAACAAATATAGTTGACCTATTGCTTATATGTCATGGTGTGTTATTTGGCTTATATTTGTGTTAGTGTTATTGTGGATAAAAAATATGCTTTATTTTAAGAAAGAAAATTTTATGTTTGTATTTAGTAAAATATTAATTAATTTGTTTGATTAATTTTACCTATGCTGTGGCATTTAAGTACTCGAAATGTCACAGTTTGCTCAAAGCACTTTATTTTGAAATATTAATTGTAATTAGCATATGTCACTTGAAAAGTTTAAGATTTTATGAAAACATTATAGGATTAGGCTTTGTTAATTAATGTCTATTTTTTGTTAATGAGAGTAATATTTACATGTCGAGTCATATTGATTTATATTTGGTTTTAATATAAATAGCGTTGTGAAATTTAGGAAAATCAGTCACCTTTCGGAAACCTAACCTTTCACTACTGAAGTCTATTATACTGGATCTGTAAGACTGTCGATCAGTCTACTAGTTGACTTTGTAGTGTTTAGACAAAAATGTATTTCTGACTCACCTTTTATTTTTTTGGGAATTTTTAAGATAACAGTCAGTGTTTCGGAAGCGTAACCTCACACTACTCATGTCATTATACTGGCCCTATAAGACTGTCTACCAGTCTACCAGGTGACTGTGTAGTGCGAGACAAAATTTATCTCTGACTCATAATTTAACTTTGGAAATACTTTTGAGAAACTTTTATTTTGAGACTTTTATATTTTGAATTGAGATTAAGTACATTTTATGATTTAGTAATTTTGGCATTTATTTTATATTTTACATTTTAAGGAGAAATAGTTTTACTTTGGATTTGTTATTTTGAATTGATACTTTGCACTTTAATTAGATTATTATTATTTGGCATTGTTTATTGATTGATTTGTTATCATTCATTTAAATCGTTATCGTTAATTAAATTATGAAAACCTTCCTTGCGTTTTAGCTATGCCTATCAGAACATTAAGTCTAGCGATAGACTGACCCCCTGTCCCTTGGTTCCAGAACATACGAGTTAGCTCCCCCTTATCTAACAGTGCTTTGGAGTGAACCTTGGTGACAGATATGGTGGATTGACCCGAGGCACGATACAAATGAGATTCTGAAACTGCATAGCTAGAATGTAGGTTGGCAAAATTCATTCAAAATTATTTAAAACTTTAATTTCAAAATTGAGACTACAGAAGGAGAGACAATGAGAGGAAGAGAGAACCAGTAGCAGGAGAGACAAGTTGCAGATTCGACAACACATAACTAAAAGATAAGTACATCTTGCTTATTATATTACACTTTAATATTTTTTAGTGAAAAGTATAGATGTATGTTGATTCTTGGTGTAAATCTGTTAACTAACGGCCTAGCCAAGATCAGATGTGCATTTCATATTGGGTCTATGTTATAGGCTTGTAAAGACAAGAAGATAAACTGTACATAAGTAATACATCTTTGAACTGAAGAAAAGAATGTAGGGCTTCACAATGAATATCAAATATCATGTATAGGTGTTACCGTTTTGAAAAAAAACCACTAAAATACACGCTGAAAATGGGCAAAATTTCACGTTATGTTGTTTCATTTAAAATTTCGCTGTTTTTATCAATTGATAGTTAATAAGTGAACTTAATTGGAACTACATTATTGGTTCATTGCTATAGACAATTTATTCATCTTTCTTTTACTGTTTGTTGCAACAAAAAATCTTCAGTGGTTACAAAGTTATGATAAAAAGTTGAATACTATGCGCTTGTTATGCAATTTTGTACTTTTGTTTTTAGCTTGCTCAGTGTAATGATAAAAGAGAAAAATAAATCAAATTTAAGCTATTATGTGTTTTGTTTTCTCTTCTAGTATATACATTATCAAACACTACCTCATTTATCAAAATTGAAGTACCCTAGCTGGAGAAATATGCCATCAAAGTTGGATATACAAATAAAGTGAAAAAATGTCTTGTCCGTAGACATGCATTCCCTAGTAAACTGGAAGCATAATTACATTAATGTTGCATTGCTAAGTTCCTGTTCTTTTGTAGATATGAAAACACTACTAACATTTTTTTCTACCATCTATTAATAGAGGAAAAAATTCAAAAATATGTCAGAATGTCTTGTCCGTAGACACATGTCTTGTCCGTAGACATGTCTTTTTATCAATATTGCTTGGCTTTATGGGTCTTAATTAGTCCTATGTGTTGTTTAAACTTAGAAATATCTTATTTTAAATAAATAAATGGTAATTTAAGTGTTCTCAATTTTTTGTAAAATTACTTTACAGGAGTGGATTTTAAAAAGTGTCAGATTATCAGTCATAAAAAGCATACCTTATTTTACTTCAATATTGTTTATTCCAGTTGCTGCATACCTTAAAAGATTAACTAAATCAAATGAAGAAAAAGTATTTCTCTCTCTTTAACTTTATCTTTTGCATTTCAGTATTAACAGCAAATGAGGAAGTGTCTACGGACAAGACACTTGTACATAACAAGTATTAAATTCAATTATTTGTCTGCTATGGAACTTAAATCTTATTTATAAGTGATGAAAGTTATCTATTCAAATTAAAACTCAGTATTTTCAACATAAATATAGTCACAATTAATTCTAACAGATTTTTTTTTTAACTGAAATTGTCTTGTCCGTAGACATTACCACAATATATTCGTATCCAATTTCCTTGAGTTCAGCCTAATTTGATAGGTACAATGTATGTTATTTTTTCAAGAGAACACATTCAACTATGTCAAAATTGAGTTTTAATAATAGTTTGATTGTTTTAAACAGTCAGATATATGGATTTCAGTTAAAAGAATGTGTCTTCATTTTGGCTTAATCAATAAATTATTGAGATATGTAAAGAATTATGGGTACATTTTATATTTTCCAAAATTAAAAAACACCGCTTAAAACTTAATCAGTAACTTTTATTCTTAACTTTAACAATCATCTTTGAAAGCATTTAATTGAATATCAATAAAATGTCTTGTCCGTAGACATTATCAAAATGTATTTGTTTCCATTTTCCTTGAAGTTAAGCATCATTTGATAGATAAACCTGATAAAATGTATGTTTTTTCTTTCAAGATAACACTTTCAGCTATATCAAAATTAGGTTTTAATAATGCATTTCATTAAATATGAATACAATGTCTTGTCCGTAGACAAAACATATAAATTGTATTGCTAAGTTTGATTGTTTATTGTAAGAATATGCATCAAGTTATTTTAATGTTCTATTCACCAAAAGAAAGGGTTCTTTTGGAAGTTTTGTTATTTATAGATAATTTTAGATACAGTTTTATCAGATAAGATTAATGATCAAAGAAAGCTACTGTTGTTTGAAATAACTGTGAGTCAAACATGTTCTTTATATTTTTTTTTCAATTAAAATGTTTGATATTCAATAGTTCTAAACATATTTTGTTGTCTTTGTCATTGACCAAAAATCTGTCACTGGTGACCATGTCTTGAAGGCAACCATTAAAGAAAATTATACAGTTTTTAAACACCATTTATTTAATAAAAATATTAAATATTTCCTTCAAAAACTGCATGGAATTATATAAATGCTTCTAGTGTTAGCCTAACGATGGCAATTTTTCATAATTTAAACCATTTTTGAACCAAAATATCAAAAGAGTTTTTCCCAGAGGTGATACTCATTTTTGACTTCATGTGAAACACAAAATGCACATCTGATTGTGGCTAGGCCGTTAAATAAATAAATATTGGTTTGTGCAAAACTTTATAGAATTTAACATTTAGTTCAGGAGAGATTTTATTTGCGTAATTAATAAAATCTGATGAGTAACTTAAGGTGAGAGAAAAGAACATAAACAATATACTGACAAAAAATACTTTTAGTTTCAGTTTGGTAATTGGAATAGAAATTTCATCATGGGTAGAAAGAGAATTTCAAAAGGATGGTGCTGCCAAAAAGACAGATGTGCCAAGCTTTCCAGTGTAATACCAGGAACAGCAAGTTTCCAGTTTACTACAACCATGGAGAGGAACTTTGTAGAAATTGGACTAGAGGACCACCAAGTGAGATGTTTAGTTGACAGTGGAGCTTCTTTTAGCTGTATTAGTCAACATCAGCTGTACCGTCTAAACACCACTACAGCAATACAGAAATCAACGATCAAGGATGCAATAAGTGTCCGTGGATGTGTGTTTTCAATAATCAGAAATATAGTGCTTCAACTTTCTTTTGGACATCTTACCAGAAATTCATAATTTTGAACATTACTTGCTAGAGCTTATTTATAGGATTAAACTTTTTTGTGAAACAACAAAGCGAAATTAGATTACAAGAACAGAACTTTGACATTACCAACTTAGATCATTTAAACATCAGTCAATATCATGATGGTGCTTATCATGTTACGATAGCAACCTTCCAAGACAGCAGTACATAGAAAACTTTCGGTTTCTATCTTCTTTTTTGTGGTTTTAGGAACTAGTAGGAGTGCACGCCTGTTGGTTCTTTTCACTACATCAATTTGAATTTTGGATTACTGAAGTGTTGTTTTATTATTCATCTGTTAAAATTTCCATATACAGGGAATAAAGGTTGCTGGAAGCTAGCAAGTTGATATAAATTGTTGATGCATATAATATATTTTTTCTTACTGACGCCAGGTTATAGTTTGTATAGAGTGTATTAATAATATTTTCAGTGTAAATATATATGTAAATGTATATATCATGTTTGGGGACAAACATATAAGAGTAGGGGGGAATATGTCATGGTGTGTTATTTGGCTTATATTTGTGTTAGAGTTATTTTGGATAAAAAATATGCTTTATTTTAAGAAAGAAAATTTTATGTTTGTATTTAGTAAAATATTAATTAATTTGTTTAATTAATTTTACCTATGCTGTGGCATTTAAGTACTCGAAATGTCACAGTTTGCTCAAAGCACTTTATTTTGAAATATTAATTGTAATTAGCATATGTCACTTGAAAAGTTTAAGATTTTATGAAAACATTATAGGATTAGGCTTTGTTAATTAATGTCTATTTTTTGTTAATGAGAGTAATATTTACATGTCGAGTCATATTGATTTATATTTGGTTTTAATATAAATAGCGTTGTGAAATTTAGGAAAATCAGTCACCTTTCGGAAACCTAACCTTTCACTACTAAAGTCTATTATACTGGATCTGTAAGACTGTCGGTCAGTCTACTAGTTGACTTTGTAGTGTTTAGACAAAAATGTATTTTTGACTCACCTTTTATTTTTTTGGGAATTTTTAAGATAACAGTCAGTGTTTCGGAAGCGTAACCTCACACTACTCATGTCATTATACTGGCCCTATAAGACTGTCTACCAGTCTACCAGTTGACTGTGTAGTGCGAGACAAAATTTATCTCTGACTCATAATTTAACTTTGGAAATACTTTTGAGAAACTTTTATTTTGAGACTTTTATATTTGAATTGAGATTAAGTACATTTTATGATTTAGTAATTTTGGCATTTATTTTATATTTTACATTTTAAGGAGAAATAGTTTTACTTTGGATTTGTTATTTT
Organism: Mytilus edulis; assembly: GCA_019925275.1. Lineage (NCBI taxonomy): Eukaryota > Metazoa > Mollusca > Bivalvia > Mytilida > Mytilidae > Mytilus > Mytilus edulis. The sequence goes on from CM034362.1 coordinate 21,777,508, forward strand.
GAATTGATACTTTGTACTTTAATTAGATTATTATTATTTGGCATTGTTTATTGATTGATTTGTTATCATTCATTTAAATCGTTATCGTTAATTAAATTATGAAAACCTTCCTTGCGTTTTAGCTATGCCTATCAGAACATTAAGTCTAGCGATAGACTGACCCCCTGTCCCTTGGTTCCAGCACATACGAGTTAGCTCCCCCTTATCTAACAGTGCTCTGGAGTGGACCTTGGTGACAGATATTTAAAGAAAAACAGACCAAAACACAAAAACTTAACACTGAGCAATGAACTGTGAAAATAAGGTCAAGGTCAAATAAAACCTGCGCTACTGACATATAAATCATAAAATATTTCATGCATCAAATCTAGTTAATCTATTGCATATAGCATTAGAAAAAAATACCAAAGCTCAATTAAAAACTTAACTTTGACCACTGAACCATGAAAATGAGGTCAAGGTCAGATGACACCTGTCAGCTAGACATGTACACCATACAATCATTCTATACACCAAAGATAGTAGACCTAACACATACAGCATAAGTGAAACAGGCCAAAACACAACAACTTAACTATAACCACTGAACCATGAAAATGAGGTCAAGAACATTGGACATGTGACTGACGGAAACTTCCTAACATGAGGCATATCTATATACTAAGTATGACGCTTCCAGGTCTTCCACCCTCTAAAATATTAAGCTTTTAAGAACTTAGCTAACGCCGCCACTGCCATATCATTAGCCCCATGTCGAGCTTTCTGCGATAAAAGTCGCAGGCTCGACAAAAATAACAATTACAGAGAGGCAAAGACATTGATATCTTATCAACCACTTCTTCAACAATCTGTTTATTCTTGTTGAATTTCACATGTGTGTAACATATTTATAGTTTTGATATAAGTTAAACAAATTAAAAATTTCATTACAATGTTTTTAAACCTTTCAATATAAAGGGCATGGTTTTATTTTAGGACTAACCTTTTTTTAGGATTTATTTAAATACAAAGTTGTTTTTTTTCAATAAATATGTACATGAATACAAGGACACATTATATTTATTTTTCTAACCTATTTGATTTACATTTGAACATGTCATGCATGTTGAAGAAATTTACAACTTTCCATTTGAAACAAATAATTAAATAGATATATATGCCATGCAAATATGAAATATGAAATGACAGAGATATGTAATGCATATATTATATGTCTCTAGAATAGACAATATGTAAGATGTAAACATTTATAAATTAGGTATTAATCTGAGTTTGAATTAGAAGTAATAAACAAGGTTAAGATTGTAAGTTATAGCCAGAGTTTAAATAATATGTAATAAACCGAGTTTGGACTGTTAGTTATAAACCGAGTTTAAATTATAAGTAAAAAACAAATTGATATAATGTTACATTGGGGAAGATGTTTATTGATTCATTAATTTTAAGGCAAGTTTAAAAATGGAATAGCATGATATAAGGGAGCTACCATTGGATTTTTATGGGGGGGGGGGGGGGGGGGGGGGGCTAGGATGAAATTTGAAAAAAATAGGCAGAACAGGAGTTTTGAGTAAAAAAAAAAGTCAGGATGAGACACTTGCAAAAAAAAAAGTCAGGATAAACTAAAAAAAAAAAAGGCAGGACCGAACAGAGTGAAAAATAAAAAGGCAGGACAGAGATTACAGCTTAAAAAAAATGCAGGACAAAATTTTTCATCCTAGCCCCCCCCCCCCCCCCCCCCATAAAAATCAAATGGTAGCTCCCTATTAATAAAGTTAGACTAAAATAATGAGTAGAAGATGTTGTTTCAGGTTTTTTTACTGTTCAAGATTAACAACCAGCATATTGTTTTTTTTGTTTTGTTTTGGATGATCATTGTCAACACAAAAAAAAAACACCATCATAATCATTTAACATTTATGAATTCAGATAAAACACTGAATTATTCAAAAGAATGTTCCCAGGCTAAATGTGATTCCTTAATTGGTCTTGACATGAACATTAACAAAGTCCTTCTACTAAGGGAGTTTAACAACTTGACTATGTCGGTCCTGAGACTACTGTGTTATACTTAGTCTCTGAGGTCTGTCGCAGAAATGTTTTTTTTATTTTACTCACAGAAGACACCAAGTCAGTTCAGATTGTACGTGCATAAGACATTTTCAAACAGATTTAGCATAAAGTATAAAATATGTCGGGACAATAACAGACTTTTAAGTTATGACCTTGAAAAGCACATTTAGAGTATGTTGAGACAAACTCATACCCAGTCTTCCCATTGTGATATGGAATCTTGTGGTACAATTTCAGAGAGATCCATACAATAACACACAAGTTATGGTCCAGACACTACAAAATTGCTTTTTTTTGCCCCTTATTTCTAAACCTTTGGTACCATAACCCCCGAAATCAATTCCAAATTTTTCTTTGTGGTATTGAACTTTCTGGTAAATTTCATAGAGATGCATTCATTAAACTTAAGTTTTTGTCCGGAAACCAAATGTGTCTTTGTACGACGCAGATGACGACAACATCACCCAATATACAGTGATGTAGGACGCAAAATATTTTTTTGCGTTCATATACAAACTTGTTTTAAAAAAAGTTTGTATTTTAAGAAATATATGATTAAAATTTAATAGATTTACTTTTGACAAGGCTTATGAACAATTTTCTAAACAGAGAAATGAATTTATGTTACATAAAATTTAATCTACAATTGATAAAATACAACACAAGATCTTGAAATCTATTCTTTGTGTCAAATGACAGTCATCAAATATTGCTAGGGCCAAATAAAATAAACATAGTTCTGCGCCATGAGCACATGATACGCCCGTCAAATTTGCAAAGAATAATGTTCAATTACTTCTTAATCATGTTAATGGCATACTTGAAATTTCTGAAAATCAAAAGGGAGTTCACATAAATAGATATAAACAATTTACAATTTCATGACAATTCCTTCAATCATTTTTGTCGAGCCTTTGACTTTTGTCGAAAAAAGCAAGACATAGCGATTCTACATTCCATCGGGTGCAATCAGGGCGTCCACCAATATTCAATCAGTGGTTAAAGTTCTTAAAATATTTATAACTTTCTTTAACTATCCTGGATTTCTAAGGTACCAAACTTGGACAGAAGCTTTTTTATGATTAAAAGCTATATATGCAGAAGGAAATTTTGTAAAAATATATTTCCAGTTTTTCTATATATATTCTTCCAGTTAACATCACATAAAATCTGCAGTTAAAGTTCTCTAAACATTAATTACATTCATAAAGTAGGTGAGACACTGGGTTCCATGGAACCCTTAAATTCTTTTGAGTTATTGTCCTAAAACTGGGAAATTCCCCTTTTTCAATGAATAGATATGTAAAATCTTAAATTAAAAAAAATCTAAAGGGAGCTTACATCAATAGATGATAAACAATTCATCAAAGTTTCATGAGAACTGCTGAAAGCATTTTTGAGTTGTTGTCGAAATCTTGGAAATCATCTTTTTTTTTATTATTATAACGGTTAATAAACCATGAAGAAACTCAATAAACGAAAAATCAAAAATTTATGAAAATCGAAAGGGAGTTCATGCAGATATAAACTGAGACATATAATTCAATATTATATGTCTCAGATATAAACAATTCAGCAGAAGTTCTTGCAAGTCAATGAAAGCATTAATTATTGTCTGAAAACTTGAAGATCCCTCTTTTTTTAATGATAAAACCCCATAACTCAGAAACATAAAATCTAAAATTTATTTCATATGAAAGGAAGCTCACAAACAAATGACCATGTTATTAACCATTGTAACCCTTATTCTCCATGTATGTTACCATTGTAACCTGACTTTCCCATGTATGTTACCATTGTAACCTGACTTTCCCATGCATGTTACCATTGTAACCTGATTCTCCATGCATGTAACCATTGTAACCTGATTCCCCATGCATGTAACCATTGTAACCTGATTCTCCATGTATGTAACCATTGTAACCTGACTTTCCCATGCATGTAACCATTGTAACCGAATTTTCCATGCGTGTAACCATTGTAACCTGATTCCCCATGTATGTAACCATTGTAACCTGATTATCAATGTATGTAACCATTGTAACCTGATTTCTTATGTAAGTAACCATTGTAACCTGACTTTCCCATGAATGTAACCATTGTAACCTGATTCTCCATGCATGTAACCATTGTAACCTGACTTTTCCATGTATGTAACCATTATAACCAAATTCTCCATGCATGTAACAATTGTAACCTGATTTCCCATGTATGTAACCATTGTAACCCGACTTTCCCATGTATGTAACCATTGTAACCTGATTTCCCATGTATGTAACCATTGTAACCTGATTCCCCATGTATGTAACCATTGTAACCTGATTCCCCATGTATGTAACCATTGTAACCTGATTCCCCATGCATGTAACCATTGTAACCTGATTCTCCATGTATGTAACCATTGTAACCTGACTTTCCCATGTATGTAACCATTATAACCTGATTCTCCATGCATGTAACCATTGTAACCTGATTCCCCATGCATGTAACCATTGTAACCTGATTCTCCATGTATGTAACCATTGTAACCTGATTCCCCATGTATGTAACCATTGTAACCTGATTCTCCTTGTATGTAACCATTGTAACCTGATTTCCCATGTATGTAACCATGGTCACCTGATTTCCCATGTATGTAACCATTGTAATCTGATTCCCCATGTATGTAACCATTGTAACCTGATTCTCCATGCATGTAACCATTGTAACCTGATTCTACATGCATGTAACCATTGTAACCTGATTCTCCATGCATGTAACCATTGTAACCTGATTCCCCATGCATGTAACTATTGTAACCTGATTCTCCATGTATGTAACCATTGTAACCTGATTTCCCATGTATGTAACCATTGTCACCTGATTTCCCATGTATGTAACCATTGTAATCTGATTCCCCATGTATGTAACCATTGTAACCTGTTTCTCCATGCATGTAACCATTGTAATCTGATTCTACATGCATGTAACCATTGTAACCTGATTCTCGATGCATGTAACCATTGTAACCTGATTCCCCATGCATGTAACCATTGTAACCTGATTCCCCATGCATGTAACCATTGTAACTTGATTCTCCATGTATGTAACCATTGTAACCTGACTTTCCCATGCATGTAACCATTGTAACCAAATTTTCCATGCATGTAACCATTGTAACCTGATTTCCCATGTATGTAACCATTGTAACCTGACTTTCCCATGAATGTAACCATTGTAACCTGATTCTCCATGCATGTAACCATTGTAACCTGACTTTCCCATGTATGTTACTATTGTAACCAAATTCTCCATGCATGTAACCATTGTAACCTGATTTCCCATGTATGTAACCATTGTAACCAAATTCTCCATGTATGTAACCATTGTAACCAAATTCTCCATGTATGTAACCATTGTAACCTGATTATCCCTGTATGTAACCATTGTAATCTGATTCCCCATGTATGTAACCATTGTAACCTGATTCTCCATGCATGTAACCATTGTAATCTGATTCCCCATGCATGTAACCATTGTAACCTGATTCTCCATGCATGTAACCATTGTAACCTGATTCCCCATGCATGTAACTATTGTAACCTGATTCTCCATGTATGTAACCATTGTAACCTGATTCTCCATGCATGTAACCATTGTAACTTGACTTTCCCATGCATGTAACTATTGTAACCAAATTCTCCATGCATGTAACCATTGTAACCTGATTTCCCATGTATGTAACCATTGTAACCAAATTCTCCATGTATGTAACCATTGTAACCAAATTCTCCATGTATGTAACCATTGTAACCAAATTCTCCATGTATGTAACCATTGTAACCCGATTCCCCATGTATGTAACCATTGTAACCTGATTCTCCATGCATTTAACAATTGTAACCCGACTTTCCCATGTATGTAACCATTGTAACCTGATTCTCCATGCATGTAACCATTGTAACCTGATTCTCCATGTATGTAACCATTGTAACCTGATTCCCCATGTATGTAACCATTGTAACCTGATTCTCCATGCATGTAACCATTGTAACTTGACTTTCCCATGCATGTAACCATTGTAACCAAATTCTCCATGCATGTAACCATTGTAACCTGATTTCCAATGTATGTAACCATTGTAACCAAATTCTCCATGCATGTAACCATTGTAACCTGATTTCCCATGTATGTAACCTTTGTAACCTGATTCTCCATGCATGTAACCATTGTAATCTGATTCTCCATGTATGTAACCATTGTTACCTGATTTTCCCATGCATGTAACCATTGTAACCTGACTTTCCCATGTATGTAACCATTGTAACCAAATTCTCCATACATTTTACCATTGTAACCTGATTTTCCCATGCATCTAACCATTGTAACCTGACTTTCCCATGTATGTAACCATTGTAACCTGATTTTCCATGCATGTAACCATTGTAATCTGATTCTCCATGCATGTTACCATTGTAACCTGACTTTCCCATGTATGTAACCATTGTAACCTGATTTCCCATGTATGTAACCATTGTAACCAAATTCTCCATGTATGTAACCATTGTAACCTGATTATCCATGCATGTAACCATTGTAACCTGACTTTCCCATGTATGTTACCATTGTAACCAAATTCTCTGTGCATGTTACCATTGTAACCTGACTTTCCCATGTATGTAACCATTGTAACCTGATTCTCCATGCATGTAACCATTGTAACCTATTTCTCCATGCATGTAACATTGTAACCCAATTTTACATGTATGTAACCATTGTAACCTGATTTCCCATGCATGTAACCATTGCTTCAATGGGGGTAACAAAACAAGATACCTATATTCAGGTGCACATTTTGTGCCATATCTAACTTGTTCACTGAAAAGACGAGGATAATGGTTTCATCTGACATTTGTTATGCATTCCCAGTTTTGATCATGATATTTAAAAAGACGTACTTTTTTTCAATCTATGTAACTAGAAAATTCCAAATTGAAATATCTCTTCATCTGGACCGACTTGGCATCTACTACGTTTGGACGGGTCCATTTCATTAGTAAGGTGATCGATAAATATTACGGAGTTTGACAGAAAAGGAAAACGAACTTATTGTTATTTGTTTTCAACCAGGGTTTCGTTCCGCTAAATTATTTGCGCAAACAAAGTTTGTCTATTTTTAGATTACAGGTAATCATTTGACACTACGCATTAACCTGTGTAGTGATTTTGATTTTACGATAAATGTATGAATGAACGATAATTTTATGAATGAACAAGAGCACCTGACCTGAAAACTTGGTTAACACCAGAAATAAAGAGACTTATAAGAAAAAGAGACAGAATACATAAGAAAATAAAGGCAACAAAATCAGAAAAAAAATCGGATACCATCAAAAAGCACCGATCCTTAAAACACCAAGTACAACAAAAGCTAAGAACATCATATTGGAACTATATAGAAAACATTATAATTGAAGACAGCAAACTGAAAGATAGTAAACCAAGCAAAAAGTTTTGGTCATTCATAAAAAAAACAAAAAAGTGAAAATATGGGTGTATCCCCACTAAAGGTAAACGGTATTACAAAAACAAACCCCCAAGATCAGGCTGAAGCACTAAACCATCAGTTTCACTCAGCATTTACCACACCAAAACCTTTGAAATTATCTCACATTTGTGAACTAAAATCATTAAAATCAGCAACACATAAATTCGAAATGAAGCAAATAAACATCACCCCAGAAGGAACATCTAAATTACTAAAAAACTTAAACCCATCAAAAGCAATTGGACCAGACAAAATATCACCTCATTTTCTAAAAGAAGTTCATCATGAAATCTCACCTATAATATCTGACTTGTTTAACTCATCAGTAAATACAGGCACAGTACCAAACGACTGGAGAGAGGCCTTGGTTACACCAGTTTTCAAAAAGGGAGCAAAATCTAAACCTGAAAACTATAGGCCCATCTCTCTAACCTGTATTCTTAGTAAATCACTAGAACATATAATTGTATCATCCATAATGAAACATCTAGACATTCACGATTTACTATACCCACTGCAGCATGGTTTTAGATCAAAAGTTAGCTGTGAAACACAACTTTTAACTTTTACACAGCAAATACTTGATTACATGGCAAACGGTAAACAAACTGACGTAGTTGTCATGGATTTTTCAAAAGCGTTTGATAAGGTGGACCACCAAAGACTTATCCTAAAACTGAAACGCATGGGAATAAATAACAAAACAACAAATTGGATAGAGGCATGGTTATCACATAGATCCCAAAAAGTGGTGGTTGACAGTCGCACATCAAATAGTTGTCCTGTATTGTCAGGCGTCCCCCAAGGCTCTGTTCTCGGGCCATGTCTGTTCTTAATTTACATCAATGACATGCCAGACAACCTCATAAGTAATGTTCGCCTCTTTGCAGATGACACTATTGTGTATCTAACAATTTCATCATTAGATGACTGTCACACCCTTCAATCAGACCTACATAAACTGGAACAATGGGAGCAAGAATGGCTTATGTCCTTTAACCCAGACAAATGTGAAATCATCCACATAACAAGAAAACATAAACCAATCATCTATAAATACACATTACATAATCATATTCTAAAATCAACAAACAAAGCAAAATATCTTGGCGTTTCCATCACAAAAGACCTGACATGGAACTCTCATATAAATGACATCACAAACAAAGCAAACGCATCACTGAGATTTATTAAAAGAAATGTAAAAACAAACAGCATAAAAACAAAGGAACTGGCTTACAAAACATACGTAAGACCAAAAATAGAATACTGTAGTGTCGTCTGGGACCCATGGCAGAAACAACAAATACATAAAATTGAAATGGTACAGAGAAGAGCTGCCAGGTATACACTCAACCAATACAGCTATCAAAGCAGTGTAACAGCCATGCTTGAACATCTAAGATGGCCAACATTACAACAAAGAAGAAATCTTGCATCCGTCACCATGCTATATAAAATCCAACACCAATTAGTCTCCATCCCAGTAAATACATACCTAATACCATCTAAAGAACATAAATTTATACAGCCATTCTCTCCCACAAACTATCATTTATATTCATTTTTTCCTAGAACAATAAGGTTGTGGAATTCCCTACCATACCAAGTAGCCTGTAGCCCAGACTTAGAAGCTTTTAAGTCTGGTGCAAAACCACATATGTACTGCTAAACCAAACCATGTTTTTATCTATATACAAAAAAAAATTAAAAAAAAATGTTTTTTGAAATTATTGTAAATATGTTTAGTTAATTTGTTTCCCTAGTATGTGCCTTCTTGTAATCTTCAACATATTGAAGTTAAGAAGTATTATGTAGATGTAGACCTCTTAAAGAAACACAAATTAAACATATAAAACCGTATTTAATAGGAGATAATTCAGTTAAATTTTCAATACTAAATCAACAACTGAAATGAATCCATATTTTGTTGAAACATCGTACGAACGGCGGAAAACGGAATCGCAGTTATAAAAATGTACTTTTTTTCACTCGGACTTCTATGTTATTTGATAGTCAAACGGTTGACCCTTTAAATACAAAAATACATCTACAAGAACATATTCTGAAACTTCTTAAATCCACTAACGTTTTTTTTAAAGTTTCAAGCTATGTATTGCATTAGAAAACATACATAGGTGTTAAAGAATGACAGACCAGGAGCCTGTTTAACAAAATACTATGGCTTGATATGGGCGGAGTCTCTGATCTGGGTCACAAAGATGGCCATACGCGATAGCATAAAAGCAATTGCTTTAAAAAAAACACCTAAAGTATCCGCAAATTCAATTTAAGGTCATATTTGACTGTAGTGTTCTATTGCTTTGATTTGATACCTCACCCAATATGATGGTTTAAAAAATAATTTTAAAGTATTGTCCTGCATGACACTTGATGTTTACCTGAAATTGAAATTTGTCATAAGGTTAAGGTGCTCTAAACATTTTATAGGTTGAAAACTTGATTTTTGAAGTTTTGTTTATAAAACGTCGTTTTATGAATTTTTTTGATAAAAAAATCTCAATGATTAAGGTTTATGTATAATAACAAACATTACTAAAGCCAAAACAGTATCATTTGTATTTAGGTAGAGTTTAGAAATATAAAAAAATGTCAAAATTGAAACCCTCTCAAATTTTCACAGATTTTTACATATGACCTTTGACATCAATTTCAAAAAAATGTGACCATATCAAGTCTTGACGACAGGCATATTATTATAGTACACGATTTCCTCTTTCCAATGATATATTATATAGGTGTGTGTTCGGTGGGGAGATTAAATTAAAAAAAATCTGCCTTCAGTCACCGCACTAAAACCCTGTAACTCGGAAATGTAAAATCTAAAATTTATAAAAAACAAAAGGGAGCTCACGTCAATAGATATAAACAATTCACCCAAGTTTTTGAAATTGGTTAAAGCTTTTTTGAGTTAATGTCCGACATGTTGACGACAGACGGACAGACGGACAACGGTATACCATAATACGTCCCGTAAACGGGCGTATAAAAACAAGTATACAAACCCAGGTCTCATAAACATTATATCAATTTAACTGGGATCATCAAAAAAGATTTATCTGCCAGTCTGCACCGTTAGCTACTAGTCCTATGCCACAGACTAGTAAATCATGTAAATGTTGATTCGGACTTGTGTAAATTTTCAAAATTTCATATAGTCATATAGGGACAAGTTTTGATATTTAGTTTCCGGACTAGTAGATGAATTTTTTTTTGGCGCAGACTGATCTGCCATCTTACAGAAGTGACATTTCAATTTTTGTTGAATGAGTTCTATCCAGATTGATACATACATTTTTACCTGATAAAAACACCTAGAACGGGGAATTAAGGCCAAAAGAATGAAAATAGTTCAAAATACTTACATGCATCAGGAGTCTAGGTAATACAAATAAATGGGGAATGTGTCCATGGGACACAGATGATGCCCCCCGCTTGCATATATCATATAAACATGTAACACACATAACTGAAGAATGATAAAAGTGATGCTACCCAAATTTGTAATTGATCTGAGTTTTGCAGTAATAAGAATATGTTGTGTATAAGTTTCATAACATTTGGTTCAGGCAAACTTAAGTAAGAGAACAGAAAAGGGGCATAACTCTAGAACAGTAAAAGTGACACCACCGAAAATCAATCTTGATCTGTATTTTGTGGTAATAAGCATTTTGTATAAGTTTAATAAAATTTGGTTGAGGCAAACTTGTTAGAGAATGGAAACAAAAAATTCAGCTTTTGTAAAGGGGCATATCTCTAGAACGGTTAAAGTGACACCGCCAAAAAACTAGATCTGTATTTTGTGGTAATAAGCATTGTGCATAAGTTTTATAACATCTGGTTGAGGCAAACTTAAGTTAGAGAATATAAACCAACATTGGGGCATACATGTACGTATGGATGGACAAGGGTAAAGCTTATTGTCCCCTCTGCTACGACGGGGGCATAAAAACGGAGAGGGAGAAATACAGAGAATACGAAAAAATAAAACGAGAATTGAGTTGAATGATTGTTGGTTGCCTAACGTCCAGTGGTAAATATTTCATGCATATTCAGGACAAACGAGAATTTGAAAAGTCATGCTTAACATGCCTAACAGATTTCCCCTGCCCTTGGCTCTCCAATAAACATGGTAAAGAAACTTCTGAAATAAATTTAATTTTTGCACAATTTGTAGAAAACACCCACGTCTTGCTAATCATGCTAATTAAAAGTATATACAAATTATTACAATGTATTAATTTGTTGGCAATTTCATAGATAAAAGGGACACTTAATCATTTATTATAAATACATGTATTAATTAGTCATTTCTTCGCTCGTTTCAAAACTTATAAAATGTCATGGATCTATCTACAAGTATACCATGTATACTGGCTATCATTAAAAAAACATTGCAAAATTGCCCTTCAGATGTCTTTTGGTTGTTTTGCTGTTTGGTTTCTGTCTAATTGAAGTTAACCATATACATCTTTTTATTCATACACATAAACAAATATCAGAAACATACTTTTTTTGTGATACAGTTAAAAATTAAGAATCATACAAGTTTACAATAAATTACAATATAATCAACTCAGTCAACTCTATTTTCATATTTTAAACGTTGCACGATCGTATCGATCGTATTCAATCGTTACGATTGTGCCACAGTTGATCAATATAATCAACTCAGTCAACTCTATTTTCATATTTCAAACGTTGCACGATCGTATCGATCGTATTCAATCGTTACGATTGTGCCGCAGTTGATCAATATAATCAACTCAGTCAACTCCATTTTCATATTCTAAACGTTGCAAGATCGTATTGATTCATTGTATTCAATCGTTACGATTGTGCCACAGTTGATCAATATAATCAACTCAGTCAACTCTATTTTCATATTCTAAACGTTGCACGATCGTATTCAATCGTTACGATTGTGCCACAGTTGATCAATGTAATCAACTCAGTCAACTCTATTTTTTTTGCATTTTAAACGTTGCACGATCATATCGATCGTATTCAATCGTTACGATTGTGCCACCATTGATCAAAATAATCAACTCAGTCAACTCTTCATTAATATTATAAACTAATCACGAATGCAAAATCGTATTTATTCAATACGATAATGCCACGGTTGATACATATGGTCAACTCAGTCCACTCTGTATTTTAATAGATATTCTTATGAAATAACATACGCATACGGCGCTAGGCGGCGTATTGACACAGCCTACGGCGCTATAAGGTGTATTGACACAGCCTACGGCGCTATAAGGCATATTGACACAGCCTACGGCGCTAGAAGGCATATTGACATAGCCTACGGCTAGAAGGCATATTTAATACAGTCTTACTATTACTCTTACTTTAACCCTAACCTAAGTCTGATACAATAACATAGCCTACAGTTCTAGGCGGCATATTGACACAACCTACGGCTATAGAAGCCGTATGTATTACAGTCTTACCGTCACCCTAACTCTAACCTTAGTCTGACACAATAACATAGACTTCGGTTCTAGGCGATAAATTGACACAGCCTACGGTGCTAGAAGGCACATCAACACAGTCTACGACGCTAGATGGCTTATATTTAATACAGTCTTACTATTACCCTAACTCTAACCCTAACCTAAGTATGACACAATAAAATTGTCTACGGCACTAGGAGGCAAATTGACACAGCCTACGGCGCTAGAGGGCATATTTATTACAGTCTTACTATAACCCTAAATCTAACCCTAACCTAAGTCTAACACAATAGCATAGCCTACGGTGCCGCTCGGTGACATAAAGACACAGCCTATGGCGCTAGAAGGCATATTTAATACAGTCTTACTATTACTTTAACTTTAACCCTAACCTAAGTCTGATACAATAACATTCAGGGATGATTCCACTATATACATTTTTGTAGTTTAGGGCCGCTGAGCGGCCCTTAAATTGGCCAGCAGCCCCAAAAAAATGTACATGAAAAAGAATTCATAATTCAGGAAAATAAAATAAAAATCGTTATTACCGGAAAAGTTTCTGTCACCGATTAAGGCAACTATAATTTTTCATAGTTTGTTGTCAAAACGTTTTAAAATCCGGATAAGAATGCTGTTTACGATCGCATCTTAGTAACAACGATTTAATTATGTCAACATGTGGGAAACAATTTTAGCAGCCGAATACAATTGATTAATATGTTATGGGAGTATTGGATCTTGTAAAAGCAGATCGCCCAGCAGGTTGATAAAAATGGGTGTCAATGCAGACCTCGACAGAAAGCAAATTCAAATTTTGATATAACATTGATGGATAAGGTTTAATGGACGCCGATCTCGTAAAAGCAGAATCCCCAGCAGAGCCGGTTATATAATATGATGAAAACCTGTTTTGTAAAAGAAATTATTTCCTCAAAAGACAAAAGTTTGAACGTTTTTTGAAAATAATGTTTATGATAGACCATTCATGAAATACGATGTCGTCATTATTGAACTATTTCAAAAGTTTTGAAGATGATCCAAATAATTTTAAAGAACACTGGTTCAATGCTTTAAATATCTTATCAATCAAGTATATGAACTTTTGTAATTGCTTTTCTGAATTCGACAATTGACCAGTTCAATTTGAAATCCATTTGAATTCAGGTAAATTTATAGAGATGACCTGCTGTTGAAAAAATACCCGATGAATGATTTTTTTCAGTGGTTTATATTAGCTGAAATATATGTTTTTGTAATAGGCCTAGGTAACTATAGCTAAGATGATAGACTAGACTAGATATACATGTAATAACAGTAGCCCATCCAGAATTATTCAAAATGTTACAACTTACATGAACATCAGTGTACAGGTTAAACTTAATAATATATACATTTTCTGTTTTTCAGGAAAATAATGTTATTTCGTCTTAGATTTTATGCCTAAAAAATTCCCAATTAGAATAAAAATTCCGAATTTGATGTTCAAGGGACCCATTTGAAAACACCTGGAATCATCCCTGACATAGCATACGGCGATAGGCGGCATATTGACACAGCCTACGGCGCTAGAAGTCGTATTTATTACAGTCTTACTGTCACCCTAACTCCGATCCTAACCTTAGTCTGACACAATAACACAGATGTCAGTGCTAGTCGATAAATTGACACAGCCTACAGCGCTAGAAAGCACATCCACACAGTCTACGATGCTAGATGGCTTATATTTAATACAGCTATAAAACAAATTGTATAGGCGCAATTAAGCCGGCATATATTTACATACTACAGCACAAGCAGGCACATTGAACTATCTTTCCTTTAATATTCATTTGATAATAATTTTTGAAATAATTCTCATGTTGGTTAACTCATTTCAGATTTTTCATTTTAATGTTCTATATATACTTCTGTCATAAACTGGCTACTACAATACACATTTTTGTCACATACATACTTTTCTCTCCGGAAACTGTTGCTATGAACCTTCTTCAAACTTAATTAATGTTAAAAATGTTTTATCAGTGTTTAAAGTCTTTGAAACAGCCAATTCCTATGCTTCAACTTTTGTATATTTTTCAATTGTGTGTACATTTTATGTTCACTATAGTAATATCTCCGTACCCATTCTGACATATATTATTTTCATAGAGTTTATCTCCATCAGTGCTGAAGTGGGAAATACAGTAATACACATTATTTTGTTTAATCTTTATTAATAAAATTTATTAAGTAGTTACCATTAACAAATTGAGTTGATTGATTCGATATACGACGTTCAATCGTTATCAATCGTATCGATCGTTACGATAGAGTCTTCATCAAAACACATTGAGTTGATTGATTCGACCTATGACCATGATGACGTTCAATCGTTATCGATCGTATCAATCGTTACGATCGAGTCTTCGTCATAACACATATACATTGAGTTGATTGAATCAACAAACAATGTTCAATCGTTATCGATCATATCAATCGTTACGATCGAGTATCCATCATCAATAAATTGAGTTGATTGAATCGACAAACAATGTTCAATCGTTATCGATCGTATCTATCATTAAAGATTTGTTGAATAAGTCGATTGTTAATGTGTCTATTCAATTCATTCTTTTTAATTGAATTGAATTAAAACCTGAAGGAAAATCAACTCTTGTCGAATCAATCGATTGTCGAATACTGTACCTTAATGGAAATTCAGGGCAAGTAACTTTTTTCTCAACAAGTTAAATTTTATTTTACATGCCTAGGGACAAGTTCTCACAACAAATATTTCCACAATCCTGTTCATTTCTGTCAATCATACATGTATTTGTTTTTCATAAATGGTGTTGTTATAATTCAGGCCGTTTGTTTTCTCCTTTGAATTGTTCCACATTTTTCATGTCAGGGCCTTTATAAGCCAACTATACGGTATGGATTTTTCTCATTGTTGAATCCTTACTCTTGCCTGTTTGCTGACATCCCCTTCATATGAGTTGTCTCATTGGCATTCAAACTACATTGTACATCTTATTTTCATATTATGACATTATCCTTTTACAAATGTTTTATAAAAAAACCTCAACATTCCCTATTATGATATTGCATAACTCAATCAGTTAGTCTACGTTTAAATCTCCAGTTAAGGGAACGACCATTTAAATTCAGGGGGGCTTATGGTTTTTTCCTAGATCCCCAATTTGATGAAAAAAAATATTCTGTTCAAGCAGATGACAAAAAAAATATTCTGAATCCAGATTTTCCCCATACCTTATAGTGTTAAATTTTGAAAAAGATAATTTGATTGATAGCGTTGAAAAACATGAAAAGCTAAATAAAATTGTTCATGCTTTGCTCGAAAAAAAATTTCGGATTCTGACAAAAACCCTTCTATGCGATCACAATTTTTAGAAAAAGTAAACAAAACTAGTTTATTTCTTTTCATAACCATAGTAAATAGGTCCTTATATACTGGTAACGATAAATTTTGATAAATTCATATGTTTTTTAGAGTATATCTTAACAAAATCGTCTGTTTTTCCATTTCTTTCACAATTACAGGAAACAGACTTTTGACAGGGGGCGCGAAATCTGGTGCGCATATATTGTACAACTCGTTTCAGGACTTATTTCTCCGGAAAATCTCATGATAAATATATCAGACAAGGTTGCAGTCGAAGTGGCGGATCCAGGTTGACGTAGAGGTCTTACACTCCCCCCTTTGAACGAAAAAAAAAAGAGTTCTCATGTTACTCACGATTTATATGTTTTTTACAATAAGTTGTCAAAAAAAAAATAGGCTCGGTCCGCTCGACGGTATATAAATTCCGTTTTGGGGAATATCCCTCTCAGTTTCAACAATTCTGGATCCACCTCTGAGTCTAGTATACTAACTGCTTCATAGTAATAAATATTGAACAGCTGATCGTTCAAAAAAAGCCCAAATAAAATGCACGATAGGATCTCGAGGGCTGAGAAGTTGGATGAGCCGGTCTCAACTTCCATTTCTATATTCTTTGATTTTTCTTACTTTTTGCCCATGTTTTGCTATTCTTTTTTTTTTTTTTTTTTAACAACATTATATATTTATTCATCAAATATGCTTGTTATATTGTTACACCAAGAAACCAAGCTTTTCTTGATGCATCCTGTAATATTCCACCGATTGCCCAGGTTAGCAATCAGCTGCTGGTATATATGTATATATTATAATAATATGTATAAATTTCTTGAAATACAATTATACAACATTTTAATACATTATGTTTTATTCTATCAATCGTCTAAACTTCTTTTTAGTGACGTAAGTAATGGATTAAGTTTCATTGTTCTGTTTTCGTTGTATCTTTTTATGTATTCTCGAACAAAAATTTGATAAACATTTACCTTTGTCAATTTCTGATTAGATACATAATATGATTTGTATATGGAAAAACCTAAGATTGTTGGGAAATAATTCAGACCAAAATAATTTTTGTCAAAAATTTTATATCCAAAGACTAATTGCTTTAATGATACTCTAAAATTTAAATTTGATTTTATCATTAACTCATGAATACTTTTCCAAAATTTTTCTAAAAATCGACAAGAAATAAAAAAGTGGTTATAATCTTCTTTTTCGTTACATACATTACATAGATTGTCATTCGTCTGTTTCCATTTAAACAATAATTGTTTTGTTGGTAATATGAATTGTAAAAGTTTCCATCTATATATTTTTAACTTATTTTCTTCTAAATAATGAAACATGAAAACATATAGTTGGTTAATACTAAGGTTTTCATTAATTTGTAAAATACGCATCCATTTGCTAACACCAATTGATGGTTCAGTTTTATCTTTACAAATTGACTTATATAATATATTTGTTGAAAAATTTGAAGCCTCAATGTAATTACCTTTCCAGATTAGTTTCTGTCTAGGAATATTTACAATACTTTTAATAGAATTTTCAGACTGTAACATCTGAAGCCAGTCTTTTGGAATGGCTTTTTTTAAAATATTTATTTCTGCAATCCAATTAATCTTGCATTCTAATTTATCCAAAATAAAATGTTGAGATATATTACCAGTGTCGTCTATAATATCATTGACAAATATCAAGTTACTCTTAATCCAATTTTCAAAAATAATAGTTTTATTTTTAAAATTAATCTGTTTGTTCCCCCAAATTACCTGTTTCCTTACTTCTGTGAAGTTGGTAGGTTTTTTTGTTTGTCCACCGCCTGATATTACCCAACATTTAAATACTTCTCTATAAAATTCAGGGATATGTTTGATATAATCCAGAATTTTCTTCTTTTCAAAATTCATCTTAAAAATTAACCAATTAATACCAACCACGCTGAGATATTTTAATGGAATCAACTTCCAGTTTGAAATATCATTACTAATGAGTTTACTTACCCAAGATGCTTTTAGAGACATGAAATAACTTTGTATGTCGATCATTTGTAACCCCCCTTCTTCGTTTGACTTTATCATGGTATTTCTTTTAACCTTATCTGGTTTACCATCCCATATGTATTTATAACATTTACTTTCTATTTCTTTTCTGAATTTCTCCGGAACTGTACAGGCACTTGCCAAAAATGTAAAAAGTGGTAAAACTAATGTTTTTATAATAAGAATTTTCCCGATTAAAGTTAAATTACGTTTCCCCCATAAATGAAATAGTTTATTCATTTTCTCAATTTTATTCTCCCAGTTTAATTTTTCACATTCTTCTCTGTTATGACCAAAATATATTCCCAATGCTTTGACTGGTTTGTTTGTCCAATTAATCCCAGCTACCTTATCTTTACTATTTTTCAGTTTTCCTATCCATATAACCTCTGTTTTATTTTTATTCAAAGTTAACCCAGAAAATGATCCAAAAATTTCTATTTCATTCAAAGCAGCTTTGATTTCTTTCTTATTACTGAGAAATAAAGTAGTATCATCAGCTAATTGTGAAATCTTAATTCTATGATTTTTATTATCTAGTTTAACTACGAACCCTTTGATATCTCTGTTTTTTCGAAGTCTTAAAGCCATGATCTCCACGGATAAAACGAAAGGAAGAGCTGATAAGGGACACCCCTGCCCTATTCCTCTTGAGTTATGAAATATTTCTGAAATCCATCCATTATTAATAACACAAGTTTGTAACCCAGTATATAATGTTTTTACCCAGTTTATAAACGATTCATTAAATCCAAAATGTTTCAAAGTGATTAACATAAAATCCCATTCTA
The DNA here is from genome assembly GCA_019925275.1 of Mytilus edulis. Taxonomy (NCBI): domain Eukaryota; kingdom Metazoa; phylum Mollusca; class Bivalvia; order Mytilida; family Mytilidae; genus Mytilus; species Mytilus edulis. The sequence goes on from CM034362.1 coordinate 21,796,806, forward strand.
AAAAATCAAAAGCTTTAGTAAAATCTACAAAAACTATTGCCCCTTCAATCGAATATGCATCCGCATAATCAATAATATCTTGAATTTGTCTCAAATTAAAACCAATAAATCTGTTTTTAATATATCCTGTTTGATCTTCATTAATAATTTTTGGTAGTATCTTTTTTAAACGTTGCGCTAGAACAAATGACAATAGTTTTAAATCTACATTTAGTAAGGAAATTGGCCTATAATTATCTAATAATAAATGATCCCCCTTTTTGAACAATAATGTCAAAATACTAGTACGTTGTGAGTGCGATAGACTTCCTTTTTCATTACCAGTGTTTAAAACTTTGACTAGAAAATATCTTATTTTTTCCCAAAACATCTGATAAAATTCAACTGTTAGACCATCTAGCCCTTGTGCTTTATTTAATTTCATTGTATTAATAGCTGAAGTACATTCTTCGATTGTTACTTCTCCGTCACAAACTGATTTGTCAACATTATTTGAATTATTTTCTAATTCAGTTTCACAAATATAACTTTCGACTAAATCTTTTTTTTTTGACATTTAGAACTGTACAGTTTTTCATAGTATTGTTTAATTTTTGTTAATAAATCGGCCTGGTCTGTTGTTATATTTCCATTCTCGTCACTTAGTTTATTTATCGACTTTTTTACCTGTCTTTGTTTTTCTAAACCTAAAAAATATGCATTATTTTTTTCCCCATATTCAACCCATTTCTCCCTTGACCTAACCTGTGCGCCTCCAGCTTTCTGTTCGTATATCTTACCTATTTTTAGTTCTAAATCTTTTATTTCTTCATCTAAATATGCATCTTCCTGTGGTAATGCATCTCTTATCTTATTTCTGTCTTCCAGGTTTTTTTCTAGTTCCCGACTTAATTCTCTGTTTGCCTTTGCTTTATTCTTACAATATGCTATGCTTACCTCCCTTATTTCTACTTTTAAAACGTCCCACAATAATTGACAATCGATATTATTATTTCCATTAGTATATTTATGAATAAGATTACTGATTATCTCTTTGTATTTTTCCTCTTCTAAAATAGAGTTGTTAATCTTCCAATATCCCTTACCTCTTTCTGACACACCAGTCCTAATACTTAAGAAAACGCTTTGATGATCAGTAGAATTAATTACAGCTGGTTTAATTTTACAATTTTCTACTAATGACTTAAAATCTGAGCTAATTAGTATCATGTCTATTCTACTTGCCTGAGTTTTATCTCTCCTCCGCCATGTATATTGTTCAACGTTTGGATTCAAACATCTCCAGATATCGATTAGTTTGTTTGATTTTAACATTAATTTCAAACTATTTACTGGTTTTGAAATCTGGCTATTTGGTCGTGTTGTTTTTCTATCTATAACATGTAAAGTATCATTGAAATCTCCCCCAATAATCGGAATACCGATACCAAATTCCTTTATATTATCACTTACCTTTTTAAAAAACGTATTTCTAGATGCTTTATAATTTGGTGCATATATACATACCAACGTAAATATTGTTTCGTCAATTTGTATATTGAGCAGAATTTCTCTCCCGTCAGCGTCTCGATTTTCATTAATAACAGTAACATTTAAACTACTCCTAATTAAAATAGCGACCCCCCCTACTTGCTGTCGTGCCATGACTACAGAATATATTAAAATCTTTCTGTATCGACATTTCTTTACTTACTTTTTCGTCAAAATGCGTTTCTTGCAAAAAGGCAATGTCACATTTATGAGCTTTTAACCATTCGATAACCCTCTCTCTTTTATTCCTATTGTTTATACCATTTACATTGAGACTACATACATTTATTAATTTTTTTTTAACCATATTGTGTTATCTAATTCAATTTTCAAACATGTTACATAAATAAAAATACTACACTGTGAAATATATACAATACTTCTACATAGAAGTATCTCTTGTTTTCTTTTCAACATAAACATTATAAACAATAACAGAATACTACATTTAAAATGTGTTTTAAAATATAAACCAATTTTAACATGGTTTTAAACATGTGTTCCCGCTTGACTCTCTTTCTTTTGAGATCCACTTTATATCCACGTCACTGTAACACCCTTTCCAAAATATTTCGAACAAAAGTAAAATAAAGGTGTTGTTTTTTATTAGTTGACTTATCATAATCAGAGCAGTCAGTATAAAGAAAATTTAGGTGTTTAGTCCTTCTAAATAAAACGTAAACACATGACTTATATCCTTATCAGAATATATTCAATCATATAGTAATTATCAAAGTGTCATCATCGATTGACATGGTTGATTTGTTGTGTATATATCTAATATGTGCCATTCTATATTGTATACTGTTTATACATACGATTAATTCAGCTTAAACAATAATCAAATCTAACAGAATACCTGATGACTCAGTTTTCAATGCTTCAAGATTTCTTGTTTTATTATTGTTGTTAGCTTATCTTCCAGTTACAAGTATTACATCCAAATTCATATAGTCTACGGTGTAACATAACTGAACCAATATTTGATTGTCTCGTTTCAGTATTAGCCGTTGTTCCATATTACTTCACCCCTCACTACCACACAGGAACTTACTATTTCAGAAGGAAAATTGCAAGTAGTCATTTTTTCTATACTCAAGCTGCACATAAAGTCAAAAATATTAAATTCAATTTGACTTCAACGTTCTTAAGTTATTAGCAATTGTTATATTGCTCCAGTATGACTTGATAGCCTCTGCAACTTGTGTTGTATGTATTTTAAAGACACATCAAAGGAATGCTTCATTCTATCATTATATACAGAAATGACTCTGCTTTGACTTACTCATTGGTACAGTCTGAAAAATATAAATAAATCAAGAGTTTAAACGTTAGATGAGTAACGACAAAACATAGTCGAAATTACAATTATCATGCTTTTTAACTAACTTCCAACTTTTATCCTGTTTTTGAAAATAAGGCATATTGTTATTTTCCCTCAAAGCACAAAAAAGAAACTGTGATATTGTAAATAAAGGTAACAATGGAAAGACTTTTTGAAAATGGCCTTTCCAAATAAAGTTCAAGGGAAATTGGTCTAGCATCTTATGAATTGTGAATAGGATTCGAAAGATTCGGAAATAAATAATTTTCAATTTGCTCGCAAGGAAACTTTGTCTGTGTGACAAACAAAAGAGATAGGCGTAAAAATGTGAATGAACATCGAGTCTAAACAAACGCGTTCTCATATAATAAAAAGAAAACAGGCTGACATATTTTAAACTTAATTTGGTTTTCCTTTTCATCCATGTAATGAAAGTATGAGTTTCTTATGAAATTCATTTCTTCAAAAGTTTAAACCAAAATCAAATTTTAAAAATAGAATAAAGCCAAAATAAGCTATTAACATGTTATTTTTATTAAATTTTGTATTAATGCATACCTTTTGATCAAACATATCAATGGTGAAATAATGTCAAAAAAATATAATTGTGAATAGCTTTAGATTAACGTGATTTAGTATTGAATATATCAACCGTTAATATGTTATTTTGATTAGATCTTCTTTCGCATTCCTACTCCCGTGACACCTAAATGAGCTCTTTGATGATTTTCCATTTAAAGAAACTTAATAACAAACAAAAAAGATTAAGGTGTTCAGTAATACAGTATATAAAGTAATTGTGTTATGAAACATTGATACATACGCCATTACATATTGTTATATACTAAGCTATCTAAAAAATTCTGAAAATTTTATACAACCCAACGTTAATACGTTTGTCCATAATTAAAGTCAATGTCTATTTAGATCATTACAATATATGGTTTAAACTGATTATCATTTTCTTAATTTAACTCTCAGAAATATTACTTTTGCCTAACATAAAGCTGATAGTTTATAGTTCGAAACAATCTTACTTTCTAACATTATGTCAGTGTCTTTATATCTATGCATACCTGTCCATTCTATATGTGCCGTGTTCCAGTAAATCCCTTTGTATGATTCACAATCACATTCTATTGCACACTTATAAATTGCACTGTCTGAATCTACAATTTTATTGGTACTTATTTTGAATACCATTCTGTCAAGATTGGATCCTACGTGTGAACTCCTATTTCGCAAGTCTGTGCAAGGAAACCAGTGTGGCTTATAACTTTGTCTAAAACGACGGATATGTGGAACGTCGTAAAATGACCGATTTATTTGCTTTAATAACTTTATAACATATGTCGTTTTCACTTTAACTTTGTCTATATGGCATAACATTAAACAATGGTTTCTTTTAGAAACGTGATTTTAACGTCTTCATTTTGAACGCTTTCGACGCTTTGACAGTTACATTCTCCTTTTCTAAACAACATAAAAAGGAAAAGGTTATAGCAAAACGCTGAGATAGCAGCAGATACTTGTACAATTCATAAATAATTAACAACTTAAAAGAGAGCATGCCAATATGATTTAAATGTCAACAGTGAACGAAGGTGCACAATGCAAATTTTGTTTTATGTCATAACCCACACAATTGAGCTTTATAAGTTTTTCCAGCTTTCCAATTTTAATTTTTGTGGGGAGATTTTGTTTCCAGATATTTTGTATATGATATTGAACAGTTTATACACTTTTAAAACTAACACCGTTTAACCGAACAATTTTCCTCGTTAGAGTTATCTCCCTTTACCCTTTTATACCTTTTTTTTGCTTTTCGTTTGCAAAAGTTTCAAAAACCAACCAAATTATTCTTCCAAACTGCTTATTACATCCTCGGGTTGTCAAAACAAATTTTGACCAAAGCGATCCGTATATGAGAGTTATTTCTCGTTATGTTTTTGGTGCAATAAGTACTAGGGACCTAGGGTTCTTTTGGTTTGACGTCTTTGGTCGACCAAAATTAACATGAGTTCAAGGTCATATTTGAAAATTTCTTTTTTGACTATTTTTTTGTTTCCTAAGAAATCGTATAAGATATCAACAGCATAATAATCCAATAGAGAATTTTAAATCAATATTGTATTCTAACATATATTCACAACTTACCTATGCATGATATGTTAAATAAATACAGACGCCGTAACAAGAGTTGCATTTCGACGATGTACTTATATAATTATGTAGATGAATAATAAATATAAGTCATCTTACTTTCGGTAAGTAGTGGACATTTTGAATTACATCGAATCTAAATATGAACAATGAATCACTTATCATACATGTTATATTTTCTTGATCTGCTATCTTATCAGGCCTTTAAAAAAGATCCTGTAGTATTTATATAGTTATCAAAGTCAAAATATGTCATTTGAATTTATTGATCTGGCTGCGTTGATTGTTTATTTTCAATTCATAATAGAAACAATCATGGCCTATATCCTGCATTGCGTCATCGAAGTGGTATAGACCTCAATAACGTTAAATACAATTATCAAGGAAATTTGTTGCAACTTTAATAGATTTTTTTATTATCAGAAGACAAAATTTACAGCAAAATTTCAGAAACTATATCTTTGTTTCATAACAACTTCCGTATATAACTGATAAATGAATGAAATAAAGTTTTAGTTAGTAATTAGATAAAAAGAAATCGTCAATGTCTATTATAACTCAATAAGAGATGAACTTACTTACTTTGCAATATTTTGCAAGATACTAGATGGACATACAAAATCATAGATTGAAAATAATTGGCAACGTCATGGTTTAAAAAAAACAATTGAAAAAAACAGTCAAATAGTTGAACACAAGACACAACATAGATTTCTAAAGACTAAACAAACCGAACCCACCCGGAAACTTGGGGTAATACCAGAGGTCCTCCGGAAAGGTCAATAGAACCGGCTCCACATGTGGCACCCGTTGTGTTGCTCATCTAACAGTGTTGAAACAGTCTAAAGCAACAACGAAATACATTTTCGATACGTGTTTTACTAATCAATAGCTTTGTCAAATTGTTACAAAAAAAAATTAAAAAACAATTATTATATCGTTAAATACAATTTGTTATCCAATTGACTGTTTAATGTATTTGAGTTTTAAATTTTGCTATTTGATCAGGGACTTTCCGAATTTTCCTTTGAGTTGTATGTTTATTTTATTTTTTTATTTGATTTTTATTATATCAAAAATAATAAATGACTTTGATAAAACTATATGCGAAAAATTTCTCATTTATACATTCATATGTCTATATTAATTTTTCACTAATTAAGCTTTATCCCGTATTGCAGTTCTTTTTTTCATAATTTGTCTATTTTTATTTTCAAGTTTCAGTCTATTATAGCTACTAGACAAAAACATATTCATACATCATTTCAGGAGGTAAACCTATGTTAAGGAAAATAACTCTTAAAATTATCAGTACGTTGCGTCAGCCATTTGCATGTATTCTAAGCGTTCATGATATATAGTTTATTTCCAATCTGTTTATGGTTTTTGTTAAATATACATCGATGAATCTTGGATTTTACTAACGCATATCTGAATTAGAGCGTTATTTCCCTACCGATCTTAATGGCAATAACATTTATTCAGAGTTGACTGAAATTTCGGCCAAAAACTTTTTTACCATGTCTTGCTTATCATTAATGTGATTGGGTTTTTATTCTATCTAAAAATTAAAGTCTTAAAGATGATATCGTCATTTAAGGGCCAGAAAAGCCAAAACATGTCGACCAACAATAAAAGTATTTTTAGACTTATATATATATTTTGTATTACTTAATATATATCTATGATTGTTTTTACTATGACAGGCAACAATAAATTGTTTTACATTTGTCATTTTGGTGCCTTTTATAGCTTACTACGTGGTATGGGCTTTGCTCATTGCTGAGGGCCGTACAGTAACCTATAGTTATTTTCTGTATCATAAGCTTTTTTTAGTAGAATTGTCTCACTGGCAAACATACCAAATCTTCTTTTTTATAAACAAACTTAGATTTTTTTTGAAAGGGTAATAATATGATAAAATTTAAAATGGAATTTCGAAATGTGTCAAATAGAGCAGAAATCAACAGGAGGCCACCAATGAGTCTTAAACACAGCGAGAAAATCCCGCATTTGAAGATAGGCTTCAGCTGAACTCTAAACAAAATGTATACTAGTTCAGTAAAAATACACGTCACCCTAAGTCTAAACATATAAATTAACAAAACTTAAAATACATAGAAGACATACAAAGGCTCCTATCTTTGGTCAGGTCCACAAAGAGGCAGAGTTACACATATGTGGTAAGAAATCAACCATTCTCCTATACCTCTTACCAAAGTAGAATAAACAAACACTTAGCAATGCACACAGTAAAACTCAGTTCGAAAGATGGTCGAATTAATGTCACATGCAAGCTGTCATATTACTGCACAGCTAGAGTAAATATAGGGAATAAGGGATTCCTCTGTCAAACTGAGACAAACAGTTTTCTATATTTCTGGTCCTATTAAACATTTTCCGTATATCCCATGTACAACACATATTTAACACTTAACAATAGCTATAGTTTAAGTAACTACTGAACAAAAACCAATTGTTCAAATAGACTCCATAAAGAAACATATTATTAAGGACACATATATTGAACATTTAAATGTATCTATCATACGTGTGTAAAATACACACATTGTATCAGGGATTAATTAAATGGGAGGTTAGTATGTTGATAAAACCAATGTTGAAAAAAAAAAAGATACCAGCGGGAAACTCTAAAGCAAAGAAAATCTTACATATATACAACACCAATGCAAAAAAATAAAAAATTATCAAAAACAAAGAGACCATAAGACACGAGAGGGACAGTCAAACTCATAAATTCAAAAATAAAAAGGCAGCGCCATGGCTAAAAATGAAAATTTAAAGCAGATAAACAAAAGTACACATGACACAACATATAAAACTAAAGAATAAGAAACATGAACCCCACCAAAAATTTGGGGTGATCTCAGGTCCTCCGGAAGGGTAAACAGATCCTGCTCCACATCTGGCACCCTTCGTGTTCCTCATGTTATAGCGAATCCGGTAAATAGTCTAATTCGGTAGGTTACACTCATGAAAGGGAAGGGAATTGTAGTTACGACGTAAGGAACATATCCGATATCATCTGTGAAATAGTTATTCCATAACGGTCAACCAACTCGTGATGGCGTCCGTGAAATTTACGAAGGGATGATTTCAACTTCACCATTTGGAACTCTTGGTTTAATAGCTTTCTTGTCAGCAACAACCCTCTTTTAAGAAAATCTAGTTAGGAAATACAAGCACGGGAATATCGTATCGATTAAGAGATATATACCCCGTATGCAGGTGCTGCTGGAATGTTGATAATTATAAATGGACAGTTCACAATTGGAAAGCTGAAATCATCTCTTTTGTCGTAATTTTTTGTTTTCAACCGACCCTTATTGTCAATTTCTAGATGTAAGTCATGATATGAGGCCGATTTAACTGTATCTGTTGTATTCTTTATCTCAAGTTCGATTGGATAGATGAGTTCAACATAGTCACCAAGTTTGAATTATTAAGTGAGAGAACATTATCACAAAATATCACACTGTATAACAACTATAGAATAGCCAACACACTACTAAGAATTTATACAGCGTACTAAAACCCAGTTAGTTATAATGATTTGATCCAATATGTAAGCAATCAATGTTTAGGACATTGAGCACTTTATAATTTTTACATTTAGTTAGCAGGGGAGGGGGAATACAGAACCAACACTAATAACATGTATTGCTGAATATAGAATAATGATTAACATTTTGATTGACAAATTAAAAGTATAAAAAGTTGCTTACAATACATAGGCACTGTCTAGTATCTACTAATATTTGTTTCAATTTAATTTTTAGAATTTGGTTTTAACTTAAAGCCAATTGTTTGTCCTCTGTGTCTTGCGATTCGTTTTTCATTTCTAAATTTTCGACCTCATGTTTTTGTAAAAGTACGTTGCGCGTGCTTTCTACTTTTAATAAAGTCGTTGTCACTTCCACACGGAGTGCTTCAGTGCTATCCGTTTTAGTGTGTATACCCAAGGCTGTCTGTTTTAATTGTACTTGTTTAATTGAAGCATCAATTTTAACGCTTCCATCTTCCTTCTCCTTAACAGTTATTCCACTTTTTATGCAGTTGATATCTGTTGTAGCCATAATTATAGTTTGGCTAGGTCCAGGTAATACAGGTGGTGTCCCAACTTTCCTCTCCCATTTAATGTAACGTTACTTTGATCTTTTATACAGATGATGGATATCACTGGCTGCACTTGTTTCTTTTTGCAACATTTACAGTCTTCCACGTAATCTTTTAAAAACAAGATGTAAGCAATATGTGTCAATACAGCTGAAGTTATTGCACATGCCGTGTCTAGCACAATCAGGCCTGATACATAATCGAGATCTCCCTGTATCTTTGCTGTTATATACACGGAAAACGTAAGTAAAAGTATGTCGAACAAAACTGCAACATGTTTGAAAAGGTACGAAATTATCATAATTCCTCTGTATGTAAAAGTTTTAATTTTCAGCAATAGGCATAATACAAAATAGAAAACTGCCATAACCACTAAAAGCGAAATCAAACACCAAAATAAATCTTTCGAAGGAGAATCTGTCCTGGTATAATCCTCATGTGCGAGATTTATCCATATAGATTCAAAAAGACTCGAAAAGTAATGTACACAAATCCGTATTTGCATAAACCAATGTAAAATTTTAGTTTCTCTTCGCTCAAATTCTTCAATATCATCGTCCACAAAGCATTTAAAACACAATTTCTCCAAAATATGAACAATGAATAAAATTAAATCGATTGGAATAAATCTTGCCGTACCCATGATATATTTAGTCGCGAGTGTGTATGTTTAACGTTATTACAAACACAAATTAAGTGATAGTTGACAAAATGTTTTAATTTTTTGTATAGGCATATTTATGTTTTGATCAATTTTATCTGATTTTGCATTCATCTAAAGTATACACATTACATCAGATATAGTTTGAAACATAAGCATGTTTAACAATTTATATTTCAAAAGAAGTGTAAAGAGTCGTGATCAGTATTTGGTTTTGTGCGATATGAATAACTATTTAGCATTTAATTACGTATGCATTGTATATAAAATAACTTTACAGAAACTCTTTTTAGCAGGAGCTATTGGATAATTCACAAATTTTAAACCAGGATGTAAAAGATTCAAGGTCCACAGTCGCATATGTATGTTATCTATGTCGGAACTATAATGATGGATACTGTGTATTTATTATTATTATTCATTCGTTTGATGTGTTTGCGTCCTTGATTTTGCCATTTGACTATTTTTGAATTTTTTTCGAAGTTTGGTATTTTTTTTATAATATTTATTCTAACATGACGTCCTTCAAACGCTTTGAGAACACACCCGTGGAAAAATATGAATATATTGCATTGGCTGTTCCGATCGTACTCCCACGTCATATGTTTTTTATGAATGAAGTACCCGACGTCATAGAATGATGTCGTAATAATTTGAGCATTTTACGGGAAAATACACGCTTCTAATACCGAAAATCATCACAACAAGGAAACGTAAACAATCGGTCAGGGTAAAATATTTGTCATAAAGGGCCAATCCGTGGTAAAATCACGATATATTCAAGCCCCATGAATTATTTCTTAATTTCTTTTTCATAAAGGTGAACAACAAATTCAAATTTTCAACGAATTACATTACTTCTTTATGTTTTGTATGCAGAGATGGCGAACCCAAGAAATTAAATATCCACAATAATGCAAGTTTCCACCAACAACGAAAACTGATGCTCACGAAAAAAACGGAATTCGCATTAAACGCTGGAATAATTCATGATTGTTTCAGAACCTTTAAAAGTTAATCTATATATCTGATATCTGAATATAATTTTTCAAATAACAAAAATTATTTAAATTTGTTATTAGAGTTTTTCTATTAACAAATAGTCAATAAACGAAGATAATTAGAAGAAAAGGAACACATTTGAATAACAGTTACCATAAAAAAAAAAAAAGAAGAAAAAAAAACACGTTACGAATTTCATGCGACCTTACGCTTTTACTGTGGTTTCGATCGATGCAATTATAATTTGAAGCCAAGATATTTTGAAATGTATAAGCTTTTAAATAGAAAACCGCGTTAAGATAAGGAAAACAACAAATTTATAAGCAGTTTAATGTCTGCATTTAGTGTTTCACTTACAAGAAACGACTCAATAAGATGTTAAATACACATTTCCGATAAACAAAAGTCCTCACAGTTTTGCACCTTATAACAAAAAATTGCGAAACAAACAAAAATGCATGACCGAATCAGGAAGATAAATAAATGTCTGTTTCACTAGAGAAACGTCCTGTTATTCCTTTCATACATAAATATGTAAAACAAAACCTACGAAATGACAGTCTAATTATATTTCACGAAAAAACTATTGAACTAAACAGCACGAACCTTAAAACAAATAGGGATGTGGGGTTCTTCGGAATAGTAATCAAATCTATCTGTACTAGTGGCATCTGTTGTTGACGAATAGATCAAATTAAGTTGGTGTGTCGATCTCATCCATTTATATATATCGCACTATATGTTATTTAAATGATACTAGTACCAAAAAATCAGATGATGCTGTTCCGTATATTTACTTATCTATGTATAGTAGTTATAGAAATCTTCTTATATAGTAGTTATAGAAATCTTCCAACGTTTCTGCACACTTTTATAACACAAATATTTGTTCACTTTGAAAAGATATATCTACTATGACAAAGTTTTCATTATTTCACAGTAGTTTTGCAATTTTGGACAAAACACAAACAGAATTCAAAAACAAGAAGAAAGATATTCAAACCCATAAGTTGAAAGTAAACTGACAACGCAATGTCAAAAAAAAATAGGAACAGCAGAATGCAAACACAATACTGAATATTAAAGCCGAAGAAAAACGAGCCCCCACCAAAATGGAGGCTAATTGAGCTTAGTGGTACACATTCATTACAATGTATGTCACTTTAAAAGTAATATTGTAGAGGCAGTACAAATTAAGTTTTTAGTTTCATTAGAATTACGATACATATCATCATACAATTTCAATCTTTCAATTTTACGTATCCTCTTAATCATCATGTTGACCTTTTTAAGAGAGTAGAAACTGTTTTTCCAATAATACCAGTGCACAGATGTTACATTTCCGTTAAATCCTGCTACATAGGGTCCATTTAAATTGGAGTAACCACAAGCGGCATACCACCATGCACCATGTTCAGACTGAGCACAATTAAAACCATTATCTCTGTTCTTGGTAGCAAAGCTGAAATGGTTTCCTTCGTTCAAAGTGTCACCTGAGAATACTTAATCTTAAAACCTATACAATTCATAAAAGCTAGAATAAATGTTTTCTTATTGAAATATGCAAACCGAGTATGTGAATTATGTATGTAAACAGTTCTGCGTACTCAAAGGAAACATGGGTATACGGAAATGATAGGGTGAAAAAGTTTAGAGGTTAAAACACAAAGAAGTATCAAATAGCAATACTCGGACTGGTTTTTTTTACACATTGAGAATATTTAGTTTCTTTCTTCAATTAAGAATTGAATGCTTCTTTTTGAAACTTCATTGGGGTGTAAAAGCGTTGACCGAAGTACATTTTGTATGAAGCGCGGAAGCGCTTCATTCTAAAAATGTGCGCACGGTCAACGCTTTTACAACCCTATGAAGTTACAAAAAGAAGCATTCAATACTTATAATTACATTTTTTAGCTAGGGTCATGAAAACACGGAATTTATAATGTTTTTATTCAATTCACCTGTGCACTTTATTGTAGGACCTCGTGTTATCATGAATGAAAAGTTTTATTGAGTAATGCAATTGCTTATGGAATAACACGTGATGTGCAGTTAGCCAATCAAAATAACGTATTATAATGAAACATACATCAAATGTAATTATAAAGAAATACAAAATAACGTTTGTCTGTAGTGCCATGCTAAATTTTGTGTTCTTGTCTTTCGTATTGTTGATGTGCTTTGTCTGTATGCATTTAAGTTTTCTTTGTTGGCATATTTTTTTCTGTTTTTATAGTTATCAAGTTTATAACACAAAATTGAATGATGTACCCCTATTTTTGAAATGTTTACCTATTATGTCCAATTATTTTGTTCACACATCGTTGTCAATACAATGAAATTGTATGCGACTGTCATACAAGTAAGAGGTTTAGCTAGCTATAAAACAAGGTTTAATCAACCATTTTCAATATACAAAATTGCCTGTTCCAAGTAAGGAATATGTTGTTATCGATTCGTTTAAAGTGTTTGAGCATTTGATGTTGTTTAGAATTTTTCTCGCAAATCGATCCTTTTGTTATTTGATATGTTTTTTCAGTGCTGATATTTTACTGATTTAATTGCATACCTACACCAGAGAAGCCTGAAACTGTGAGTTGATAATTTTCCAATTCATCTCCGATAAGGAAAATGGAATAATTAGCATACACAAATTTGGCGTCGAAATCTTCCATGTAAATAGACAGTTGGTGACCGGTAGATGATGAAATTTGGTGAATAGCATCGTTTCCTAAAACAAATTTAATGTATCATATATCATTGTATAACCTTCAACTAGAGAGTTTTAATATCGAGCAAATGTTATTTTACAAATAATTCGTCTGATGAATTTTAATAAATACTGCTTATTCGTATGTTTGTTTCGATATTCAGAACAGTAGTCATTATTTGCCAATTGCCATTTAATTCATAATACAGAATAAAATGTACCAGATACATGTGTGATCCAAAACAGATATCTATTTCGTTCGATATTCAATGAGAAAATACCGAAAAGTTATTTACATAGATAAAATATATTTGTTGGTTCAACAATGAAAACAGGTTACGATCTGATATATTGACCTATAAATTAATGACATATAAGGGTCATTATATCAACAACAACAAACAATATGATACATACCCAGCCAATATTCGCCTTCAGGGTCACCAAAGCTTCTATAGAAATCCACAAAACCATTCAATCTTTTCTGTTTAACCTTGATCCGGAAGTTCAAATAAGCTTTCAAGTGTTTATATATAGATTTTATGAATACAAATATATTTTTATTTCAATTTTCTGATATTTTTTTTCTCAATCATTGATCTTGTTGCCTCAATATTGTCTTATGTTGTTGATCTAAAAGCATTAAAGATCCTGGGCTACTTTTTTCTATTTCCCGTAAGAAGCAACAATCAAAGATAGAGTATATGTATATATTCTGTAAAAGATTATATGCATAGTCTTGTAATAAATGTATTTTGGTCTTCATTTATAAATCTTTGAACAAATTCCTCTTTAAAATGACGTAAATTGACAGTGGAATTATAATCTACTCATGCTCATGAACATTTCTACTCTTATTTCATACCAACCAATAACGGTATTTTATTACATAGTTATGTTTTAGTCGAATCGGATATATTAACAGTTTGTTGAGCATATTCATAGTAAAAATGAATTGACAAACTTACTGTCCACTTCTCGGTTTTTGTCATTATACAAAATGTTCTTACAGGAGTATATGAATCGGGATATATAGTATACACACCACTATTTGTACTGTTAAAATCCTCACATTCCCTGGGCAAACGGTTCACTGGAAATAAAATAGTTAGTTAAAGACTTTATTCAGCCGAACTTCTAAGAAAATAATTAAGATACATATATGCATGGTGTGATTTGTCGTATGTCTCGTGTCTAACTCACAAAACGTATAAAACAGTAAGTGTCTGATCTTTATAATAGGACGAAAAGCTAGATCGGTCGAGATTTTTCTACATTTCGTAGAGACTAATAGTTAAATTTAACATAATTTGATAATGTACAAATATTGCTTTATCCTTAAATGCTTAAACGTTTAGTTTTTAACCCAAACTCTGGTCTTTAATATTTATGATTCAAACGCCCTGATGATGACTGCAAAACTATTAAAACTTAAAAAGAAAAGACTTGTTTATAAAAATCTGTAGTTTGTATTAGTTTTTCCTGATTGCAGAATAATATATATTCTTGCTTTTTAGATTACGTTTGATCTCTACCAGGCACAGTTTTTCTGTGCCTATTTTGACTGTATTGTCTCGTACTTTTTTTCAAGTGCTTTTATAAATCTTTCGTCGCTTTTAATGTGTTTGTAAGACTTGAATGAACCTGCAAACGTTTAAATCAGTAACATAATTCAGTCACTTATCAGATTTTTTTATAGAACATACCAATAGATGTATTATGGTTTACAGCGATGTCACAAGGAGTGTTCAGGTTACAAACATTTGTTGAGTTACAGCATCCTTGACATACCATGTGATGTCCTTCGGCAAGTCGTTTTCCTAGTCCAAAGGCTGGCTTTCTATTGGCGCAAAGCTAAGATAAAATGTGTTTAACTGATGGATTGTTTTTTTAAATCAATGTTAAGTGGAGCGAAATATATCAAAGGGATTTTCCTAAATCGAAAACAAACTGACAATACCGTGGTTAAAAAAAATGACGTAAAGACAAAAACAGTACACAAATCACAACATAGAAAACTAACAACTGAGCAACACGATCCCAACCAGAAATCACAGGAGTTATCTCAGGTGATCCGTAAGGGAAATTAGATCCTGCTCCACATGTAACATTCGTCGTGTTGATACTAAGATAGTTATTTGCTTGTGTATATCTGACATGTATGTTTCTGCTAGCTTTAATGTAACTATAAGTTTTACTTCAAATCTAACGATAATACTTCTTCAAACAGAATTGACACTAGATAACAACCATATATCAGGATATTTCCGCATATGTTTTTGTTTTCGATGTATGCTCATTAAAAAGGAGACTTTGTTAAATATTTCGAGTTTTGAAGGCATTCACAATGAATTTCATTTGACAGAAAAACATAATGCAATTTTTAGCGTAAAATTCTCTCCATGCACATAGCAAAACTTTGACGAAAGTCAAAAATTCCTTATACACTGTAGTACTGCTTTCTGTAATTGGTTTTATTTTTATTTCATTTTTTCCAATGTTATACTTTGACTCTTATTGTTCCTTATGAAGTCATATCTTACAATGCGCAACATGCACAATACATATATTTCTATTGAAGTACTAAACCAAGCTTGGTATTAAATATTATTGATTCGGTCTATGTACTGTTCTTTCAACTTTATAATCATTCGAAACACTAAGCTTTTCTAACCCCAGTCATATATGGCAGTCGCCATATTTGTGTTTTTTTCTAATTTGAAATGCTCTTCAACTGACTGATTAATTTGGCCTTCTAACTGTTATGGTTCATGTGATTCGAGCGCCACTGTTGAGTTTTGTGTAGAAGAAACGCCTGTCTGGCCTACTACATTGTATCTTTCGCTAACTGTTTTTATATCACTGTTTGTGTTTTGTCAATTTCGTGTACAGTTAGGAAATTCATTATCGAGAAAAGAACAATGATTGTAGTTGTGCAAAATTCTGTTATTTACAGTCATTTGCCTTGGATATAATATTCAGCGGTACAAGTGTAACGTGTAACCGGGCGGGGACGTTTAGATATTTTTATTGCGGGTTCGTACCAGTTTCCTGGGATTTGAAAAGCAATTCAAAAGTTCTAAAGTCAATAAAAAGTTTACACTACCACTAACAAATATGAAACAAATACTACATAAAACGAATTTCAACACCTATCAACCTAACCCGAACCTATTGAATTAAAACTGTTTAAAACCCTTTCATTCCGATACTGTTTAAACCAACTGTTTGAAACTATAGTCTGAAACCTAAATGTATGGAACTGGTTTGAAACCTAAATGTATGGAACGGGTCTGAAACCTAAATGTATGAAACTGGTCAGACGGTTTGGAGCTATTGTCTGAAACCTAAATGTTTGGAACTGGTCTGAAACCTAAATGTTTTGAACTGGTCTGAAACCTAATTGTTCGGAACGGGTCAGACGGTTTGGAACTATTGTCTGAAACCTAAATGTTTGGAACTGATCTGAAACCGAAATGTTTGGAACTGGTCTGAAACCTAAAAGGTATAACACTATATTCAATAAACATGTCTATAACTGTCTGAACAACAGGGCAGCACTAAGGCATGGTATGTCAGCAAACACTCACTGCAATAGTGAGAGATGTGAGACGCAAAACCTTAGCACCAGCCCTGTTTGGACAATCTGTACCGAACCAACAGTCTCAGCCTTTCTATATTCTGTCCGCAGGTTCCAAGGCACTACACTTCGCTTAAACTTAACCGACTGCCTGCTATAAACTACTTCCTTTCCAACCTTTCCGATGTTCACTGTCTGCTGTCTTCGGTACAAATGACCATTTGAACTGAATAGCTACCCACTATTTATACTTCGAACGCGGACCTCAAAGAGAGCACCCTAGCAACAATTATACAGGTAAAGCGTTCGATAGCAACCAATGATAAAGGGGTGATTTTAGATACAGTTTTCAACGATAATAAGATTAAATGGGAAACTCATAGAGATATCGTAAAATATATAACTGTAGAAATATTATAACCTTCTTAAACTGTAAATTCGTAACACAAGTAAAGAACTCCGGATTTTTCAAAGAAAAGTACCATAAAGCAAATGTCAAGTTGTATCAACCTTTTGTTTATTAAAGAGGCGTATCTTTATTGAATTTAGCCATTAACTGTGATTAGTAGCAATACATGACACGTTGTCATCATGTTAACTCATATATATTTCCTAGTTTGCTACTCCACATTCAATGTTTCAATCTTTTATATCAAATTAGCCATTCATCATGCATGATAATGGGGAGACAATATATAAAAACTCAGCATACATTGTACATACCATTTACATGTCATACCAGTAATTACTGGAAATGTGAAAATGTATCAAAAATAAATAATTTTAAAAAGATACAAACCTCCGGGTATGTGCAACCTAAATCAAATTGCTGAGCTCCAAACTCGGTTACATATTTATGGATGAAGCAAATCTATTCAAAATATTTAAAATATTCATTATATGATTATTAAGTGTGCATTAGATATATATTATGGGGACGAAGTCCCCAATAACAGTAGAAAATTCAATAAAAAAAAAATTAAAAAAATCGGGAAAATTTTCCCGATATTTACATTGTACTAATGAACTCAAAATCGTTCAATTTTTTTTATGTCTTGTTTTGAATTCCCGCATCTGCGCAGAAATCTAAAATGTACTTCCTTTTTCCTGTCTCGTTTGCATGAAATTTTGAGTAAAATATATATTTATCAGTCTATAGTATAAAATAGGAAGGAACGCAATATCAATTTCATTTTTAATAATTCCTTGATATGAAAAAACGTTACCTAATGATAGTGTTTCTTTGTTTACATTGCATATGACGTCATAACTTAAATAACGTCACAACTAAAATCCCTAACAACAGAACCAAAATCGGAAACGTTACGGTATTTCCGTTTTGAAATTAAGATATGTTTGAATTTTTTAAAAAATCATAGACTTCGTCCCCTTTCACAGGTAATGCCTGCCTCATATTAGTAAAAAAAAAATGGTACAGGAAAAAAGTGTGTATATATAATTTTTTTAAACGAAAGAAATAAATGCAAAGTATTTAAGAGTTATCGTTCCTGACGTTATCGAATAACGTTCACATATACTAGCAGGTTCTGCAATCACAGTTTTGGTAACTACTATGTGACATTTTTAGCGGTAACTTTCCCTAGATGCAGAGTGCTGGGAGTTTTTATGCAATACGCAACGGTTATTTGACATATTACATATATATTGCTTTATCGTTCTCCGGCAATTCTTCTTCTCATTGGTAACCTTTAAAAATGTATTACTATACTTTTTAAATATTCTGTTTCTTTGATATTTAAGTATCTGAAAAATTTATCTATACATGTTCTAATGCACAACAGACTGAGTTTTATAACTTTATTTTTATTTCTTGGTTATTTTTGCAATAAATACTTATTCATGATGCACGCCGTATCCCCATAAAATTTTGTTTTGAAAGTAGAAATCAAATTTATAGAAACTTAGGATGATGTGTGACAAAAACGGGGAATTGGACAACTATTAATTTGTTTTTAAATGGTCGTCAAAACACCGCTCGGGCAAAATGGAAATTTATCTGGATGAGAATACTCATAGAATGAGCAGACAAAGCACAATACAAGCAGACGTTGAAAATAGTTTGTTAGTATGAAATGTAAAGAAAAAGTGGTTTAACTTGGTTATTTTGCCGAGCAAGTCTTCTGTGTTCCAAGTGTAAGCAGTCTCTTAAATGTACAGAGTTGGTACAGAGTAAATCCGATATAGTTTCGGAAACATTGTAACAGTGCTTGCTTTGTTATCGTATAAACTAGGTCTACACAGGACAGACAGCAACATCGGAATGAGGCCTGAGAAAGTTAACGAAGGCTGAGAAAGACATGAACACTTGATTCGACAGAAATAAAATTTAAAAAAAAAACAGTTCCCGTTACAGTCTAATTAAACTCAGCCCCCAGTATCCACTTGCGTCTATTTATACAAGTTGATAGTTGGGGCTTTCTCTAGTCAGACTGGTTCCGTTACAATTTTTTTCTCGGAATTTACAAGCAAACGACTGACTAATTATTATTCAAACGGTAGAAAGAGACTGAAAAAAAAACTCGATCCTGAAATCATTTTTTGTGTGTTATGAGTTGGAAATAATGTACATGTACAAGTTGGGAGACAAAACGACTGAAAGAGAATTTAAAAAGTTGTCTTTTGGGGTCCCATAGTGTTCACAGTGTACTAGGCGTTGGGAAAACCCTGGGGAGTTTCGCAGTCTTAAATGGAGTTTTTAGAATAAGTATACATGTAAAAAAGAAGTGTTTGTATTTTTTTGTGTGGATAAATATACTATATATAATTATGTACATTCTCGGAAAATATCAAATGTATTTGTACGAGCGTTAGATCTAGAAACACGACGAAAATCATTCCGGATGGCCTCTATTACAAAATCTACCTATTGTATTTATTGTTTACTAAAAAAATATTTTTCGAAGAAATCGACATATTGTAAATGCAGACAGCAAAGAGGACCAAAAATAAACCGTTACGAAATATCTACGTTACCGCTTGCTCATTATCGAAGTGGGGTAGCATGAGACTTAATTTGTAAAAGTACAAGTACAACAAAAAAAATAATCATTTGTGTACATATTACTTGTACAAAAGTTGGCTGATGGAAATTCAATGATAGGTGGATATATGGGATATGCAATTTATAAGATAGCAACATCTGGGCATTTAACGACATCAAAACAAAAGACATCAAGAAAATCGCGATTAATGCTAATTGGACGAGTATTTTTTTTACTTCTAATTTGTAGTCTTAGTAAACGTTGGTCCCCTAAATTGAAAAGTTTTGATAAGTATGTGAAGTATAATTATCCGAGTAACATTTCAGTCTCTTATTACATATTTGTTCTTCTGGTGAAAATTCCAACTATATGATGAAATAAGGAGATGTGGTCAAATTGCCAATTAATCAACTTTCCACCAAAGACGAAAAGACGGAAAGGTCAACTTGCTTACATTGCTACTACATTTTAAATCTCCTAATTACTATTCCACTATATGAACTGCATATTCAAAAATATGTACTGTCACCAAACTCCGAATAGAGCACGTATCATCATATTGTTTAATTCGTGTCCATTCGACCGTTATTCCCGCACTTAGTATGTAAAGGGTTTATATGGCTAATTGTTTAGGACAACAGTCTTTTTGCTTCAGTTTTTAAATTATGTACCTGGTGTTACTACTCATGTTAAAGGTGCGCATATCGTCTGGATTTTCCTTTTTTTTTTTGGTTCATGACGATCGACAGGTTGCTGGATTCGGCATTTTGATTAAACATAAGGGCAGGCAGAGAACAGACTCCGGCTTACATCTCCTACATGTGGAATTTCAAGCTGGAACTTTTATACTTATACACAGAATGCATATATGATCTCAAGATTTGTTTTGTAAATAAATTTTCACAATTGACAGAATTTTGAACTTTATGAAATTTGCATACAGTCTGCAAGATTTGTCCGACTTGCTGAGCAAACAACTCACATCTTTACACCATACCGAGTACACTATACTAATGTATATGTATTACCAAGTCAAGAATATGACAGCTATATTTGTCTTTCTTTTGATGTTTTTTAACTTTTGATTTCGTCTTTGATAAGGGACATTTTTGTTTTGAGTTTTTCTTGGAGTTTTGTTATTTTATTTTTAAGAATGTAAAATTGAGAATGGAAATGGGGAATGTGTCAAAGAGACAACAACCCGACCAAATAAAAAAACAACAGCAGAAGGTCACCAACAGGTCTTCAATGTAGCGAGAAATTCCCGCACCCGGAGGCGTCCTTCAGCTGGCCCCTAAACAAATATATACTAGTTCAGTGATAATGAACGCCATACTAATTTCCAAATTGTACACAAGAAACTAAAATTAAAATAATACAAGACTAACAAAGGCCAGAGGCTCCTGACTTGGGACAGGCGCAAAAATGCGGCGGGGTTAAACATGTTTGTGAGATCTCAACCCTCCCCCTATACCTCTAACCAATGTAGAAAAGTAAACGCATAACAATACGCACATTAAAATTCAGTTCAAGAGAAGTCCGAGTCTGATGTCAGAAGATGTAACCAAAGAAAATAAACAAAATGACAATAATACATAAATAACAACAGACTACTAGCAGTTAACTGACATGCCAGCTCCAGACTTCAATTAAACTGACTGAAAGATTATGATTTCATCATATGAACATCAGGCACAATCCTTCCCGTTAGGGGTTTAGTATCATACCATCATAACATATATGAGAAGAACATAACCCGTGTCATGCCAACAACTGTTTTTAGAATAAATGTGTTTAGTTCCGACGCAAAGACCTTATCAGTGACTCAATATTAACGCCAAAATATGCAATCTTTAATGACTTGACAACAGTATCGTAATTATATCCCTTCTTAATAAGTCTATTCAAAGGTTTTGTAAGTTTCTGAGGTGAATACTGACACCTTTGTGCTTTATACAGAATATTTCCATAAAAAATTGGATGTGAAATACCTGAACGTATAAGAAGTCTGCATGTTGAGCTAAATTTACGAATGATGTCTTTATACCGATGATAAAATTTAGTAAATGTTTTGACTAGTTTGTGATATCGAAAACCCTGGTGTAATAATTTTTCAGTAATACATAAATTTCTCTCGTTAAAATCTAAAACATTGTTACATACACGACCGAATCGTACAAGTTGAGATATATAAACACCGTAAGATGGTGACAAGGGAACGTCACCATCTAAAAACGGATAATTAACGATAGGAAATGAAAAATCATCCCTTTTATCATAAATTTTAGTATTCAGCTTTCCGTTAGTGAGATAGATATCAATGTGTATTTTATCAGGATCATTATTTTTCCCCATAATTTTCACAACTAACAGAATGTTTAACCTTTTTTGACTGGTGCATCAAATGTGTCTTTTATAAACAACTGTTTTCAAAATTGTATTGTATCGCCCCGAACATGCATGCACTATTTGCCACTGCACGTTTAACAACCATCAAACCGTGCAATTAAAAAACTGTTGACTGAATAAAATTTTTGAAGTACTTTATTTGGATGGATGCAGCGAATTCACCACCATTGTCTAATATGATGGAGTTAAAAAATCAGTAATTTGAATGAATCTCACTGGAAAATTTTCAGGTTATTTTCACGTGAACTTTACAAAAATACTAGGGAAGGTTTGTTTTTTTATGATTTTAATTAAATATACATGAACTATTATCATAAGATTCACGTTAAAAGTTCATGCTAGTTTCAAGTATATGCTCGTTTGATGTGAAAATCCGACGAGATCAATGTTAATTCATGTGCAGGACGAAATTAAATAAATATCAGTAGAATTATATATTGCATTACTAGGAGATCTACGGAAGCCGACAGGGGAAATGAAAATAGAATAAACACCATTTATTCCCGACAAATATTTTGTTTTCCAAATGTCTGACTGATAGGCATAACGTTATATTCTGTATACTATAACGTCACATGTTTTCGGTCAAATTCGAGGCGTATGGATCAGCTTTGTAGCCATTTATCTTAAAAACAAGGATGGTGACATATGAGTTTTTATACGTGTATGGATTCAATATGCAATCCTGGATATTATGTTAGTTTTTTGTTTTTCTCCGTATATGAGAAAATAGCCATCTAGTGGAAAATCTAAAAAAGTAAGCCGAAAAAAGGACATTTCTCCTATAAACCTATGTAAATTTGTCGCAAAATTGACGTTTTTCTAAGAAAATTACAAAGAAAACAAAAATGGTGACCCCCATTTTTTATTACATATTCCGATGTAACTCGATTCAAAGAACATGTGTGCCAAAAAGTTTGGAAATCGGGAGATATGCCATTCGGTATCGTGTTACCTTAATTAAAAGTATTTGGTTTCAATACTCACTGATGAGAAATATAATTTGAGTGCATATTATTTATCTTCATTATTTATTAACATCCTTCCGTCGGCTATTTTTACTGTATTAGTAAGTAAGTGAGTAAGTAGATTATTTATTATAATGACTTGTGTAATTACAGTAGTGTGTCAATTAACATAGTTTAACATAATATATACACAATCTATAACGGTTTATATAGATTAGACCGTTGGTTTTCCCGTTTGAATGGTTTTACACTAATAATTTTGGGGCCCTTTATAGCTTGTTGTTCGGTGTGAGCCAAGGCTCCGTGTTGAAGGCCGTACATTGACCTATAATGGTTTACTTTTTTTTTAAATTGTTATTTGGATGGAGAGTTATCTCATTGGCACTCACACCACATCTTCCTATATCTATACACACCCGCCCAATGAGTCTACAAGTCACCTACATATTAGGTATATGTTTATGTATAGGTATATGCAGACAGTACTGTTTCAGTTAAATCAAATTCAACCGTTGGACACAATAATTTACTCGTGTGTTTGATACATAGTACCGGTAAATAAGCTATATCAACAAATAAAAAAAATCATTCCACTTGCCAACCGTTCGTGGTAAATATTGAAGTTTTTTTTGTCGATATAAACTCTACTTTCTTACAAATAGAACAAAAACAAATGATTTCTTGTTCAGCTTGTTACCGAAAGCCAAATTATATAGTAATACATCAAGTTGTGTTTATAACTGTATTGCTTATAATTTATATAGAATTGTGTCCATCGTGACACAATTGCCCAGCACTATATCTTCTGTGTGAGACTCAACATAGACTGCAATTAAGGGAACAGTAGTTTATCGATGTTCAAAGTTTATCGATGTTCAAAGTTTATCGATGTTCAAATAACATGATTTTTTTTCAAACAAATATCGAAAGAATCTCATGATTTCCAAAAGGAGAGAGACTGGTTATGCTTTCATAAAATAATAAGACAAGTATATAACAGTAAAACATAACCTCATCATTGCGACACGTTTCCAAGTGAGTACACTGCTCTTTTGTTTCCACTCCACTACATGACAAACATATTGTACCAGCAACTTATAAAAAAAAAAAAAATAATTCAGTTTAGTTCGTAAACATTGAATATAGATTTATATTTCTAAACATCCAGATATTGTTAAACGTGATGTATTTTAAAACAAAACATACAAAAAAGAAGAAGAACGTCAGAATTGACGTCTATATTGAATTTAATATATGCAGGATCAAAAAGGAGGACATAACCACTTGCTGATTTCATCCAATGATTTGGCGACGCAAAACGCGCTGGGAAGAAACGTCGATAACTGATATAATCTGCAGGATAAGATTGCAAATCTTATACAATTGGTACATACATATTTTTTTTTGTCTTATCGTCTGCATTCCGGTAGGGCGTGGATTTGTGCATCCCGCATGAACATAGAGGCATCAGATAATCAATGGTTTCTAAAAAAAACTATCAGTCCAGGAATATCTCTTTTTCCATAGCCCAGTGACTTGCCTTTTTTTGCTAACGGTGTTATAGTTTGTGGTTAACTTCAATTTTCATAAAATTGCTGTACCCAGTTCAAATTATTATCGAACATTTTTTTTTTTTAAACCTGTGATTTTTTATATACTTTTTTAATTATTTCTAGCATGACTTTTGATAGCCAGTACCATGTGTGCCAAGTTAAACTGTATATAAAGAAACTGACCTCAAGATAAACCAACATCCAAAAATATCTTTTCCAGAAAAAATGTGGTGGATCTGTCTAATTACAAACAAAATATCAACCAAATATATTGGAACTAGTACTGATCGTGTAATCGTTTAACAAGATACCAGTAGTTTGTGCTAAATTCCACTAGACAGGAAATCATTACAACAAATAATCTATGGTGTTTAATGCATTTGGGTTTTTTCTTCTATTTTTAATCCAAAATAGGGTTCTACTAAAATGCGCCCGGGAGCGGCCGGGTGAATAAAAAGCGCCCGGGGAAAAGAAAAAGCGCCCGGGGAAAATATATAGATATTTTATTGGCATGAGACAAATTTGTTAAGTTATGAACATTGATTTTTTTTTCATTTTAGACAAGTAATTTGCAAATTCAGATAATAGACATTTGTAATAAAGCACAAAAACAAGTATGAATATTTCAATACTTTTCGAAAGATTGATAATGATGGATCACAGTTTATGCGGAAGATTTATAAAATGTAAGACATCAAAAGACATGTTTTTCAAAAATGATATCAAAATGAAAAATGTATAAGACAACCCAAATTTCACAGATAATTATTAATTCAATCAAAATTAAAAGAGGTACACATAATAAATCAGCACATACTCTTATTTATATTTATTTACTCACTTATATGCAATTTTGAAATCTAAAATGTAAAAGTGCTTTAGATGTAGCATCGTACATATCCCCATTTATATTAAGGACAAAACAAGCAATGATTAGTTATTTTTTAAGGAAAAAAAATATTGTTATAAAATATTATATTTTCTTCTCCCGGGCGCTAATTTTCTTCTCCGGGCGCTAATTTTCCTTCTCCGGGCGCTTTTTCTTTTCCCGGGCGCTCCTGGGCGCTTTTTAGTAGGACCGCCAAAATACATTAGAAAAGAAATACATATATTACAAATAAGCTTATTATCTTAATGTGAGTTAATGATTGACTTCACTTAAACTAAAATCATCGGACCAACGATCAAGAAAAATGGGGATAAATTATATACAATGTATAAGTAATTTTGAATGATATTTTCTTCAAATCTTTCCAAAAAGGATTTTTAACTGAATTATTTGGTTTATTACATTTGCTTTTGGTTCATAAAAGTCACATACCACGTTTTTTCACGCAATATAAAAATCAATACCGTATAGTCGCGATCTGCTATAAATGGTCTCAAAATGAAAATGTGAAACGATTAAATCGAGAAAATAAACGGACTAATTCCTAACAGATCAATTTGCGAAAACAAAATTGACCGACATAAATCAACGACAACCACTACACTGCAGGATCCTGACTTGGCACAGACACTTTGATAATGTGGCGGGATTAAACATGTTTAAACCGCCCAACCTTCAATCTTATCTGGGACACTGGTGTTACAGTACAACATAAGAATAAACTGGTAAAACTGTTGCAATGAGCTAAATTCAAAAGATCTGAACGAGACACAAAAGTTACTAACATAAAAGTCAAAGACACAAAGCGCCGAAATAAGAGTAGTTCATGGCCGAATACAAATAAAAAATAATTCACGTTCTCCCAGACTAAAAGCTGTTTTACCTTAAGTTAGTGAGCCTGCTATTACTTAGATAAACCGTCCAATTTTACTTACTTGTAGATCTCAGTGTTGTTAAATAAAGAAACAAAAATATGAAATCTGAAAAATAAACGACATTTTATTTAAAACAATATACAGGATAAGACGAAAAACTAAACCTTTTTATTATAATATCAATTTAATCAACCGATATATGAATTGCATATAATTAATTTATTTAGTAATTCATAAAGTTGCATTTGAAACATTACAGATAACTGCACTTAAACAACAAATCAAGATAAACTTACACCTCGTTTTTTTCCCCATTATCTTTAATAGATTTTGCCTCCAAAATTAATGAATTAAAACCATTCTGAAACGGAAATGACCTTAGCAGGATCTTATTGGCATTTATGTTCGTGAAATTTTTATGGATCTTATTGGCATTTATTTTCGTGAAATTTTTATGGATCATAAGCAACATTAGAAATAGCCAAATAGTAATTTAAGTCAATCCTCAAAGGTTTCGGTCACGCTGTCGTTTCTATAGATATTGTATAGAGGATCAGAATTGCCATACAAAAATGACCTCGAGTTGCCTTCATCTTCAGATGTCTTACTTGTGTGCTTAATTTACAAAAATCTTTGACATATCCCATCCATGTGGAACAACTGTTCCCTTTCTGCTTAAAACAATATTAAACTGGCACATTTTGTTAACTTTTTTAGGCTGGCCTCCAGTCGTTCATGTCTGTGTCTGGAATGTCAGAATGTCATTGTGTAATTTTGTTCTTTCTATTGATAGCTTTTTTAGTTTCATGATAATGCATTTGCATTTTTTGTATTTAACGTTCTTACCTTTCATTTTACATCTAAAAGTTAATAGATTATATATATGTGACAACAGCATGTGTTTCGTGATTTACCTTATCTGGCTTTTAAAAGCAATGTCGATCAGGTAGTACATGTCCTTACTAACATAAACTTTCGATATGTTTGTAAACCTTAATGGATTCAATAGGGAACAGTTTTAAAATAAGAAAGAGAATATGTAGTATACAACACAATTCAAATTTCTGAGAAATGTATTAATTTCCAATATAGAAAGAAAGAAAAAACAGTGACATACTGATATGGAACGCCATGACTGTCTTCTGATGTTGTTTGTTTAATATGTTCGGTGCTTTGTGCATTATGTTCAGTAGTATGTATATTATGTTCAGTAGATATCCTATTATGTTCAGTAGTTATTACATTATGTTCAGTAGTTATTACATTATGTTCAGTAGTTATTACATTATGTTTAGTAGTTTTTACATTATATTCGGTGCTTTAGTTATTATGTTCAGTAGTTTCATTATTATATGCAGTGATATTTAAATTATGTTCGGTACTTCTGACGTTATATTCTGTACATTTTTCATTATGTTTAGTACTTTCGACATTATGTTCAGTAGATTCAATATTATTTGCAGTACATCATGTAATACCTTCAGCAGTCCCGCTTTCTTTATATTCAGTAGATTATTCATTATGTTCAGTAAAAGCATCTGTATTATATTCGGTTCGTTCAACTTTATGTTCAGTGGTTGTATCATTATGATGATGTAGTAAAAGTGGTTGTATCATTATGATGATGTAGTAAAAGTGGTTGTATCATTATGATGATGTAGTAAAAGTCGGGAAATCAATAACGGAAATTGTCGGAAAAAAACCGAACGCGGATATTTTTGACGGACGTTTTATTCATGAACACCTTTACATGATTAAATGAAAATGAAAGAAATGGAAGCAGTTTTAAATCGGTGTGGTTTACGTTTCCAAGTTGGCATTTTTCACCAGGAAAAATAACTCCTGACTTAATTTGTAAGTTGTCGCTACAAGATTTCGCATATTTAGGTAGGAACGACAGGAGAAAAATAATGGAATTAAGAATAGCTTGTGTTCATTTCAGCAGCAATATTTTGACTAAGATAGCTCGAACAAATGCCTAACGGATAACTCTTTTTCAATCCGTTCATGTCCGCTAGACGTCCGTTCTTATCTGTTAGACGTCCGTCCATATCCGTTGCATGTCAGTTTAGCGTACGTTTAATCCGTCGACGTCCGTTCTGTCTGGTGGAAATTTTTGAGCATGTTCAAAACTTTGAACTGACGTCCATTGGATGAAATGTCCGTTGAACGTCCGGTAGGCGTCTGTTTTGTACGGTACTCGTCCGTTTCACTTCTGTTTTGTATTCGTAACGTGTCCGTTATTCATCCGTTTGAGGTCTGGCAGATAAATTCACCAACGGACTTCTAACGGACGTCTAACGGATAAAACGGATGTTGAACGAATGTGAAACGGACTTCTACCGGACGTATAACGGATTAAACGGATGATGAACCGATCTTAAACGGATAAATGCCAATTGAAAATTTCGCGTCTGAAATGCCAATTAGCCTTTCTTAAGATTCATGAATTCTTATTATTCATAATCGATCTTAGAGTAAGGGCGCGTCTTCACAATCAAGCAGCTTTTATTCAGTCCAGACACTGCCCTTTGGCGGCACTTGCTTGTGGTTTAACGGATAAAATTGATGTTGAACGAATGTGAAACGGACTTCTACCGGAAGTATAACGGATAAAATGGATGATGACGGATCTGAAACGGATAAATGCCAATTGATAATTTCGTGTCAGGATTGTCAATTATGGGTACGTCAGATTTCTTGAGGTTCATGAATTCTTATTATTCATAATCGATCTTAGAGTAAGGGCACGTCTTTACTATCAAGCAGCTCTTATTCAGGCAAGACACTGCTCTTTAGTGGTAGTTTGAAGAACAAACCAATACCAAATACACAGAAACATTTTGATTATTTACAAGATTTACATGTATTATTATTGTCGCCTTTAATTTTTTCGGATTACTGTAGAAAGGGATAATTTTTCTTAATTGGCTTAAATTTAGAGGGGAATACAAAAGATTTTAAGTTTTCATGGGTTAGAAATGAGGAGCCGCAAAGCACCCATCACCTTTAACCGGTAAAAAAATGAGAAGTCTCTTGCGTAATTGTCTCTTTTTATTTTTTTATTCATTGGAACGCTTTATATCAAAGGAGAAAAGGGGAGGGTAAGCACACAATTGATCATGCCAAGAAATTGCCTCCGTTGAAATTCTGCAAACATCCCATAGAGCAAATGACATGGATGATTAATATTGACCATTCGGTATATAGCTGTGTTCTAAATGACACGTACATAGAGGTCCTAAATTAATTTGTTGAATGAAATCAAATCTTTAAATACTAATGGGTGCCGTAGGAGGTCGACCGGAATTTTTAGCTCGGATTTCTTGGCATGTAACAGATAGAAAACTAAGGATTAGAATTCATAGAACAAAAAAGGGGTTGGCAAATATTTCATGTATATTTTGAACACAGAGAGAATTACCCCGGCACCCTTTGCCATAAAACATTCTTTTTCTTATGTGTATGCTCTTATAATATACTAGATTATGGAGTGTGTGTCCGAGCGAGAACTGCTCTAGTTCATTACTTTAGGAATATTTATCTAAAAGTAGTATTTCAATATTCAGCCCCATTCTACTATTTAGTCAGCCATCAGTCCTACCCTGATATACCCGATCTTTTTCGGGTAATTAATACTGATAGCGTTTGACATTTTTAACCGAACAGATTTATCAATTTTACATAACTCAAATTATTGTATGCTGGTTCATATTCTGGACGCCAGTCTTAGCTCCTTTATAATATAATTCACTACCAAAAAACAATTATGAAGCTTAGAGATGGAAAAATATTAAATACTAAACTTGTTCAAAGGGTATCTACACGTCTCAATCTTCAAAATCGGTTATCTAAAAATACTACCATCGCTAACATTTTTAACAATAAAAATCGTGGTTACCCTTCTATCGATAAGTGTCATGCCAAAAAATGACTTACATGTCCCCGTCTTTCCACCAACAATAGGTCCACGTTTAATGGTCGCACATTTTCTTTGAATTTTGAAACTGATATAACTTGAAAAACAAACAGTATTATTTATTTACTCACATGAAACAAACCGGGATGTGGTATTCAGTACGTAGGAGAAACTGGACAATATTTATCTAAACGCACTCAAGAACATCTGTATCGTTTTGAAAGACCCAATAAATTCAAAAGTATCATTTACCAACACCTTAAGAAGCACAACCATCCTTTTAAATATTTAGCAGTTCAACCTTTAGAAGTAGTAAATAAGCAGCCTGGTGAATCTCATTCAAAGTTTGTACGATCACGGAAAATAATTGAATTAAATTGGATTAAAAAATTACAAACAGTCTACCCTCTCGGTCTTAATGATAATATCATGGGAATTGGTAATTTATCTAGAACCGATTCCGTTAACATTTTGGATATAGTTTCTAAAACTGTTCGTAAAAACCGTTTTCACGGCCGTAGAACGAATCGCAATCAAGAAAAATTTCGGACTAATCATACCAATATTTCGGACCTAATTTCTATTTCAAAAAACAACGGGAGACATTATCTGTTAACAAAACTCTGTTCATTACCGGTTAATAAGTTAAATAAAATTTTGGAGGATTGCAACACAATTTCATATAGCCTAAGTATGAAATTGTTCAAATTATTATGGCATATTGTTATTCTAAACTATTTCCCAAAATTGATCGCCCTGAAGAACATAAAAAACATTTTATTAAAATAAAGTATGTCAATAAAGGTTTTGATTTTGTAAATATTGCCGGTATATTTAACGACCATTCTGTTAAAGAACAAATTCCTGGATATTTTGACAATACTGAGCTACGTCTTATTTGTTATATTTACAAGAAATCTACCCGGAAATTTGTGTTTAATTATAGTCAACTGTGTAAAGATGTTAATACCAGTGAAATACACCTACTTCATGTAATTGTAGTACCTCCGAATATATTTATGGACCCATTTCCCATGTTATAACAGGAGATCTTAACATCGTTCAAGACCGAGAGCTAAAATCATTCCTCAGTAAAGGACCTAAATATCGTCCCCCGTTATTAATTGGAATGAGTGTCGTAATATCATCAACGACTCACTCCATACTTACTGTATGAAATGGATAAAACGGGAAAAAGCTGACAAAAAATCTTTGGACTCTTTTTTTAATTCAGTAATGAAGATAGTTGATATACATATTCAACATTTTAAAGAACATTTTACTATTAACAATAACCACAAAAAACCTATTTCTCGTATCAAACATAACCTAAAAGAACTAGCCATGAAATTTGTTTTTGTCCCGGCCGATAAAGCTGCTAATAACATTATTATTGTTTGACGTAAATTTTACATTGAGGTTCTGAAAAAAGAAATCACCAATTCACCAACATTCCAACTGACTCCATTTTCAGAAAACGACATCTGTAACAAACATAAACTTTTAGCTACCGCTTTACAAGCAGAGCCAAATACAATGAAAGTCCCAACTATGTACTGGCTTCCGAAGCTACACAAAATACCTTACAAATATAGATTTATTTCGTCTTCAAGCCATTGTTCCACTACTAAATTGTCTATTCTTCTTACCAGCACAATTGGTACAATTAAAAATCTGCTAATAAATTGTTCAAATAAGGCCTTCGAAAATAGTGGAATTAATTACTTTTGGAGTGTCAAGAACTCGTTGGAAGTACTTGATAAATTGCATGCTTATATTGGTGATTTTGAATCTGTTCAAAGTTTTGATTTTTCTACCCTGTATACCACATTGCCTCACATTCTCATTAAGAAGAAATTCACACACCTAATGAAATGGGCATTTAAAAAGTCAGAATGTGAATATATATGTTCAAACTCTTTTAGGTCATTTTTTAGTAGCAATAAACAAAAAAACTATGTCAATTGGACATGCTTTGATACTATGTATGCCCTTGAATTTTTACTAGATAACATTTTTGTTCGCTTTGGGAATTCCGTATATCGTCAGATTATCGGAATTCCAATGGGGACTAACTGTGCACCACTTATTGCGGACCTGTTTTTGTATTGCTATGAGTTACAATTTATGACAAAAATAAGCAAAGACCCATCGAAACAACATCTGATAAACAAATTTAATAATACTTTTAGATATTTGGATGATATTTTGGCTCTCAATAATGACGACTTCAGTATGTATATTAAAGAAATGTATCCTGCTGAACTTACTTTAAATAAAGCTAATACTAACAATGACCACTGTCCTTTCCTCGATCTTGATATCTATATCACTAACGGAAAGCTGAATACTAAAATTTATGATAAAAGAGATGCTTTTTCAGAGTTAATTATCCATTTTTAGATGGTGACGTTCCCTTGTCACCATCTTACGGTGTTTATATATCTCAACTTGTACGATTCGCTCGTGTATGTAACAATGTTTTAGATTTTAACGAGAGAAATTTATGTATTACTGAAAAATTATTACACCAGGGTTTTCGATATCACAAACTAGTCAAAACATCTACTAAATTTTATCATCGGTATAAGGACATCATTCGTAAATATAGCTCAACATGCAGACTTCTTATACGTTCAGGTATTTCACATCCATTTTTTTATGGAAATATTCTTTATAAAACACAAAGGAGTCAGTATTCACCTCAAAAACTAACAAAACCTTAGAATAGACTTATTAAGAAGGGATATAGTTACGATACTGTTGTCAGGTCATTAAAGATTGCATATTTTGACGTTAATATTGATTCACTTATAGGGTCTTTGCATCGGAACAAAACACATTTATTCAAAAACCAGTTGTTGGCATGACACGGGTTATGTTCTTCTCATATATGTTATGATTGTATGATACTAAACCCCTAACGGGAAGGATTGTGCCTGATGTTCATATGATGAAATCATAATCTTTCAGTCAGTTTAATTGAAGTCTGGAGCTGGCATGTCAGTTAACTGCTAGTAGTCTGTTGTTATTTATGTATTATTGTCATTTTGTTTATTTTCTTTGGTTACATCTTCTGACATCAGACTCGGACTTCTCTTGGACTGAATTTTAATGTGCGTATTGTTATGCGTTTACTTTTCTACATTGGCTAGAGGTATAGGGGGAGGGTTGATATCTCACAAACATGTTTAACCCCGCCGCATTTTTGCGCCTGTCCCAAGTCAGTAGCCTCTGGCCTTTGTTAGTCTTATATTATTTTAATTTTAGTTTCCTGTGTACAATTTGGAAATTAGTATGGCGTTCATTATCACTGAACTAGTATATATTTGTTTAGGGGCCAGCTGAAGGACGCCTCCGGTGCGGGAATTTCTCGCTACATTGAAGACCTGTTGGTGACCTTCTGCTGTTGTTTTTTTCTATGGTCGGGTTGTTGTCTCTTTGGCACATTCCATTTCCATTCTCAATTTTATTAGGCTATTTCTTTCTTTGCGGGCGTATACTCCAAGCAAACAACATGCATGTGTATAACGGCACTTTAGATTTTCGTATTAAATAAAGAAAGTTGCCGGTCCGGTGCATGAACAGATTGGTTAGAAAGCAAGGTTTTAATTTTAATTAGATTGGAAAGCTTAATTCGAGGGTTGAAAATAGAGAGCACCAAAAAAAAAGGGGGGGGGGGGTAGTCCCCCTTTTTTAATTGTATACAATCGCTTTTTTTTAATTTTAAATCTTTTTAATATTTTGTAATACCACAAAAACATGAAAAAAGTATGAGTTTATTCTGTTTTTTAACTGTTAAAATTACAAATTAAACCTACTTTTGAAGATCTGTCAAATGAATGTATATTTATACATATAATATTAAAATTATAATTAAGAAACGACTGTATATCAAGATTTAATCACCAAATATGCATAAACATAATAAATTCCAGAGTTTAAGAATACAGATTTCAGAAGGTCGCCACCAAACCATCTTTTATAGTTGCTGTTTCATATAACAGTGAAACCTATAATGCTTTACGAAATATTATATCACATGAATCAAAGGCTGACACGTCACTGAAATTTAAACGGCGACATTTGTGTGGATTTCTTTCGAGATATCGATTTTTTAAAGCAAGATCACACTACATTAGTTCGAGCTAGAAGGCAATGTAAACCAACTATATCTGGTAAAGACATCTAACAAATACAGTTATCATTTCAGAAACAATATCAACTTTTAAAATAGCCACAGGACACTTCAAGATACAGTACTGTTAATGTCAGATTACTTGCATTGGTGGAAATAATGTAATGACGGCGTGCACAAAGTTGACGGCAACGTGTAAAATGCGCTTTTTAAATAGTTTTATACAACCGTGTTTGAAATATTTTTGGATAAGAATAAGAATAAGAACTTTTTTATGATAAAATGATGAATGCATGCAATTAAAATCCACATTACTAGTAAGGTAACTTAAAATTTAATCTATAAAGGATGAAACGGACAAAACGGCAAAAATACGTTGTAACTTGTAACATTAAAAAAGCATAAATTAGAGTTTTTGACCTAATAAAAACTTTTACAAATTCAACATATTTTCCTGCATTTTCGTATAACAGAATTGTTAGGATTCGGACTCGGACATATCAAGAAATTCATCGCAAAAAAATCAAAAACGATCATGGTAGATAAGTTTGGAATGATCTTCGTTATGTGTAAGAAGTAGTAATTTGGAAGGACTAATAATCGAAGTGGAAGAATCGGCAAGAAAAAATATGTAATTGCAATCTTTTTATTTTCAAAATAACTTGGTATTCCAAATGTGCATAACAAGAGGTTTTAAATAATCTGCAAAATATGAAAGATTCGATAGTCCAGACTGAACACCAGAATATTCTTAATGTCCATCTATTATGTTACAATCTAAAGAAATGACGTTTTAACGCTATTTTCTGAAAAGGGTCCACGACATAGTCACCCGATCCTGCAATGTTAGCCAGTAATAGTGGAGATCTATTAGTAAAATTAGTCCACTAGTAACACTAACAACAGTATACTTTTATACTGCACAGTATAAGATGTTAGCAGTTGTAGAACGTAACAACGTACAATATATATTACTCAGTACAAACACGGATCTTTTCCGGGATAATGTTAACAACGTACTTGTTGTACTACCCGGAACAACGACGGAAATAACTTCTGCGGTAAAAGCGACTGCTAATTCTTATATATGTCGGGTTTTAAAACAACACAAATGTTAATAATGGAGTAGTGAGGCCCCTCATGGGGGGGTCCTAGTAATCACATAATCACCATTTTTTTGCCAATATAATCACATAATCATTAAATATTTGCTTATCTTTAGTAATCAAATAATCATAAACTAAAAATACAGTCCTAGGTAATCAAATAATCATGAAATATTTGGCTTAATAATCAAATAATCATTAAAAAAACGGCCAAGTAATCACATAATCAAAAACCCCATGAGGGCCCTCAGTAGTATTACAAGAGACATCATTGATAGCCTTAATTACCTTTTTTTTTTTTTATAAACGAATGGTTGCTATTCTTCAAAGACTGATTTTGCTTAGAATCATAAAAAGTTTATTTATTTTTTAACACCGGCTTCAAATTTGTTGGTTTTAGTTTAATAGATATATATCTCATCCTGAAGCTAGGCAATAGCTCTTTGGTCAATAAACATCAGACCAACAACTGCATGAACTATTTTTTCCTTCATTTTTTTAGGTCAGTTTTATGGGAAAAAGTTGCTGTGACGGAACAGTTAGATACCTCAGTCCTGCGTGTTGTACATGTTGTAAATGTATCAAAATAAGCATAAATGACTTTTACATAACAGTTGGATACCTGCATGATGGATCATGGGTATCAAGGACTATCAAATAACCATTATCATATGACATATTTTAAAAAGATCGACATAATGTGTACTGTTGAGCATAGACTAGTTTCCATAAGCAGTTATTGACAATAACCTGTACGTTGCATGTGCATCATATGTATATATAGTATTTTGGGAGTATTTTCATGTGCTATTATATGTTGTACTATTTTGAGCGCTCATAAAGAACATCATAAAAGAACAATTTCTGTAATCTTTTTTTCTTTACTGAAGATATAGTTTTTCGTTTACATGAATTAAGAAGCATTTTATTGAAAAAGCAGTTACAAATATATATCAAATATAAACTGGGATTTATAAATGTTTTAACCTACTGTATTTATCACTCGATTTATTTTTTAATATTCTATATTATTTGTATTGGTATCTAGGCTATACCTTTCTACCTTTTGGTATTATGCATACCCAGAGTCACGTGTTATTTGTAAGTTTCCAGCCGCCATTTTTTGGAATTTTGAAGCGATCAGAGGGAAAGAATTTATTTGCCACAAAAGCATGTATTGGTAAAAAAAATATATAGACAAGCACATAACAGGGGTCGTTACTGACATGTTTTAACATTACTGTTTCATGTTAAACGTTAAACACCAAAACCGTGAGCGGATCCTGTATTGCCGGTATTGATCGGTATTGGCTTTAATGAGCATGTATCGCACAGACACTTGTTTCTATCCATAGGAAGGTCGACTATCCATAAAAAGAAGAAGGTGGATAACAGGTTTTTTTAGGTCACCACAGTTTCCACTTCGGACGCTTTTTCTACCCTTTAGGCTTTAAATTAATACAAAAAAATATATTTATATGTGTAGCGGGGTTGCTTCCCCTCCTTTAATAGTACAGGTAGAACATTTAACGCCAGTCTTAATCAACTGAGCTAGGGAATCGATTCTTTGGCTCAGTGGGTTAACACACTGACTGTTACGCAGGCGACCTGGGTTCGAATGCCTGTGGTGATCATATAAATTTGTTGAGCAGATGCATGCTCACTGGTTACATTTGGCACCCAACTAAAAAATCCATGATGGTTAACTGGAGTATTGCCAGGATTTGTGTTGTTTAGATTCATATATGAACTCTTGTGGTAGTGGAATAGTGTGACGGGGTTGCTTCCCCTCCTTAGTACAGATAGAACATATAAAGCCAGTCTTAATCAACCGAGCTAGGGAATTGATTCTTTGACTCAGTGGGTTAAAGCACTGACTGTCACGCAGGCGACCACGGTTCGAATCCGGGTGGTGACGATATAAATTTGTAGAGGAGATACATGCTCTCCGGTTACATGATATGGATAGTTGACTTTCATATGGATAGAAACAAGTGCCTGTGCTGTATCGTCTGTACAATGTCAATGGCCAATGCTAAATGTCAAAATTATCTTTTGGTTAAAACATGCATAAAAAACATTCAATAATAGATATTGTGAATCCGGAACATATATATTAGATATACTGTTCCCAGCGTGAATCTGAATGCACAATCAGTTGTATGTAAAATACACCGAAACCCTCATAAAACATGTAAAATGAAAATAATTAAGTCATATTTCTGGACAACCCCTTGTTTTTTTTAAACCATCTATATTTAGACTGATGTAATTCCAAAATGCTTGCCGAACTGGAACTACAAGATCTCAAGACAAGACAAACAATTAAGCCAGAAGTTAATTTTATGTACAAAGTGGTTGAGGGGCTGGTTCCATACGAATTCCTCAAATAAGCACGTCCGAAGAGAACCACAACTGCCAAGAAATTCGAACAATACCGAGATTTCACACAACAGATATTGTGGAAAATCAAGTAAAGAATCACTCTAAGTGTTTTGACATTCCACAAAGCAAAGCACCACAATATTCAGACTCATTCTTTGTATCGATAAAGACGGTGATCGTGTGGAATCATCTAGACAACACTGTAGTGTCACCACATCAAGAAATGAAGCGTAGATGGCTTCAAATCTGCTGTCATGCCCCATCAATAAATAGGCAGTGCTCTTTACAAAATATATATTAAGTTTTTGTATTAAAGCCAGTATTGGTATTAAATTGACAACATACATGTATTCATTCAGACACAGAGATCTTTTTGCTTCAAATACTTGTAAAAATATTTATTTAACATATATTTAAAATGGGTGTTAACATGTATAATTTAACCAGGTGCCGATATGATCTTAGATTATTAGGAGACCATATTCAGCTAAATACGTTAACACATAACCTACTCAGAGATCATTATTTGCTTTCCAAATTGAAAAACTGTACTGATCCAAATTTGAACCGAACCTGTGACCCTTGCAGAAAACGTCTCTGCTCTATGAACTCAGCTCAATGAGTAATTCACAAGTACATGTTAAAATATCAACAAGGTCAGTGAAAGTGAGACTTATAAAAGTGGAAGCACAGCTACTCTCCCACGTTTCAAGAGACAATGATATACCGGCAGTATCAACACCACTAAAACCCTGGCTGTAGGTTTTACTAACTGTTAACCACCCTTTGTTCTTTTTGTGTGTTGCTTAAGCATGTTAAGTGTTTTGTGTGGTGTTATAAAGACAATTTGAAGAGATGGACAAAAATTTTAAAAATTGCCACACATAATACATACTTATAATAATAGAATATGTATATATGTACAATGTAGGTAATATGATAATTCCGTATTATGTGAAAAGATTTTTGATTGCTATTAATGGTTTGTTTATATCTTCTTTGAATATCTTTATTGAAGCTCAATTCATGAACTGCACAGTTTTTGGCAATTTTCAACAATGGAAGAAAACTTGGAACAGAAACCAAGATACAGATATTAGCAGTTAATGTATAATGTAAAACTCTTATTTTAACATATTCAACATCCCCTGACTTTGTACTTGTATTAATGTTTGTGTCAAAGAGCAGAAAACAAAGTCCCTCTAAACTATTCTAAGTTTGATAACTATTCGCTTATTACAAATGAATTAGTCTAGTAAATAATTTACAATGAACGCATAGAATGTAATTTCATTCTTTAATTCACATTATATATATATTGTTGTTGGCTCTGATTCTGACCAAATTAGGGAACAGTCATTATTTATCAGCTGAGGGGGTCGGTGCATTTTAGGGGGGGTCATTGCCAAAAATATCATACCACTGGGGGGTTACCATCAAAAAAAAATTTAATTAAGGGGGGTCACACAATAAAGGTTTTTATGTCTGACTTGTATATAAATTGTTTACAAAATTGAAGTAAGTGTGCTATCTGTGAAATAATGTCTGTTTATTAAATCTTTGATAGTGTAAACTGTAAAGCACCATGCAGCAGGATATGCCTAATTTCTCAAGGGCAGTGAATCTGATCACTCCTGATCACAGTTGTGTAAATTTACAATCAATAGATGAACAACTCTATAAAACGTTTCTCCCTAGTTTTGACCACAGGAAACAGTGAGTTGGAAAGGTTTCTGGACATGCATAATTAACTTTCTATAGTCATGATAGTGTTTAAATCATTTTGATGTGATTCTTGAGATGAAATGGGTGTGTATATATAATTATTTTGATGAAATCAAGGATGCATGTTAGTTATATGTCCGTCACGTGGTAATAGGTATACTTATTTTATGAAATTATTACAAAGATATCGATTAAGAATAAAAGATGATCTCGATATTATAGGTATATTTCTTCTGTATTCTTTAAATTTTAAGGTAATAAATTTTCTATTCATTAGTGTTTTTTGCCCTTTTCTCCTTTTATTCATATTTGAACACCAGTGTTCTCTGTTCTTTTTTTTAATTTTTTTTTTGGTCCATTTTTCTGTAAATTTTATCCATTCTCCGATATTCTTTCCTATCCAGATTTCAGACCTTAATAAAAAAAAATACTTGATGGGCACAATGGTATTCACACACACTAAACAATACACTATATGATTTAGAAAAAGAAAAAATATATTCAGCTGGGGCCCCTAAACAAAAATGTGTACTTGTTTCAGAGAAAATTGATAACACACTAAACTCTTAAAACATACATCTGTACAAAACAAAGAAAGGCAAGAGGTTCCTGGCTTGGTTGTATATTTCTTTTTCTCAAATAAATCATTAACATATTTAATCAAGAAAGGACAAGAACCATTTAATCGGTGTTATTTTATTTGCACTTCCTAAATCATTTGTACATTTGAATCCTGGACTCCCCCTCCTCCCCAT
Source organism: Mytilus edulis (assembly GCA_019925275.1). NCBI lineage: Eukaryota > Metazoa > Mollusca > Bivalvia > Mytilida > Mytilidae > Mytilus > Mytilus edulis. The sequence continues at coordinate 21,837,637 of CM034362.1, forward strand.
TCATAACTAGATATTTTAAAGTTCAAAGGTTAAAAAAAAGAAATGCAAGGGCCTGTGATTGGGATTGAAAAAACAGTCAGTATTGAAAGTTTATCTACCAGTATACTGATAAAATTTGTAGAATTATAGGTTGCAGTAAAATAAATTAATAAATTGGAACATACAATTTTCTGTATATTTTTTTCTATTTTTACATGTACGTGTCAGATATTCCTTTTTGAAAAAAAAAACAAAAAGAAAAGCTGTTTGTTATACTCAGAGCTTCTCAAAGCCGGTTACTTTGTAGCTGGTCATCATCTCCTCAACACAACTGGGGGGGGGGGGGGGGTCAAACTTTTGAAATTATGTTCTTAGGGGGGGGGATCATTAACATGGTTTTATGCATGTGTTTGGAATGATGATGCATACATTTTTGTCATGTGGTGATGGAAGTCACATGACAGATTCATCTGAAAACCACATTTCAGAACTGGCCTATGCTCACATAGTTAATATATCTTTCATTATGATATTTATTGTTGTAATTACCAATTATGTCTATCGATTGTAACTAATTATATGCCCTTATTGGCCCTGTAATTTGGAATTATTTTTTTTTATTCTATTCTACTCGCATACATTTTTTGTACAGGAATTAATCCTTATATTTCAGGTACAGATGCCCTTAAACATGTTAAAGTGTTTGATGACGTAAAGAGCAAGATACTATCCCATATAGCAGTGATACTGCATGACTAATTCTCAGACAATATGACACAGAATACCGATTGGCATGATTGGACACCAATAGTTCACACATGAGAACTGAGAAGTTCACAGTTTTCAGGGTAATCCACATTGCACTGAAATAATTCAAATAACTTAAAGATATTAAGCAAATATTTAAAGAAATTGTCTGTCTTCCAATTACACAGAAGTCAACAACTATAGGTCACTGTAAGCCTTCAACAAAGAGCAAAACTAACACCACATAGTCAGCTGTAAAAAGACCCAAAATAAAAAATGCTAAACAATTCAAACGAGAAAACTAATGGCCTTATTTATGTAAAAAATAATATGTAACTCAGCAACAAACAACAACTACTGAATTACAGGTTCTTGACATGGGACAGGCACATACAGAATGTGCAGGGTTAAACTTGCTTGAAGGTGCCATTGATATCGATCCCCTTCCCCTAACCGGGAACAGTGGTGAACTGACAGACAAGACATTATAATGAGTCATTATAACAACAAACTATAAATATCAATTGAAAAAAGCTTAACTCATCTCATGGGATATGAATAGCAATACATCTAAAAAAAAAACCCAAAATAAACCTAGAAAACTAACAGCCTAAAGTTATTAATGAACGAAAAACAAATATTTAACACAGCTACAAGAGACAACCACTGAATTACAGGCACATACATTAAGGATAGATCTGTTACTGACAGCTGGTTCATGTAGTTCAAAGCCAATGATAATTATTAAAATTCATGCATCTAAGACTAAATAATTAATCAATACACATGCAATGTTCAGCCAATGGATTTAGTGATAAGGCGTCATAAACAGTCAGAGAAAAACATGACCATGTGCAATGCCAAGATACTGGAATTGACAGATTGTAGATCCATGAATGTGCATATGTAAACAACTATAATAGTTTGTTTTTAATTTACAGATAACAAATCAATAATAATACCAATAAAAACAGTATTCAAAGATCTAATAACTAATTATTGTGTTGATTCGATAACCTTTTCGAATAAATTAATTTAAAAGATCGATAAGTCTACCTGGATCTTTTCTATGCTTCTGGGCTCAAAAAGCAACATATGATCAATATATATACATTTGTTCTCTTCTTTTTTTTTCACATGAGGCAGACTTCATACATGTACAGGAGCTTCTAAGGAGGTTTGAAAAGAAGCATTATCCTAGACTTCACAATTTGCTATAAAGATGATTTCCTCTTATTGAATAATTCAAAGTATGGTAACTTTGTTCAATGCATGTATCCTATTGAACTTGAAATAAAGGATACAACAGATACAGGTAAGTCTGCCTTATGTCTTAACTGACATCTAGAAAAAGACAGTAATGGTCGGTAAAGAACAAAACTTTTAAGACTAAAGAGATGATTTCATCCTACTCAATTATGAACTTTATATTTCTGCAGTTACAAGGATCCCAATATGAAAGAGGTAGAAATAAGTAAAATAGATTTCTGCTAATTTTCCGTTTAAACATTTTGTTTATAAGAACTATACTCAGCCGCCAGGTTGTTCATGCAGTTTTGTTGTGTATGTGTAACATAAAATATTGTCCCCATGAAATATTGTCTGTCGGACAAAATTTCATAAAAAATATTGTCCACTGACAGTATTTCATAATGAAATAGTGTCCTTGTCCATGAAATTTTGTCACCTCCTTCTGGACAATATTTCACTATGAAATTCTGTTCTTGACAATACTTCTGTACAAAATACTGGCTTTAAAAATATTTTTTAATCAAATTATTACACAATTTGAAATAGTACATTATAAGCATGCAGCATGCACATTTTTAGATTTATAATTAAAATGGTTTTGTATAGCAAGGAATTTCTATTATTACTAATAGTGAGTTTCAAATTTGCATAGATACATTACAAATGGTTAAGTATACATTAAAGAATTGTCTAACGTATATCATGTATATGTTTCATTGTATTACATTATAATATACAAATATAAATAATGCACTGACAATCACTTATTTTGTAAATATATACACAGGCACATGTCGCAGAAAAAAAATCCTATATAACATGAATACATTAACCCTTTCAACGCTATACACGGCATATGCCGTGATGACATACGCCGTCCGCCACTGCTTTTCGCGGCATATGCCGCGATGACAACGGATTTTTCATAAGGACTCTTAAACCATTCGGTTTTCATTCGGGTCCTCTCTAATTTTTCCTTGTATGAATCGAGGATATGCAAGGTCTCATTTGCGCTTGAAATCCCGGCAATTTTTATTGTAAAATCATGCAGTAGAAGGAAAATTGAAGGAAAATAAAAACAAATATTTTGACAAATGCAAATGGCGGAAATCGGAAACGAAGCTGTAAATATGGAAATGTTTCAGTATTTCTATTGCGAAACTGACGACGAGGATTAGTTAAAACGTTTCTTGTTATCTCAATGTGTTTATTACATTCAATTCATGTGGGAAATATGATTTGATCAATCATTACGAGACGTGGAAAAAGGGGGGAAAACGGAGGTTGACTGAAAATTATCTTGAGGACGGAACCACTGATTTGTGCCATGATTACATAATACGTTGTGTATGGTGCAATACGCTACGGAATCAAGCAATTGGTGTCTTCTTTATTATATGGCAGATAAAAAACAAAATAGATGAAGATTAAAAGTAGTTTTTATTCAAAATTCAACACAAATGTAATAAATTACACCTTTTACCTGTTAATTACCTGAAAATGCAGGTAACCTGATAAAAATTTTACTGAAATAACTGCCTAACATTACAGTTCATACTCTCCTGAGCATTTTTCATGCAATAACCTTTTCTGTATCTCTTATAATAAAAAAGATACAGCAGTCTGAAAAGGAATATACTGTTTTAATGAATGAACACAAAAAAAATGCAGCAGCAGCAGCCATTTTTCTTTTTTTTGTGTAGCGTTGAAAGGGTTAAAATAACCTCCCCTTCATGAGACAAAATTCAATGACAATCTGTCTAGGGGTAAATTCAGTAAATAAATATACGTCATCAGGGACCGCCCATTTGGGGGAGAGCTTTCTGTCTAAAAGTGAAGTCATGCGCTCTTCTGATTGGTAGATAATGTTTGTAATAAATATTTTATGGTAGATGGATCAAAACTAGAGTTGAAAAAAAAAAAAAAATGCTGAATGTACTATTTTTTTTTCCCTACAGGGTTGAAAAGTAATGGGGGTCAGTATAAGAATTCAGTGCGAATCTACATTGTTTGTAAACAAGGCCATGTGAATGCCCAAAAATGCCGCATGACCCTATGTTTTTATTGTTGCAAAAGATAGGGCTACATTTGTACTTTCATGAATGATATATGAAAGTTTTTAATTTCTAAAGGTAAATCAGGTATAAATTTATTTCCACACATAGATTAACATTAAAGTCAATGGGAGATTTTTTACTGAATTTACCCCTCTATGAAATATTGTCTCAATAATCACAAAATGTAACCTCCCTTTAACAGGACAAAATTTCATAGTATTATCTGTGAAATATTGTCTCAATTCACACAAATATAACCTCCCTTTAACAAGTCACAGTTCCATAGTATTCATCTATGGAATATTGTCTGTATAGAGACAAAATTTCACTATGTAAATCTGTCCTTCTCTGGACATTTTTCCATAGATGAGGACAATATTTCATGATACATAGTTATGAAATATTGTCTTGTCGTACAATATTTCATAGGACAATATTTTGCTTTACATGTATGTGTGTTATCATGGTTATAGTCTAACTTATAGATATCATGTATGGCCTTTTTACCAAAATAATACCCATCAAATAGTAACTTAAAAAAAGATAATGGTAACTTGTAGGCAAATCACTTGAAAGATAATTGTATTTGAAGAATATTAAAATAATAATAGTTGATGATTTTGTTTTTAAAAAAAAAGAGAGATATCACTGGTGTTAAACTTATCATGGCTGATGTAGAAATAAGTAAAATTGTTTTGTGTTAATTTCTCTGTGTAAACATGTTGTTGTCGAGTATTAGAGTCTGCTGCTCAGTTGATCTGTTGATTGAGACAGCAACTATATCTTAATATTCAATGCTTAAAGTTTGATAGTGGTACCAAAATTGTGAATACATGCATGGTTATATTAAACTAATTTACTTTTTGCTTTGTGGATATATTATTCTATATATTTTACAAAAGTTTGAATTAATTAAAGGTAAATATTGATTGGTATATAGCAAACTAAAAGAAGAAGAACATGTACATGTATTCATTAATTTAAATGATTTTAAAGTTTTATCAGATAAAAAATCAATTAATCAATAACTGTTTATTAAGTCTTTTTTTTTTAGTGATTATTTAGATCAAAACAAGTATTCCCTAATATATGCTACAAATGTCAATTGCTAAAATGTTAAAACTATCTTCTGTGTTTTTCTGGACAACTTAATATATTATATTTCTTAATAATAAACACAATTTGGTTTTGACCTGCATCTCATTTTATGTAATGGCTTGATGGACAGACATATATATATAAAAAAGCTGTTATTAAAATAACTTGTCAATATTTTATGCTCAACTTACCAATCACAATTTTCAAAATAATAATTAAAAAAGAAATAAACATCACAAAAATTTTCATTGATATGTAAAGTCCTATGCATACCAGAGCTATGGTTATTTTTTTTTTTAAATGTGAACTGTAGAAGGTCATTATTTGTATTGATATGCCAGAAATTCAACATTGTCATTGTGTGCGTTCCCTTTTTCACAGTTATGCTGTGGAACATGCTTTTTCCCCAATCTGTCAAAATTATATTAAAAATGTCTACTTTTTTCAGATGAATCATTGCTGGGTCCTTGAAAAACCTACTGGAACTTCTTCTGATACTGGAAATTGAAAACAACTGGTTAGTATAATAACATTTATAACAGCATTGTATAAAACTCCTGTGGTAAAGAGGATTCATTTGGTAAATGTAATTTCCATTTCATATTGATATTGTTGATGCTAGTGAATAAGATGATAATATGATGCTTTTTCTGTATTACAAAGGAAAATAATAGATTTGTAAATTACCCAAGTTCATCTTGTTTATTTATATCTTTCTCTTTCCTTTACAAATGGTTTTTTTAACTTAATTAAGTGAGTGTTAAATGTGAAAATATGGAGATGTGGTATGATTACCAATGTAAAGCTATCCACAAATGAAATGATGTAGATATAAGGAACAATAAATAATGCCTTCAACAATGAGTATAAAAGACCTGAACATGACAAATTAGAAAGAACAACAACCAGATTTACTAAATGAAATAAAAAACAATTAATATGGAAACCACTGAACCACTGAATTTCAGGCTCCTGGTTCCAGATTTTGGACAGGCACATATATAATAGATTTTAAGGAGGCTCGAGGGTATAAAAATTTCAGAAAAAAATCAAACATTTGTTTTTCATTACAAATTTTATTTATTTCCTTTTGTAGTTGTTACTTTATCGTATGGTACAAAAATCATTCAAAACAATCAATTCGTGTTGGCCCCAGATGACTTTCAAAATGTATACATCATTGAAAAAGTTCCAAATTATCTCCCTTTGGTGGAAAAATGCCATTTTTTGGCTCTAAAATTGAAATATCTTTTTCAAATAATCGGTGACCTATTTTTTTTAATATAATTTCCATATAAGCTGTACTTAAACTAAATTATTGTAAAATTTTGGCAATTTCTGTAATAAATTTCTTTTTTTTATTTCGATATTACCTTTATTTCTCCTATTACTTCAACAGAAAAAAAAACACCTTTACAAAAATGTATACTTCTTTCGAAGGCAGATGGTGAGCGCAAATGAACGGTGACCCCACTTTTTTATTTTATTTTTCTATTAACTATAAGATAAAGTTTATTTATAGAAAAATATAGAGAAATCCTATATAAATGATTTAGACCCGCGAACCCCCTTAATTTGGTTTTAACTTGTGACCAAGGAATATTAACAATATGCTACAAAAAAATCTTTCCCTTGGCTTACCTTCTAAGTTTTTGCATCACGTTTCCCACTGGAAACTGACTTTTTTAATTCAAGAAATCCCCAATTATTTATTTTTATTTTTCTCTTTCTTTATCAACTTTAATTAATTTGTTTCTTTGTTATTTTTAGCTGAATGGTTATAGTAATTTAGACAAGCAACACTGGCAGTGGTACTTTTTTTCATATGGTAATATATATAGTAAGTGTTCAATTCATACAAATGCTTTCATAGGCTGATAGATGAACCATTTTGTGCCATTTTGAGCTCATCTTGCCAAAGATGGTGAGCTTTTCTCATCACTTGGTGTCTGTGATAATTGTCTGTTAACTTTATCAAATATCTTTGACACTACTGAATTAAATATAACTATCATTGGGGTATCTAGTCCCAGGACCTCACATGCCAACCATCATAGCTGCCCTGGTTAAAAAATACTACAGAAGGGTAAAATTCTAGTTTTGTCTATAGTCTTAAAAACTCCTGAAGTTAGAGAAATAATGAAAATGATAGAACTTTATTTTTTTGGTGGGGGGGAGTTATTGCATTTTCCCCTTAAGATATCAAAACCGATATAATAGAAGGAAAGCCAATGATACCAATGAAAATTTAAGCAGACAACCAGTTGTGCATAAAACAAAACTAAAGACTGAGCAACAATGATAACCCAACCAAAAACTGGGAGTGTTTTCAAGTGATCTCCAAGGGTAGGCATTCCTGCTCCACATATGACAATCATATAGATGTAGTGATAATTTGATTTGGTTTAACTTGTGAGCACTTAATTATCAAAAATGGTCTTAGTTTCTGGTGTCAAAATTTATGAAACCTGAAACTTTATTAAATGTTTTTCTTTTGTTTGGGACAGAATAAAGTATTTGTTTCTGTGCATCACGAAATTATACAAAACAGGCTATACACCTGACAAACTCACATTTTCTAATACATCGGCAAACATTTTTGGAGGTTAATATAAAGCTATCTGATGTTGACGTTGTTGTCGTCTGATGACACATTTGGTTTCCAGACACATTTTGAAATTAGAGTGAACTGATCTCTATGTATGAAATTTAACTAGAAAGTTCAATACCACACAGAAGGTTGGGATTGATACTAACTGATAAGGAATGAGGGTCCAAAAACGAGCATTTTTGTAGTTTCTGGACAAAAACTAGTGTGTATTGTATGGATCTCTCTAAAATTTCACTACAAAGTTCCATTCTACAAAATATGCACAGTACCAAAAAAAAACAATGTTTTGCACAAATGATTTTTGAAGATCTTTGACAATACTTGTTCTGTGTCAGAAACCTATAGTATGTCAAAAATTTGATCATATTTCCAAATTTCAACAGTATCAACCTTGAATATTAAGTCCAAATTGCCCCAATTGTTCAGGGGTCTACCTCTGCAGTCGTATCAGGCTGCACTCAGTGAAGCATTTTATTAGTTTCTTTGTTGATTTCATAAATAGGTATAGGGAAATCATGAATTTTGAATAACAAACAAAGTAAAAACATCTGGTGTGTTTTTGTTGGCTATATATTTTCTGGAACAGCCCTTATGTGTTTTAATATATTAAAAAAAATGATGGATTTAACATTTTATCTTTTTCAAGTTGATAAACGCAAAAAAAAACTGGGATAAAATTTATATTACTCCAATTCAGGTTACCAGATGTGGCATTAAGTTTGCCAATGAGACAACTTTCCACCAGAGACCTATTAATGATGCAGATGTTTATGATAAACTACATATTTAAATGGCTACCTGCTCATTCTGGATATGACATCATTTTTTTCATTTTAGAAACAAAATCATTTGATTATCTGTAGCTAACATTATTTTGATACTCTTCATAGATCAGTTTTTGCAAATTAGCCTATCTCTTGATGGATTCTATAATCAAAGGGAATATGTGAGAAAAAAAGCTTTATAAAAGTAGATTGATAAATAAAATTTATAATTAATAATTAATAGCCATGAAACAATGATTTTATTTTCAGGTCATTTTGGAAGAAAATTGATAAGGAAAGATACAGATATGCAAGAATTTAATATTTGAAATGCACTTAATATTTCTTTTGTATATGGCACCTATTTTTGACTGTCAAATAATGGTATTGTTGTTACCTTTGTCATATGAACAAATATACCTGATCAAATTTGTTCATTAGTAGAAACTTAAATTTCAAATATCTATTCACATAAGGTGATTTTTTTTTCACCAATTTTTCTTATTTTAAAATAAAACTATTTTGATTTGTCTGAAGTTCATTTCATCAAAATTTCAAATTCTAATGAGGCCTGATTTAGCGCATACTCCATCACAAATTGAGATAAGGTTAGTATTGTTTTTGGAGTATCCATTATTTTAATATGGCCAACATATTGACAGGTCATCATATTAATGTGTCCAGCAATATCATGGATTCAAGAAACAGTAAATAGTGAAAATTTAACATAAAATATTTCATTTTTTTTATTTTGGTTATCATTATTTTCCACAGTTGTGCATCATAATTTTTTTAAATGTCTTCTTATAACAGGATTTTAACAAAAACTTAAACAGATGTATTAAGATAGTTCAAAGTGATTGACAAACTTTTTAACTTGTATTAGGAAGTCATCAAAAATTGATAAATAGTATAGGCCTTATATGTATTCCATAGGACAGATTTCATTTTTGTCCATATTTGTATAAATGTTGCACCTTTATTTTATCTTTTTGTAGATTTATATGTGGCTCCACTCATCACCTATTGACGTGTTGGTTATATTTATATATATGAATATTTCAGCAAATAATGGTGGAAATCTGTAATATTTTTTAGAATACAGTCATAAATTTTGCCATTAATAATGCAAAAATTAATGTTTTAACCAAATCCACCTACATTTTTGATGTCGCAAATACATCAAATACAGAAAAACGTTTTTGAAATGATGGTTGTAAAATATTTTAATGTATGTCTTCATAACAATATCACATGTATAAAATGTTCTCCTTTTTAGGTCGCCATTCCATTGGAACAGTGAGCTTTTGCCATCACTTGACGTCAATCGTCTGTCTGGTGTAAACTTTTTCAAACATCTTCAACTCTGAAACTAATGAACTAATTCCAAGCAAACTTAAACTAAATGATCCTTAGGGTATCTAAAATAAAGTATGTGTATATTTTCTGTTTTTGTGAGAAAAAAACATAGTCGCAATGGCTAAAAATAGAACATAGGGGTGAAATGCAGTTTTTGGCTTAAATCTCAAACCCTTTAAGCATATATAACAAATCTGATGTGACATAAAAATGTTAATTGCTGGAAGGTCAAATTCTTTCAGCCATAACATTTTCAAATGAATCTAACAACCCATTGTGGGTTGCTGCCACTAATTTGGTAATTTTAAGTAAATTTGCAATTTTTGGTTATTATCTTGAATATTATAAAGTGATAAAGATAAACTGTAAACAGACAAAATTTCAGCAAAATTAAGATCTACAAATAAGTATATATATGACCAAAATTGTCAATTGATGCCCTTTAAAGAAATTTTCACAATTTCATGAATTTGTTCATCTTAAGTTTGCTTTACTTTTCTTTGAAAGATTTTCAATTTCAGCTAAACTTTGGCTGGATGAGTTTCAGAGTATCTAGTAGAAATTTGTATCTTATTACCTTGTAGGTCAAGAAATATAGCCACTATGGCTAAAATGTTTTTTTTTTAAATTCTGTATGTTATTTGTGAGGGCTATTCCATTACAATTTATGTGGGAGGGAAGGAAGGGAAGTTTGATTGTTGAATGTGTGTTATTGGTCTTTTTTTAGTATGCCTCTATTACCCTTATAAATGTAAAATTATCTAAAAAATTGTTCTTGGTTGTAGGATATTTGAAAGTCAGCCCTAACAAACTTCATTGCTGATTAGCATAGATGCAATAAGAACAGTAACTGACGAATGATTTATTAATTATTTGTGACTAAAAATGAAATAAAATTTGTGTCAAAAAATGTTATTACTAGTTTGAACCCAGTATTATATATAAAAAAGAAGATGTGATATGATTGCTAATGAGACAACCGTCCACAAGAGACCAAAATGACACAGAAATTAACAACTATAGGTCAGTGTATGGCTTTGAACAGCGAACAAAGCCCATACGCATAGTCAGCTATAAAAGGCACCGAAATGACAATGTAAAACAATTCAAACAATTTATATGCAGTAATTAGTCCCTTACTGATGAAGTCAAAGAGGACAGTCCGACTAAAGGTTTGAACGCTTTTTTTTTTATCTGTCAAATAAAGTTAACAGTTTTTCACACTTTTTCGTCAGGCTTGAAGTATTTATTTGATATTTCTTATATAGTGCTGATTGAATGCCAATGTTTTATTTTGTCCCCCTGTCATAAAAGACTTTATTTTGGTGTATTACATGATTGTGAGGTTAACAAATCAGTGACAGCTACAAAAACATGACAACATATATATGGTTCATTAGTCAATTTTAAATTCTCCAGTTTGGTCTGTTTCTTGGATACTGTAAGCATTAATTCTACTGTATGGATGTATGAATGGTTACAAGTTCTATATTATCTTGAATTTAAGCAGTTATATCTGACCTTCAACAAAGAACAATCGTTACAATAAGACAACTATCCAACTAATATCTTGGATATACTAGTAAGCAATTATAGGTAATCTGACCTTAAACAATGCACAATGGTTACAATAAGACAACGATCCAGCTCAGATCTTGTATATAAGCAATTATAGGTAATCTGACCTTCAACAATAAACAATCGTTACAATAAGAACTATCCAGCTTAGATCATGGATATAAGCAATTATAGGTAATCTGACCTTCAACAATGAACAATTGTTACAATAAGACAACTATCCAGCTAAGATCTTGTATATAAGCAATTATAGGTAATCTGACCTTCAACAATGAACACTTGTTCCAATATGACAACTATCCAGCTGAGATCTTGTATATAAGCAATTATAGGTAATCTGACCTTCAACAATAAACAATTGTTACAATAAGACAGCTATCCAGCTAAGATTTTGGATATATTAAAGCAATTATAGGTAATCTGACCTTCAACAATGAACAATCGTTACAATAAGACAACTATTCATCTGAGATTTTGGATATAGCCAATTATACGTAATTTGATTTTCAACAATGAATTATCGTTACAATAAGAAAAGTATCCAGCTGAGATCTTGTATATAAGCAATTATAGGTAATCTGACCTTCAACAATGAACAATCGTTTAAATAAGACAACTATCCAGCTTAGATATTGGATATAAGCAATTGAAGGTAATCTGACCTTCACAATGAACAATCGTTACAATAAAACAACTATCCAATAGAGATCTTGGATTGAATAAATTTTATGTTATTCAACAATGGACAATCGAATAACCGTCTCACACTAGTAGCAAATAACTCTGTCTCATTGGTGTCTGACCGTTGTATAGGGTTTATACCCATTGGATTACTATGTCTCATTGGTGTCTGGCCGTTGTATAGGGTATATACCATCGAATAACTGTGTCTCATTGTATAGGATTTATACACATTGGATAACCATGTCTCATTGGTGTCTGCACCGTTGTATAGGGTCTATACCCATTGAATAACTATGTCTCATTGGTGTTTGACCGTTGTTTAGGGTCTATACCCATTGAATAACCATGTCTCATTGGTGTTTGACCGTTGTTTAGGGTCTATACCCATTGAATAACTGTGTCTCATTGTATAGGGTTTATACCCATTGGATTACTATGTCTCATTTGTGTCTGCACCGTTGTATAGGGTTTATACCCATTGGATTACTATGTCTCATTTGTGTCTGCACCGTTGTATAGGGTTTATACCCATTGGATTACTATGTCTCATTGGTGTCTGACCGTGTATAGGGTTTATACTCATTGGATTACTATGTCTCATTTGTGTCTGCACCGTTGTATAGGGTTTATACCAATTGAATAACTATGTCTCATTGGTGTTTGACCGTTGTTTAGGGTCTATATCCATTGAATAACCATGTCTCATTTGTGTCTGCACCGTTGTATAGGGTATATACCCATTGAATAACTATGTCTCATTGGTGTCTGACCGTTGTATAGGGTCTATACCCATCGACAAACTCTGTCTCCTTGGTGTCTGCCGTTGTATAGGGTCTATACCCATTGGATAACTATGTCTCCTTGGTGTCTGGCCGTTGTCTAGGGTATATACCCATCGACTAACTCTGTCTCCTTGGTGTCTGGCCGTTGTATAGGGTTTATACCCATTGGATAACTATGTCGCATTAGTGTCTGACCGTTGCATAGTGTTTATGCTCATTGGATTACTATGTCTCATTGGTGTTTGACCGTTGCATAGTGTATATGCCCATTGAATAACTATGTCTCATTGGTGTCTGACCGTTGTATAGGGTTTATACCCATTGGATAACTATGTCTCATTGGTGTTTGACCGTTGCATAGTGTTTATGCTCATTGGATTACTATGTCTCATTGGTGTTTGACCGTTGCATAGTGTTTATGCCCATTGAATAACTATGTCTCCTTGGTGTCTGGCCGTTGTATAGGGTCTATACCCATTGGATAACTATGTCTCATTGGTGTATGAACGTTATATAGAGCATGCATATACTTATCGAATAACATTGTAGAACATGTAATTTAATTTGGCATTTCAATTTAAGCTGGGTTTTTTAGTACATAGTTATACCTGGCCACTAGTCTAGTGATTGCTTGATTGCTTGATTGTTTTACGTCCAGTGACAAATATTCCATTCATGTTCAGGACGAGATCATATTATCGATGAATACAATCGTTCGGTAAAGCATAATTGCTTGACTCCGTCCATCGTACAGACTTTTTATGTCCAGTGGCAAATATATCATGCATGTTTATAGGACGGGAACACATATTTCATTCATGTTCAGGACGAGATCATATTATCGATGATTACAATAGTTCGGTAAATCATAACCGCTTGACTCCGTCCATCGTACAGACTATTTATGTCCAGTGGCAAATATATCATGCATGTTAAGGATGGGAACACATATTTCATTCATGTTCAGGACGACATCATATTATCGATGAATACAATAGTTAGGTAAAGCATAACCGCTAAATTCCGTCCATCGTACAGACTATTTACGTCCAGTGGCAAATATATCATGCATGTGTAGGAAGGCAACTAAGAACCTCAGACATTACTTACTGATTGTATCTAGGAACCACAGACAATACTTACGGACTGTATCTAGGAACCACAGAAAATACTAACAGACTGTATCTAGGAACCACAGACAATACTTACGGACTGTATCTAGGAACCTCAGACAATACTTACAGGCTGTATCTAGGAACCACAGACAATACTTACAGACTGTATCAAGGAACCATAGACAATACTTACAGACTTTATTTAGGAACCACACACAATACTTACAGACTGCAACTAAGAACCTCAGACATTACTTACTGATTGTATCTAGGCACCACAGACAATACTTACGGATTGCAACTACGAAAATCAAACATTACTTACTGATTGTATCTAGGAACCACAGATAATACTTATCGGACTGTATCAAGGAACCACAGAAAATACTAACAGACTGTTTCTAGGAACCACAAACAATACTTACGACTGTATCTAGGAAACCTCAGACAATACTTACAGACTGTATCTAGGAACCACAGACAATACTTACAGACTGTATCAAGGAACCATATACAATACTTACTGACTTTATTTAGGAACACACACACAATACTTACAGACTGCAACTAAGAACATCAGACATTACTTACTGATTGTATCTAGGCACCACGACAATATTACGGACTGCAACTAAGAAAATCAGACATTACTTACTGATTGTATCTAGGAACCTCAGCTGCAACTAAGAACATCCATCATAACTTACGGACTGTATCTAGGAACCACTGACAATACTTACAGACTGTATCTAGGAACCTCAGACAATACTTACAGACTGTATCTCGGAACCTCAGACAATACTTACAGCTGTATCTAGGCACCACAGACAATACTTACAGGCTGTATCTAGGCACCACAGACAATACTTACTGATTGTATCTAGGAACCACAGACAATACTTACGGACTGTATCTAGGAACCACAGAAAATACTAACAGACTGTTTCTAGGAACCACAAACAATACTTACGGACTGTATCTAGGCACCACAGACAATACTTATAGACTGTATCTAGGCACCACAGACAATACTTACAGACTGTATCTAGGAACCACAGACAATACTTACAGACTGTATCTAGGAACCTCAGACAATATTTACGGACTGCAACTAATAACCTCAGACAATACGTACAGACTGTATCTAGGAACCACAGAAACTACTTACAGGCTGCAATTAAGAACATCCATATAACTTACGGACTGTATCTAGGAAACACAGACAATACTTACAGACTGTATCTATGAACCACAGACAATACTTACAGACTGTATCTAGGAACCCAGACAATACTTACAGCTGTATCTCGGAACTCAGACAATACTTACAGCTGTATCTAGCCACCACAGACAATACTTACAGGCTGTATCTAGCACCACAGACATACTTACAGTCTGTATCTAGGAACCACAGACAATACTTACAGACTGTATCTAGGAACCTCAGACAATACTTACAGACTGTATCTAGGAACCTCAGACAATACTTACAGACTGCAACTAATAACCTCAGACAATACGTACAGACTGTATCTAGGAACCACAGATACCACTTACAGGCTGCAACTAAGAACATCCATCATAACTTACGGACTGTATCTAGGACCACAGACAATACGTACAGACTGTATCTAGGAACCTCAGACAATACTTACAGACTGTATCTCGGAACCTCAGACAATACTTACAGGCTGTATCTAGGCACCACAGACAATACTTACAGGCTGTATCTAGGCACCACAGACAATACTTACAGTCTGTATCTAGGAACCACAGACAATACTTACAGACTGTATCTAGGAACCTCAGACAATACTTACAGACTGTATCTAGGAACCTCAGACAATACTTACAGACTGCAACTAATAACCTCAGACAATACGTACAGACTGTATCTAGGAACCACAGATACACTTACAGGCTGCAACTAAGAACATCCATCATAACTTACGGACTGTATCTAGGAACCACAGACAATACTTACAGACTGTATCTAGGAACCTCAGACAATACTTACAGACTGTATCTCGGAACCTCAGACAATACTTACAGGCTGTATCTAGGCACCACAGACAATACTTACAGGCTGTATCTAGGCACCACAGACAATACTTACAGGCTGTATCTAGGCACCACAGACAATACTTACAGGCTGTATCTAGGCACCACAGACAATACTTACAGACTGTATCTAGGCACCACAGACAATACTTACAGACTGTATCTAGGAACCACAGAAAATACTTACAGACTGTATCTAGGAACCTCAGACAATATTTACGGACTGCAACTACACCTCAGACAATACGTACAGACTGTATCTAGGAACCACAGACAATACTTACAGACTGCAACTAAGAACATCCATCATAACTTACGGACGTATCTAGGAAACACAGACAATACTTAGACTATCTAGGAACCACAGACAATACTTACAGACTGTATCTCGGAACCTCAGACAATACTTACAGGCTGCAACTAATAACCTCAGACAATACTTACAGACTGTATTTTGGCACCATAGACAATACTTACAGGCTGTATCTAGGCACCACAGACAATACTTACAGACTGTATCTAGGCACCACAGACAATACTTACAGAGTGTATCTAGGAACCACAGACAATGTTACAGACTGTATCTAGGAACTCAGACAATACTTACAGACTGCAACTAATAACCTCAGACAATACGTACAGACTGTATATATGAACCACAGATAATACTTACAGACTGTATCTAGGAACCTCAGACAATACTTACACTGTATCTAGGCACCTCAGACAATACTCACAGGCTGTATCTAGGCACCACAGACAATACTTACAGACTGTGTCTAGGAACACAGACAATACTTACAGGCAGTATCTAGAACCTCAGACATTACTTACAAACTGCAACTAAGAACCTCAGACATTACTTACAAACTGCAACTAAGAACCTCAGGCAATACTTACAGACTGTATTTAGGACCACAGACAATACTTACAGACTGTATCTAGGAACCACAGACAATACTTACAGACTGTATCTAGGAACCTCAGACAATACTTACAGAATATATATTAGAACCTCAGACAATGCATACCAGGGTTTGACATGGGTTAATTATTTCAATTATTAACTGTGTCTAGGAACCACAGCAATACTTACAGACTGTATCTAGGAACCACAGACAATACTTACAGACTGTATCTAGGAACTACAGACAATACTTACAGACTGTATCTAGGAACCTAAGACAATACTTACAGAAATATATTAGAACTCAGACAATGCATCAGGGTTGACATGGGTAAATTATTTCAATTTGCCTTAATTCATATTTTATCATCTATATGTTTAACTCATTGACTTGTGTTCGTGCATTTTATCTTTCATTATCTCTATTTTACTTATTGTCTCATGTACATTTGCCTGACATCTTTCATGATCTATATTGAACTAAATTAAGACTAATTGCTGTATATATCTGCTTGTATACATACAGTAAAAGTACATTTCTTAGGCAAACAACTAAAAACACACAAGAGTGAACCGCTGAAATGTCTCACCTACTTTAATGATGACCATTGATTTTATCAGTCTTATAGATTAAGGTTTCAGTACAAGTATCACAGACAATTAACATTTCAGATCAATTCTGTCAGATTCACATGCACACCTAACAATAATTCCATACACCAAAGATAGTTGACACATTGCTTTGAAGTACATGTATTTGAAAAAAGACCAAAACACTAAACATTGATCAATGAATCATGAAAATTAATCAAGGTCAGATGAAACCTGCAAGACTGACATGTATTCCTTACAATCATTACATACACAACATATACTTGACCTACTACTTCCAGTATTTTAGATATGGATCAAATCACAGAACTTTAACATAAAATGAGGTCAAGGTCAGAAGAAACCTGTCTGACTGAAATGTAGACATTGCAAGGAACCCCTATACCAAATTTAGTAATCCTATTACTCAAAATATGCAGAAATTCACATGACAATCATTGTTCTTTCTATAAGCGAATGCTGAATCATAAAAATGAGGTTGAGGGCAATGCACATTAGACAGAGGGAATCTCAGTAACATCTGGTATCTGCAGCAACCAGGTCTTCTATTTTTTCAAAATATAAAGCTTTATATAAATAGACAAGAACTGTGATGAAAGGTGTTTTAAGAAAAATGATCCTGTAACATGATAGAGTTTATTGTCATGTATCATAATTCTAAATCATTAAATATTGAATAAGACCCACAAAAACAGCATACACGACATATGTTTGAATCACAGGCACTTGTTTCTATCCATACGAAGGTTGACTCAGTATCCATATAAATAGAAGAAGTAATATCTTCAATTTTTCACTTATTCTTACAACATTTGTATAAACTTCAAGATTATAAAAAAAACGATTTTTTTCTAAAGTGAACATTGATTGGTTAAATATTTCTCAGTCATGTCCTGTGTTTGAATTTGTTTGTTAGCTTTTTGGTCATGAATGTTTGTCTCTAATATTTAATTAACTGTGCATTTGTATTCAGATATCGCAGATCAAATTTATTCTTTCATTGTTTAATCATACGTTTTTTGATTGAGTTAAGTCTGCCAATTGATATTTTATCGTATGTTTTTCTTTGTTGTGATGTTATGCTATTGTTTCAGAAAAAGGGAGAAGGTTTGGATCCATTAAAACGTTTAATCCCGCTGCAAATGTTTGCACCTGTCCTAAGTCAGGAATCTGATGTACAGTAGTTGTCGTTTGTTTATGTAATATATACGTGTTTCTCGTTTTGTTTATATAGATTAGACCGTTGGTTTTCCCGTTTGAATGGTTTTACACTAGTAATTTTGGGGCCCTTTATAGCTTGTTGTTCAGTGTGAGCCAAGGCTCCGTGTTGAAGGCCGTACTTTAACCTATAATGGTTTACTTTTTAAATTGTTATTTGTATGGAGAGTTGTCTCATTGGCACTCACACCACATCTTCCTATATCTATGTATACAAGTAGACCATTTCTAATAAACCCATATAATTCAAACAGATTGTATCCTGTCAAATCTTTTACTTGGTAAAATTAGTAAAGTCATCACTTAATAAATAAATTCACAAATGCTTAGCTACGATATTAAATCCAATTCAGGGTTTATATTGCACTCAATTCCTTCTGTAAACAGGACATGTGACTTTGAATATGACAGTACAACCGTGTTGAAACAATTTTCTATTTCGCTTTCTATCATTTGTTGTTTTATTTTCTATATGATGCAAGTTACATTTAAACGCCATATCTATTATTGGAACAGGTTTCATTTTGATATGCATATTGGATAAAATAAAATCAATCAAAACATGTTTAATTAATTTTGTTCTTTATTATAAAACTTTATAAAAATTTGTATATAGGTAAATGAATGCAGTGGCATAAATACCTGAATAAAGTTTATACAACATTTAAAGAAAATCATCTATACATTAGTGACATGCATACAGCACAATTTATATTTATCATGCATTATATTATGGTATAAAACAAAATAGACAAAAAGGTATTCACACTACCGTAAAATATAGAGCAAGAGGTCACAAGTGGTTTTGAGGTTTGTTTTTTTTTTAAATAGAAAGACTAATTCAATAGGCATTTTTATTATATACTATAGACCACACTAATTAGTTAAGAAGTTTACCATTTTCAAAAATTGATAATGCACAAGCACAAGCAGTTTATCTTAGAAAGAGACAATATTTAATGAATTTCTTTAATACATTTGGTAATTGTAAATTAATTGATAATGACTTATTGACTTTCACTCTTGTAACTCTGAATCCTTTGACTTCTTTCTGTTTTTCAACATACAACATCAACAATCAACAAGCATAAAATATTAAATATTAAATATGTTTATCATAAATTTAATTAAAATCATTTGCAAAAATGAAGTATTAGCATATATAATAATCATTATAGTCCAGTCAATTAAGCCAATATTGGACCCTAACCTCAAAGTAATTGCAACAGAAGACTTTAAAGTTTTAATCTTAAGCATTATACCCAAAATATACACAGAAAAAAGTCCAACAAAATATAACTTGAGGAAGACTATAAAAATATAAAGATTTTATAATTCCTATGGAGATTTGCATTACAATGGGAGATAACTCTGCCAAAAAAGCAGAATATCAATAAAAATTGATTCAAAATTATAACTTTACCCCTTCTATACAGCAGAATGTATTGATTCTTGATATTTTAGCTGACTTTAGAGTATAACAAACAACTCTAAAAGTGTTTTCATATCAAGCTTTAACCAAGATTTCGTAATGCATTAGTTGACCATTTATTAAAATTTTTAACATGTCAAGGTAAAGAACCTACAATTTAATAAGTTAAGCAAAAATAATAAAGCATAGGTTTTTCTTTTTTTGGTTTAAATATAGATTCTACCACTGCATCGAGTGTAATACGATATTTATCCACTCGAGACAGTTAAATTTTCAAATTTAAAACGCGAGGCTTGCGCGAGCGTTTTAAATATTTAAAATTTAACTGTCGAGAGTGGATAAATATCGTATTACAAGAGATTTGGTGGTGGAATCTGTTTCTCTAATGATTTTCTAACATTATGCAGGCAAACTTATTCCTTCTTTTCCAATGATCTGCAAAAATATGTGTTCTTTCTATATCACGTCATCAGACACGGTGGCCTTTTTTCATGTCGTCACAATAGGAATTTCAGAGGAGAGCAAGAAAATTCGACATCATAATAAGATTTTATCCAATGAAGTACTGACATCAAACGAACCACACGTTGATTAAATTTTTTTTATAAAATGGGTGAAGAAAGGGATAAATTGATGAAGAATTAGAGAAAGTCTTTTTAAACAAAGTAGATGTTGAAAAAATATAACTTACAGATATAATAAACCAATACCAAATTTTTACATTATTTTTTCAAAATGGTCACAAAGCCACAAATTTGCAATTTCTTTAATGAAAAATGTGCAAAAACAATAGAAATACCTATAACAATTCGGTTTTGTACATTTCAAGAGAGGGAGATGATATAATATAGTCAAATACGAACTTATAACCCCATTAAAATATCATGCTTTACATGAATTTTAGGAAAATCAACAAAAAACTGACAAAAAGGACTCATTTTTGCTGAGTTATCTTTCCTTTTCAATGTTGGAAATAAAAATTGCTGATTTTGAGTTTTCCTCAAGTTAGATTTTATTTGACCTTTTTCTGCGTATATTTGGGGCTTAATTTTATATAGATGATAACTGAAACATTTTCTGTTGCAATTAGTTTGAGGTCAAACCTTAGTTTGACTGGATAAGGTTTGACTGGACTATTATGTATGTTTTTCTGTATTTACAACATTTAAAAATCACATTGTAAGGTATATTAAAAATGATGATAAATGCATTCTCTATGCAACAAAGAAAATCCCAAATGAAAAATGAGATTAAAAACTAACCTATATTATACAAAAAGAATTACTGATGTGACACTTTCAAATTTTTTTTGTATGAAGTCTTCCTAATTTTTTGTATTACATGTATTATGTATGCCAATATTATCTTTATTTAAAGAGGCATCCATGGTAGACAGTCCTTATGGTATTTTTTTTTCAAAACTATGTGGGGAGGGATTAATACTACACATAACAAGAAGTAAAAAACACATCTGCATGTCTGAGTTATCAAAGAATGACATCTTAATCTTATGTAATAAAAAAAAACCAAAGAAAGGAACATTACTAAAAACTTCAAAAAGTTGTCCTTGGTACTCAAGTAGGAACAGGTATAAAAAAAAACCCATCTATAACATATCTTAAAAGGAGTAATTACAAAACAGATATATAAAAAAAATACATTTCCAGAATTTTACATTACTCTATAGCCATCATAGTGGTAAAACATAAACAACAACTAAAAACTAAGTACAATAAAACAAGTCTTTTCTTTAAAATTTTTCTTGTCTTTCACTCTTTGACACTAGTATCGGCACTTGAAGTCTTGATCAACCTAAAATAGAATTGCTTTCATGTAAAATTCACAAAATATGGTTCAATTTTTGAAATAAACATTCATTTAAAACGAACAAAAATATAAACTTTGAACTGTATTGGTCATATTTCTACCAGATGGCTGGCTTTTCCAATGATATAATAAACTAAAATTGGAATGGTGTCTTTTTCTGATCTTCCTGTTTGGGTATGGTGCAAAATATACCTTTTTTGTTTTAAAAATATTTTAACAAGTATTATTCATTATACTGCTGGAACAAACTATGAAAAAACTAAGTGTGAATAAGCGTATTTAGATTTATAAAAAAAAAAAAAAAAACGTTAAGAATCAAGGGCAGATAATTACATTTATTTGATAGGTCAATTGGTGTTTTGTTTTTACGGACAGACAGACAGACAGGGTCATTTCTATATTCACCCAAAAATTTTGTTGGGTGTTTTTAACATTAGTTTGATAAAGAACAAGATTATATCATGGCAGGGGGGTTTAAACAATAATCTACAATAGATTTAGCATACAGATCAGTGTAACAATTATATAAAAAATATTTCATTATTTTTTTTGAATTTAGATCAGGTAACTGCATGTTAAAGACATCCTTGTAGATTTCGAAAAAGAGCAGGTTACTGTCGCTACAAGGGCATACATATAAAGGGATTAATATAAGTTGCGAAACTTGTTTCCCAATACACTATAAATAAATATGTTTTAACTAAACTAAGGTATCTTCTTATTTTGAAATCAAAGGAAAGACAACAAAAAACAAGAACTAAGAAGACCATAAATGTTGCTTTTTTGTTCATGATACAATAAACATACCTGGCATACCTGGCATTTATATCCATCACCGACAGCAAATGGCTCAAGGTGAAGGATTTCCTTAGTTGCAAGTATTCATATTTTCGTGTTTTATTTTGCTTTCAACTCCATTATTAGAAATTACTGAGACATTTATTCTGTTATTTCTGTCAGCTTAAACCCATCTCTGAAAAAGATATTCATTACATGCAATATATGCCCAGTTTACATTGTTTTATGTTTATAATGAACTGAGAGACACATCAAAGTATTTTACATGCAATATATTCCCAGTATAAATTGATTTCAAGGTTTACAATAAACTGATAGTCACATGCATCTCAGTACAATATTTCCCAGTATGATTTGAATAGACTGATAGTCACATCTCAGTATTCCATATGCAATATATCCCCAGTATAAATTGTTTTCTAGGTTTATAGAAGAGGGACGAAAGATACCAAAGGGACAGTCAAACTCATAAATCTAAAACATAGTCACATCTCATTTTTTTACATGCAATATTTGCATGGTATAAATTGTTTTCTATGTTAATAGAAGACCCATATTCACATCTCAGTATTTTACATGCAATATTTGCCCAGTATGAATTGTTTTCTAGTTTTAAAGGAGACCAATAGTCAAATCTCAGTATTTTACATGCAATATTTGCCTGGTATAAATTGTTTTCTAGGTTTAAAGGAGACCCATAGTCACATCTCAGTATTTTACATGCAATATTTGCCGAGTATGAATTGTTTTCTAGTTTTAAAGGAGACCCATAGTCACATCTCAGTATTTTACATACAACATTTGCCCAGTATGAATTGTTTTCTAGTTTTTAAAGGAGACCCATAGTCACATCTCAGTATTTTACATGCAATATTTGTCTGGTATAAATTGTTTTCTAGGTTTATAGGAGACCCATAGTCACATCTCAGTATTTTACATGCAATATTTGCCCAGTATAAATTGTTTTCTATGTTTATAGGAGACCCACAGTCATATCTCAGTATTTTACATGCAATATTTGCCCAGTATGAATTGTTTTCTAGTTTTAAAGGAGACCAATAGTCAAATCTCAGTATTTTACATGCAATATTTGCCTGGTATAAATTGTTTTCTAGGTTTATAGGAGACCCATAGTCACATCTTAGTTTTTTTACATGCAATATTTGCCCAGTATAAATTTTGTTCTAGGTTTATAGGAGATCCATAGTCACATCTCAGTATTTTACAAGCAATATTTGCCCAGTATAAATTGTTTTTTAGGTTTGAAGGAGACCCATAGTCACATCTCAGTATTTTACATGCAATATTTGCCCAGTATAAATTGTGTTCTAGGTTTATAGGAGACACAAAGTCAAATCTCTGTATTTTACATGCAATATTTGCCCAGTATAAATTGTGTTCTAGGTTTATAGGAGACACAAAGTCAAATCTCTGTATTTTACATGCAATATTTGCCCAGTATAAATTGTTTTCTATGTTGATAGGCGACCTATAGTCACATCTCAGTATTTTACATGCAATATTTGCCGAGTATGAATTGTTTTCTAGTTTTAAAGGAGACCCATAGTCACATCTCAGTATTTTACATGCAATATTTGCCCAGTATAAATTGTTTTCTAGGTTTAAAGGAGACCCATAGTCACATCTCAGTATTTTACATGCAATATTTGCCGAGTATGAATTGTTTTCTAGTTTTTAAGGAGACCCATAGTCACATCTCAGTATTTTACATGCAATATTTGCCAGTATGAATTGTTTTCTAGTTTTAAAGGAGACCCATAGTCACATTCAGTATTTTACATGCAATATTTGCCCAGTATAAATTGTTTTCTAGGTTTAAAGGAGACCCATAGTCACATCTCAGTATTTTACATGCAATATTTGCCGAGTATGAATTGTTTTCTAGTTTTAAAGGAGACCCATAGTCACATCTCAGTATTTTACATACAATATTTGCCCAGTATGAATTGTTTTCTAGTTTTAAAGGAGACCCATAGTCACATCTCAGTATTTTACATGCAATATTTGTCTGGTATAAAATTGTTTTCTAGGTTTATAGGAGACCCATAGTCACATCTCAGTATTTTACATGCAATATTTGCCAGTATAAATTGTTTTCTATGTTTGAAAGAGACCCATAGTCACATCTCAGTATTTTACATGCAATATTTGCCCAGTATAAATTTTGTTTCTAGGTTTATAGGAGACCCATAGTCACATCTCAGTATTTTACATGCAATATTAGCCCAGTATAAATTGTTTTCTAGATTTGAAGGAGACCATAGTCACATCTCAGTATTTTACATGCAATATTTGCCTGGTATAAATTGTTTTCTAGGTTTAAAGGAGACCATAGTCACATCTCAGTATTTTACATGCAATATTTGCCCAGTATGAATTGTTTTCTAGTTTTAAAGGAGACCATAGTCACATCTCAGTATTTTTACATGCAATATTTGCCCAGTAAAATTGTTTTCTAGATTTATAGAAGACCGATAGTCACATCTCAGTATTTTACATGCAATATTTGCCCAGTATAAATTGTTTTCCAGGTTTATAGAAGACCCATAGTACATCTCAGTATTTTACATGGAATATTTGCCAGATATAATTTTTATCTACAATGTAGGTTTATACGAGACCCAAATTCACATCTCAGTATTTTACATGCAATATTTGCCTGGTATAAATTGTTTTCTAGGTTTATAGGAGACTCATAGTCACATTTCAGTTGATTAAATGCAATATTATTCTGTACAGCTTATTTATGTGGAGACTAAATTAAGAATTAAGAATTTTAGATTTATTTTTAGGGTATTAATTATTTATATAATAGTGTTGTGTTTTACATTGACTATGTGGAAATAGTAGCCAGGGTGAGATACAATAGTGCATGACCAGAAGGGTCGTCCATCTTGTCTCAAACCCTGGCTACTATTTTTCATAGTCAATGTTAAACACAACTTATAAT
The DNA here is from genome assembly GCA_019925275.1 of Mytilus edulis. Taxonomy (NCBI): domain Eukaryota; kingdom Metazoa; phylum Mollusca; class Bivalvia; order Mytilida; family Mytilidae; genus Mytilus; species Mytilus edulis. Next base: position 21,863,488 of record CM034362.1, read on the forward strand.
ATTATTTTTATATGTTATGGTCTGGACCTTATGTGTACTTTTTCAAAATACTCATACGGTTGGACAGTACGCGTACAGTCTGACTAATATTAGGAAGTTGGTCAAGTTTATTAGATACAAATGCATATAACTGATCAACATAACTTAACTCAAATTAATATAAAAAAAAGTTCAATGCTAATTGAAATAAAAACTTTATATTTTAACTATTTCAAAAATACATGCTAATTAAATCTGTCAATCTCTTGTATTTAGAATGTTGATCAATAAAACATTAATTGAATTATGATCACTGAAATTGAAGATATTGTAAGTAAACATAATGTGGAGGCCTATATTGTTTTAGAATAATTAGTGACTTTACAAAAAAAAAGGCAAATGCAAAGGAACATGCATGAACTGCAAACATGGAAACGTTAAAAAAATATTACGTTACTTGTGATAGCAAATGTCACCTTGGGCCAGAGTACCACAATATGATTCAGATATACAATTAAACAAATATTTAATTTCAATTGTCTGTTTGTTCATCTTATCCATCTACTAGTTAAATTGTAATACATGTAATAACATTTTTGTAAAACTAAAAAATAAAGATTGTGATAAATATAATCCAATAACATGTGTGGTCAGCTCATACTGGACCATACGAGTATACTCACAGGTTCTACCATACGCATATGGTCGGACAGTACGAGTATACGAAAACTATACGGTCCAAATACTCATATATGGTCTGGAACATATATATGTATTTTTATACGCTTAATATATTTCAACAGGAGAGTATATATCATGTATATGATTGCTTTCTGATCCATAGAACCTGGGTTACCTTCATTTTTTCTTTTCTATTGTTTTAAAAGCTTTAAAATAACTGCTCAATTACTCATCCGAAGTACGTGGGTTACCTTACAATTTGTGTGCTGTTTTGTATGGTATTTCACGGAGTTCTTTTTTTTTTGCATTTGCATTTCATGTGTCAGAAATATGAAAATTTGACCTTTGTGACGTCACATTCCAAACAATGATGTCAGTCAACAAATTGTGTCACGCCAGAATGACCGTTCATTTAGGCCCCATTTTGAGGAAAAATATTCTGAAGAAGCTTGCATAAATTAATACAGTGTTTATCATGTAACCAGGTGCTCCGCAGGGCACAGCTTTATATGACCGCAGAGGTCATACCCTGAACAGTTGCGCATCAAAGTTAATGTGTAATGTTTCATCAATATCAGCAGATCAGCACTTGCAAAAAGGATGGACATATAGATGGATGACAGAGGGGTTTACTACGAGTCTAAATAAAATAAAAACAGCCAGACATACCTCCGTCACATATTCCATTCATATAATATTAGACATTATTTTCATACCTTAATATCAAAGGTGGTCTTAGTTTGGTCTCCTTTTGCATGCACAGGAAGTCTCACCACTTCAGCATAGGTCATCTTTGATGAACTAGATGCTGTATCAGATGGTGAAGTTGCAATCCCAATTATGCAGTGTTCTTACTGGGTCTTCCGTCATTTCCATTGGTACAACTTGCTTCAGGTTGATATTCCCTAGAATTAAAATGCTTCTCAACCTTTTCTGAAGTTTGTAAATCATATCTAAATAAATATCATCTGTATACAAAAGTTTGTGGAATCAACCATAGATTTGGCAATTTTCCATTTAATAATAAAGGAGCATAAATACAGGTTACTCAAGAACAGTAACATGCAGTGATGCAGGTCAAATTTTACCTTGATCTGTGCTGAAACTACAATGTATACTAGTAATTAGTAGTCTCAGATCTATGTTTTGTGGTTAAACAAGCAGTGTATAAGTTTTATTGTTGTAACAAACTAAAGTTAGAGACTAGAAAAGAAAGATTTTTTGCATTAATAAAGGGGCATAACTTACGAATGGTCAAAATGATGCCACTCAATTTCAAATTAAATTGATCACTAGTATCATTGATCAGTGTTTTGTGAAAGAAAAAAAATTGTTTGAAACTTAAGAAAATTGAAACCAATTCCTGTACAGACAGACATATGCATGGAGAACATTGTGACAACAGTAAAGTTAATGCCTCTTCGACTAGCGTTTGGGCATTAAAAAAAGTTATACTAGTAATTGTCCTACTTTCAAACTTTTCAAAATGCCCATGGTGGTTGAATATGCAAGATGGCTCTTACAGTCCTAAAAAACATTCAAGGGGGCATTCAAATGCATTTTAATGTTGTTTTTTTACCCTCTTCATGCTTTTTAATACCTATCATGCCTAGAGCCTTTGTAATAACAACTGTTTTCAGGGCCGTAACTACATACATTCGTCATAGTATGAGGCAACTGCCTCCCCTGAATTTTCTACATCAAAATTTCAAGTAATAAAATGAAATATTGACAATATGTACATGAAGAATTTGAATTTATATTATAAACAACACAAGTCTGCAGTTTTAACAATGTATCATGATACGTGATATATGTCATTTTTCAGATTTTTTATCGGTAGTGAAACGTTTCAGTATTTGTTTGGTTTTTTTTTCGTGTGGCCGTCTGTCTGTTATTCAGATTCATACGAGAACATATATTAAACTTTGTTTTTCAATAATTTTGAATAAAACTTAACTGCTCACATTTATTTAGGTACTCAATTAAGCATAGGAAGTTCCCTTTGTATTGTGAATCTTTAATAATATCGGAAATTCGTAAACAGCTGAATCAGCAGTTGGATCATTTTTTATAACGTTTCCTGATCGTACGAGAACATTATGATCAATGCCTTTAAAATTGCCCTAATATTTAAACACTCCCATTCGTTGTATGATAGGGACTTTCTATACTAAGTATATATATACTAGTATAGAAAGTCCCTGGTTGTAGTTATATACATGTACATGTTTGTTCAGCTTTCAACAATATTGAAATTCAAGGTCCTCGATAAAAAAATATATCTTGCGTTCTTTGATCTTGCTTTATATGTTTTTTTAACTCATCAGTTTTATTTCTAACAAAAAGATTTTAAAATACAGATAATAATTTTTTGCATAAAAATTGCTTCCAGGATCCGGCAATACTGATGTTTCTTAAAGAAAGGAAATCGAAGGGAAAACGGGTCATTTAAGCCATTTTAAATTTGAGAAAAAAATCTGCATTCACAAGGTATTTAATGTTAATAATTATAGGTCAAAGTACGGCCTTCAATACGGAGCCTTGGCTCACCCGAACAGCAATCTCAGCTTGTTTTTGCATAAAAATTGTTTCCTGGTTCAAGCAATACTGATGTTTCTTAATTAGTAAGGAAATCGAAGGAAAAAGGGTAATTTTTAGCCATTTTAATGAGAAAAAAATCGGCCTCATTCGGCGGCCCCAAAACCCTGCCTCCCCTGATTTCAAACCCTAGTTTTGTTTAAAATTGTGGACAAAATTGCTCATTCATCTTAAGTGGTAAAATAAGAAAAATCACACCAGATACATCTAATAGACATCATGATCTATTATACAATAATAAATTGTCACTGTACAAATACTTGTGGCAGGAACATATACATAATCTGATAATAAAGAATCTACAGTATGTTAAGTCACTAGTGCGTTGATTTTTTATAACCTTATTGAGTTCTTAAGGGAATGAAAGACACCTGCTCAGTTTGTCAAGAACCTGATAACACGCTCGTTTGTCATTTATCTGCGCTACCACCATGGGGCTTATTAACAGATAAATGTTTCTCAGACTTGTTTATTTTGCGGCATCCCTGAGTATCAACATTTGCAATTTCCTATCCCTATAAATGGTCAATTTCATTAGCGAATCGTTGAATTTGTAACTCGTCCAATTAATGTCAAGGTGACGATGGCTCCAACCTGTTCCTTCGGTGCGAAGCTATACATTGTAGATAGAACGGCGGAACAGTATGTATGTACTGGTAAATGCCTCCGATATCCGAAGAACCCCTCGAAAGTTGCGAGGGTACAGTGGCATCCATGTACACTCCCTAACGAGATTAATGAAGGTGTGTCACTAACGTATATTTATACGACAATTATTTTTACAAGGACAATCAATCCCCACCCAACACAAAGGGAGTGCTAGGACACCGGGCAGTCTGTTATTGTGGTGGAGGAAGCCGAAGTACTCGGAGAGAACCACCGGGCCACTCGGTGGAAACGGACAAACCAGAGAGATATCAGAAGATTGATCTCCAGGTCAAAGTAAGGGGCAACTTTGACCAACCGAGGCCCCCAAAGTACCCATTCTAGTTTAAACTCCGGTCTGGGTACCAGGGCAGAGATGTGTGTGAGAGGGTGAAAATTACCCTTCTGATGTGCTGATATTTTTAGCACCCCCAGTGAGAATCGAACTCGGGACCTTCAGCACTGTAGCCATCGGTCTTAACCACTAGACCACGAACTCACACTTTAATTTCAATAGAAGAGAAAATGAAACTTTTATATTTATATATACTTTTTCTACCTTTATCGTAGAGATCTAAAATAAAATATAAACCGGAGTCAAAATCGGAATCCTTTCCGAGTAATCGTTTAATAGTAGACAGAATGATCAGTTTTTTAAATAAAATCTCCAAACACGTAAATTGCCGTTGGCGTTTATGTTGTATTCTCACTTTTGCTAGTATATCATACACTATAAAGTTTATGTTTAAGTTTATGTCTTTAATGAAACTGAAGGATACGGCGTTCGCAAACGGCACTGTATGTGTAAAACCGAGTATACATTTGTACATCGGGATAACTTGTATCGTTTAACATTTCCTAAAAAAAATTTAATTACCCTCATTATCATTACCAGCTTATTACTAACACCAATCTGAATGTCATATGGATATTCTCTGGTTTGTTTCTTCATTCTGAATGCTGTCATTGATGTGTCTGACTTGTAAAGTTGACAGTACTACCAGTGGTGACGATACGTGCATATCACGAAAAGTATCTGACAGCAAAGCCCCTCTTTTACCTCTTCTCGTTTATTGTGTAACTGAATTGATTGTTTTTTTCCTTTTGAAAACCATGTTGGTGCCTGTGATTCAGCACGCCATTTTCTTTAAATCAAAACAACCCTTGTCATGATTTTTGCTATCCCCGAATTCAACATACTTTTGTTAGAACTACCAGCACTTAACATCTATACTGTACAGTATAAAAGTATACTGTTGTTAGTGTTACTAGTGGACTAATTTCACTAATAGATCTCCACTAATAGTGGCTAATATTGAAGGATCGGGTGACATAGTCGCTAATTATTTCCATTTCACCGCTCTTAGCATATATTTATTTATATTTCCAGAATGTGCATTTGCTGCAGTTTTTTGTTCGAAAGAAAAAAGAAATATGTTGAACGTAAATATTTAAAGTTATGTGATAAACTAGGTGTCCAGTGTTTTTGTGACGCTCTTGTTTTCTGGGGGAAAATGCCGACGTCGTAAATGGATTTAGTAATGTGAAGACGTTACGTTTGTGGACTCAGCTTTGTGCACGCCGTCAATGTATTAGGGTCTGGATGGATAGAATATATGATAATAGGCAAAAAGTGAAGAATAAAGGCGAAAATGAAAGATAAGGGGAGGATAAAAGTGCAGGGTAACAGGCAAAAAAAGAAGAAAAGAGCAAAATAGGGGGAAAATAAAGAATGTATTTAATGTGTTTAGTTATAAAAAAACAATAAGCAAAAAAAAAAAAAAAAAAATGCCGATGGAGAAAAATGGTCTACCAATACTGAGTAAAGAAATAATAAACTCCAACCCAGAGCAACAGAGCCTCTGCCTAGTAAAAATAACACAAAGCAATTCAGGTGATCGGCAACTAAAGATCTGTTTTGTTAGAACGAATCTGAATTATAACACATTAGAAACTGAGGAGTTATAAAAAAAAAACGAGTCGCCTATCTCTATCGATAGAATATGTGATTTAAGCTTCTGATGCATGGAAACGATGCAAACTCATGATGTCATTTGCGTCTTTGCCCAAATTCTATTATAAAACGAAGATGTGCCGGTATGATTGCTATACTAAGACAACTCGTCACAACAGATCAAATGACACAGATTACAATGCAATTCAATATGATTTATTTCAACAACAAAAAAACCTCCGTCACATTCACACGTGAAACAAGAGGTAAATTCATACAAAATACAATCACATACGATCATGGAAAGACGTCAAATAACTATAGGTCATTGTACGGCCTTCAACAATAAGCAAACCACTACCACATAGTTCCGATGTTGACTTTAAATTCACTTAATTTTAGCGGGGTTCGTGATACTCATGCTTTAGTTTAACTTGAAGTCCTTTGTAGACTGTTATTGGTCAATTCGTCGTTCTTCATTTTTGTCATGCTTATTACCGCTTTCTAGCACGGTTATAATGGTTTCCTATGGCAAGCCGTTTTGCTATTTATTCTTACTTCAAGATATCTCATAAACTTTATAAGATATCTTATATAAGATATCTCATATATTTTATAAGATATCTCATATAGTTTATAAGATATCTTATATAGTTTATAAGATATCTTATATAGTTTATAAGATATCTCATATAGTTTATAAGATATCTTATAAACTTTAGAAGATATCTTATAAAGTACATAAGATATCATATAAACTTTATGAGATATATTATATAACATTAAAGATATCTTGTATAACATTAAAGATATCTTGTATAACATTAAAGATATCTCATATAACATTAAAGATATCTTATATAATATATGCGATATCTTATAAAAATGAAATTATATAAGATATCTTATATATTAAAGGAGATGTCTTATATATTATATAAGATATCTTATATATTATAGGAGATATCTTGAAATCTGAATAAATAGTAAAACGGCTTGCCATAGTTTCCGGTAAACTCGTATACAAAGTATATGTTACAGGCATTTTCTAAATTTAGTTATTTTGTAAAGTGACTGAATTTTCTGACAATTAATAAAATGCCTAACCTTGACGGGCATTTATATAAAATGACTAAAAATACCAAAATGACAGGAGGACTAATTTACCTTTAATAATTTCAAATAATTAGAAGATAAAATGAATTTTAAAGCAGAACTATTTATTTTTTTGTCAGATATTTGAGGGAAATTCATAAATAATGAGAAGATATTTAAGATTTCCAAGGATAAGGCAACATAGAAGGGGACTATCTTTAAAGGTTGGTGTGTCTATCATATTACATATGTGGCGGCAACCTTTTGTTTAAATCTTATAGCAAGTTAAAAAATTAAAAGTTTTTCCAGTTCCATTACTAACTTCAAGTCGACACCTTTTAATAGAAAAGGTTATTTTCTATGACAAAAGATTGCCAAATTTCTGAGAATGAATACAGAAGTGCCTATACAAATGCAGCATTCGCGATTGTTAACTTAGTAGACAAGCAGTACCTTGAACCACTGACAGGGTCTTTAACGATCCCATGCGCAAATATGACAAATTAAAACAGAGTATTGCACCTGCTTACCCGAAGAGTGTATAGGTTTCAGCTCGAGAGTTCCAAGTGAAGACATTTTTTTCAGTTAAAAAAATTTAGGTACATAAAATCAGATCATTTTTGTCTTTTTCTATGTAGTTCTTAGAGTCGCTTTTTTGCTTTTCGCTTCTTTATTTTGCATGACATAAAACTTTAAATTCATGTTCAAAAACAATATTTATGTGTGCATTGTGCTTCAATGTGAAAATATGGGATAAACGTCAATTATTCAGCCACCTAGTGACAGAGACAATCAAAAGACATGTGCTCAATTTGACGGTAAACCAGATATTTGCGAGATTCTTTCACGGGAGAAAGGAAGAAAGACCATTCACAACTTGCCTTTCATTTGTTTTTCCCTCTTTTGATTAAATTAAAAATAACTTTCGAATGTAAAGTCCATAAGATAAAATTATTCCCATGTGTACTATTCAGTTGTTTGTCTGTTTGTCTTTTTTCATTTTTAGCCATGGCTTTGTCATGCAGTTTATTTTCGATTTATGAGTTTGACTGTCCATCTGGTATCTTTCGTCCCTCTTTTAGAACACGGCCATATACCAAATGGTTAATATTAATCATTCATGTAATTTGCTCTACGGGATGTTTGCATAATTTCAACGGAGGCAATTTCTTGGCATAATTCATATGGTTTCTTTCTGTAGTGGATTAACTTCTTGATAAAGGACAGGAATTACGACCACTGGCGGATCCAGAAATTTTCATGAGTTGGGGCCCACTGACTGCCTAAGAGGGGGCCCGATCCAGTCACGCTTCAGTGATTCCCTATATAAGCAACCATTTTTTTCCCTGCCCCCCTAAATCCGTCTCTGACGACTGCCGCTTGTCCATCAATAGCATGGGTTTCGCAATACATGTAGCAGTGTATGGTTAAGATGCCAATATATATGTATCCTCATATTAACTGCCTTAAATTTTTGTTTTGTGTCCTATAAATTTATACATTTTATTTTTACAAATATCTCATATTTATCAAATGTTTATGAATGTAGAAATGACACCGTCTTTTTTTGCTACAACTCATACCTTTATCATGAAATATGAGGGGGGATAGGACCTTTATCGGGACTCCGGGATCGGGTGTTTTTAAGTTTGGGATTGACCCTTTCGGGATCCGGGAATTATTTTTTTCGGATTTCTGGATGCCGGGATTTACTTTATTTAAATTCGGGACCTCAGGATTAATCCCGGGATTTCGGGATCACTCAGGACCCCCCCTCTCCCCCCTCAAATGTTAAATCTAAAAAAATCATTTGCTATAGTATTGACTTTTTCATGATATTTGGTACAAATAATCTTCACAACCGGGTAATCAAACCAAATGTCATTTTAAAAAAGTGTGGTACATGAACTCGTTTACAAGTTAAATCGGTTTGAATGATAAAAATCAGTCGAAAAATGCATCTTTTCCCGATATAGATGTCATTCAACGCCGCGAAAATAACATTTTACGTTCACAACGTGATTACCTCCCCTGTAGAGTGGGGGGGGGGGGGGGCCCATATTCGCCGGGGACACAATTTCGCCGTTTTATGATTTTGAGGTGTAAACACTTCAAAGGATGGCTGAAATGGAAGAAATATGCCAATAAATTATAATTTTATAACAAATATGATTATTTTTTAAACTTAAACAAAATTACGGCACTTACTGCAAAAGATCGAAAAACGGACAACGATTTTCGGTCAATTCGCTGAATGAAAAACAGGATTTTCATAGATTTTTTTCTTAGCATTTTTTTGACTGATTGGCCTAAATTTCTGTTTTTTACACCTTTGAAATGTCTGCTGTTCATCTATAATGAAATTTATTTGATAAATATTATATAAAGCTGCAGTTATTTGGTTTTAAATAGATGTGTAAAAACGGCGAATATGTGTCCCCATTGACAAAACCAGAGACATATATGTATATATGTCTCTGACAAAACTTCAGGAAATTTCAAACACCTTTTAATCTAACTTTACAGATGATTATTTTCAAACAAACATGTTTTCAAGCTTTGGAATGTTTTGCATTTGAAGTTATCTTCATATAGAAATATCAGTATACTTCAAAGATCTTCAAAAACATATAGTCCTGAACATACTGTAGAAAACATGGAAAGATATGGCGAAAATGAGCACCCCACTCTAACTAATGCCCTTAATCTCATTTATAAGACCCCTTCCCCATCCGATCAAAAGCAAAGCTATGTCCTGAACCCGCTTTTATTGACCACCAGACTCCTGGTCAACACAGTAGGAGTCGATTATCTAGCGTTTGAACAGCTCCGTATACAGGAGCAAGAAAAAAGGACAACGTTGTCGTTTCTCTCCCCCTTCTAAAAATGGTTCCAGAAACTCCTGTATTTTGTTTTGACTTGACGTCTGTTGTCATCAGTTAGCGTCTTTATTTATTATCTGAGGTAAAATCACGAAACAATTTTGTTGCAGTCGAAAAATTCCAAACTTGTTGTAGCGGAAAATACTTCAAACGCATTTCAATAAACTGTATATCAGTCATGTCAGTCAGTTCTGAGTTCATGAACAATTTCCCAAGAATAACAACATGAACAAAGCGATCTGAGAAAGCGATATTTTCAAAAAAAATTTGGATCATGCAAATTCTTCAATTGAATAACAATTCAGTCTAAAACTTATGAAATATAGTTGCATGTTTGCATGATTTGTTAACATACACAATTTGGATTTCAGATGCGGACTCATGATTTAGAAAAAAAGGGGGAGGGGTGTAGTAAAAAAGATGCGTTAACCCTGTTGCTGCCAGTTAATTTTCAAGGTTGCATTTTGTGTGCCAGAAAATACGACAGCTCTACATCAGTGATTTTTCATGCTTAACAATGATGTCATTCAATATATGACGTCATGCCATAATGACCGTTACATTTGGGACATGTTGAAGAAAAAATATTATCATGCTTAATTTTAAGTCTTTTAATTGAAAAAGATACAGCAATGATGTGAAGCTTGCATAAATTAAAACATGGACATATGTGTCCCGTGGCACTGCCCGTGTGGACACATACATGATGTGTTCCTCCGGCAGCAATAGGGTTAACCATATATGTAAAAAAAGTTAGTGCATTACAGTTCTAAGTCTTCTTGTTTATGTTGAAAATAATTACATGTAACTATATATTTAAGAAATTGACCATTTTCATATTTAGGCCTAAAATAATATATTGTTTGTTTCCCCAATCTTGACCCTGCCAAGCCATGTGTGGGTAGGTAGGTAGGGATATAATTATATTTTTCCAAAAAGCTTGAACATTATAAGACTATACAGCAAGCCTGAAAATCCAAAATTAATAAAATAATACTTGACTTAATAGTTTTGACAATAAAATATTATGAGTAGCACTATTTTTCAGGGTCCGGGATTGGGGAAAACAAACAATATTTTATTTTAGGCCTTATCTATTTAGAAATGACACCTGATTAAAGTCAAATCCAAAATATAATCTATTCAATTGAGGAAGGGTGGGGGGATTGTACTGTTTAATGATGATTTTGTCTTGTATCATGTGTATAGAAAACAAAACAGTTATTTTTTTCCCCAAAAAAAATTATAAACATATGTGTACCAATAGAATTACATGAATTAGAAAGCTTAATTTTACTTCTTTACCATGTTTACATAGTTCTAAGACTTATAGTTACTTGACCACAGAGTACATGAATGTAGCCTGTCATCAGCCAAGATAAAAGAGGTTGTGGGTCTCAACCTTATGACATGTCCCCATTCAAATGTATTGATCTCCCTAAAAATGGGTGATATCTAACCTCCAGAACATCCATTGGCAAATAATTTGATTTGAAGTTGTTATTTTAATTACGTACAGCTTTAACATGTTTGAATAATTAATATTAGTATAAACCATTACATGTAATGTAAATGGTGTAAAATATATGTAAATAATTATGACGTCTTGCAAGGCTAATTTGATTTTTTTCTGTGACGAAGTCGTAGGAAGGTGTCACAGAAAAAATTAAAATAGACTTGGCTGCAAGACGTCATAATTATTTGGACTAGGTAAAAATATGTTAATATAATTACACAAGATTATCATACCACCTGAGACAGGACCAGGTAAAATAAATCTACTGATACTGACCCCATGTACCTATACACTTATGGATTATAAATTCATATCTGAAATCTATCAATAACATTTATCAGGACTTTTGCAATGTTAGATTTGTTTACCAATGTCAGGAAAGGATATATATGTAATAGCGAAGAAAATGTAGGATTTTTTTTTATAAACTTAGTCCATTTTCATATTACTGACTTTTGACTGTACTTATTATTTTTTTTACAGGTTACCTTCTTTAGTTTATGGTACAAGTCATCCTGATACACGGTCGAACAAGAGGAACGTAAATAAGTTAATTCAAGATTTTGTATTAGTACAATTTTCAGGGAAAGTTAACTGTTTAAAAGCTTTCTATATATATATAAGCTACACATGTACATGACTTAATCAGAAAATAGTAAATTTTCACCCAAATGGTACCAATCATATATTTGATTTTACTTTTTAGCTCACCTGGCCCAAAGGGCCAAGTGAGCTTTTCTCATCACTTGGCGTCCGTTGTCGTCCGTCATCGTCGTCCGTCGTCGTTAACTTTTACAAAAATCTTCTCCTCTGAAACTACTGGGCCAAATTAATTCAAACTTGGCCACAATCATCATTGGGGTATCTAGTTTAAAAAATGTGTGGCGTGAGCGGTCAACCAACCAAGATGGCTGCCACGGCTAAAAATAGAACATAGGGGTAAAATGCAGTTTTTGGCTTATAACTCAAAAACCAAAGCATTTAGAGGAAATCTGACATGGGGGTAAAAATGTTTATCAGGTCAAGATTTATCTGCCCTGAAATTTTCAGATGAATCGGTCTACCCGTTGTTGGGTTGCTGCCCCTGAATTGGTAATTTTGAGGAAATTTTGCTGTTTTTGGTTATTATCTTGAATATTATTATAGATAGAGATAAACTGTAAATAGCAATAATGTTCAGCAAAGTTAGATTTACAAATAAGTCAGCATGACCGAAATGGTCAGTTGACCCCTTTAGGAGTTATTGCCCTTTATAGTCAATTTTTAACCATTTTTCATAAATCTAAGTAATCTTTTACAAAAATCTTCTCCTCTGAAACTACTGGGCCAAATTAATCCAAAGTTGGCCACAATCATCTTTGGGGTATCTAGTTTAAAAAATGTGTGGCGTGACCCGGTCAACCAACCAAGATGGCCGCCACGGTTAAAAATAGAACATAGGGATAAAATGCAGTTTTTGGCTTATAACTCAAAAACCAAAACATTTAGAGGAAATTTGACAGGGGGTAAAAATGTTTATCAGGTCAAGATCTATCTGCCCTGAAATTTTCAGATGAATCGGTCAACCCGTTGTTGGGTTGCTGCCCCTGAATTGGTAATTTTGAGGAAATTTTTCTGTTTTTGGTTATTATCTTGAATATTATTATAGATAGAGATAAACTGTAAACAGCAATAATGTTCATCAAAGTAAGATTTACAAATAAGTCAACATGACCAAAATGGTCAGTTGACCCCTTTAGGAGGTATTGCCCTTTATAGTCAATTTTTAACCATTTTTCGTAAATCTTAGTTATCTTTTACAAAAATCTTCTCCTCTGAAACTACTGGGCCAAATTAATTCAAACTTGGCCACAATCATCTTTGAGGTACCTTGTTTGAAAAATGTGTCCGATGACCTGGCCATCCAACCAAGATGGCCACCACGGCTAAAAATAGAACAGGGGTAAAATGTAGTTTTTTGCTTATAACTCTGAAACCAAATTATTTAGAGCAAATCTGACAAGGAGTTAAATTGTTAATCAAGTCAATATATATCTGCCCTGAAATATTCAAATGAATTGGACAACCGGTTGTTGGGTTGCTGTCCTCCAATTGGTAATTTTTAAAGAAATTTTGCTGTTTTTGGTTATTATCTTGAATACTATTATAGATAGCAATAAACTGTAAACAGCGATAATGTTCATCAAAGTAAGATCTACAAATAAGTCAACATGACCGAAATGGTCAGTTGACCCCTTAAGGAGTTATTGCCCTTTATAGTCAATTTTTAACAATTTTCATTAATATATTTCTCTGTTACTAATGGGCAAAGTTCATTATAGATATAATTGTAAGAAGCAAGAACGTTCAGTAAAGTAAGAACTTCAAACACATCACCATCACCAAAATACAATTTTGTCATGAATCCATTTGTGTCCTTTGTTTAATATGCACATAGACCAAGGTGAGCGACACAGGCTCTTTAGAGCCTCTAGTTTTGGTTGCTCATAATTGACCATGGCCAGTACCAGGATGTTCTACCACAGAGTAGGTAACCTGTCAAATGCAATTGGCAAACTTTGGGTGACTCTGCTACTCTCGTATCCGTTAGATGATGGTACGGAATCAGCCAAGTTGTGACGATTGCTGTCAAATGATTGTAGAACTGGAGTCAAGTCTGTAATATGAAAATGTTCTATTAATATTATTATTAAATAGTATATTACAGATCTAACATTGTTGGGTTGATGTTTAGACGAGTTGTATATATATATATATATATTTTCTGTGACTGTATATTACATTAATTTGTAGGATCCTTTACTATAGATAATTAAGCTGATCTGTAACAATAACATCTTCATGCCTTATATATCATGTACTGTAGAACGCCGCTAGATTAAAACTGACGAGGAAAGGTAACACACGGCCAGCGAGAGCCCAGGTGGTCGTGTGGTCTAGCGGGACGGCTGCAGTGCAGGCGATTTGGTGTCACGATATCACAGTAGCATGGGTTCGAATCCCGGCGAGGGAAGAACCAAAAATTTGCGAAAGCAAATTTACAGATCTAACATTGTTGGGTTGATGTTTAGACGAGTTGTATATATATATATATATATATAGCATCATAAGCATGTATAGTAGAATGTATAAATTAAATCAACTGAACATTCTTTTAAGGTAAAAAAAAAGGTGTGCTTATTACCTGAAGCAAAACTGCAGCACTAATAATTTATTACTAGGCCTTATTAAATGAATTTTTCACTTCTTGAGGCCACACTAAATATCTTTAGTTTCTCAGACCTGTTTTCATATATTAGATGAGGCAGGATTGGGATAAATGTGTAACTTTTTAAATTTCATAACAAAAATTAAATCAACTTAATATTTGTACGAGAAATGAATATAATAATAACTTTTCAAAGCTTTGGTGGTTATGATCAAAATAAAAAATGTACTTGAAGCATGATTTGAGTAAATGATAGAGGACCTCACTAAACATTCAATTACGTCGTTTGATCATTTAGAGAATGAAACAGTATTAAAAAGCAATTTATACTGTATATATCTCAGTAAAAACATTAAAGGTGGTTAATTATGTCCTGGTACTGAAAGTAGTATATATTAAAGGTACTATAGATAGCTAGCTGAATACACTTGAAGAAAAACTATTTATTTGTTATCATTTAGAAAATAAATAAAGAATATCAAGAAAACAAGTCCGTCCCCTAAGGCATTAAAACCGTGCGAACAAAAAGGTAAAACATGTGACCTTTTCATAACAAAACGGAGATAGAATAAAACGTATTTTATATATTTGGATGATTTTGGACGTAATATATAGCCGAAAAGATATTGATACAAATACTCTGGTCAGAAAATCGTAATCTGCATTTGTTAAAAAGGACTAGGTGGCCATAATATAAAGGTAGGGCTTTTTTAATATAAAACTTTTAAGTGTAAATGCTAAAAAAAAAAGTAGGATTAGTGTATGTAACTTGTAAGTGAATGATAAATATATACAACAAACAATTACGGCGTTGTTGTTATTTAGAAAATATTTATGTCAATTTGTAAATATGTCTAATAAAAATATTTTTTGGGTATGAATAATAAATGTAACTATTGTGTAGTTTTATTTGAAATACTTTTTTTTAATAAATTAGTTGAGTTAGTAAAACTTTACTTAACTTTGTATTTACAAAAATGTTGAGTTATCTAATCAATATTAAAGGTTTGTTATTCCATTGAGGTTGAAGCTATGGGTTGATTTTCCATATAATTGCAATATTCAATGGGTTGTTTGTATTTTAATCCCATTTGAAATTATTCACAACTTTACAAGGCTTCTTCCACCAATAAAAACTGCCGCAACGAAATAGCAAATTGAAAATGGTGTCTAAAAAGACGTTAAACACCAATCAATCACTCAATTTACAAGATTGAGTCTTAATTAATTTGAGCTAGTGCTACATGTATGATTAAAAAGCCTGCTTAATTAAGTCAAAGGAGGGCTTGGTTGGGGTTTACAAAATAGAAAACAATGCATGGGCAAATGAAAATGAATAATGGACCCATAAATTTAAGTACATAATGAAAAATGAGCCAAAAACTAAAAGAATAGAGAAAAAAGAGCCTAATAATAAAAAGAATAGAGAAAAAAGAGCCTAATAATAAAAAGAATAGCAAATATCAAGCCAAAAAATAAAAAGAATACAGAAAAAAGAGCAAAACAAATATCTATAAAATCATAAAGTTAAAGAATAACAGGGTGCTGATAAAATATAAAGCATCAAGAATAATGGGCAAAAGTATTAAGAATAGAGAAAAATAGCTTATATTAATTAATGAAGACTGGAATGAAGGGCCCACTATTCAAACCCTTGAAACTGATATCTGAAGTACATGTAACAAACAAACAAAGCTTTTCTTTGACATCATTTATTAAGTATACATGCACAAGTTTGACCTTTAAGATAAACAAAAATGTTGACTGTGGTCTCTCAAAAAAGGACTGATTTGGCCTTCACATATTTTTGTAGTCTAAGTACCATGTGTACAGAATAAGTGTGTATTACTATATTGTGCATATTCATATATGTGTGTACTCAAGGACACAAAATATTTATTTAGCACTTAATTTCCTGTATTTAAATTTAGAAAGGAAGGGGAATAATACACAAACGACACGTAAGTTTTAAGCTTATAATGTCAATTTGAATATTAAGACTTCCGAGAACACTAGACATATACATGTTATAATCAATAAACCACATGGTGGCTTGGGGACCATTCATTTAACTTCCCGTGGGATAATGGGTTTTTTCCAAATATGATGAAAAAAATTTATTATGAACAATTTTAAGCAGATTACGAAAAAATAAAATAATTCTGAATGCAAATTCCCCCCATACCTTATAATGTAAAATTTTGAAGAAAAAAATCTGATTGTTCGCATTGAAAAACTAAATATTTTTTTTTTGCCCTTTGAGCCAAAAAAAAATTCTGACTAAGAAAAAAATATAACCTTCCACCCTTGAAGTTAAATGGTTGCTCCCTTATGTTTCTAAAAAAAATAATATTTATAACTAATTCTTACGGATATAATTATCCTATCATCCATAAAAATAAAATAAAACATTTGATATCATGGGTGTTCATTTGTAGGATCATCAAGCATTAAATTTCATAGTGTTTTTCTCAAATGACTTTGGAAAGTTATACATGAATTTTAGTTCTAATTATACTTGATATACCATGCATAAGTATGTGGTACAATTTCATTGTGTATTCTTCAAGGACAAAGGAAATTGATTATATTGTTGTTAAACAGATTAACTGTGATGAAATGTTTTTCACGATAACAGGAGATATTATTTAATAACACAAATATTGATACAATTACTGATTACGTAAATACAAATTTGTACGTTTGAATAATGAGATGTTGAAAAACCAAACATTTAAATTAAATGTTCTTTAATCATATATACATGTAAATTGATGTCAACCATCAGGGAAATACAATTGTTTACCATGCTTATAACGTGTACAAGTTTTAACAATTTCCTGTGTTTCTTGAATGTGGATTATATTCAAATTGTGCTTGGTTTTCAAAGTGGGAAAGTAAAAGAAATATATATTAAATGGATATATTATTTTAACAATGTCCTGTGTTTTTTATAATGTGGATTGCATGTAGCTTCTAATGATGCTTGGTTTACAAACTGGGAAAGTAAAAGTATAAATGAAGTTGATATTATTCATTGTGGCTTATGAAACTTCATAAAATAATATCAAACTTTCAAAAAATTAGTGAATTGACGGATATATTTATACTATAAATGATATTTACAAGTGCATCATAGTAGATTTGATTATAAGCAAAAGTTGATGTGTTGAATTTTTGTGCGTGTACATGATGTATGTGATTTGTCGTAAGTGTGTGGTTTGATAGAATCAGATATCCAACAAAAGTATTTTTACCAGCCTTATAAAGGATCGATTTATGTATATATATTCAAATTTCCTTTAAAATTGATCGTCAAACATGAAAGAATTGAAAGAATCTCGTCGAGTTAAATTTCAATTGGAAAGTATAAGAAAGGTAATTTATTTATGATTATTTTAAATTGCAAATATTATTTACACTTTACCACATAATTGGATCACATTGACCTATTTTACATTAAAGCATGTTTAACATGGCTAAGGCCGTACAGTGACTTATAGTTGTTAATTTCTGTGTCATTTTGGTCTCTTGTGGAGAGTTGTCTCATTCTACAAGCTACTTTAGCATGTTTAGAGTACATGATGAGGGACCATACTTTGAAAACTCTTAGTATCCATACTTTAATGAATTTGTATTGTTAGTTTACTGTCCTTAAACAGTTGTGATTTATCCATCATTACTGGCCACTCTGCCATTACAGACACATTCTTTTCAAATTAATGATGCAACAGTGCAATTATAAGTACTTTTTAGATGTACTACTGAATAGTTTAAGTGCTGCAAAATCTCAGTCAAGTGTTGCAGGTTCGAAAAAAGCAATCGTTATTAAGGTCTAATCTTTTACAAGTAACATTAATGTATACCTGTAGACATCTACAATTTTTTTTTTTAATACAAATAACACCACTTTTTAGGGTGTAATAAGCATTGGGATTAAATCCAATTTATAGGACATATAATATTGACAAGGGAAATCACTTAGTTTCACTGTGAAGAGGATGTTAACAGATTACATCATGAGGTTCTATATAACAGGTTTTAGTGACAAGTGAATAAAGAGGGAAAAGTGCAAATTTATTAAAGAAATAAATAGACAAAAATAAAACAGAATAGAGATTAGAGAATAAAGGAAAAGTGGAACAAAAATAAAGAATAGAAAAATTGACCTTAAAATTAAAGAATAATTAAAGAAATATAGGACTCCCCAACTAGATCATCCAATCGTTTGACGTTTACATATATATATATATACACTGTTATCCTTTCCTTGTAACATGTGTAAAATGCTATTTAGTTCAGCGTCTGCTTAAGCTGTATACATCTTTTAAAAAATCCTTTTTAAAGTGTGTAGAATTGAAGGTTTATTGTTGAATAATTTAATTATTTATTGTAACGTTTCCATTTGTCCATGTTTGATTTATTAAGAGTTACAATTTATCTTGTTAACTTATGAGTAATCATTTTTTTGCAATTTGTGTTTTTGTTAAAGATTAGAGTTATTCCCCTTTGAATAAAAATGACTCTCAATTTGTGAAGTAAATTTTGACATTTTATGTATTCTTAATTTTATCTTTATCAATAATCTTGTACTATTAGTAATTTTTAAATAATGATTATATTATTTTGTTTAAAAATCTGAAAAAGTATCATTTTTTCCTGAAGTGTTAATTACATTTAAACCAATTTTAAGACATAATTTGATACAACAGAAATTTTGAGATCTCGTTGAGGTGTAAATTTAATGCACATTTATTAAGTGGGACAGATATTTTACTTTGATTTAAAAGAGATTTTTAGATGAAAGAGTTTAAGATTACAAGTCAACTGTAAATTCACTATCTGTGTCATCTTGCACAATGTATACAGGTATAATGGGTAAAATGACATAGAAACACTGAAAGAAGTAGTTGAAATGGTTAAAATTGGGCCATAGGCATAGATTATATCAAACATGTTGAATTACAAAAATTGTAGACAAAAGGCAAAAAACATATTTGGTTCATTCAGTGATTTTTATCTTTCAACTTTTAGTACTTTCAAATTAAGTATAATTGTACTTGTACATAACATATACTGAAGACACTTACAGAGTGGATATAGTATCATATACATGTACATGTATATATACAAATTAGCTGTGTTTTTTTTACAAAGTTTTGTTTAAAAGTGTCTAAGGTGCCATGATCTAGACCCAAATTAAGGTGGTACCCAACACTTGCACTAAAATTAATTTGGCTCGTTTAATTTTTATAAAATTTTGTCAAAGTATTTACTTTGACCCTTTAACAAAAATATTTAAATATAAAATTTTTGAACCAACCGTTTTGTCAGAAACATTACACTGGAAAAGTGACTGGTTATATAGCAATTTGACAAACACCAATTTTGATCATTGAGAAGCTTAATATTCCTTTTACAACACAACGTAATTAAAATGTGTAGCTGACTTTACAGAGTTATCTCCCTGTAGTGTTAGGTACCACTTTAACAGCTTAAGGGCAGATGGTTAACAGTTTTATGATGAAGAACATTTCAATGTTGTGTTGTGTCAAGAGAGAAATTTCATTAGATTTGAAAAAAGGGAGGACAGAAGTTTTGAGTTATAAAAACAAAGGCAGGAAGAGACTCGTCATTGTAAACATGGTAAAAAAAATGCAGACCAAATAGAGTGAAAAATTAAATAGTAGGACAGAGATTACAACTAAGATTAAGAATAAATGCAGGTCTTTTTTTTTAATCCAAGCCACACCCCCTTCCCCCTCACCCATAAAAATCAAATGGTTACTCCCTTAATGCCCTCTTCCACGTTGTATTTTGGTGAATTTACAGGCCGAAGTAAGTGCCACAATGTACCCTGTTCTTTATTGATATTATCTATTTTTAAACCTTCACCTGATGTACATGTCAACAATAAATGAAGGGTCGATGCAGACATTACCCTAAAGACAGTTAAGGTATGCTTGTGTACAGACTGTTGAGCCATGCATACTATAAGGTCGAATAAAATAGTTAGTGTAGTTCCAGTTACATTTAAAAAATTAGGGTAGGGTACATGTAGGTATGGATTTTTTTTTCACTTAGCTAAAGGTGTTTTTTGATACATTAAGTTTATTGGAGAGAAATTCTGACTTTTAACAGTGCTTATTGAAAAATGACCCAAAAAACTTTAAAGTAGGCTATTTCTAAGCTTAAAATATAGGGTAGGTCATTGTAGGTAGAGAAATAGGAAACGCACATATTTTTTTATTTGGCCTTGGACTTAAAAATTAAATGCCCACCACATTTAAACAGCACAAGTACAATACATATAATTATTTTTATTTACATTTTTTTTACTGGTCAGACAAGAATAATGTATCATGTTTATATTGTATAAAATATTAAAAATTTATAATCATCAATGGCTAAGGGGAGATAAGTGACAAATTAATTGACTAATTTATCTTTACCTGAATGACTTATGAATTCAATTTGACACTTGAAAAGGTAACCGAGTACAATTATTTAATATTTTGGATAATGAATATATCTATAGCCTGTAGGCCATATGATTTATAACAGGCTTGTAAAATTTGCATTTAGATCTTAACATTAACATATTTTTGTTATAGACTGATACAATAGTACTTTGTATACATGTACCGGTATACATACAATTTGAATTTAAAGACTTAAATTGTTTTAAACTGGAACAAGTTGTGATTGATTTTAAGGGAGTTTATTCAAAATATATTTAAACATATTTTCTTGTCCAGTAAAGCAAGAAGAAAACGATTGGACATTTAGTGTACTATGGTCATTTAACGTTAATACGAATACCTTGATTTTTCTTTAATGTTAGCAATTGTATTCAGGCTACATATGACATGTATGATTGAGACAGTGCATATGTGTAATTGGCTACACATGAACTAGAGAGTACATATGTTTGGTTAACTATAGGATCTTAGAAAGGTGTAACATTTGATTGAGACAGTACATATGTTTTGTTTATAAAAATAGGATGTGTC
This sequence comes from Mytilus edulis, assembly GCA_019925275.1. Taxonomy (NCBI): domain Eukaryota; kingdom Metazoa; phylum Mollusca; class Bivalvia; order Mytilida; family Mytilidae; genus Mytilus; species Mytilus edulis. Next base: position 21,885,062 of record CM034362.1, read on the forward strand.
CGCACCAAAAAAAGGATATTATTTGAGTGTGTCAATATGATTATTATTATGAAAATAGGAAGTGTGGTGACCCAACAGGATTTTTGAGATATAACAAGAGATCTACAACTGACTGTGTATATATATGTGTGAAATCGCTAGTGTATATTAAAGTGTTATTTAATTTTAACATTTTTGATATATATATATATTGTATATATATATATACCCTACAGCAATTAAAATTCATTCATCAGTGAATGTTATAAGAATTATTTATTACACAATTCTAACATGGCTAAGTATGAAGCAATCAAAATGAAGGATGTAAAGTTTCAAATGGATGCTTATAATTATAAGGTAAAGAATGTGGAATATTTATAGTTTAAGGTTATAAACAATTGAATGTTATCTTAGATAAGACCTTGTAATTACATGTATTAAAATGGATTACAATCGAAAAAATCTCTCTGATTTTTTTGTGTTTTGTATCCATTGACCATTTATTAGTTAAATATTGACAAAAAATATAAAAGAAATTGTATTTTTTTGTGTTGAGGAGTTGGGGTGTTTTACAAGTTAGTTGTTAAACTTTTGAAGTTACAAGAGAATCTTAAGATATTCACATTTCTTTGCATATCAACCATGTCAACATATTACTGTACATGTAAATTCAGAATAATTGCGTGCATTTATTATTGCAATTTTGTCATTTTAGACAAAAATACAATTTTGATTTTTGCGACATTGAGAAAAATCCTTTTTAATTCATATAAAAAAAATTAAATGCGAGTTTAAATTATTGCGATTTTAACCCTGTAAAATTTTTCGCAATAATTTCTGAATTTACAGTATATACATGACCAACTAGGTTGTCTCTTGGTATCATGTTCTCATCGTGTGAGGGAGGTCATAGGTTGGAATCCATGCTGGGCCAAACCAAAGACTTTAAAATTGGTATTTGCTACTCTCCACTAATTAAGCAACCGCATTAAGGAGTAATGCAAAGGCTGGTTGGCTCAGTGTCAGAATAATGTGTCTTGGTAGGGCGACAATCTTCCTGCGAACTGTTAAACTTGTGAACCAGCTCAGCGTGTTGGTCTAGAACAAAGCAGGCTTCCTATTCATATATAGATTACAGAGGCGGATTTAGTGGGTTTTTCAGGGGGCCCGGGCCTCCCCTTTTGTGGGAAAAATTTGGTTGATTATATAGGGAATCACTGGAGCGGGCCCCTCTTAGGCAGTCAGTGGGCCCCCCTATACGAAAATTTCTGGATCCGCCACTGGATTAACATGTTCTTGTCCATGCATTTAATTTGCCACTGGACATTAAGCATCCATGCATCATCCATCAGCTTACATACCAATGTGGCCATAACTCATGAAACTTGGCATATATATCAATGAAGTAAGGAAATTGGGTTAGCTTCGAATTCCCATGTAAATGCATGAATGCTAATAAACATGGATTCATTACATTACATTTATAAACATTCATTTGACAAAATTTGCTGTTCATATATTTTTCAAGTTTTAGGCCCAAATTTATATATATTGCTTGAAAGTACTAAAATAAAGGTTGAGGTCCAAGGTATACTACGTTGACACTTTGAATTGGAAATTTTGGGATTTTAATTTAAACATATAGTACATGCTATATATTTTTATTCTAAATAATAATTAAAACTATATCGACTTATCATGCTTTTTAAAGGCAGGTTGAACATATTTGTCAAAACATAAATCCCACTGATTAACTGGGCAAATGAAAAATGGTCACCTTGACTTTTGCCCTATTAACATGATTAAGGCAGTAAACCAGGGCATGACCCACTTTGCAGGACCTACATGTATGATTTATTGTTGATTTGTTGTCATGAATATGTATGAAAAATTTGCCGTAAAAAGTTATTTAAAGAAAACCTTATAATTTACTTGATGCATAATATTTTATAGAGGAAAACACAGTAGATATGATAATACAAAAGAAAACTAAATGATAAGATTTTGAAACAATATATGAGAAGATAACTTTTAAGATATTTCTACAATTGGGAACATTTGGCCATTGGCCTTATTTTACTTGCTACATCATCAGATAAAATTGGTGACTACAAGTTATACAGTTAATTAACTCTTGTTGTATGGCTGCATGGGACTCTGTTGAGTCTAGATTTCTGATGAGTGGAAATTTTCTTTAATGTTCTCGAACTTTGTTCCATAATAATAATTTGTAAAATTGAATGATCTTATAATTAGTTATCTCCCCTGAACAGTCTAAAACTTCAAAATTATCATAAATAAATCGTTAGTTTTTTTTATGTCTTTATACATGTACCTGAAAGTGATTTTATTCCAATTTCTTGTTTTCATTAATAAAAGTATTTTATGCATGCATGCAACATAATAGCTATGGTTTAACCAGTGGGATAATGTAGGCAAATTTTTTTTGTATCAAATATTTAGGTGACAGATCTAGACACTGGTGAGGGCCCTCATGGGGTTTTTGATTATGTGATTACTTGGCCGTTTTTTTAATGATTATTTGATTATTAAGCCAAATATTTCATGATTATTTGATTACCTAGGACTGTATTTTTAGTTTATGATTATTTGATTACTAAAGATAAGCAAATATTTAATGATTATGTGATTATATTGGCAAAAAAATGGTGATTATGTGATTACTAGGACCCCCCCATGAGGGGCCTCACTGGTCACAGACTTACATGTTTTGTATTGAATATTTCAGGCAGACAGTATGACAGAACAGTTAGTGTGTGATGGTATTGATCTGAAGTGGATGACTGGAGGAGACTCTGATGATGAGGAAGAATTAGAAAGGTAACCAGTTTACAACTTATAAATATTTGTTGATATTAATGTGCATTTTAAGGATTTTTGCATATTTTGGATCTCAATATTACTTGGTAATAATTTTGAACACAAAAAATGACCATGCACATAAATTTATGGTTGGCCTTTTGTTAGTTCTTGACAGCCGCACAGGGCAAGTCCAAGGGAAAAAGGCAATGAAAGAAAAGGTTAACAAACGTGGAAGTAAGATAGTGATAATTGATTTCTGAAAGTGAATTTTAACATAATACTCCAAATCATTTTATGAATTGTTATGACAAACATGACAAAGTTTAGTTAACAAATGAAACACATGAAAAATATATAAAAAAAAATAGCATGTCTATCATCTCACTTAATTTTCACTTGCTCCATGATTCTATGTTGATTGTTTATAACGGTCGGGTTTGGTAAACTTCTGCAATAAAACACGAAGGGTAATTAGCAGGTATGTTTTCACCGACTGCTATATATTTTTTGTTGATTATATGAAATAGATTTGTAATAAATGTAAAAACATTTGTGCATAGAGGAGTTTATTATATCTTAACCAACAAAAGATACACTAAACTGCATTGGTTCAATAATCAAATTAACATTAAAATTTCAAGAACTTGTTTTATATGACTTTAAATATATTTCAGTTCACCCACTACCAAATTTCATGAGAAGATGTCCTGTAGAGGGAAAGTGAGACGACTGTTGTTAAGGAAAGCCAGATCAAGTAAGCATACTAAAAGTGGATTCAACATTATTTGTAAAATACTAGTTCTTGTGGTAATTGGTGATCCAGTTATTTATGTGTTCAACAAACTACTAATTTTCTATAGCATGTATAGGCTTGTATTATGCAGAATTTGTCAAAACAACATTTATATTTACTTGCTATTTTATTTTTGCAAAACATGTCTTCACTCAATTTATGCGATGATGAAATCATCTAAAACGTTTCAGAATTTACAGTTACTAAAAATTTGACTCATTAAAAATCTCATTTTACTGGTCCAACAAGTGTTCCACTAAGTTATTTAAGACAGCAAGACCAAATGTCCTTGACGGTTGATTGATTGGTGTTGTAATACCACTTTCAGCATTATTGCGCTATTTTTGGCAGTCAGTTTTTATTATTGGAGGAAGCCAGAATGCCAATTCCAAGAGAGAACTACTGATCTTCTTTCTACTGACAATCCTAGTCAATTAAGTTTTGAGTCGAATGCACCTGCCAAGTGGCAGATTGAATCACTCAACCTTGAGTCGAATGGACCTGCCAAGTGGCAGATTGAATCACACAACCTTGAGTCGAATGCACCTGCCAAGTGGCAGATTGAATCACACAACCTTGAGTCGAATGCACCTGCCAAGTGGCAGATTGAATCACACAACCTTGAGTCGAATGCACCTGCCAAGTGGCAGATTCAATCACACAACCTTGAGTCGAATGCACCTGCCAAGTGGCAGATTCAATCACACAACCTTGAGTCGAATGCACCTGCCAAGTGGCAGATTGAATCACACAACCTTGAGTCGAATGCACCTGCCAAGTGGCAGATTGAATCACACAACCTTGAGTCGAATGCACCTGCCAAGTGGCAGATTCAATCACACAACCTTGAGTCGAATGCACCTGCCAAGTGGCAGATTCAATCACACAACCTTGAGTCGAATGCACCTGCCAAGTGGCAGATTCAATCACACAACCTTGAGTCAAATGCACCTGCCAAGTGGCAGATTCAATCACACAACCTTGAGTCGAATGCACCTGCCAAGTGGCAGATTCAATCACACATCCTTAGTGTTGACAGGCTATTGACACAGTAGTTTGACTACTTAGACCACTCGGTCACAGAGACCCTCAATATCCTTGACAGTCTGCACCAAAAAGTTTTCTGACTAAGTACTGGTCCGAAGACCAATATTCTGACATTTTTATGCCCCACCTACGATAGTAGAGGGGCATTATGTTTTCTGGTCTGTGCCTCCGTTCGTCCGTCCGTCTGTGCGTCCGTTCGTCCGTCTGTGCGTCCGTTCGCTTCAGGTTAAAGTTTTTGGTCAAGGTAGTTTTTGAAGAAGTTGAAGTCCAATCAACTTGAAACTTAGTACACATGTTCCCTATGATCTTTCTAATTATAATTCCAAATTATAGTTTTGACCCCAATTTCACGGTCCACTGAACATAGAAAATGAAAGTGCGAGTGGGGCATCCGTGTACTATGGACACATTCTTGTTGTTATATGTCTTAACAAAATTATTCAAAAATTTCCTAGTCCGAATAAAATTTTACTAGTCTGGGGCATCGGACTAGTGGCTAATGGTGCAGACTGCTTGATAAACTTTGCTGTTAGAGTTTTTGATCTACTGTTAGCTTTGCTTACTTAATGACCTTAATGTTAATTATATATTTTTCAGGAATGATATTTACATTTTTTGATGTGGTTGTGAAAGCCCTGTGTTGCGTGTTATACTTTGTAAGAGTACAGACTGATGATGTAAACAGATATAAGTGGTAAGATTACTGTCAGTACAGACTGATGATGTAAACAGATACAAGTGGTAAGATTACTGTCAGTACAGACTGATATGTAAACAGATATAAGTGGTAAGATTACTGTCAGTACAGACTGATATGTAAACAGATATAAGTGGTAAGATTACTGTCAGTACAGACTGATATGTAAACAGATATAGGTGGTAAGATTACTGTCAGTACGGACTGATATGTAAACAGATATAAGTGATAATATTACTGTCAGTTTGGACTGATGATGTAAACAGAAACAAGTGGCAAGATTACTGTCAGTACAGACTGATGATGTAAACAGAAACAAGTGGTAAGATTACTGTCAGTACGGACTGATGATGTCAACAGATATAAGTGGTAAGATTACTGTCAGTACAGACTGATATGTAAACAGATATAAGTGGTAAGATTACTGTCAGTACAGACTGATGATGTAAACAGATACAAGTGGTAAGATTACTGTCAGTACAGACTGATGATGTAAACAGAAACAAGTGGTAAGATTACTGTCAGTACAGACTGATATGTAAACAGATATAAGTGGTAAGATTACTGTCAGTACGGACTGATGATGTAAACAGAAACAAGTGGTAAGATTACTGTCAGTACAGACTGATGATGTAAACAGAAACAAGTGGTAAGATTACTGTCAGTACAGACTGATGATGTAAACAGATACAAGTGGTAAGATTACTGTCATTACGGACAGATGATGTAAACAGAAACAAGTGGTAAGATTACTGTCAGTACAGACTGATATGTAAACAGAAACAAGTGGTAAGATTACTGTCAGTACAGACTGATGATGTAAACAGAAACAAGTGGTAAGATTATACTGTCAGTTTGGACTGATGATGTAAACAGATACAAGTGGTAAGATTACTGTCAGTACAGACTGATGATGTAAACAGAAACAAGTGGTAAGATTATACTGTCAGTTTGGACTGATGATGTAAACAGAAACAAGTGGTAAGATTACTGTCAGTACAGACTGATATGTAAACAGAAACAAGTGGTAAGATTACTGTCAGTACAGACTGATGATGTAAACAGAAACAAGTGGTAAGATTATACTATCAGTTTGGACTGATATGTAAACAGATACAAGTGGTAAGATTACTGTCAGTACAGACTGATATGTAAACAGATATAAGTGGTAAGATTACTCTCAGTACAGACTGATGATGTAAACAGAAACAAGTGGTAAGATTACTGTCAGTACAGACTGATGATGTAAACAGAAACAAGTGGTAAGATTACTGTCAATACAGACTGATATGTAAACAGATATAAGTGGTAAGATTACTGTCAGTACGGACTGATGATGTAAACAGAAACAAGTGGTAAGATTACTGTCAGTACAGACTGATGATGTAAACAGAAACAAGTGGTAAGATTACTGTCTGTACAGACTGATATGTAAACAGATATAAGTGGTAAGATTACTGTCAGTACGGACTGATATGTAAACAGAAACAAGTGGTAAGATTACTGTCAGTACAGACTGATGATGTAAACAGAAACAAGTGGTAAGATTACTCTCAGTACAGACTGATGATGTAAACAGATACAAGTGGTAAGATTACTGTCAGTACAGACTGATGATGTTAACAGAAACAAGTGGTAAGATTACTCTCAGTACAGACTGATGATGTAAACAGATACAAGTGGTAAGATTACTGTCAGTACAGACTGATGATGTTAACAGAAACAAGTGGTAAGATTACTGTCAATTCAAAATGTTATAGCACGGTTTTTATTATTGCAAATAATGCAACTGGGTAAGCGTTTCAGTAATAAGAACTCGCATTCTGAAATCTGTTACATATATTTGTATGCAGTTTTTCTGAAATCGCAATAATTGCTCTCACATTTTTGTCTGTCTTGTCGAAATCACAATAATAGATGCACACAATAATTTCTGAATTTACTGTACTTTTTAGTTAGAGGTAAGTGAAGAAAATGGATGGTGTGGGGGATTTAGCATTCATTATTTATAAATCCTTAAATAAACACTAATTCGATGTACTGAAAATTCCGAAATTTCTGCAATGTTTTTTATTATTGTGAAAATTGCAAAGAGATAGGTGTAGCAAAAATTAAAAAACTCACATTTAAAATGTGTACGCATTATTCATATGCCATGTATGAATCATATTCTGAAATATTAATAATTCAACTTTCATTTGTGTCGATTATTCAACAAATGTCATAATAAATGCACTCAGTAATTTGTGAACAGTATGTGTTTTTTTCTCACTATGGACTTAATATTCTTCCAACAGCTAAGATCTGTATTTCTGTAGCTGTCATCCTACAAAAAACAGATTCTGGTCAAATTAAGTCCGCCTTCGATGCATAATTAAAGGTAGTTTATTTTGCAAAAATAGTGGCTGACAAAATTTCTTGAGCGTACAGGGAATTGAAACAATCTTTACACACACAACCAGGAAGAAAAAATAATGATAATATTACAATAAATGTGTTAAACATTGATTAGAAATCATTTTAATCACGATTTAATAAACGAAGCAATAATATACTGTAAAAGCAGAAATTTTCGTGGAGGTTTTAATTTCGTGGATATATTCTTTCCACGAAATTAAAACCTCCACGAAAATTTAACCTACATATAATATCACTTCCATTTACTGGAAACCACGAAACTAAATCCCAATGAAATCTTATATAAGGACAAATCCACGAAATTTTTACCCCCCGAAAATTAATGTTTCTACAGTATTGAATATGTTGAAAATAGGAAGAAGGAAATGTATGCTTGGGAACATTACAAAAAGTGTATTGGCTGAGACATTGGCAAATCATAAGGCAACATAAAGCATTTTTTCTTAAAAGCTAGGCCACATGAACTTTAAGCTAGATGTGTTAAAAGCAAAGTTGGAGAATCGTAAGGCAATAATCATTTTCACTTCACCTGGTTTGTCAAGTCCCAGAGCCAGATTTGCCTGTATATTATAGAGTATTTTTTATGTGTTGACTCCAGTCAAACTGGCCGCCAGGATATAGACAATAGTGCTGAAAGTGATGTTAAACACCAAAACTCAATCAATCAATCATTTATTGATACTTCAGTGAGTGTGTGCCTGAATGGTTAGCCCCCATATTTACCTGTATATATTGTATTATGTTTAGATTTTTTCTCTGTGTGGATGAAGTGTGCCTGAATGGTTCTATCCAACATTTACCTGTATATAAATAGATATTATTTTTCTATGGGGATGATCATCATGTGTGCCTGAATGGTTCTATCCAACATTTACCTGTATATAAATAGATATTATTTTTCTATGGGGATGATCATCATGTGTGCCTGAATGGTTCTATCCAACATTTACCTGTATATAAATAGTTATTATTTTTCTATGGGGATGATCATCAGTGTCCTGAATGGTTATCACATTTATGTATATAAGTTATTTTCTATGGGATGATGTGTCCCTGATGTTCGATCAACATGTACCTGTATATACATAAATAGATATTATTTTTCAGTGGAGGTGGTATGTGCCTTAATGGTACAGAGCCAGAGGTAGATGTAACTAATGAAGATGATGGCATGATATTTTCCTCAGCAGAAATTAATTGGTAAAAAATAGGTTTTTAGTAATTAGAAATACTTAAATACACAGTACTATAGTTTGTCCTAAACATCACGAATCTTTTGATTTTGATTTGTTAAAAAAACAAGGTTTAAATAGTATTTTCAGCATGTCTTTTTCTTCTCTCTGATATATATACAGAATCTGATTTGAATTTTGTTAGAAAGTGCTATTTTTTGCCATTTGGTTTTAAAACTACACTACAAAATTGCATTTATGCAAATTAAAATAGCAAAGAGGACCAATCTTTATATCATTCACTGATTTTTAATTTTTTTTTTGGTTTGGAGGTGATCCCTGATGATCTATTTTAAAAAGTTTTTTCTCTTACCAAATTTAAACAAATTATTCAATTTTTATGACACTTTTATTTTATGTTGTGCTTTAACTGTTGTTTTTGTTTTATTTTGACACAATAAATACTTACAATCATCTGCCTTATATACTGTGGATTGATTAATTTTGGGTTGGTACCAATTTTTCATGGATTGAAAAAAACTTGCATTTTAGCTTATATTTGATTTCATGTCTACTAACAAACCTATAGAAAATTTGTCATTCGTTGAACATTTGAATTTGTGTTTCACCTGTACCCTTGAAATCCATGAAAATTGGGTGTCCCACCAATAGTAATGAATCCACAGTACATAGTTTCACAAATTTTAGAGGAATGAAAAAATAGTGTGTGTAGTTGATATATATATTACCAATTCTTTTGATGTGTTTGAGCTTTTGATTTTGCCATTTGATAAGGGACTTTCCAATTTGAATTTTTCTTAGAGTTAGGTATTTTTGTTATTTTACTTTTATACGACCGCAAAAAAATTTTGCGGTCGTATATTGGTATGACGTTGGCGTCGTCATTGTCGTAGTCGTCCGAAGACACATTGGTTTTCGCACTATAACTTTAGTTTAAGTAAATAGAAATCTATGAAATTCAAACACAAGGTTTATGACTACAAAAGGAAGGTTGGGATTGATTTTGGGAGTTTTGGTCCTAACAGTATAGGAATTAGGGGCCAAAAAAGGGCTCAAATAAGCATTTTTCTTGGTTTTTCGCACAATAACTTTAGTATAAGTAAATAGAAATCTATGAAATTTAAACACAAGGTTTATGAACACAAAACGAAGGTTGGGATTGATTTTGGGAGTTTTGGTCCCAACAGTTTAGGAATTAGGGGCCCAAAGGGTCCAAAATTAAACTTTGTTTGATTTCATCAAAAATTGAATAATTGGGGTTCTTTGATATACCAAATCTAACTGTGTATGTAGATTCTTAATTTTTGGTCCCATTTTCAAATTGGTCTACATTAAGGTCCAAAGGGTCCAAAATTAAACTTTGTTTGATTTCAACAAAAATTGAATTCTTGGGGTTCTTTGAAATGCTGAATCTAACCATGTATTTAGATTTTGGATATTGGACCATAATAGGTAAATGTCCAATTTAAAATTTTTAAGTTTTTAAGTTTAAGTACTTAGCCCACATTCATTCTGTGTCAGAAACCTATGTTGTGTCAACTATTTAATCACAATCCAAATTCAGAGCTGTATCAAGCTTGAATGTTGTGTCCATACTTGCCCCAACTGTTCAGGGTTAGAACTCTGCGGTCGTATAAAGCTGTGCCCTGCGGAGCATCTGGTTGTTGAATGTTATTTTGCTGTTTATATTTTATTTCGACTCTAGGCATGTATTGTTATTTACAAACAATCTTCTACGAACTGTCTTTGAATAATAAAACTTATATATAATAGGCTTAGAAACAGTTAGAAATGCCAGGCTTGCCTACCTGATCCTTTTTCCTTTTGAGTGAAAATAGTGAATTTTGAACACAAGGCAGAAATGTAAAATTTCTGTGAACTTTTTCCTTTCAGAGTCAGAAATAAAGTTTTTTTGAAACATATTGAAAATGTAAAAATTCTGTGACCTATATTCGCTATAAATTATGTCAGCAATGAAATTCTAAAGAAATATTTTGATTTACTGTGGATTCATTTATTTTCGTGGATACCAATTTTTGTGGATGAAGGAAAACGTACATGTTCGTGGATATTTAATTTCGTGGATTTGCCGAAATCTGCACACAAGCGTTAAGAAAATTTGTCTTTCGTTGAACATTTAATTTTGTGGTTCAACTGTACCCACAAAATCCACAAAAAATTGATATCCAACGAATAAAAATGAATCCACAGAATAATGTCGATGACTGTTTATCACAAATGTTTATACCCAAAATGCAATATGACAGCCCAATAAGCATGGTTGTAGTTGAAACAAGGTTTGACCTATATTCAGAGTGAAAAATGGCTGTTTTAGGCAGATGTTATTTTTTGTGAGGGCTGTTCCAAAATAGATTGTATGGTGGAGTCTGAAGGCACTTCTTTTAAAATTTGATGGGTGGTGATTATTTTAGAAAAAAACTGTAAACTCAGAAATAATTGCAATGTTTTTATTAATGCAAAAATGTGACAGTATCAGGTTTTGCAAATAATTATAACCATTTTTGCCAGAGGTCAAGAATTCGCAATAATTATATATTCATGCAATTATTTTATGAATTAACAGTTGCATGAACAATATATATCAAGCAAAATCTTATGCATAGATGATAGATGGTAAAAACAATGAGTACCTTCTGACAACCCCAAGATTTATTACTGGAACAGCCAAATGTATATAGTTTATATTTTATTTTGACTGTAGGCATGTTTTATTGTGGGTGCATCGTCCTCTACCCTTGTGGATTGTACAAGTTGTTTTAGCCGTAGCTTCTTTTAGTAAAACATTACTTTTATTATTTATCACAAAGGTAAGATTTTAGTTTGCAAAGCTGTTCCAGGATACGGAGGCTGTTCCAGGAATAGGAAATAGGACAAGTTTCTTTACATTGTTATTTAAATCTAAGTATCCGTATGAAAGTACATTTCAGCTCACGTGTATTACTATAAACCAACTAATTTTCACAAGCGATTTAATTTCGCGACTTTCCCTAGAAGAAAAATAACACAAATAAGAAAGTCACGAAAATTTAAAACTTGGATCTTTCCTTAACCATAACTACATCAAGTGAATTTGAAAATCACGAAATTAAATTGCCGTGAAGTGGGCTAGAAAGGGCTAAACGTAAAATAAACTATCCGCAAAGTGGGCTAGAAAGGGCTAAACGTAAAATAAACTATCCGCAAAGTGGGCTAGAAAGGGCTAAACGTAAAATAAACTATCCGCGAAAATAAGCTTGTTTACAGTATGTCATCGTCCACCTGTCCATGAATGGAGTAGTTATGAATTCAGGACTTTGAAAAAAAGGAGGGAGGAATCTTGGCAATGCTAGGAGTAGGACTTGTAAACAATCTAGGCATAAATGTATTTGTAGCTCCATAAGAGAGGGGAGCGTTTCATCCCTCCCCTCATTTTTATAAGTTAGCCCCTGTAGAATGTGCAAAAAATCTAGAAAGTCTCCAGAACCTATCCTTTTTATTGTAAATCCCATTTCTGTTATTTCATCATAACAATTTAACCTAATATTTAGAATGGAAGAGATGAATTTGCCAATGAGACAACAACCAGACCAAAGCTGAAAACAGCACAAAGCCACCACTTTGGTAGAGAATAAAATATTTTTAAAGGAATTATACCCCTCGGAAAAATTTATTTTATGGAAAATTGCATTGTTTAGTGACTGACATGTGTACACTTTTTGCCAGATTTTTATGAAATTTATATCAATGTTTATATAAGCTATGTCTCGGTTTCAAAATCAGTGATTATCCAATATTTTTAAAGGAGTTATATGCCCTTACAAATATTAATTATACTGGAAATTGCATTGTATTTGCTCTCAATTAGCCTTCATTTCTCTTATAGATATAAGAAATTTTTTTAAGAACAAACAAAATAAGTTTTTCTTAATTATTGCCCTTGCATAGATAAAATATGTGCAACACAGGGGACATTGCATTTATGCCCCCGCCTAGCGGAGGGGGCATTAAGTTTTAGCCTTGTCTGTCTGTACCTAGATCTGTATGTCCCAAAATTAGTTTCCATACTTTAACTTTAGTTTGCCTCAACCAAATGTTATGAAACTTATACACAATGCTTATTACTATAAAAACACAGATCAAGTTTGAATTTTGGTGGCGTCACTTTTACCTTTCTAGAGTTATGCCCCTTTACAAATGGAAAATTGCCGAATTTTTGTTTCTGTTCTCTTACTTTAGTTTGCCTCAACTAAAAAAATGTTATGAAACTTATATACAATGCTGTAATATTACCACAAAACTCAGATCAAGTACAAATTTGGGTAGCGTCACTGTGACAGTTCTTGAGTTGTGTGCCTTTATAATGATATATGTAAGCAGGGGCATCATCAGTGTCCCATGAACACATTTACCATTTATTTTATTTTATTTTACAAATACATGTATGGAAAACTTTAATTTACTGTAAATAAAAGTAAAGTTGGTACGTTGCATTATTTTTTAGGGAATTTAATTTGAGATTCACCATTTTGCATAGAGAACCACACTTAGCATATTTTAATCTATATCTTCTGGCTATTATCTTGGAATTTTGTTTCAAAAATACTAAACGATAAAGTATGATAGTTATTAAAAATATTTGGTGTATTGAAATGTATGTCCGTGCAAGCCTGGAGCAGCCTCTTTTTGTTTGAAACACAATTTGTTTTGTTTTGTTTTATTTTTGTTTTATATTTTATTTTAGTTTGCATTATAAGTTCTTGTTGTTATGTTGATTTTGTTTCTCATTGTTAGTTAAACACACTTTAGATTTGATAGCCCCACATTTTATTCATGAATCCGGTATCCTGGTATCATAATTTACCAAGTCCAGAAACATTTATAACAATTTTCCATGATACAGTTTATATTTTTCAATTTGTAAGATGCATGATTTAAAAAACATTTTTTTGAATTATTTAAATATGATTCTAAAAAAGAAATTGATATGATTGCCAACTCCCCACCAGAGACGGAATAACGTATAAGTAAGCATTATCTGTTTGATAAAAAGTCTTGATACTGTAACAGGTATTAATCATGTATTTAATCTAATACTTTTTTTCGCCTTGAATAACTTTGCTTTATGATTTAAAAACAATTATTATAATGCTAAACCATTTTTCTAACTATTTTTGCAGGAGAATAAACTTGAACAATTAACAAGTTTTTTGTTTGTGATGGAAGTAATTTGTTCATTGCCTTTTATTGTTACGGTAAGTTAAAACGAGGATGACAAATAACACTGCCATAAAGTGTACTGTAAATTCAGAAATTATTGCGAAAAATGTGACAGGGTTATAATCGCAATAATTTAAACTGGCATTTTGAAATTTTTATATGAATTCATTAGGATTTTTCTCAATATCGCAAAAATTAAAATTGCATCTTAGTCAAAAATTACGAAATCGCAATAATAAATGCACGCAATGATTTCTGAATTTACAGTAATTTATAGAAAAAAGTGGTGTTAGATAAAAAAAAAAAAATTAAAATTAAAAAAAAGGAACGAATTTGTAAAAAAATTTTGTAATAAGAATACAAACAAAAAGAATGTTTCTGCTATGTGGTTGAACCATGATGAAGGGTGGAAATTTACATTGTCACTAGGATAGGAGCATTTAAGAAAGGCCAGAAATTTTTCAATTCGTCATCTCCAGACCCCTAGAGGTTCTTTCAACATGAGAAATTGGATATATATCCCCATTTCCAACATAAACGGCTTGAAGTACAAAAATCCCTCAGCATGGAACTTACTGAATAAAAAATGAGATTAAAAGGGGCATAGAATATACAGTGAAACCTGTCCAAACCAAACACCTATGGGACTTTGTGTTTTGTTTGGTTTGTAGAGGTAAACGGAAGTGGACTGATACCATACAACAAGTAATACAACAGATGACAAATATTTTCATGGAGTTTTCAATGTGAAATAAAGTCAAAATGAAATATATCAAAAAGATCTTTTATAGATGCAGAAAAACATTGTAGTTTGCAGTGGCGGATCCAGAACTTTTTGTAAGGGGGGGCCCGCTCCAGTCACACTTCAGTGATTCCCTATATAATCACACACTGGATCCGCCTATGGTTTGTACTACATTTCGTTTATGATATATATTTAGGCAAAAAACTGGTATGCAGGTATATTTTTATTTTGCACAATCTATTTTAGTAAAAGAGTACATTTTTTATGTGCATATGTTGCTATTTGTCTCAGTTTTTACCAGGCTATGTTTACAGAGGGCCTCTGAATGATTAGTTATATAGCTGAATGTATTAATTTAAACCCTCTTTAAAGAATTATTGTTATTGTTACTCCAGCAATTAAACTGAATGTAACTTATTAATCAACATAAAGAAACCAACACTCTTAAATTACCATAAAGTTATTGTTTTATTGGTCATATTTTTCCATGTGGCGTCTTCAGGATCGTTAATATGAATAAAATGTGTCTGATATCAGCATAATCATAGCTGAGACAAAATTCATATTTATTTAGAACATTCCTGCCCCAGGATTAATTAAAAAAACACAAAAACGTACAAACCAAAGAAGCAAATCAATTCAAAAATGTATTAAATTTGAAAAATGTGGAAACAAGCACATGTATTTAAAGTTTTTAGGTTGAGATATTTTAGAATAAATTTAAAAAAAAAAATGAATTTTCATTGATTGTTCTGAGAAATACATTTTATTTTGTTACTTTTTCAGATATTTTATCCAGTTATTTTAATGAATTTATATGTTCCTGCATTTTTAAATTGTTGGTTGTTAAAGAATGCCATTGAGAGGTTGTTTGTAAGTAGAATGTATTACAAAACAATTGTTAATTCTATTCTTTCTCATCTTTTTATTAAACTCCACTGCTAGAAGTGGGGCTATATTGCAATCCTCTTGTCTGTTCATCTGTTTGTTCAACAATAATTTCATCTCACTTTTGTCAGAATTTATTGAGCAAAGGGCTTTTTATTTTTAGTCAGCAGATTGACAGGTACTGAAAGTTGTAAAGTGTGAATATTTTTCAGAGTTGTAACTGACATATACCTACTTCTATCTGTTGTCGATTCTTTGAATTTTCAATGTGTAGAATGAACTTTAAATTTATCCTCACACAGTAATACCGAATAGAAATAAGAAGATGTGGTATGAGTGCCGATGAGACATTTCTCCATCCAAGTCACAATATGTAAAAAGGAAACAGTTGTAGGTCAAAGTCTGGCCTTCAACAGGGCGCCTTGACTCACACCGAACAGCAAGCTATAAAGGACCCCAAAAATGATTAGTGTAAAACAATTCAACCAGGAAAACCAACAGTCTAATCTATATAAAAAACATGAAACACTTATGAATCACATCAACAAGTGACAACTGCTGAACAACAGGTTCCTGACTTAGGACAGGTGCAATCAATATGTCTTTATATTTGGTAAGCAGCTCAACTGAGTGAGTGAGTAATGAGTTGTAAAATGTCTATATGACACATAGTTTCTGTTTTCTTTTATTTTGAATTTGAATAAGAGTATCTGCTGGGCACAACAATGTATACATTCTTGTTAAAGTTAACTTTTCGTACAATCTTCTTTTTTTAAGTAAACATGTATATAAGAGTCATGGTAAGGACCACAGAAATCAGAACTTTTATGAGAGTTGACCTATTAGAATAAAGGTTCAAATGCAAAGGTTTACTACGTACAATGAGAATAGATTAGTAGAATTTGGCTTTAAAAATGTTGACCTTTATAGCAGGTTTGACTGAATCTTTTCCTTTATGTTTTGCAGAATGATCTACATTTTGCTAAACAAAGATTTCAGACGATCTCCACGACGATGTCACAACAGATTTTAATTCTCATCATTGCAATGATCTGTATATTTTTTACCACGTAAGTATACAGAAAATAATTTGTGGAAGTGATGTCATTTTATTTTCTCAAAAAGTTTCTTAGACTGGTACCTTAAGTTGCAAGAAATATGTCCAAGAATAAGTAACCAGTGAAATTATTATACCCCACGCAACGAGTTGCGGAGGGTATAATGGTTTTGACCCGTCTGTCCGTCCGTCAGTCCGTCAGTCCTGTTTCTTGTCATCGCAACTCCTCTCAAACCACACAACAGAATTTCACGATACCTTTTTAGATAATAAGGTCATACTATGTAGTTGTGCATATCGACAGGAAATTACGATTCAATTTTTTTTCTAGGAGTTACGCCCCTTTGAACTTATTTACTTTAATGTACTACTGCAAGTCTGCAACAGTTTGTCATCGCAACTCCTTTCAAACCACACAACAGAATTTCATGAAACCTTTTCAGATAATAAGGACATACTACGTAGATGTGCATGTCAACAGGAAATTAAGATTCAATTTTTTTCCTGGAGTTACGCCCCTTTGAACTTATTCGCCCAATATACTACTGCAACCTTTTGTCATAGCAACTCCTCTCAAACCACACAACAGAATTTCATGAAACCTTTTCAGATAATAAGGACATACTACGTAGATGTGCATATCGACAGGAAATTAAGATTCAAATTTTTTTCCAGGAGTTACGCCCCTTTGAACTTATTTGCCCAATATACTACTTCAACCTTTTGTCATCGCAACTCCTCTGAAACCACACAACAGAATTTCATGAAACCTTTTCAGATAATAAGGACATACTACGTAGATGTGCATATCCACAGGAAATTACAATTCAAATTTTTTTCCAGGAGTTATGCCCCTTTGAACTTTTTTGCTTCAATGTACTTTTGCAACTGTTTGTCATCACAACTCCTCTGAAACCACACAACAGACTTCTGCACTATATAAGCAATATTTTGTAGTAAGAATAAGGTTTTACATTTGGATGACATGTTTTTCTGATGACTCTTTTCGCATTCCAATATTATATCCTTCAGAGAGAGTAACTGCTTGCATG
This sequence comes from Mytilus edulis, assembly GCA_019925275.1. Classification (NCBI taxonomy): domain Eukaryota; kingdom Metazoa; phylum Mollusca; class Bivalvia; order Mytilida; family Mytilidae; genus Mytilus; species Mytilus edulis. The sequence goes on from CM034362.1 coordinate 21,902,974, forward strand.
GAGGCTATTCAACCAAAGCTGTAAATGCTTAACTCTAATTTTTTTATGTAGTAAGCTAAGGTTACCCATATTTTTCATATCTCTATGTATTCATGATTCATTTATTACAATTTTTTGTTTAAGCCTTTGTTATTGACCCAAGCTCACCTTTTAATTTTGAATTATATACTAAAAAAAACAATTGTATGACTGATTTTCTAGAAATTATTTGAAAGAATAAATTGTGTTTTGTAGAATATGTGGAATTCAGCATTTACAAAGGGCCAGCTTAGAGAAACCATTAACAATGTTTGAATCATTGTACTTTACTATTGTAACATTTTCTACTGTTGGTTACGGGGACATATCTCCTGATATTTGGCCAGGACAGTTATTCATGGTTGTTATGATTTGTGTGGCAATAGCCTTTATACCCAGACAGGTGAGTGTGATATTTGTAGGAGTAGTAGTGCTTGTGTGACAATAGCCTTTATACCCAGACAGGTGAGGATGATATTTGTAGGAGTAGTAGTGCTTGTGTGACAATAGCCTTGACCCAAAAAAAATGTGTTTTCTGGTAAAAATTATGATCCTTTAGGAAAGAAATGTTAGAAATGAGTACAAGCACTGCAAATTTTATAAAGCTTTTTTTTCAAAGCTAAAAGTAGAACTTAGGGGTAAAATGCAAGTTATGTCTATTAATTAACATGTAACCATTATAGAGATATCTGACACGGATAGAAATGTTCAAAATAATGTGATCTGCCTACTGTCCATTTAGACCAAACTGACAAAGTACATACTATAGATCACACCTTATTTTGACAGGGCTCCATATAGTAAAGATTTTACTTGAATCTTTTGAGATCTTCACAGAATTTTGCTTAATTCAGAGGATATTATTTCACAATATGTTCACAATATGTTGATTTTACTTTTAGATAGAAAGAATAATAACGACATTTATGGAGAGACAGAAGACTGGTGGTAGTTATAGTAAGCGGCAGGCATTACGATCTAAACATGTAATTGTCTGCTGTCAAAGTCTCACGTCAGGTGGTGTTATGAATTTTCTGACAGAATTCTACGCTCACAGAAAATTACAGGTTAGTGCTCAACACATAGAATTCGGGTATTTGTTTATTTATTCCAGTCAAACCTGCCATAACGACCACCTGCCTTAACGACCACCTGCTGTAAACGACCACTTTTCAAGCCTCCCAATAGATTTTCCTATATATTTTAACTATTAGGCGACCACCTGCCTAACACGACCAGGGATCACATGTATTTGTTTTAAACGTCCACAATTTACTTGGAAGGATCAGCGACTTTCGAAAAAGTGTAAATCGTACCGCCATTTTGAAGATTAATGTTGACTTTCCCTTTGTTTAAACTCGACGGATTCCGTTGTGAGAGTAGCGGATTCACTCGAGGATTGCCGATTGGTGACATTCTTACACTCAGCAATCCTCAAGTGAATCCACTAGAACGGAATCGACTGAGTTTAGACGATTGATAACCACAAAGTTAAACAATTAGGATGTCTATTACAAAGCCCAAGATCGCTTATTGTTTATTTTAAAGTTCAACTCTTGATTGGAATGAAATTGGTTATTCAAACGGAGTCATTGGCAGTTATATGATTGTGACAAAAATTGTCAAAAATTACGATAAAGAAGTTGATTACACTATATAATTAGCATGGCTAGAAAAATAAACTTCTTGACAATGACAGTTATGATTCAGTAATAAGGACCAAGCGATCAAATTATATTTTTAATTGAATAAAAAGTATTTGAAAGTCCTTGCATAATTAGACAATTAATATAAAATCTTGAACAACATGTGAGGGCTCTGCATCCTGGGGTATTTTCAGGAATTAGACAGGACATAGCTATAAACGGAACCTTGTCTTGTAATGTATGAACATATTGAAAGAAAATACAAAAAGGCAAGGAAATAATTTAATTACAACACAATGAACAGTTCTCATAATTAGTTATAGTGGGTATATATACGAGACCAATACAGTAGTGTTTACTTACACTGGTACATTCAAAAGTTATAATGTACATATATGCTTCCTTCTATTCAAATTGTGGAACCTGTATTCAAAGACCACCTGTATTAAGAGACCACATTTGCCTTCCCCATTGAGTGGTCTCTTAATACAGGTTTGACTGTATATGATGATTTCTTAGGCCTTCATTCACTTTGGGGGTCCCAAGCCATATATCAGTACATATACATTGCTATTTAAATGAACCCCATACCTTAAAACTAACCCTTACCAGTAACTTATCCTTATACTAGCCCTAGCCCAAAAGCCCAAAATTTTATTCTAATACCTTCAGCATTGTTTCTCCTCACAAAAAGTTTCATGTGTTCCATTTAAGGGAGGAAAAATAATTTACCAAAAAATATTTAGAAACATTCTAAAATGACTGTCCAATGAACATGCAGTTCTTTTAAAAAATTATTTTGTCATTTTTATTTGAAAAATGAGAGATAAAAAAGAAAGCATTTGCTAAACATGTAAATTTTAATTCTTACACCACCTTCTTAATTGTATATATAATGTATATTGTTAAGTTAAATGGTTATAGTTTTTATATCTTAAGCTTATATTTCATATCTACGTAACCTAAGAATCCATCCATCACATTTCTTTCTGTGATAGGTTTCTACATTTTACAAGTGTCTGTCTGTATTCTTCTTTACATTTTACATGTGTCTGTCTGTATTCTTTACATTTTACAAGTGTCTGTCTGTATTCGTCTTTACATTTTACAAGTGTCTGTCTGTATTCTTCTTTACATTTTACAAGTGTCTGTCTGTATTCTTCTTTACATTTTACAAGTGTCTGTCTGTATTCTTCTTTACATTTTACAAGTGTCTGTCTGTATTCTTTACATTTTACAAGTGTCTGTCTGTATTCTTCTTTACATTTTACAAGTGTCTGTCTGTATTCTTCTTTACATTTTACAAGTGTCTGTCTGTATTCTTTACATTTTACAAGTGTCTGTCTATTCTTCTTTACATTTTACAAGTGTCTGTTTGTATTCTTTACATTTTACAAGTGTCTGTCTGTATTCTTCTTTACATTTTACAAGTGTCTGTCTGTATTCTTTACATTTTACAAGTGTCTGTCTGTATTCTTTACATTTTACAAGTGTCTGTCTGTATTCTTTACAGTTTACAAGTGTCTGTCTGTATTTTTCTTTACATTTTACAAGTGTCTGTCTGTATTCTTTACATTTAACAAGTGTCTGTCTGTATTCTTCTTTACATTTTACAAGTGTCTGTCTGTATTCTTCTTTACATTTTACAAGTGTCTGTCTGTATTCTTTACATTTTACAAGTGTCTGTCTGTAATTTTACATTTACAAGTGTTTGTTCTGTATTCTTCTTTACATTTTTACAGTGTCTGTCTGATATCTTCTTACATTTTACAATTCTGTCTATTCTTCTTTACATTTTACAAGTGTCTGCTGTATTCTTCTTTACATTTTACATGTGTCTGTCTGTATTCTTTACATTTTACAAGTGTCTGTCTGTATTCGTCTTTACATTTTACAAGTGTCTGTCTGTATTCTTCTTTACATTTTACAAGTGTCTGTCTGTATTCTTCTTTACATTTTACAAGTGTCTGTCTGTATTCTTCTTTACATTTTACAAGTGTCTGTCTGTATTCTTTTACATTTTACAAGTGTCTGTCTGTATTCTTCTTTACATTTTACAAGTGTCTGTCTATTCTTCTTTACATTTTACAAGTGTCTGTTGTATTCTTTACATTTTACAAGTGTCTGTCTGTATTCTTCTTTACATTTTACAAGTGTCTTGTTCTTCATTTACTTCTTCTTACTTATTTTACAAGTGTCTGTCTGTATTTCTTTACATTTTACAAGTGTCTGTCTGTATTCTTCTTTACATTTTACAAGTGTCTGTCTGCTTAATTCATGCTTTCTTTACATTTTACAAGTGTCTGTCTGTATTCTTTACATTTTACAAGTGTCTGTCTGTATTCTTCTTTACATTTTACAAGTGTCTGTCTGTATTCTTCTTTACATTTTACAAGTGTCTGTCTGTATCTTCTTTACATTTTAACAAGTGTCTGTCTGTATTCTTTACATTTCAAGTGTTGTCTTATTCTTTACATTTTACAAGTGTCTGTCTGTATTCTTCTTTACATTTTACAAGTGTCTGTCTGTATTCTTTACATTTTACAAGTGTCTGTCTGTATTCTTCTTTACATTTTACAAGTGTCTGTCTGTATTCTTCTTTACATTTTACAAGTGTCTGTCTGTATTCTTCTTTACATTTTACAAGTGTCTGTCTGTATTCTTCTTTACATTTTACAAGTGTCTGTCTGTATTCTTTACATTTTACAAGTGTCTGTCTGTATTCTTACATTTACAATTATTAACAAGTGTCTGTCTGTATTTCTTTACATTTTACAAGTGTCTGTCTGTATTCTTACTTTACAATTCTGTCTGTTCTTTCTTTACATTTTACAAGTGTCTGTCTGTATTCTTTACATTTTACAAGTGCTGTTGATCTTTACATTTACAAGTGTCTGTATTCTTCTTTACATTTACAAGTGTCTGTCTGTATTCTTTACATTTTACAAGTGTCTGTCTGTATTCTTTACATTTTACAAGTGTCTGTCTGTATTCTTTACATTTTACAAGTTCTGTCTGTATTTTACATTTTACAAGTGTCTGTCTGTATTCTCTTTACATTTTACAAGTGTCTGTCTGTATTCTTCTTTACATTTTGTATTCTTAATTACAATCGGACTCTACATTACAATGCTGATTACATTAAGGTTGTTATTCGACAATGACAATCCGTAACCAACGATAAATTACATTAAAGTTCTGAGAAAACTTATGACCTGATTTATGTACATAATTAAATAAACAAATATGATATATACAACAACATACACTGAATTAGGGACTCAGAAATCTATTAATTTTATCATTAATACATAAAGCTATGGTGCAAAGTGGATCTCTAAAAAGATATTCTTTTATCAAAAAATGGGATTTGCTCGGACAATAAATTGACATAGGTTTTATGCAGAATATATAAAAACAACATAAAATAATATCATTTAAAACCAAATGCTTTCTTTGGCGAAGATAAAGATTGGAATCTTGCATATTCTTCATTGCCATAATCTAAAAATGTACATATAATTTTCACAGTTTTTGTTGACCTTTTGTAATTGGCTTTTGTATTTTTCAGAACTATATTGTTTTACTATTATGTCCTGTTGATCCCGAAAGTGACATGCACATGATTCTACGTGATCCCAAATGGTCAAACCGTGTGAGGTACATGAAGGGATCAGCTCTCAAAGACATAGATCTCATGAGATGCAGGTAACTCTTTTTTTTTAAATGGCTGCCTTATGTCAGCTGCAGCCTGTTTTCTTTCCAGCCCACTAACATCAGGGTCAATATACCTTAAGAAAATGAAATCTATTTCATTTACTGCAAGTGGACACAAGAGTGGGCATAGCTTCTTTATTGGACTACATTGCCAAACCTGCTGCACATCATACCACTTCCTTACTTTCATCATAATAATTTTAAAAATATATAATATATAGATATAAGAAGATGTGGTATGAGTACCAATGAGACAACTCTCCATCCAAGTCACAATTTGTAAAAAGTAATAATACCTTGAATTGGAAAAATGAATAAAACATTTACATTCAGTTATGCTTAATCTAAGATTCAGTTTGAGTGGTTTGTCAATGGTGGACAGGTTGACATTACAATATATAATAACCATCTATACTGTAGGGTAACTAATACACCTTATCGCTAATCCCGACTGACCCGGCCGCTTGAACTTTTGACGTCAACAACAATCACTTTTCCATTGTGGCGTCAGATATTTTGTTTTATGACGTCAAAATTTTACGGGAACCTGTGTTAAATCCAGTAATGGCGGACAAATAGCGATAAGGTGTATTATAGTGTATCTCTTTTGATTTCAGGATAAATGAGGCTGAATGTTTGTTTTTATTATCTCCTGCAGAAAATAGCAACAAAGAACAAGCAGTAAGTGTACCGAATTATAATTGCATTATTATAAAAAGATAATTTTTGAATTTATAATGTATCATACATCAAAAATATAGAAAAATAAAGTCCATATAATAAAAAAATAAAGTCCATATAATAAAAAATAAAGTCCATGTAATAAAAAAGGACCCCATAAATTTTGAGGTCACTACATCTTATCTCCATGGGGGGGGGGGGGGGCTACTTCAATACTTAATTGATAGGGTGTCGCTGGGGTTCTGTTACCCCCACCCTTTTCATATAATTTAGATTTTGAAATTGTATACCTTTTGGTATATTGCGTAGGTTAAAATGTAACCTTTTCTCATATTGTTTGGGTTTCATGTGGTGTGTAATGGTCTGTAATGTAAGAGTGGAATACCAAAGTGCCAAAAGAGAAAAATTGGTCGATAAAAACTGCCTGGAACACCAAGAAAGATGACAGATGAAGAAGTTATAGGAATTTAATTGACCTAATCATATATTTCTGACAGCTTGAAAAAGTGACCTATTCCAGCGGCACATCCTATCACCTTGTATATAGGAAGTGCCCCCCCCCCCCCCCCCCCCCCCCACACTCCAAGAGCATCTTATACAGTACTTGCAACCTTAGGCGTTACTGTTTGACGTGAACTTGACTGATCGGTGAATGATCGGTGACGGATGTTTGACTGATCGATGAGTGATCGGTGATCGGTGACCCATAGGATCCGTCAGATAAGTCAAATAACCTATGTGGGAGTTACCCTGACAACTGTCACCGATCGATCAGTAAATTAAATTTATGCACGGATCGGACGGATACGTATATATTTAAAATTCTTATGTAAACCGAACTCGACAGTGTTTACAAACGATGAACGCGGACCTCTACGAAGACACCTTAATTTACACGTTAATTTGTAATAAAATTGGTTGCAATAAAAAAGTGAAAATAGTATATATATGCTTAGAGCGTTAAATTGTTTGTGTTGATTAATAGTTTTGTATTAAATATTGTTAACATCAGAGACATATAATACATAATTATATTATATGACTCTGTTAACATAAACTTATTCCTACGAAAATGGTTATTATTGACCGCCATTCGATTTTTGAACTTTCGAATAGGTTGTTTTTTCGTGAAATTAAAAGAATGTCAAAGAAATAATATTAAAATTTTTTTCGCATTGTTTAGAATTACCAAAATTGTTCTTCTTTTTATCAAAAATGATACTATTTTTTTTTAAATCAGTTATTTTTACCATCTTGAGACAAGTCTTCTAATCAGAATTGAGATATAATGAGAATTAAAATACTTAAACTTTTATTTTTGTGGAATAAGAATGCAGTTATTGATTTATTTTGATACAAATTATTAACCGTCATATGATTTGAGTACTTTTTGTACATCAAGATTGGCTGTTCTTCATAAAATCTGCTTACTTTAAGGAAAAAGATACTAAATTTTTGTACGCGTTGCCTAAAATGCAAATATTTCTTCATTTTACTGAAAATTATTGACCGCCATTAAATTTTTGTACTTTTTATAGTTTAGAATAGTTTTTTTCATAAAATTAAAAGAGTATAAAAAAAATCATACCAAAATTTTGTTCGCATTGTTTAAAATAACCAAAACTATTTCTTTTTTTTATCAAAAATGATACTATTTTATTTGAAATCAGTTATTTTTACCATTTTCAGACAAGTCTTCTAATCAGAATTGAGATATAATGAGAATCAAAATACTTAAACTTTTATTTTTGTGGAATAAGAACGCAGTTATTGATTTATTTTGATACAAATTATTAACCTTCATTTGATTTCAGTACTTCTTGTACATCAAGATTGGTTGTTCTTCATAAAATATGCTTACTTTAAGGAAAAAGATACTAAATTTTGGTACGCGTTGCCTAAAATGCAAATATTTCTTCATTTTACTGAAAATTATTGACCGCCATTAAATTTTTGTACTTTTTATAGTTTAGAATAGTATTTTTTCATAAAATTAAAAGAATATCAGATAAATCATACTAAAATTTTCTTCGCATTGTTTGAAATAACCAAAACTATTCTTCTTTTTATCAAAAATGATACTATTTTATTTGAAATCAGTTATTTTTACCATCTTGAGACAAGTCTTCTAATCAGAATTGAGATATAATGAAAATTAAAATACTTAAACTTTTATTTTTGTGGATTAAGAATGCAGTTATTGATTTATTTTGATACAATTTATTAACCGTCATATGATTTGAGTACTTTTTGTACATCAAGATTGGCTGTTCTTCATAAAATATGCTTACTTAAAGAAAAAAGATACTAAATTTTTGTACGCGTTGCCTAAAATGCAAATATTTCTTCATTTTACTGAAAATTATTGACCGCCATTTAATTTTTGTACTTTTTATAGTTTAGAATAGTTTTTTTTAATAAAATTAAAAGAATATCAGAAAAATCATACTAAAATTTTGTTCGCATTGTATAAAATAACCAAAATTATTATTCTTTTTATCAAAAATTATACTTAGTCTATTTTATTTGAAATCAGTTATTTTTACCATCTTGAGACAAGTCTTCTAATCAGAATTGAGATATAATGAGAATTAAAATACTTAAACTTTTATTTTTGTGGAATAAGAATGCAGTTATTGATTTATTTTGATACAATTTATTAACCGTCATATGATTTGAGTACTTTTTGTACATCAAGATTGGCTGTTCTTCATAAAATATGCTTACTTAAAGAAAAAAGATACTAAATTTTTGTACGCGTTGCCTAAAATGCAAATATTTCTTCATTTTACTGAAAATTATTGACCGCCATTTAATTTTTGTACTTTTTATTAGTTTAGAATAGTTTTTTTTAATAAAATTAAAAGAATATCAGAAAAATCATACTAAAATTTTGTTCGCATTGTATAAAATAACCAAAATTATTATTCTTTTTATCAAAAATTATACTATTTTATTTGAAATCAGTTATTTTTACCATCTTGAGACAAGTCTTCTAATCAGAATTAAGATATAATGAGAATAAAAATACTTAAACTTTTATTTTTGTGGAATAAGAATGCAGTTATTGATTTATTTTGATATATTTATTAACCGTCATATGATTTGAGTACTTTTTGTACATCAAGATTGGCTGTTCTTCATAAAATCTGCTTACTGTAAGGAAAAAGATACTAAATTTTTGTACGCGTTGCCTAAAATGCAAATATTTCTTCATTTTACTGAAAATTATTGACCGCCATTAAATTTTTGTACTTTTTATAGTTTAGAATAGTTTTTTTTTCATAAAATTAAAATAATATCAGAAAAATCATACTAAAATTTTGTTCGCATTGTTTAAAATAACCAAAACTATTCTTCTTTTTATCAAAAATTATACTATTCTATTTGAAATCAGTTATTTTTACCATCTTGAGACAAGTCTTCTAATCAGAATTGAGATATAATGAGAATTAAAATACTTAAACTTTTATTTTTGTGGAATAAGAATGCAGTTATTGATTTATTTTGATATATTTATTAACCGTCATATGATTTGAGTACTTTTTGTACATCAAGATTGGCTGTTCTTCATAAAATCTGCTTACTGTAAGGAAAAAGATACTAAATTTTTGTACGCGTTGCCTAAAATGCAAATATTTCTTCATTTTACTGAAAATTATTGACCGCCATTAAATTTTTGTACTTTTTATAGTTTAGAATAGTTTTTTTTTCATAAAATTAAAAGAATATCAGAAAAATCATACCAAAATTTTGTTCGCATTGTTTAAAATAACCAAAACTATTCTTCTTTTTATCAAAAATGATACTATTTTATTTGAAATCAGTTATTTTTACCATTTTCAGGCAAGTCTTCTAATCAGAATTGAGATATAATGAGAATCAAAATACTTAAACTTTTATTTTTGTGGAATAAGAATGCAGTTATTGATTTATTTTGATACAAATTATTAACCATCATTTGATTTCAGTACTTTTTATACATCAAGATTGGCTGTTCTTGATAAAATATGCTGACTTTAAGGAAAAAGATACTTAATTTTTGTACGCGTTGCCTAAAATGCAAATATTTTTTCATTTTACTGAAAATTATTGACCGCCATTAAATTTTTGTACTTTTTATAGTTTATAATAGTTTTTTTTTCATAAAATTAAAAGAATGTCAGAGAAATCATACTAAAATATTATTCGCATTGTTTAAAATAACCAAAACTATTCTTCTTTTTATTGAAAATGATACTATTTTATTTGAAATCAGTTATTTTACCATCTTGAGACAAGTCTTCTAATTAGAATTGAGATATAATGAGACTTAAAATACTTAAACTTTTATTTTTGTGGAATAAGAATGCAGTTATTGCTTTATTATGATATAAATTATTAACAGCCATATGATTTTATTACTTTTTGTTCATCAGGATTGGTTGTTCTTCATAAATTATGTTTACTTTAAGGAAAAAGTTATTATTTTTTTGTACGCGTTGCCAAAATGCAAATATTTCTTCTGATATTGGAAAATTTTGTAATTTCAATTGCAATCAGTTGTTATAAGTGATTTTCATATGATTTTTATAGAAAATGTGAATTATTCAAGAATAAATCTGCTTAAAATTATTTCTTTCTTTTTAAGGAATGTATTTATGTTTACCACCATTGGATTTTTGTACTTTTTATTGTTTAGGAGTAGTTATTTTTGTAATTTGTTATTTTAAAGGCTTCGATTGTGACGAGAATATAGAAAGTCCATGATTATGATTTTAATTTTATGATGATAAGGATACAAAAATTTAAAATATTGAAAAACATAGACTGCATTTTTCAATAACTGGTCTTTTCATTTTGTTTTTCCCGAGTATGTTTGGAAAATAATAAAATCAATTTCGTGATGTAGATGCACTCGCCGGGTTTGAAAATATATAACCTAAATAAAACGAAAAAGACCATTATTTAATGATGATATTTTAATTTAGGTTTTATCTGTACATTTCTTTTCATTTCAATTCATAAAACTTTGCTAAATAATTAATAAACAAAATGTATCATTGAACGTTCGATTTTCACGAGTCGCCATTTTAATACAAATTAAACGAAACTAAGATTCCGTAATTTGTATTAGTTCATCATGTGACGTATTAAAGTTCAATCCGTCATCAAGGTCGATCGGTACTATCCGTCCGATCAGTCCGATCAGTCAATTACTTTTACTATAAGTCTGACGGATTGCTGACGTGAGTTTGACGCGAACTTGACTGATCGGTGACTGATCGATGACCGCTGATTGATCGCTGAAATAGTAACGCCTAAGGTTGCAAGTACTGTATGCACATGTATCTTCTTATATGTATTTTTTTATTTTTAGGATCAACAGAATATTCTAAAATCCTGGGCTGTGAAGGATTTTGCCCCAAATTGTAATCAGTACATTCAATTATTTAGAGCTGAAAATAAAATGCATGTTAAGTTTGCAGGTAAGATATATTGTACTGTAAAAAGTAATTAGCAAAATTCTCATCTGGAAAATGTAAAAAAAAAAAAAAATTCCTCCGAAAGTTACAAAAAGATTTATTATTGAAGACTGCAGAAAAAAAATCAACCTTGCCTGAAAGTTAATAAGAAGATTAACCTTGCCTGAAAATTGTGGGAAAAATGATATCTTGTGTACTTTTTATGAACTACATGTATCATATTTTCATCATTTTTGTATGGCATAGAGTAATCATCTTTAAACTCAAGGAAGACCAAGATTAGCTGGTCAACAGCCAGTTGAAATAATCTCTAAATCACTTTGTCAATAAACCATTTCATATTAGCCATAGAACTGTTTGTCTTCCAGGGGATTCCCTATGTTTGAATTGTTAAATAATTTAATTTAGTTGGGCATTTAATTTGTATTATATATGAAAGGGTTTGTTCATTGGGGTGAAATGCTGCAATCTAAATAAAAAAAAATTCAAAAGGAATATTTTGAGTCATTAAAACATTAAAAGAATTTTTAATTAAATTTTACAGCGAATATGAAAGTATATGTTCTATATAATTGTATATGTAAAGGGAAGAAAGTTATATATATTTACAGAACATGTAGTATGTGAGGATGAATTTAAGTATGCTTTATTAGCCAATAACTGTCTGTATCCAGGAATATCTACGTTAGTTTCTCTACTACTACATACATCAACAGGATAGTAAGTTTACAATAAAAATAGATATTTATATAAATCATATACAGTGGATTCGTTTATTTTTCGTGGCTACCAATTTTTCGTGGATTGAGGAAAACTTGCATTTTCTTGTATATTTGATTTTGTAGTTTTGCCAAAGTCTGCATATATATATATATTCTTACAGAATATTTGTAATTGGTGTTACCAGGGTAACCATGGAATCTACGAAAATTGGTATCCATCAAATAATAATGAATCCACAGTAGTGGATCAGTATTGAGAATTTATCTATTACTACATACATACACAGGATAGTAATGAGGTTCTACATGAAGGGTCTTCATTTCTTTGTTTCCATTTATCACTCTCTTTTTCTTTTTCTTTTTTTTTATAGATATAGGAAGATGTGGTGTGAGTGCCAATGAGACAACTCTCCATCCAGATAACAATTTATAAAAGTAAACCATTATAGGTCAATGTACGGCCTTCAACACGGAGCCTTGGCTCACACCGAACAACAAGCTATAAAGGGCCCAAAAATTACTATTGTAAAACCATTCAAACGGGAAAACCAACGGTCTACTCTATATAAAAAAAACGAGAAACGAGGAAACACGTATAAATTACATAAACAAACGACAACAACTGTACATCAGATTCCTGACTTAGGACAGGTGCAAACATTTGCAGCGGGATTAAACGTTTTAATGGTACCAAACCTTCTCCCTTTTTCTGAAACAATAGTTTAACATCACAACATAGAAAAACACATGATAAAATATCAATTGGAAGGCTTAACTCAATCAAAAAACCTAAATAAACACACTATGAAAGAATAAATTTGATCTGCGATACCTGAATGCAAATACAAAGTTAATAAAATATTAGGGACAAACATTCAAGGCCAAAAAGCAAACAAACAAGTCCAAACAAAGCCATGGCAAGACACCACCGCGAAATATGTAACAACTTACTTTTGAAAAAAAGTTTCATAATATATACAGGTAAATGAAAAATAACTTTGTCGTTTTAGGTATACTACTTCTGTGTATATAAAATTTTCCAATAATTAGGAATACCAAGAAAGTTCTGTCATATTAATACCTGATTAGCCCATTATTCTCTCTTCCTTTATATTTAAACACAACTTATTCCCATCTTTATTTTTGCCATTTTCTCTATTTTTATTTTTTTGCCCATTTTTCTTTTATTTTTATTTTTTTGCCATTAATCTCCTTGTTATACCCATTAGTCTCTTTGTTTTGCCCATTAATTTCTTTGTTTTGCCCATTAATTTCTTTGTTTTGCCAATTAATCTCTTTGTTTTGACCATTAATTTCTTTGTTTTGCACATTAATTTCTTTGTTTTGCCAATTAATCTCTTTGTTTTGCATATTAATCTCTTTGTTTTGCCCATTAATCTCTTTATTTTGCCATTAATTTCTTTGTTTTGCCCATTAATCTCTTTGTTTTGACCATTAATTTCTTTATTTTGCACATTAATCTCTTTGTTTTGCCCATTAATTTCTTTGTTTTGCCCGTTAATCTCTTTGTTTTGCCCATTAATCTCTTTATTTTGCCCATTAATTTCTTTGTTTTGCCCATTAATTTCTTTGTTTTGCCCATTAATCTCTTTGTTTTGCCCATTAATCTCTTTGTTTTGCCCATTAATTTCTTTGTTTTGCCCATTAATCTCTTTATTTTGCCCATTAATCTCTTTGTTTTGCCCATTAATTTCTTTGTTTTGCCCATTAATCTCTTTGTTTTGCCCATTAATCTCTTTGTTTTGCACATTAATCTCTTTGTTTTGCCCATTAATGTCTTTGTTTTACCCATTAATTTCTTTGTTTTGCCATTAATCTCTTTATTTTGCCCATTAATTTCTTTGTTTTGCCCATTAATTTCTTTGTTTTGCCCATTAATTCTTTGTTTTGCCCATTAATCTCTTTGTTTTACCCATTAATTCTTTGTTTGCCCATAAATCTCTTTCTTTTGCCCATTAATCTTTTATTTACCCATTAATTTTTTTTTGCCCATTAATCTCTTTGTTTTGCCCATTAATGTCTTTGTTTTGCCCATTAATCTCTTTGTTTTGCCCATTAATTTCTTTGTTTTGCCCATTAATTTTCTTATTTTATCCCATTAATTTCATTTTTTTTTTGCCCATTAATCTCTTTGTTTTGCCCATTAATTTCTTTGTTTTGCCCATTAATCTCTTTATTTTGCCCATTAGTCTCTTTGTTTTACCCATTAATCTCTTTTTTTTTGCCCATTAATTTCTTTATTTTGCCCATTAAATCTCTTTGTTTTGCCCATTGTACTTGTTTGCATTAGTATCTTTGTTTTGCCCATTGCAGTAAAAAATATTTACTTATCTTTTGTCTGTCAGCAGTGGTTTACTTTTTTTGTCTCATAGCAGCGAAAAAGATTTCACTTAATTACTTTTTTTTGTACTTTCCTGATAAAACGACTTTTGAATACATCCTTCTGATATGCCACCTTTCAAAAACTTGGGTCCATAAATACATGAATATATATTATGCCAGCTTATCTACATCATAATTTATTTTGGCTGTTTTAACTTTGTTCTAAGCCATTTTGATTAAAGATTTCTTCACCATTAATGACAAAATTTGAAATGTCTTCAATAACGGGAAAAACAAATATTGCCTTGACCTGGACCTCTTTGATCTGAAAAATTGGTTTTATTTGAAAAGTTGTTGCTGAGAGACATTCATTCAAAAATTCTAGCTCACGACAAAACAATTTGGTATAAATATATAGTACATACATATAAAGCAGTAAAATAACTACTGAATATTTTGTGTTTCAGTGAGGGAGATTTAGCCAGTGAGCCATGGCAACAAGTTTATGGAAAGCACTCTGGTAATGAGATATACCATATACAGCTTTGTTATAGTAAAATATTTAATCAGTTTGAGAACAGAAAGTTTACAGAAGCATCTGTAGAGGTACATGAAAAGTAAGTAGAAACTGTGTTAAGTAACAATAGAGTACCACAGTTATGGATTATTCCTGGCAATTCAGAAATTTATGCATGCATTTAGAATATAATTGTACTGTACTTTAAGCTCCGACGGCATCAATTGGTGATTTGATGGTCGCAAATTAAGTTTACTGGCAAAGCATAAGCATAATCAAAATATGACACATACATTTATAAGTTATACCATAACCAAAGATTTGGCTGCTGAGCTGGGACTCTTTTAAAAAAAGAATCTTATGACTGAAATTGATCATAAGTAAGGATTTTACTTTACTTTACGGTCCCTCTTGGTCTTAATTAGCTCTTCAAATGTTTCGTTATAACTTATACATCCTAGAATTTCAAATATTGACAGTTCGGATGCATAAAATTTTAAAACGTTATTTTCCTTTTTACGGGTATAGACTAAAATGTTCATGACTTACGAGTATTTTTTTGTAAAATGAGTCTCAGTGCTGAATCGTAACTTATCCATGTTAATTTCAGGTTTGGTGTAACATTGTTAGCCGTTATGGATGTGGATGATAGTATTACTAACGAGGAACCTAAGATACAATTAAATCCAGGACCATCGTATATCCTGAAGAAGCATGATTTTTGTTTCTATATGTCTGTGTCTAAAGAAGAAAATACAAACATTGCTAATATAAAAATAGAGAAAACTGATGTATCACAAAGAGAAAAAAATTATGGTTAGTAGATTAACATTGCTAATATCAAAATGGAGAAAAAATATGTATCAAAGTACTGAATGAAGTTGAGTCATAACTAACAGGCCTCAATATACATATACTTGTACTTAATTTGAAACTAAAGATTAAATAAATACCTAATACATGTAATGACTTATATGACTTATATGGGCATGTTAAATAAGATATTGAATACTTTCCTGGAAAAGAAATGGTAAAAAAAAACATTGGTTGTAGTGATTAAACCAGTTTGTTCCTTTCTGACAGAGAAAGGGTGTGATAAACAAAAAAGACCAGTACCTGAACTATTTTGTAAACTGCTTATATACATGTACGAACAGAAAAGTAAAGAATATTAATAACTAGCTCTGTATGATGTTGTTTATTCAAGAATTTAAAATATTATTGGTTGAAATTTTTTGGGGAATTTTTGTACCTCAATTCTCTTCAATTTCATACTTCATTTGGTCTATTTTACTGTTTTGATTCAATAGTCTGTAATGAGTCTTTTATTGACAAACATGTGTCTGGCATACAAATACTTAATCCTTGTATCTATGATGAGTTTATTTCAAATTGTTATCAAGGCAGTTATATTTACCTCATTTGTTTTTAGAAAAAATTGCCCAAGAATTACAAAGAATGATCAGTGACCAGTATAACGACACAAATGAAATTGACCAAGAGGAAGAGGAGAGTGTGTTTAATACCTTGACCAGTATCTCAGGCGGTCAAGTAGGGGCCAAACTTAGGGACCTCAATAGAAGTAACATTGGTGATAATGAGTTGAGAGTTGGTGATGAAGACCAGACAGACTCAACAGGAAATGCTACAGATGCTAGTGAAAGAGAGTATGTTCTGTTGCATTCTGGGAAATTACACCTGTGACATTCTATTAGCATGCTTGCAAATTATTTGCTGGAATTGATTTTTGTTTCTACTGGGATTAATTATTTATCAGGCCACACCAATTTAATTCTTGTTAGTGGGACCCGCCTGCTCCTAATTTTTCTAAACAGATTTTTTAATATTCCTGCTTCCCATTTCCAGAAATGTAACCATGTCTATTCAGCAACGATTTTGGAATTTATCAACTCTTGTTTAATTCACACTCTACCTTATATAATGTTCAAACCTATTTAGCACCGACACACTGTGTAAATTTGGCCGATTTAATTGTTATAATTGATTTGTGACCATCTGCCCATTTCATATAACATCTAGCTAGCAACATTTCATTCATGTAATATCTTGCAGTTAACAGTAGAAACCACCAGCTACATTTTGTGACAAGAAGCTGATTGTCACCTTAAAAGTTATGAGGTAAATGCATTCTAAAAGGGAGAGGTAAAGCTTGCTTAGTAATCTTGTTTCTTATTCTTCTGAAAACAAATCCATTTTAAAGATTAAAGATTTGAAAATTCAACACAAAACAAACACGTATTAAAATCTAAATCAGGTGTTTAAGCTGTATTCTGTATCTTACTCATGGTTAAGACAATGGGTTTGAATCACTGTTCTTATTTGGCATGCTGCGTGTCATAGGTCATTAACCGATGTATTTTGCCGGTCATTTCAAATACCTTGGCTATAATTTTCAAAATATCTTTCATTTTATACATACAAACTACTTGGATTTATAACTATTTAAGGATAATAGCTTGATATTTAAATCAAGTCTTAGTAGGGGTTCAAATTCACAGGGGTCAAATACCATGGCTGAGTAAATTTTTCAAAATACTTCGTATATTACACATACAAACGACTTATTGGTATTATACACATGTATTTTAAGGAGTTGAATCTTGAATTTTGAAAATCAGGTCTAACGGTTCAATTACCGAGGGGTCAGTTCATGGCTAAGTAAATTTCAAAATATTTCCATCTATCAATATATTTACCTGGAAAAGATATTTAAAATTTACTTTGCCAGTATTGACCCCTGCGATATTGAACCTTACTCTGAAATTCAAAATTCTGGAATTTTAACTCTTTATGAAGTTAATATACACAACAAGTAGTTGTATGATTAAACTTGTGAAAAGACTTTGAAATTTATTTGCATGGATTTGACCCCGCGTAAATGAACCCTTATCTAGAAAATTCAAAATTCTGGAATTAATCTTTATATGTAGTTAATTTGCTCATAATAGTTTGTTATTATTAATCTTGATGGAAAAGAAATATTTTGAAAATTTATTTGTCATGGTATTTTGACACCCCTCGGTATATTGAAATCCCTACATCTAGGCTTCTTAATTTATAATTCTGCATTCAACTTTTATATAGTTAGAAACACAAATAAGCATTTTGTATGTATTACAACTTGTGGGAAAATTATTTGAAAATTTTACTTTGCCATGGTATTTTTTGCCTGCAGTAAATTGACCCTTACTTAGGACCTTTAATTGCAGAAATTGTGCAATTCGTACTCTTTTATGTATGTTGAGAATACACAAATAATAGTTTGTATTTATTTAACTGCTGAAAGATATTTTGAAATTTTACTTTGCCATGGTATTTTTGACCCCATGCGTAATACTGAAACCCCTACTCCGAGGCTTTAATTTCCAAAAACTGAATCTAACTCATTTATGTAGTTAGATTCACCAATAAGTAGTTTTGTATGTATATTAACCTGCTGGAAAAAATATTTTTAAATTTT
The DNA here is from genome assembly GCA_019925275.1 of Mytilus edulis. Lineage (NCBI taxonomy): Eukaryota > Metazoa > Mollusca > Bivalvia > Mytilida > Mytilidae > Mytilus > Mytilus edulis. The sequence goes on from CM034362.1 coordinate 21,921,564, forward strand.
ACTTTGACATGGAAATTTGACCCTCCACTTTTTATGCCCAACTACTTAGGGCATTATATTTTCTGGTCTGTGCGTCCGTTCGTCCGTCTGTTCGTTCGTACCGTTCGTCCTCTGTCCCGCTTCAGGTTAAAGTTTGGTCGAGGTAGTTTTTGATGAAGTTGAAGTCCAATAAACTTCAAACTTGGTACACATGTTCCCTATGATATGATCTTTCTAATTTTAATGCCAAATTAGAGATTTTACCCCAATTTCACGGTCCATTGAACATGGAAAATGATAGTGCGAGTGGGGCATTTGTTACTGAGGACACATTCTTGTTTACCATGGAAAATCAAAACTACCCTTATATATATATATACATATCAGTGTTCCAGCTAGGCCGTTTTCAGAGGGCGCGGCGCCAGCCCTTTTCCGAGTGGCGCCCTGTGCCCTTTTTACAGTTTCCAGGGCGCCCTGCCTTTTTTGAAGATCGATTGCATATTAATTTGCGTATCGATATGATACGCTAATTACTAAATTTTACCTGGGGAAAAGATTATGACTTTGTTTACCACCCCAAGCTAATCAATGGTTACAACTGGTGTCATAATCTGTTGTTATAGGTAATCCGTTTATCGGATGGGTCATTAATGATCATCAACATTAATTCGTTCAAATAAAATCGGTCAGTCGGCAATTATCTTTGAAAAAATGTGCATACAACAACTTGGCACAATTTGCGATGTTTACCGTAGTTTCATGGAAGAAACGTAATGACAGAAAGTTGGAAAACCATTATAAACTCGTTGAAGACATTGTTTTACTTGTTTTCTGTAAAATAAACAGAAAATTCAGACGTATTTGTCATTGACTGCCTTCATTTTTGATACGAAAATAACAAAATCGGCCGCCATATTGTGATCATATTTACATCATATTTACGTACTGTTTATAATCCTCCAAAGAAGGAGCACACCCGAATAAAGAAAGATAACTCAATCTGATTTTTTTCCTAGCATTGAAACACATTTACATATTCTAAAATGTGTCTCCATACTTCTTGCTTAAGAATATATATGTTTAGGTATTTATTTTGAGTTATGGGAAAAGTTAAAGAGGGTCTAATAGCAGTGTTGGTAGGGTGCCTTGGTCATCTTTTTCTGTATTCTTTATTTTTGATACTATTTTTCACTGTTGCTTTATATCCTAAAATTGTGAATTTACTGAGCACAGCTGTTTTGTGCTGTATTGCCATCAAGCACAGCAGGGGTAGAAAGGTGAAACTGGTAAAATGTGGTAGACCATAGAAACAGTATGAAACAGATCTCCTTTCAAAACATACTGCATATAAAGTTCAACTGTGCCAAGCAATGATAAAAAAACTTGTGTGACAAGCTGCTTGACAAGTTTTTCAGCCTTAAAAGTAGAAAGATAGAGTTCTATATGGGCTAAAGATGTTGTTCTTGTATAACCTGTGATTCAACGAATAAACACAAATGTTTGATTAACATCTTTTATTAAAATATGCCCTTTTCATATTATCATATCGCGCGTTAAATGCCCTTTTTCAGGATTGGCACCCTGCCCTTTTGAAAACCTAGCTGGAACACTGCATATGTTATAATTACAAATAATTAAAGCATTCAAGCTACATATGGTCTAGTTATAATGTGTCAATAAGTATTTTGAATGACATTTTGTTGGTAAAGACTTCAGAGCACTTATACCAAGCAAAGATATTTCTTTTAATTAAGCATGGAAAATGTACCTCCCCCCTTCTTGTATGAATGATTTTTTAATCTATGATAAGCTTTAGAATAATGTAAAATGTTCTAATATTCATCTAGGATGAAAAAAACAGGGGGGTTCAATTTACAATGGGGGTTCAATTTTCCATACAGGGGGGTTCAATTTACCATGGGGGGGTTCAATTTACCATAGCGGTATTTGACCACGGGGTCAATTTACCATGGGGTTCAAAATACCATATGACACCGTCCTTAAATAATTTCCTTATTCATAGATAAATTTTTGTGCAGTAAATGTTACTTGAGGAAACTTTGTTTCACATGTTCAATTTAATTTTGTGTAATTGTTCACATTTTCCCATTGTATGTAGAGGATACATATTTTAAAACTTAAGCTTAATTCTCATGAAATATTATTTTTTAATTTTTTTTATTACAGCAAAACATTTCTGCCTTCTATATTTTTGAAGGACCAGTGTCATAAAGTGCAATTGTTTGTAATATCTTTCTCCTAGCATTTGCCGAGGGTTGATTTCACAAAAAAAAACCATCAAATCCTAGGGAACCCTAATCAATTGATTGTTATTCTTACATGACCACATTTACATTTTTATGCCCCATTTATGGGCATTATATTTTGGTTTGTGCGTCTGCTAGTTTGTCTGTCTGTTCCTACATACCTTTTACATCTGTCCCGCTTCAGGTTAAAGTAGTCCAATAAACTTGAAACTTAGTACACATGTTTGCTATGACATGAACTTTCTAATTTTAATGCCAATTAGAGTTTTACCCCAATTTCACGGTCCACTGAACATAGAAAGTATGGGGAGTGTAGATGGGCATCCATATACTAGGAACACATTCTTGTTTTATACTGCTGTATATCAAAAATTTTCCTCTGTGTGACTATTTTTTGCAGTAGACATTTGTACCAAGAAATTGAACTCATTAACAAATAACAGTTTCTTTATTCAATGTTAATGATTCTTTTTATGATTATTTGCAGGATTGCCTTCATGTAAACGACAAAAATGCCAATGCTCCGAGATGGGGACAAAACTTGATCATTTTAGACAGCTCAGCGTATTAACCAAGGATTGTATAACTTATCTTACCATTGAGATCATGTTTTATCAGCATTAAATCACTCAGACCAATAATACTCATGTTTGAGGAGGACGAGTAAGTCAAAGGTTTATTCTAAAAAGTAAAAGCACAAAAGTACAGAACTCCGAGGAAAATACAAAAAGGAAAGTCCCCAATCAGATAGCAAAATCAAAAGCTCAAAAACATCAAACAAATGGATAACAACTGTCATATTCCTGACTTGGTACAGGCATTTTCTTGTGTAGAAAATGGTGGATTAAACCTGGTTTTAATTAAGCTAAACCTCTCACTTGTATGTCAGTCGCATCAAATTCCTTTATATTGACAACGATGTGTGAACAAAACAAACAGTTGCTTATTACAACAAAATGAAGATCATATGTTAGAAGTTGGGGTATGAGTGCCAATCAGACAACTTCCCATCCAAGCAACAATTTGTAAAAAGTAAACCATTATAACACATGAATAAGGAAGATATAAAGGGCCCAAAATACTACTAAATTTATGTAAAACCATTCAAACAGGAAAACCTCTTAGTATATAGACTCTCTTTTGATTTTGAAAACTTAGTGGTTAGCATTACAGAGTTATGATACTTCTAGTATTCATATTTGACACAATATTTATATGATCAAGGGTAGCTGAATACATCATGTGCATGTTTTTCCACAGAGTTATTTCATTTTCTCCTGATTAAATGTTTTCTAATTATCCCATTTATTTTTGCAACATTTTTAATATGCACAATAAAGGCATATGACACATGAGCTCTTGGCCTAACTGCTTATTTCTGTAACTCATCAAAGCACATGCCTTAGCAAACACATTAGCATATAATTTTATAGCTTTTTTCTTTAATATTTGAATATTTATATTTTAGACCAAGCAAGCTATTTTTAGAAACAATAGCCCATTTTCCACATGTTTACTGGATGAAGGGAAAATTAGTCTGGTAAGTTTTACCATTTGTATCCCCTTATAGTTTCAAACGAATATTGGAATTTTGTAAAATGTTATTAATTTCCTTACAACATTAACTTCGTCTAAAAATATTGAGAATTTATATATTTGAGGATGATTAAAAATTTTGTATCAAAATTATCTCCCTTTTGACAATTTTAATAATTAATATAGTAAATATGCTTGAATTCAAATGAAGAGAACATAGTAATTTCAGCTAGATTACAAAGTTATGGTTTATTGCTTAAATATATAATTTTTAGTGATATTTAATTATAAAAGGTCAATTTATGATAGAAAATTTCACATCCAAGTCTCACTATACAAGAAAATGCCTTCTAAATGGGGTACAATTGGGCAAGTGTTGAAACAGAGTTTTTGTCGAGCCTGCAACTTTTATTGCGGAAAGCTCGACATAGGGATAGTGATCTGGCTGCGGCGGCTTTAGCTAACTTCTTAAAAGTTTTATATTTTAGAAGGTGTAAGACCTGGATGCTTCATACTTTGTATATGGATGCCTCATGTTACGAAGTTTCCATCAGTCACATGTCCAGTGTCCTTGACCTCATTTTCATGGTTCAGTGACTACTTGAAAAAAAAAATCTCTCTTATTATAAGTAATAGGATAACTATATTTGGTATGCAAGGTCCTCATGTCTGTCAGACAGTTTTCACTTGACCTCGACCTTATTTCATGGATCAGTGAACAAGGTTAAGTTTTGGTGGTCAAGTCCATATCTGAGATACTATGAGCAATAGTACTAGTATATTCTGTGTATGGAAGCACTGTAAGGTGTACATGTCCAACTGGTAGGTGTCATCTGACCTTGACCTCATTTTCATAGTTCAGTGGTTATGGTCAAGTTTTTGTGTTTTGGTCTGTTTTTCTTAAACTATAAGCAATAGGTCAACTATATTTGTTGTATGGAAAAATTGTTAGCTGTACATGCCTGCCTGGCATGGTTTATCTGACCTTGACCTCATTTTCATGGTTCAAAGGTCAATGTTTAGTTTTTGAGTTTTCATCTTTTTTTTCTTTTCTAATACTATATGCAATAGGTCAGCTATATTTGATGTATATAAATGTTTTATGATCTATATGTCAGTCACATAGGTTTTATTTGACCTTGACCTGATTTTCATGGTTCATTGCTTAGTGTTAAGTATTTGTGTTTTGGTCTCTTTTTTTTTAAAACTATACGCAATAGGTCAACTATATTTGGTGTATAGAAGAATTGTTAGCTGTACATGGCTGCCTGGCATGGTTCATCTGACCTTGACCTCATTTTCATGGTTCAAAGGTCAATGTTTAGTTTTCTTGGTTAATGTAAAGTTTATGTGACAGTTGTAATAAAGCTTTATATTTAGGACTATCAACATAATATCAATGATAAGTAAAGGAGGCGAGACATTTCAGTGTGTGCACTCTTGTTGAATTTTGCAGCAGTACATCAACTAAGTATGCATGTAAGTGTATAAGACATGGATTGATACTGGACTCCAAATGCGATTATTTTCTCTGTTTTCTGTGGGAAAAAAATTGTTACAAGACAAATTTAGGAAGTACAAAACACACCATTTATATGTCGTATCACAAATATAACCGACTTAGTATGGTTTCAGTGGAGATGCTGCTCAATGAAATTGGTCTCTTCCTTTAGTAGTATAGATTTTGTTATTTCTTTTTCAGTATAGATGATTTATTAACTGCCGGCATCAACAAAGCTAGTCATTTGATTGTTGTAAACAGAGAAATAACAGCAGATCCTACACAGATGGTAGACGCTGAAACTATTGTTAATGTACAAACCATACATAAGTATGCATAAATTAACTTAAAATTAAATTAAAATAAGATATCAGATATATGTTGTCATTCACCTCAAAAGCTCACCAAACCATTAAACAGTTTTATTCAGAAGGGATATATAATTTACAATACTGTTGTCAAGTAGTAAAATCCCTATACATTTATATTTTTAACAGCCCTAAGATATTAAATTAAAATTAGTCTTAATTCTAATAGATATGCACATTCAGATTTAGAATACATTTAAGTTTTTCATTAAACATAACATTATAGGGAGACAACTCTGTAAAATTCAGCTAAACATTTAAATCCCGCTCTATTGTTAAGCAAAAAGCAATATTGAGCTTTTTAATGATCAAATTTAGTGTTTTTAAACTGCTTAATGAATCCCAGAAATTTTTCTGATAAAGTGTGTTTTTTGAAATTTTTATGTTTTTGTCAAAAGGTCAAACTAAATATTTTGACAAAATTTAATGAAAATTAGAGCCAAATTAATTTTAGTCATTAAGATGTTTTGTAACACCTTAAATGTCTTTCTCAATTTTATTATTCACTAATTACAATTTACTAAACGATGCATGATATTATTTGTACAACGATCTGTAAAATGGCTGATTCTGAAATAGTAAAATACAATATTTGACCAGTATGTTACAGTTTCAGTCACTGTGACAAAGAGTTTACATTTGAATGTTGAGTTAATTTTCCCTTTTGATAATTTTTCAGAATTTTGCCAAAAAACAGTATTTGTTTCACCACAATTTTACAATTTAATTCAACAATGTTGAGCATATGATTGAAAAAGATTTGGGGTATACATAAATGAGATAGCAAATTAATGATCAATAATATAAAAAAACAACACGATTAGATACTGCCTACATATGGTCTTCAAGAACAAAAGACATGACTGTGTCATTTAATGTGAAATAACAAGTATCTTAGTGCACTGTAAACAAAAGATTTTTACAAAATTTATTTTAAATACGTCCTCTTGTCTTTTACCATATATCATATCATAATTTACTTTATATGTATTTTTACAGATTGTTTCCAAATATCAACATTTTAACAGAGTTATCAGAGAAAGATAACATGAGATTTATGCATTTTCAAGCCAACGATGAATACACCTTAAATATTTCCAGGCTCGAAAAGGTCAGTATTCTACCTTTATAGTGTTCAGGAGCTGGTTTCACAAAAATAGTTGTGACCAAGATCGATCTTTAGTCTCGATTAATTCATAATACTTACAATCAATCTGAATGATAAGCTTTTTTGTAAAACGTACTCCACAATTCTTTTGATGGATGGATACTGATGCTTGATTAAGGTGCTACCTAACACTACAGGGATATAACTCTGTAAAGTCAGCTAAACGTTTTAATTACATTGTGTTGTAAAAGGAATATTAAGCTTCTCAATGATCAAAATTGTTGTTTGTCAAACTGGTATATAACCAGTGTATTTTTTCTAACAAAACGGTTGGTTCAAAATATTTGAAATTTTATATTTTTGTTAATTTATTTACTTTGACAACATTTTATGAAAATTAAACGAGCCAAATTAATTTTAGTGAATGTGTTGGGTACCACCTTAATGTCTAGTGCAAGTCAAAGTCATATTCAGGACAAAAACAGGCTAATGTGATATGAGTATAAAACCAGCTTTATACTAGACAAACATGCTGAGCCAGATTTTTGAGTTCCATGTTATCAGTCAGTAGGAAAACATGTTGCCCTACCTGGAAATATTATTCTTTACTCTGTCTGAGTCAACCAGTCTGTACTCATGCTCCTTCATGCTGTGCTGGGCGCTTGAGGTAGAAACTGCATGAGTCTACCTTTTTGGTCCTGTTTCAAAAACTCATACAAACAAATTTTATATTTTCTGACAATGTACATTTATTGAATTTGAACTATATCAAAACTATAAAGGATCACACTTTGTATATACTATTTTAGAAAATAAAATATATATAGGAACAATTAAATTTTGTAATAAAATTGAGAATGTAAATTGGGAATGTGTCAAAGAGACAACAACCCTACCATAGAAAAGACAACAGCCTATGGCCACTAACAGGTCTTCAATGCAGTGAGAAACTCCAGCACCCTGAGGAGTCCTTTAGCTGGCCCCTAAACAATTATGTTACTAGTTCAGTGATAATTACTATTTCAAAAACTAAATGAACATTCTATAGTAGTAGTCATTGACTATTTAAGAAACAAAAGGAACACAATAAAGTAATGTTGTTTTTATGCCCCATTTATTATGCCCCATTTATGGGCATTATGTTTTCTGGTCTGTGCGTCCGTCCGTCTGTTCGTTCGTTCGTCTGTTCGTCCGTTCGTCCGTCTGTCCCATGTCAGGTTAAAGTTTTTGGTCGAGGTAGTTTTTGATGAAGTTGAAGTCCAAACTACTTGAAACTTAGTATATATGTTCTGTATGATATGATCTTTCTAATTTTAATTCCAAATAAGAGATTTAACCCCATTTTCACGGTCCACTGAACATAGAAAATGATAGTGCGGATGGGGCATCCGTGTACTGGGGACACATTGTTTTTCATTGTCTTTTTCAGAAACTAAAAGAACACAACTGTATACTGACACATTTGTTTAGATTACCATTTGCTGCTGGTCATGTGTTAAGTGGAGCTATGTTAGACACACTTTTATATCAAGTAAGTTAGAAAATCTCATATTATATGATCTGTCTTTTCCATATTTTTTTTTATCTTTTGAACTGTGAAGTAGAGAATTTCATGATCTATTTATAGCTTTTGTTTTCTGCAATTATGATCAAATTTCATTCCATCAATTAAATTTCATCACAGTGGCAAAGAAAGAGAAAATAAAATAAATTTTATCTTGTCAAATTTCATCTAGCTGAATAGATGAGGAAAGTTAATGAAATGATGTTAATCATAAAAAATGAAAATACCTGTGCTTTAGAATTCTCAAAGTCAAATATATGTTATTGATAACAGCTGAAAATTTGAAAGAAAAACATCTAAGTTCAATGTACTCTTGTGGTAATTCTAAAATAATTGTGATTGAAAGTATGAGAATCTTGATTTATAACGTACCACCTTTATTTTCAGACTTTTGTAAAAGGATATTTAATTAAGTTTGTCAGGTTATTACTGGGATCTTCTCTTGTGATAATTCAAGAAATATCTGAAATTAAAAATATGCGAATCTTGATTAAGAACCATACCATGTTTATTTTTCAGACATTTGTTAAAGGATATTTGATCAAGTTTGTCAGATTATTACTTGGAATTGATGCAGAACAAAACTCTGGCCATTTATCAAGTGTGAGTTATATTTAAAGTCTGAATTTTATTGAAAAAAAAACATGTGATTTGTGGATAAAATCTCATGGAATTTATCACAAAACTTTGTATCTTCTGAATAAAATTAAGGAGATGTGGTTTTGATTGCCAATGAAACAACTATATATAACTATCCACCAAAGTTCAAATGAAGTGGATTTAAGCAACTATAGACAACTGTACTACCTTCAACAATGAGTAAAAAAACATAACGTTCGGTTGGCTTTAAAGGCCCTGACCTGAAAAATATGTCCTAATGCTTATGTTATCACTTTTAAACAGCTGGAAGATCTGATTGTTCAAAGACCTATATAAGTTTTGTAACAGTTTTCTCAGAAATTCTGAGTCACTTCTCTCCTGTTATAAAATTGTAAATGTTTATTTGTACTGTTAATTCAGAAATTATTGTGTGCATTTATTATTGCAATTTTGTCATTTTAGACTAAAATGCGATTTAAATTTTTGCAATATTGAGAAAAATCCTATTTAATTCATATAAAAAAATTTCAAATGCTAGTTGATATCGTAACAATTATAACCCTGTCTCATTTTCAAGAAAATCAAAAAAAAATCTCGATCATTTCTAAATTTACGGTATGCCTTAATCAGTTCTAGCACATTATCTTGTGTTTACAGATAAAAGTGAAAAGACAAATTCTTGCCAAATATAGAACCTATGGTGACTTGTATAAAGGATTATGTACAATTACTGGGGAAATTCCCATTGCTATATATAGAACAGAGAGAAGGAAACGTGCATACAATGATTTAGATGAGGTAAGAAACTGTCTTAATTTGCGGGGGTTCCTGATCTTGAAATCCCAGGCTTAAAACATAAAATCCTGAGGTCCTGAAATTTAAAGGAAATCAAATCTGGACATCCCTAAATTCGAAAAAGGAAATCCTGGATTCCGAAAGGGTCAATCCTGAAATCCCAAGCTTAAAAACACCCGATCCCGACGTCCCCAAAAAGGTCCTGCCCCCTCTTTATTTGTTTATCATTTCATTGCATATTGTCATTGGGCTTCCAAAATTTGGTTTATGGGCAAATTTTTCAACAAATAAAATTTCACAAACAGGCTTTAAAAATTTGATTGAAAAGATTGGCTTCCAAAATGTTGTATGTGAACTTGAACATTTGTGTACATGGATGTTAAAGAAAAACTTGGACATCTCTGGAAAATGTAAAAACTAATTGAATTTTCATATAAATAAAGAAAATTACAAGATTTTGATTTCGAAAAAACAACTATTTTTAAGTTAACATACAACATTTTGGAAGTAAACTTTACAAACAATTGAGATTGGCAATATTGTCACTTGTCAAATGTTTTGGTTGGTCTAAATGTGTGATATTTTGGAATATGAGAGATAATCCAATCTTCCCACCAGGCTGGTTTCGATAAAAAAGTATTTTTTGCACCAAAAAAATCATATATGACATTTTGGAAGCTGAAGCATTGACGATATATGTTTTATTGTAATCCGTTATTTTGTTTGGTTGACAGCAATCTTTCCTTCATTTTAAAATGAAATGTAACATTCATGATGACACAATAAACTGCACAGGTAAATAAAAGAAAATCTTGATAGAAATCGTGTTTTTATGGTCCCAGCGAAAAATGTAATTACAAATGTATAAGTAATGAATGCTTCTTTTAGTTATTTCATAGGGTTGTAAAAGTGTTGACCCTGTGCACATTTTTAGAATGAAGCTCAGGGCTTCTGCACTTTATAAAAAATGTACATTGGTCAACACTCTTACACTCAAATAGATTTACAAAAAGAAGCATTCAATGCTTAGATAGTAAAGTATTGAGATTCTACCAGTGTATCAGATGAGATATATCATATTTATCACAAAGACAATAAGATTTTCAAATTTAAAATGCAAGGCTTGCAGAAAATTTCAAATATTTGAAAATATAATTGCCAGAAACAGAGAAATATGAAATTGCGCAAGATTCCATGGGTAACGGCCAGAAATGGAGAAATATCAAATCCCACTAGAATGGATGATGGAATCTTTGTTGCTATAATGAATGTTAGATTATATATAGGCAAACTTTATTTTTATTTTTCAATGATTCGCTAATAGATTGTGTCCTTTCATGTCACATGATCAGGAATTGTTCCCTCCTTTTGTGACTTCACAATGGCAAAATCATAGAAAAGCAAGAAAAACTTGTAGTCATTAATGAAGCCAAACGGTGTAGATTATCAAAAAATATTCAACCAGTTTTGAAGTATACATCATCTTAGAAAATACAATATCACTCAAATTATCACAAAAAAAGACAAAGCAAAATTTAAGAAAAAAGCAATAAAGACATTATTAATGTATTTTATAATTACCATTACTTATATATCATTTAAAAATACTTTAACTTTTTGAATTATAGACTTCAGCAGGAGAGAATAATAATTCAAACAAGGAAGAAGTGTAGAACGTAAAGTAACAATAAACGTCAGGCATTTTTACGAGCGATCGGAACAAACGATGTGACAGAAATAATCAGAAATCGTATGAAGTCATTACACATGGATGAAGATAGCTATGGTAAATTATATACCAGGGTCTATATTTCTTCTTATGCCCCATTTATGGGCATTATGTTTTTCGGTCTGTGGGTTCATTGGATGTCCCTCTGTCCTTCTGTCTTTCCAACTTCAGGTTAAATGTTTTTTGGTCAATGTATTTTTTGATGAATTCGAAGTTGAAGTCCAATCCACTTAAAACTTAGTATACATGTTCTCTTTGGTATGATCTTTCTAATTTTAATGCCAAATTAGAGTTTTTATCCCAATATCATTGTCCCCTGAATATAGAAAATGATAGTGAGTGAGTGGGGAATTCTTGTTTCTTTCATTTTTTAGGTTGGTTTTCTCTACTCTTTGTTTGCCCATTATGCTCTTTTATCTACATTAAGGGTGTACTTAAGTGAGGTTAGGTGAAAATTAATAAACTAAGAAGTTAAAATTAATACTATAAACTGGTAGAGCATCAATCAAGGATAAAAATAAGCTAAAAATATTGACAGGTCATGAACCTCCTTTTCGAGATATTTGAGATTTAAAATATGGCGGGAAAAGGCTGACTCTGACTTTTACCTTATATTTGCATTGGTATTATTAGTTCTCAAAACAAAAGAAAGAAAATTAAGAATCTTCTAAAATTTTGGTAAATGACATTTCATGAGCTATTAAGTTTTATATGAAAAAATTAATGGGTGTTATGCGGCAAAATATTTTACATTGTATTGTATGGAAAAACACCAAGGAGTCCGAACATTTGACACAAATTCCAAAACCTCACCTAAAGCACATCCTTAAGCAACTCTTATTTTCTATTCTTTATTCTCATGATCTAATTTTCTTTATTTGTAATAATTTTGCCCTTTATTCTCCATATTGTCAGTACTTTAAACTCTATCCAGACCCTCATATACTGACTACAAAAATTACTACTTGCAATTCATGGAATCTGCAGTTTTCATTTAATATTTAATTCAATAAGTATTGCAAAATATTAATTTAATTTACCATTTTATATCTTCTCAAGAAAACCATGATACTTAAGCAAGTACACTGACACTCATACTCAATTAAAGTTGCTAACACCATCCATGTGCAGCTTTCAAACTTACAACCTCAGTATTATTAGGATAGTGATACAGAAGATCTACTACTTAGACCACTCAGTCACCTAGCACCCTCCCCTTTTTTTACAGGTAAACAGATAACCTTTACTCCATGGAGATTTTTTTAAATACTTGATTCGCATAGGATTTTTCAATAAAAAAAAAATTATCAGGTTTGCATTACAAAAACAAATATTTCATCAATGAATTCAAGTCAGATATTCTCATGAATTTCTTTTCATATTAGATACAATTTTTTTAAGGTTTGATGCAGACATTTTTAGTCAAAGCGCTTCAACTGAAGTATACACAGGCGTCAAAAGCGTCATTATGGAGGAAAGGGATAAGCAAGTCTGTTTTGTTTAATAAATATTTTATGTATTTTACAGGTGGAGGTGAACCAATAAAGACAGTCTCCTACATTATACTGAATCCTACTCCAAGCAGGAAGTTGAAAATGGGAGATCTCATGTAAGTATAGTATAAGATCATTCAAGTTGTCTAGGCCTTATGAAAGTTTTCATAGGACAAGGGCTTCAAACATGAAAAGAATGGTTATCTTTTTATGTGGAAATCTTTTTAAATGATTACATTTGCCTAATTCTTCTTTGTAAAAAACAATGCATAGAAAAATGTCATGTGATTAGACTTATTCAACCTTCACATTGAATACACAACTATTTGGGAACTCTGTTAGAAGGTAATGTCTATAAATAAAATAAGAGGTTAATTTTAATAAAGAATGTTCCCATAAAAGGCATGTTTTATTTATTGTATAGATCAAAAGTTTTTTTTTCTCCACAGATACGTAATACAGCCAAGTTCAATGTTTGCAGTACCAAGTCGACTGACTAAGAAACCAATTCGTAGAATGTCCTGGGCCTCAGCTAGAGATGCTGCCAGTCTGTTCCACACCAATCGTGATCGTAGTAAATCCATTGATCCAGATCTAGCTTCTCAGACCATTCACGAAATATCTCATCGTAACTCCGGGGACGAACATCATGAAATAACAACAACTGATGTTGCCAAAAAAATCAAAAGTAAAGTTTTCGTAACGGAGAAAGTGAAAGAACTTGATATGGTGTGAATGCTGCAGACTTTCTGATGTTGGCATCATGTGACTTTGGCATCATTTGTTACTTTGGCATCATGTGACACTGTAATGGCATGTGTCTTTGGCATTGTGTGTCACTTTGGTATCATGTGACACTGGCATCATGTGACACTTTGGTATAATGTGACACTTTGACATCATGTGATACATTCGCATCATGTGACACTTTGGCATCATGTGACACTGTAATGTCATGTGACTTTGGCATAACATGATAGAGGAGAGAGTGATTTTAGTGTTTTGTAGTGAACAATGATAGTTATGCTTTGGTTGATGGGTATTCTATGAGCTACTAATATTTACATAGAATTATAAGTATCCTAAGTATATAGGATCTGACCACAATAAATTCTGGAGATACGTTGATGCTACGCTGTTAGAAGCTTATTAAATAGTTTGTTCAATGTTAACACCAATAGCAACAAAGATGGCAGATCTGGACATTACTTTTGTACATTATTTTGTACTAAAATCCTTGTACATTTATTTTGTCCATTATGGTAAAGATGTTATATCGCCTTGACCAACACAGAATAGGACGACAACACATGTTGAATGATTTCTGAAAAGATAGTATTAAACCTGAACAAACTTCATACAGCTTAAGTTTGCAATAAATGGCTGAACTCTCATTCACCACAATGTTTAAACTATCCTGATCACAACATTTGCTATGTAGCTGTATAATGGCAGAAAAGAAGGCATAATTTATGTTTGACAGCTAGAACCTTTTCATTATTATATGAACATTACATTGTTAGACAACATGTATCTTATTAATACTGTTTCTAATCAGAATATTTTCAATTTTCTAGAGGCAAGAATAAAAAGCAAAAGTAGTAGATTTTATTACTGTGAAACATAATACATATAAAAATGAAGATGTGGTATTATTGCCAATGAGACAACTCTCAAAATGAGAACAAATTGCACAAAAAATTAACAGCTATAAGTCACTGTGCAGCCTTCAACTATGAGCAAAGCCCATACAGCATAAAACTTTGTTGAAAAAAAAAGAAGAAAAATAACAGCCTTATTAGTGTACAAAAACAATACTGAAAAACAAACATGCTACACGGTACACATGACCACCACTGAATTACATACATTTTTTATCTTATGAAATTGTAAAGAAATATTTGTCACTGCACATTATGCGGACAACAGTCAATTCGGAGAATTGATGTTGTTGAGTTATCCTTATGAATTGAAATTGAGATGTGTATTCCTTCAGTTAGAATATGCTTGATTCTGAATTTTTCTTCTTCTGTCAAATAGATATAAGAAGATGTGGTATGAGTGCCAATGAGACAAATCTCAATCCAAGTCCCATTTTTTTTAAATAAAAGATTAAAGGTCAAAGTACAGTCTTCAACAAGGAGCCAGTATTTTATTTTTTAAAACCATGTTTTATGACAACATATATCCATTTGTTGGAAATAAAAGCTAAATCAGTACATTGAGCAAAGAATGAGCATTCTATTAATGGGGATAATTTCCATATCACAGGGTTAATATATGGGATAAATGATACATTTGATTCATTTATGTAGGCAGGATTGAATAATGCGCACAAGAATCAGAAAAAAATGTCAAGCTGGCTCATTGACCTTGTCAGTTCAAGGATGAAGGGATCCAGTTGCTCATAAAACATTTAAATGAAATCAGAAATCAGTGTGGAGTTATTTTTTCTGGTAATGGAGATATAATGAATCATGTTACAGTTCTTGTTCTATAATTTACCTGTAAGAATCAAAAGAGGGACGAAAGATACCAAAGGGACAGTCAAACTCATAAATCTAAAACAAACTGACACAGCCATGGCTAAAAATGAAAAAGACAAACAGAAAAACAATAGTACACATGACACAACATAGAAAACTAAAGAATAAACAACACGAACCCCACCAAAAACTAGGGGTGATCTCAGGTGCTCCGGAAGGGTAAGCAGATCCTGCTCCACATGCGGCACCCGTCGTGTTGCTTATGTGATAACAAATCCGGTAAATAGTCTTAATTCGGTAGGTCACATTCAGGAAAGGGAAGGGGATTGAAGTTACGACGTAAGGAACATATCCGATATCATTTGTGATACGGTTATTCCATATTCCATAACTCGTGATGGCGTCCGTAAAATTTACGAAGGGATGATTTCAACTTCACCATTTGGAACTCTTGGTTTAATAGCTTCCTTGTGAGCAGCAACCTTCTATCAAGAAAATCATGATAGGAAATGCAAGCACGGGAATATCGTATCAATTGGGAGATATATACCCCGTATGCAGGTGCTGCTGGAATGTTGCTACTTAGAAATGGAAAGTTCACAATTGGAAAGCTGAAATCATCTCTTTTGTCGTAAAGTTTTGTTTTCAACCGACCCTCATTGTCAATTTCTAGATGTAAGTCAAGATATGAGGCCGTAGTATCCTTTATCTCTAGCTCGATTGGATAGATGCGTTCCACATAGTCACCAAATTTTGAATTATTTAGTGAAAGAACATCATCTATATAGCGAAACGTAGAGTTAAAGGATAGTGCTAACTTCTTATCTTTCTTCCTAAGAAGTTCCTGCATGAAGTCAGCCTCATATTAATAAAGAAACAAGTCGGCAAGTAGAGGGGTACAGTTTGTTCCCATTGGAATGCCGACAGTCTGTTGAAAAACACGTCCTCCGAACGTAACAAATATGTTGTCAATCAAGAAATCAAGCATCTTGATAATATCAGTTTCAGAGAATTTTTTGTTGGAATCAGAGTGATCCTTTACAAAGTAGGATTTATCCCTCCCTAAGACAAGATACTTGTATCTACGTTGGCCATTTTTTTTTACGAAGCAAAGCAATACCAACTCTTTCAATTTGTCTTTTAGTTTGGAATGTGGAATACAATTGTGCTAGCTTCAGTTTTCCAATATTTTAAAGAAAGAGGACCCAGCAATGCTCAGGAGGGTTATGTATAGCCAGTCAAGGTTGTTAAAAACTTCTATTTGTTGGGTTATTTCTATAAATAGTGGACAGTTAAAAGTAACAATCATTTATGGTTTCTTACAGATAAATGAAATAAAGGGTACAATAATAGAATAACATAACAACAATATTTCAATTACAAAAAAGGTTTCTAAATTATGTATCACCATTTACATGATTTATATGATGCACAACTGTGTTGTGTATCAGAATACTAACGTACAAACAGACAACAAAAACTGGGCCCCCAAAAACTGACATTACCTCTTCAAAAGCCAAACACAAGTCAGAGTAATAAAAAAATTAATGAACACGAAAAAGAAACCAACCAGTCAACAAAACATCAAATGACACTTTCCAAGGTAAAGGTAAAACAATATCTTCACTAACCAAAATAATTGTTAAATAAAATTTACACAAATGAAAAACACAATTGAACAAATACACTAAATGTATTGTTGTCTTTAGTTTGCCTGAATATCTGGTATTACATTGTAGATAAAAATGAGGAGAAATACATTAAGAGAATTACCTTATAAAGGCTTCAAATTAAAAAAAAAATGTCAATAGTCGTTAAGTATTATTTCTTTTTCTGAAACATAAAGCAAGAACAGTGTTGAAGGTCCATCAAAACTATCAAGGTGCAAATAACCACTAAAACAACAATACCAAATGTGCCAATGCACTTGGAGGATGGCCTGTCGTCTGATGCTGATATAAGTGATCTCTTGTACTTGTTAGTTTGTTTCCTATCTACAGACAACTCTGATTTTAACAGTGCAATCTTTCTGATGAGTTCATCCTCGGTCAAGATGAAGTTGTTACATGAACATGTACACGGAGATTTAGTTGATGAGCGATATGTTGTTCTGCTGGATGCTGTTGTTGCAGTGCTGCTGATGGTGCTTATTGTTGTCGGATCAAATTCTGGTGTTGTATCGGTTGAGCTTATTGTTGTTGAAGCAAATTCTGGTGATGTACCGGTTGAGCTTTTTGTTGTTGTAGCAAATTCTGGTGTTGTTGTATCAGTTGAGCTTTTTGTTGTTGATTCAAATTCTGGTGTTGTTGTATAGGTTGAATTTATTGTTGTTGAACCAAATTCTGGTGTTGTTGTATCGGTTGAGCTTATTGTTGTTGAAGCAAATTCTGGTGTTGTTGTATTGGTTGAACTTTTTGTTGTTGTAGCAAATTCTGGTGTTGTTGTATCGGTTGAGCTTATTGTTGTTGAAGCAAGTTCTGGTGTTGTTGTATTGGTTGAGCTTTTTGTTGTTGATGCAAATTCTGGTGTTGTTGTATTGGTTGAGCTTATTGTTGTTGAAGCAAATTCTACAGTAGTTGTATTGGTTGAGCTTGTTGTTGAAGCTAATTCTGGTGTTGTTCTAATGGTTGAGCTTATTGTTGTTGAACCAAATTCTACAGTAGTTGTATTGGTTGAGCTTGTTGTTGAAGCTAATTCTGGTGTTGTTCTAATGGTTAGGCTTATTGTTGTTGAACCAAATTCTGGTGTTGTTGTTTCAGTTGTTCTTATTTTTGTCGGACCGGATCCGGAACCAACAGTTGATTCACCAGGTGTACAATCTACAAAAGGATAGAAGTTTAAGCTTAAAACTGAACTACTGTGTTAGAAATAAGAAGATGTGGTATGAGTTCCAATGACACAACTCTCCATCCAAGTCACAATGTATAAATAAAAATACCAGGCGTGGATCAGTATGTATCGTCACATCCAAACACCAATTGAAATTAACTATTGGTCTTTTTTTCTTTTTTAGCCATGACGTTGTCAGTTTATTTTCGATCTATCAGTTTGACTATTCCTTTGGTATCTTTTGTCCCTCTATTATATAATTAGTAAATAAATACAAAGATATAATAAACACGTGAAAGCTCTCTCACAGACAAACAAGCCATTTTTGAAAAGTATATTAGCAGGACTGATACATATTACAAATCAAGTCCCATTTATGGCCCAAAAAAAAAGAATCAAACACCATACTCCTTTACATGTATAATATAGTTAAATTCATCAAAAAGTAAATATAAATAAGTAAAAACAATATTATTACAGAATCTTTTTTTTTCATTATTCTTTATAAAAATTAGATTTCTTAAAAATAAAAATTAAAAGTGAACGCACCGTCAGCGCAGAACTTTACCTGATGTTGTATTTTTCGGAATATCAAATAGCCAGTCCGCAGTTGTATTGGACATTATTGAAATTTCAGTTACATCAGTAAAAGTATTAAGGATCCGTGGCATGCTGTCGAACTTGTCATGTCCAATGCAGGTACCTTCTCCCGCTTCGATGGTTCCATCAATCCAAGAAACCCAAAAGGGAATGTAATGGTCGCAATAATATGTTGGCGATAATGAATTGTCTATATCAGGAACAGATTCCAATGGATTGTCTATGAGATATATATACCTTCTTCCAAAATGCACTTGATATAACGGATAACCCTTTACTGTACCAAAACTAAAGCTACCGTCCACTAAGTCCATAAACGTCTCTTCACATGATTTGACCTTGAAATATATAGAGTTTGAATCTCGAATATCAATTCCTTTATTATGTAGGAATATCCTAGGGCTCTCTCTATTTTCCGTAGTAATATTGACAGCTAGAAGAAGAAAAAAGTAATATTACAAATGTTACTACAATTTGTAATTTTTCGATTTTTCAGTAATCTTACAGACTACCAGTTTCCTTAACCCGCAAAGGTACATGTACCTAATTGAGTCCAGATATGATGTACATTTTGTCTGTATATCTACATATATATAAATAAAATATAACTGTATTGTATTTCAAGCTTCGGCGGCATCAATTGGAGATTTGGTGGTCGCAAATTAAGTTTACTTACGACACTTTAGCGGAGCCAGTAAACGCGTATTTGCGACTATCAAATCACCAATTGATGCCGTCAGAGCTTAAAATACAATATTGTTATCTCAGTTCTAATAAAACTTACAGAAAACGACGTCTAACCATACATTTAAAATCTGGCATTCGTCGTTTGCGCTTGACGTTATAAAATCAACATAAACTACGATGTTGCAAAAGATGTTGCATTACAATTCATAGTCTATAATTTTGATGGTTATATTGAAGTATAATGCGGGGTTCACACATTGCCGATTATTATCCCGTTTGGGATCAGACAGCGATACGACACGAAAAGTGAAAAAGTCGGATTAGTATCCTCATTTATCTGGAATGTCCTATTATTGTCTGAACGCAGTCGTTTTAGTTCGTAACAGATTCCTACTGGTCGGGAAGGGTCCGAATAGTTCGACAAAGCACCCCGACAGTTAGGTGCGTCCCGTAACAAACCGATTTTGTCTAGTCGGATTACAATCGTGCCTGTGTCGTGACAAATTCTTTTGTATCGGATCGAATTCCTAGTTCTGTGTATTCGGGACGGTGTCCTGTGGAACAGGAATGATCTGGAGAAATTTTTCATTGCTGTTTTTCTGCCGATTTCAAGAGTCCAGATTGAATCCAGATCTTGTCGATTGCGAACCGTTTTTGCCGAAACCGTTCCGAAACAGTCCGTTATTAATTCTAAATTCGTCAATGATATCCACGTCAGAGTCCCGACAATTACAGAATACAATACGACTGAGACCAGACAAAGCCGTTTGCAATGTAATAGAGCGGACCGTGATAGGATTACGTTCCGACAGTACCTGATCATCCCGAGTATGCCGACAGTTTTCAAACGGATAACTTCCGTCAGCGTCGGTTCACTGTCTTGTCATTATCTGATCTCTGTCGGATTACATTCGGTAAAATCGGGACGCAGTCGTGACAGACTCGGTCGAATTTTACCTGGCGAAAGATACAAATCGGATTAGAAGCGGATTTAGAACGGGATTATCGGGATAAATTCGCTTGGAAACGGTTGAATATCGACGCTTCCTGAACAATATCTGATCGTGATTAAATTAATTTTTTTTACAAATTTTAATTAAAATTTAAATTTCCATCCACGATTCATAGGATCTTGATCAGACTTTCAATAAATTTTAATCGTGAATGGTCCTGTCAAGGACGGCAGTAAAAATCGTGAATGTGTGACCCCAGCTTAATATAAGATTTTAAATCGTCAAACATTGCTGACAGTTCAGTGAAATGTATGACTGTCCTTACGGGTCACTTTTGAAGATCTTTTTACACATTACTGATTTCGGAACATACTGTTTTATTCTGACTTGGGAAAAATTACGTTTTCCGTCAGTTCTTATCAGGCCAGGATATTCATCTCCTGAACACCCTCGAAACAATTGGTCATCAGCTAAACACACTCAATAATTTGAAACCTGTATTAGATACCTAACCGCAGAAAAATTTATGAAATAGAAGTTTGAAATTTGATAATTTTATAGAGACATATTTGTGTGCTTCCTATACTAATGGGTCTCTATTTAAAGGAACCAGTCAGTAAGAAAAAGAGATAAGGCCTATTGTTTTTCGATTTTTAGATACAGTGCAATGTAAAGGTGTGTATCGTACCTCGGGTAAATTATCACGTCGTTCTCGTTTGAATTGTTTTCCATTGTCGGTGACTTTTTAAATAGCTGAGTGACTATGCGGTATGGGCTTTGTCTCCATCTAATGTTAACGGAAGATTAAACATCGAGTATTTGGAAGCAAGAATCTTGCCATCTGATTTGTTAATTAGCCGGGTGTAAACAATACCCCAACCCAGTTCACACAGATATCATATTTTCATATTAACCCTAAAAAAAGACACTGGCCAAAATTAAAAAAACTTTTTTTTTTTTGCAATTGATAAAAAAAAGTTTATCAATTTTTTAAAACAATATTTTTTGCCCAGATTATTGTGTAACATTATTTTGTGTTCAGCCAATACCAAGAACATCCCCTTTTTTATCTAAAAATAGGAATAAATGTATAAATTGACTAAACACAGCAACATCGGTGTTGCACGAAGGTGTAGAGGGAATACATATTTTTTCAATTCTACAACCTAGTATAAAACACTGAATTAAAGGGACACTTCATTTTGTTAGCATAATGTCTGAGATGGATGGAATTTTACACCAGTGAAAAGTTTCTGCAATTATATACAAACCAAGACTAAAACGACTCACAGTGTGAAAGTAATGCTAAAAAAAGAGATTATTTGACGCTAACGGTTGCGTTGTTGTTATGGGGTGTTGACGCTTGATGATCATAAAGAGCATTCGTATCACTGCAAGTATTATATATGATTAGACTTAAATTGCTTGCAGCACAATTAAAAAGGATATATAAAGAACATCATGCACATTCTTAATTAAATTCTTACTAGAAAATAACTATAATAACAAACGTGTATACGTACCAGAATTTACGGAATAAACACAGAAACCAAAAAATATGTACACTTTCAATATCATTATGATATTAACTAAATCCCAATAGATTGATCACAAACGAGCTTGCATAATCAAAACATATCTAAATTTTAACGACGTTTACAGATATATATTTAAAATGTTGAGTCATACGTTGTCCAATCAGATTCAACGAATCAGTGAGTGCGAATGATATCTCAAAACCCTTTTATTTGTCTTTCGTTTATTGTTTTGTAGATAATTCAGATCGTAAGTTTACTCGATTGAAATGTTTTACATCATGTTTTGTTTTTAATAGCATGCTTAGTGTACTAGGTTTCACTCATTTTAAGGGAAGTGTTGTCACCTAACGTCGACGTAATTTAGTCTCTGGCATAGAGTTTTCCCTTTGGCAATCATACAACAGCTTCTTTTAAATCATAAAGAATCCGTATTACTCAATATGCCTAAAAAGAAACGACTGCATAGTTTGTACTTATATAAAATGTCATTAAACGCGTTGAATCCGGAAGCAGGTGTATTTACAGACATAGACCTTTAGTCGGTATTGCATATTTACACAAACAGTCGTTCAAATAAAATCTTTTCCGTGTAGCTTTCCTAGATTTCTTTCAGTTCACAGCTGATCTATAAAATGCTGATGTTAAAAATTAAACGAACAAGCAAATAGTTATCAAAGGTACCAGGATTATAATTTAGTACACCAGACGCGAGCAAAATTATTCGTTAAGAATACAGAATAATCATGCGGAGATGTTATGCACAGTTTGATAATGAATGCATTACACCGCTACTGTAAAGTACCAGGAACAGTAAACTTCCTATAGCAATAAGGCCAAATATGTTGCGAGCTTTGTTTCGCGTGCTGCTAGATAGTTTTTTTTATGGTTTTAGGCCAATTTCGCCGTTTTAGGATATAAAGGACTATGGACAATCTCATTGTTCGTACACCAAAAGGAAAATAATGTCACGTCATTGGTTGAATTTCCAAGTGAAATTGAAAATTTAGAATACAACTGAAAAACAAAGATTTAGGCATTCACTGTTTAATACTGATCATATTAATTTATCTACGTTAAAAGTTTAAATGATTCTAGAGATACACATGTGCTGATTTCAGTTAGGATGAAAATTAAGTAACCAGAAATTCTGTTTAGTTTAGGGACATAGGAGCACTTTTCTGAAAACATGTTTGTTCAAAGTGAATATTTTATTGACAATGAGACTCTGCCCTTTAGACAAACAACTAGGCAAATTGAAAATTGTAGAGTAGATCATGATAAGATATATCATATTTGTATATAAACAGTTTTGTAGTGTATATAGTGTACATAGAGTTAATTACGAGTCCGTCGGATGGGGACGTTAAATCCGAGGCCCCATGTACAGGCACATGTCACGCCCTGAGCATGTAAAAGACCCCTCCTGCAGATTTCGTTAAGAGTAGGCTCCTTGGGACCGTTGCAGATGCAAAATTTGTTAGGGACCTTTTAAATTTATTCTTTGGCAATGACGCACAAAATTACAAACGTTAAAAGTAAAGAGGTTTATTGTTGGAAACAGGGATATTTTGAAGTAGGAAGTTTTAAACAGTTTTATTCGGAAATAAAGAGAAATACTGTGAATATTGTTTGTCCATAAGAAGAAAGATCAATATGTTTGATATGGCTGACTGGAATTTGGACATATAGGTAGACTTTGTATCTACGGGTTGTGCCTTGTCATGTCATCAGTTAAGACCTGATGGACAAAAGGGTAGCCTGGCATTATTGTCGGATGAAGTAGCAAAGCGGGAAAAGGCTTTGCCTTGATGTATATATGTCCAATGGAAATAGTGCCTGCACTATGGTAGAGTTTGGGTATGATAAATGACCATTTTGATAGATGATTTCTCAGCATGTCAGATGTATTCAAGGAGTCATGCGGAACGCATTGTTTTTGAGGCGTGGGTAGTGTAACGAAAATCGGTCACAGTTCATTTATCTTGATGTAAAATGGCAGTTGTCTTTTCCTATTAATTGTGTTTCTATGTGTTTATAAGTTTCTCCACAGTCGGAGCACCATCTGTTACTCAAAACCCCCCTACAGTTCAAGTATAATGGAGCGTTCCATATGGTAGTATATAAACCAGCTCAAGACAGAGAACCTATATGCAATCCAATCCAGTCACGTCTCAGTCATTACAGCTGAACGGATGTGCTGGGCCAGCTCTCCTTTACCCGCTATCTTCGATGAGGGTTTACAGTTAAATGATCAACGACTTACTACTTAAGATGACAGAAACCCATCCAAGCCGTACATATAGACGTAGTAGTTGGCGTATCCGCGTTAACATGCACTCCAAAACCCTTGTATCATGGGGAGTGTTATGCTGATTAACGTCCGAGGGCTGTATCCTAGGCGTTGGGTGATTGACCTGCATGTAACTGCATCACGGCTTTGGTCCTTATAACGCTTCCTGTCATCTTTAGAACTACGTCCACGATTCATCTACCAGTACTCCATCATCGAGGCTAGTGGGCTGCCAAGCTGACCAAACTGGCACTGAAAGCAGCCGTTAGTGAAGAAATAACAATAAAATAGTAAACAAAGAAAAACAACTCACCAAAACCAAGATGGCGGCCTATATATGGCGTCCTCAACTACCTGTTCCTGACCCACGGCATAAAATATGTTAAAGATCAACAAACGCCTTCCGGCACCGAGCCGACCGTGCGAGGGCAGAAAAGCCAGTCAAGGTCGTTAAACACTTCCATATATATTAACCTATATGTGGACCGTTGAAGTGATAACATCAAGGATTATTTTCCAACTCGGCCTAGCCAAGATCAGATGTGCATTTCATATTGGGTCTATGTTATAGGCTTGTAAAGAAAAGAAGATAAACTTTACATAAGTAATACATATTTGAACTGAAGAAGAGAATGTAGGGTTTCACAATGAATATCAAATATCATGTATAGGTGTTACCGTTTTGAAAAAAACCCACTAAAATACACGCTGAAAACGGGCAAAATTTCACGTTATGTTGTTTCATTTAAAATTTCGCTGTTTTTATCAATTGATAGTTAATAAGTGAACTTAATTTGAACTTCATTATTGGTTCACTGTTATAGATAATTTATTCACCTTTTTTTACTGGTTGTTGCAACAAAAAATCTTCAGTGGTTACAAAGTTATGATAAACAGTTGAATACTATGCGTTTAATTGTTATGAAATTTTGTACTTTTGTATTTAGCTTGCTCAGTGTAGTGATAAAAGAGAAAAATAAATCAAATTTATGCTATTGTGTGTTTTGTTTTCTCTTCTAGTATATACATTATAAAAAACTACCTCATTTATCAAAATTTCAGAACCCTAGCTGGAGATATATGCCATCAAAGTTGGATATACAAATAAAGGGAAAAAATGTCTTGTCCGTAGACATGCATTCCCTAGTAAACTGGTTGCATTGCTAAGTTCCTGTTCTTTTGTAGATATGAAAACACTACTAACATTTTTTCTACTATCTATTAATAGAGGAAAAAATTCAAAAATATTCAGAATGTCTTGTCCGTAGACATATCTTTTTATCAATATTGCTTGGCTTTATGGGTCTTCGTTAGTCCTATGTGTTGTTTAAGAAATAATTCATGGAAGCCATAGATTTGTTGTTAATTTACGCATGGCCTGGGACGTGATATCGAATTTTATCCTGAGCGTTAGCGAATTTACAACAAATCTATGGCTTCCATGAATTATTTCGATTCTAATAGGACAAATAAGTTCATTCGAATACTGAAGCGAGGATGGGTATGCCGTGTGTGTAGCTGTTCTTTTTTACTCCTTGTTAGATAAAGCTCAAATATTCTCAGAAATCTTTAGCTTGCATTGATTATTTCGTTTATAACCGCTAGAAAAAATTTGTTTAATTGTCAAACCCAATATTTGCGATTTTTAATTTACATGTTTCCTCGTAAGCTACCGTCAAAACCAAAATTGACATTTCGTAACGAAGGAGCAGCTGCCATGTTGACTCGCTGAAATCAGTTAAAATGCGAACAATGCAATAGAATAGAAAATAAAACAAAACCTACCTCAAAATTCCATTTTTTTACAATATTATACGAACTTCGATGGTTACAAAATAAAATATATTGTTTTTATACTGCAACTTAAGTTAGTATATGATTAATAGCTTTTAAAATCGTAACATAAATATCAAGCTTATTTTCATCCCTTAATGAACCTCTGTTTGTGGAGAAAGTGTTCCATGATGAAATTGACATTGCACAAAATATAGCTGTGTTTCTATATTTAGGAAATAAACACAACTAGTTGCAATATATTAATTCTTTTTATAATGCATTCGATTAAGAATAAAAGTTCTTTTGTCTTTTGTTTTATTACAACATGTACAATTTCTAATACAATAAAATTGGCAAAGCGTTTACAAATAGGTTCAAATACATGTGGATTTACGTGGGAGGTATATTGTAACCTCCATTATTATGTATATTTCTGAGTCTGCGCTGAGTATAGATATATCGAGAATTTTCACACGGTGTTGTTTACAAAGCGAAAGAAGCACGTCATATTAGAATTAAACTTAGAAATATCTTATTTTTAATAAATAAATGGTAATTTAAGTGTTCTCATTTTTTGTAAAATTACTTTACAGGAGTTGATTTTAAAAAGTGTCAGATTATCAGTTATAAAAAGCATACCTTATTTTACTTCAATATTGTTTATTCAAGTTGCTGCATACCTTAAAAGATTAACTAAATCAAATGAAGAAAAAGTATTTCTCTCTAACTTTATCTTTTGCATTTCAGTTTTAACAGCAGATTAACAGCAGATGAGGAAGTGTCTACGGACAAGACACTTGTACATACCAAGTATTAAATTCAATTATTTGTCTGCTATGGAACTTAAATCTTATTTATAGGTGATGAAAGTTATCTATTCAAATTAAAACTCAGTATTTTTAACAAAAATATAGTCACAATTATTTCTAACAGTTTTTTTTTTAACTGAAATTGTCTTGTCCGTAGACATTACCACAATATATTTGTATCCAATTTCCTTGAGTTCAGCCTAATTTGATAGGTAAAATGTATGTTATTTTTTCAAGAGAACACATTCAACTATGTCAAAATTGAGTTTTAATAATAGTTTGATTGTTTTAAACAGTCAGATATATGGATTTCAGTTAAAAGAATGTGTCTTCATTTTGGCTTAATCAATAAATTATTGAGATATGTCAAGAATTATGGGTACATTTTTATATTTTCCACAGCTTAAAATTTAATTGGTAACTTTTAATCTTAACTTTAACAATCATCTTTGAAAGCATTTAACTGAATATTAATAAAATGTCTTGTCCGCAGACATTATCAAAATGTATTTATTTCCACTTTCCTCGACGTTAAGCACCATTTGATAGATAAACCTGATAAAATGTATGTTTTTTTTCTAGAGAACACTTTCAGCTATATCAAATTAGGTTTTAATAATGCATTTCATTAAATATGAATACAATGTTAGTCCGTAGACAAAACATATAAATTGTATTGCCAAGTTTGATAATATGCATCAAGTTATTTTAATGTTCTATACACCAAAAGAAAAGTTTTTTTGGAACGTTTGTTATCTATAGATAAGTTTAGTTACAGTTTTATCAGATAAGATTAATGATCAAAGAAAGCTACTGTTGTTTGAAATAGCTGTAAGTTAAACATGTTCTTGTCATTTTTTTTCAATTAAAATGTTTGATATTCAATAATTCTAAATATATTTTGTTGTCTTTGTCATTGATAAAAAATCTCACACTGGTGACCATGTCTTTAAAGCAACCATTAAAGAAAATTATACAGTTTTTAAGCACCATTTATTTAATAGAAATATTAGATATTTCTTCCAAAAACTGCATGTAATTATATAAATGCTTCCAGTGTTAGCCTAACGATGGCAATTTTTCATAATTTAAACCACTTTTGAACCAAAATATCAAAAGAGTTTTTTCCTAAGGTGATACTCATTTTTGACTTCATGTGAAACAACAAATGCACATCTGATTGTGGCTAGGCCGAACTGGTAAGTAGAGTGATTTAAGTGATTCCAAAGGATATATAAATAGTGTTCGGATTTATATGTAGATATTGCAATAGTGATTGTGATACAATGTATAAAATGAATCTGATATATATAAGTAGCTACTGTATTAATGAGAATACAAGGTGTATACTTGCTGGTGTTGCAAGTTGTACTATGTAGAAGTGTGAATACTTCATAGTTTTGTATTAGTGAAAATACAAGATGTATACTTGCTGGTGTTGCAAGTTGCAATATTGCGGAAGTGTATTAGTGAAGGTGCACTGTGTTAAACCTTACCAGTTTGGAGAATATTCATTTTGTGGGAACTCAAAGGGATAGTTAGTGCGTGAGTTCAGCTGTGTTTATATATATATATATTCCTTGTGAATTGAAACATTGTGCCAGTGTAACTGTGTCATTGTGTTATTGTGGTTAGTTGCAGACTAACAAGGGGTACTACATATTGGTGGACGTTGTAAATAGAAGTTGTATATATGTGATTTTCTGTTCATACGTTTTGTGTGATACTTACTTGATGCATGTTGCAAAGTAATCTGTTGGTGACATGGTGTAATAAAGGGCCGTATGCATGTTGCATAATAATCTGTTAGTAACATTGTGAATAAATCGGTCTGATACATGTTGCATAGTGATTGCATAGTGACATTGTATATATATATTCTGTTATGAAACATTGTGTCTGTGCATTGTGAATGAGGTACTTCACCCGGCATTATGATTAATGTGCATTGTGTGGCGTATATATTTGACATTGTGAATTCATTTAAGGGTGTGTTAATTGTTTTAGATAGGACAACTTGTTGTGGTGAAAAAAATTGAGTTGAACACTTGAAATCCTGATTTATTCAGATATGGATCCATTGATCGCCCGGTTACACGTTACACAAAGAAAAAACATAACTGAGAATCAAAATATCAATAAATGGTATCGAAATTGAAAAGAAGGATGAAATGAAAGAAACAAAAATTAAAGTACCGAAGAACTGAACATCGCATGACCACAAGTTCTTGTGGATGGTCAAAAGCACTTGTCTCAGAAAAAAATCACATATCTCTTTACCTGAAACTAAGGTTAATGTACAGAGATATATTTTTTTTCTGAGACAAGTTCGTGTGTGGATAATGAATAAATGACAGGAAGTTCAACTTCATCGTAATAACTAACCATTATATTGTAGTGATACAAGTCAGTATACACTTATTTGTTGTTATATATTATATTAATATAACAGTTACATGTATATATGGTTTCCATCCATTTGTATATCATTCTATTCTACTATTATAATAAAAGTGCATTTCACCATTACTGCAAAGTACCAGGAACAGTTAACTTTACATGGCAAAAAGGCCAAATATGTGGTAAGTTATGTTTCGCATGCTTCTAGTTTGTTATGGTTTTAGGCCAATTATAGATATGATTGTGTATGTTGTGTATGTTGTGTATGT
The DNA here is from genome assembly GCA_019925275.1 of Mytilus edulis. NCBI lineage: Eukaryota > Metazoa > Mollusca > Bivalvia > Mytilida > Mytilidae > Mytilus > Mytilus edulis. Next base: position 21,951,141 of record CM034362.1, read on the forward strand.
CAAAATATCAAAACAAATCTATAGAATCTTACCGATGATTTTATTACTACCACTGGGTCGATGCCTCTGCTGGTGGACTATTAGTCCCCGAGGGTATCACCACCCCAGTAGCCAGTACTTCGGTACTGGCATGAAAATACGGATTTTTTGTGTTATTAAAATTTACTGTTATAAAATGATAGAACTTATTATAAATTAAGGAATGTATCTCCCTCATGCAAAGCTCTGATTCCTTTCACGGATTTGGCTATACTTTTTGGACCTTTTGGATTATAGCTCTTCATCTTTTATATAAGCTTTGGATTTCAAATATTTTGGCCACGAGCATCACTGAAGAGACATGTATTGTCGAAATGCGCATCTGGTGCAAGACAATTGGTACCGTTGATTTTATTACTACCACTGGGTCGATGCCTCTGCTGCTGGACTATTAGTCCCCGAGGGTATCACCACCCCAGTCGCCAGTACTTCGGTACTGGCATGAAAATACGGATTTTTCGTGTTATTAAAATTTACTGTTACAAAATGATAGAACTTATTATAAATTAAGGAATATATCTCCCTCATGCAAAGCTCTGATTCCTTTCACGGATTTGGCTATACTTTTTGGACCTTTTGGATTATAGCTCTTCATCTTTTATATAAGCTTTGGATTTCAAATATTTTGGCCAAGATCATCACTGAAGAGACATGTATTGTCGAAATGCGCATCTGGTGCAAGAAAATTGGTACCGTTGATTTTATTACTACCACTGGGTCGATGCCTCTGCTGCTGGACTATTAGTCCCCGAGGGTATCACCACCCCAGTAGCCAGTACTTCGGTACTGGCATGAAAATACGGATTTTTTGTGTTATTAAAATTTACTGTTACAAAATGATAGAACTTATTATAAATTAAGGAATGTATCTCCCTCATGCAAAGCTCTGATTCCTTTCACGGATTTGGCTATACTTTTTGGACCTTTTGGATTATAGCTCCTCATCTTTTATATAAGCTTTGGATTTCAAATGTTTTGGCCACGAGCATCACTAAAGAGACATGTATTGTCGAAATGCGCATCTGGTGCAAGAAAATTGGTACCGTTGATTTTATTACAGAAGTGAAGACGAAAAAAAGAGAAGGTTAGCGTTGATAAAAAGAAAAACGCAAAACTTGAAAACGTACACTATCTACAATTTGACTAGCGTTTACATGTACATTAAATGCCGCTATATAAACAGTACTTTTAGGAAACATCACTAATCAGTACATTAAATGCCGCTATATAAACAGTACTTTTAGGAAACATCACTAATCAGTACATTAAATGCCACTATATAAACGGTACTGTCAGAAAACATCACTTATCAGTACATTAAATGCCTTTATATAAATACTACTTTTAGGAAACATCACTAATCAGTACATTAAATGCAGTTATATAAACAGTACTTTTAGGAAACACCACTAATCAGTACATTAAATGCCACTATATAAACAGTACGTTTAAGAAACATCACTAATCAGTACATTTATTTATATATCATTTTTAGTAATGTTGAGAAAAATATTTTCAGTACTGAAAATTTTGGTCATTTATCAGTACTTATAATATCAGTCACATTTCAGTACTGATAATTTCAGTAATTTTTCAGTACTGAAAATTTCAATCATTTTACAGTACTGAACATTTCAGTCATGTTTCAGTACTGAAAACTTTAGTCATTTTCAGTACTTAAACTTTTTGTAATCTTTAAGTACTTCTACACATACAATATAAGGTCAATGTCAGAAAAATATAAAATGTGTTTTACACCGCAACTAGGTGACGTGTTTATTTCCTATAAAATATAGCAACAGCTATATTGTGTACGATGTCGATTTCATAATGGAACACTTTCTCCACAATCATGGGTCAATTAAAGGATGGAAATAAGTTTGACATCTTTGTTACGATTTGAATAGCTATCAATTTATTAATTTGAGTTGCAGTATAAAACCAATATTAGGTCAATGTCAGAAAATTTAAACTTTTTTATACTCGGCCCAAAACTGGGGAAGGGCTCGGTAGAACGGCGTCCTTCCCCAGTTTATCAGCCTCATACAAAAGTATGTATGAGACTGAGAAAAATACCAAAAAGTTTATATCTTTATGACATTGACCTAATATTGTTTTTATACTGCAACTTAAATTAAAAAAATGATTTTTAAATCGTAACTATTATATATTAATAGCATAAATATCAAACTTATTTGTATCCCTTAAAGAACCCCTGATTGAAGAAAAAGTGTTCCATGATGAAATTGACATTGCACAAAATATAGACATCAACGACAACGGAAGCCCGCAATGAACGGTGTTTTAATCTTTTGCTGACGACAACTTCCAGATCTACTCAGGACCAGGATTCTTTAAGGTATTCGAGTTCATTCATAATATTGAGATGTAAGTTGTATTTGATGATAATACATAACATAAATAAAGGTTGAGGATGAACACGGATGCGGCCACTTTCATTTTTGATAAAAAAAAAAAAAAAAAAAAAAACTGAAAAGGGACGTTTTTGGGCATATTTGATAGATTTTACATATTTAAGCTTGAATCGGAGCGTTTGTAATGACCAAATCAGTTAAAATCTTTCACATAAACTAATTAAATCAATTGAAATAGACACTTAAGTGATTCAAAAGTGTCCAAAATCTTTCGTTAGATGAACCTGAAATTTGAGGCCAAAATAGGTCCTTACCGGACCTACTCCTTTAAGGAAAAAGTGCATTCAGATATATGTATCAAATTTCAAGGTTGAGGATGACCACGGATGCGGCCACTTTCATTTTTTATAAAAAAAAAAAAAAAAAAAAAAAGTGAAAAGGGACGTTTTTGGGCATATTTGATAGATTTTTAATATTTAAGTTTGAATCGGAGCGTTTGTAATGACTCTTGATTTAGAATGTACCACCTTTATTTTTCAGACATTTGCAAAAGGAGTTTGTCAGGTTATTACTGGGATCTTCTCTTGTGATAATTCAAGAAATATTTGTTATTAAAAATATGTGAATCTTGATTAAGAACCATACCATGTTTATTTTTCAGACATTTGTAAAAGGATATTTAATCAAGTTTGTCCGGTTATTATTAGGAATTGATGCAGAACAAAACTCTGGTCATTTATCAAGTGTAAGTTCTATTTATAGTTTTCAATTTTATAGAGAAAAAAAAACATGTGATTTGTCGATAAAAACTCTTGTAATGTATCACAAAACTTTGTATCTTCTGAATAAGATTATGGAGATGTTATTCCATTGCCAATGAGGCAACTATCCACCAAAGTTCAAATGAAGTGGATGTAAGCAATTATAGGAAACTGTACTACCTTCAACAATGAGAAAAACCCATACAGTATGGTCGGCTATTGAAAGTTCTGACCAGAAAAATATGAAAAAATCAATTGAGAAAACAAAAGGCCTCATTTAAAACAAAACAATTTACGAAAAAAAGAAATATAAATATGACAGACATGAACAACAGACAATCAAAACTACAGGTTCCTTATTTGGGACAGGCACTTTTTTAAAAAATGTGCATTGTTCTGTACATTTCCTAAGTCCTAATGCTTATGTTATCACTTTTAAACAGCTGGAAGATCTGATTGTTCAAAGACCTATATAAGTTTTGTAATAGTTTTCTCAGAAATTCTGAGTCACTTCTCTCCTGTTATAAAATTGTAAATGTTTATTTGTACTGTTAATTTAGAAATTATTGTGTGCATTTATTATTGCATTTTGTCATTTTAGACTAAAATGCGAATTTAAATTTTTGCAATATTGGGAAAAATCCTGTTCAATTTATATAAAAAAAATTCAAATGCTAGTCATGGTTGATATCGTTACAATTATAACCCTGTCTCATTTTTGAGAAAATAAAAAAAAATCTCGATCGTTTCTGAATTTACAGTATGCCTCAATTAATGAGAACATTATCTTGTGTTTACAGATAAAAGTGAAAAGACAAATTCTTGCCAAAAATAGAACCTATGGTGACTTGTATAAAGGATTATGTACAATTACTGGGGAAATCCCCATTGCTATATATAGAACAGAGAGGAGGAAACGTCATACAATGATTTAGATGAGGTAAGGTGTTATCTTTACATGTTTATCAGAGGTTGATTTAGGGCACCCCCTTTTTGTTAGAAAAATTTAGTTGATATTTAGAGAATCACTGAAGCATGACATGAGCATGCCCCCTCCAGGGCAGTACCCTCCCCCTTATGAAAATTTATTGATCCACAATTTTTTATGGTACAATAAGATTCCATCAGTGAATCAGATGAGATACGTACCATATTTATCAAGAAGACAATCAATTTTCAAATTTAAAACACAAGGCTTGCAGATAAGTTTAAATATTTCAAATATAATTGCCAGAAATTGAGAAATATCAAATTGATTGATATTCCATGGGTAACTGCCAGAAATACACAAGATTCGATGGTGGAATCTATATATTGCTATATTGATTTTTAGATGAAATTTAAGCAAACACTATTGTTATTTTTCGATGATCTTCAAAAAATTGTGTCCTTTAATGTCATATGATCAGGAATTGTCTCCTCCTTTTGTGACTTCACAAATTCGTAGAAAAGCAAGAAAACTTGCTGTCATACTTGAAGACAAACTGTGTGAGTCATCAAAAAATAATTTATATTTAATCGGTAAGTATACATCATCTTAGAAAATACAATATCGCTCAAATTATCACCAAAAAAGACCACATGAAAGCAAAATTTATGAAAGAAGCATAATACTGTGAATTCAGAAATTATTGCAATGTTTTTATTTTTGCGAAAAATGTGACAAGGTTATAATCAAAACAATTAAAATTGGAATTTTTTGTATGAATAAAACCGGACTTTTTCTAATATTGTAGAAATTAAGATCGCATTTAACTCTGAAATGACAAAATTGCAATGATAGATTCATGCTATAATTTCTGAATTTACAGTAGACATTTAATTGACGATTTTATAATAACTTTTACTTATATATAATATAAAAGATACTTTAACTTTTTGAATTATAGACTTCAGAGGGGAGAACAATAATTCGAAGCAAGGAAGGAGTGTAGAACGTAAAGTAACGATAAACGTCAGGCATTTCTACGAGCGATCGGAACAGAACGATGTGACAGAAATAATCAGAAATCGTATGAAGTCATTACACATGGATGAAGATAGTTATGGTAGATTATATATTTGGGTCTTGATAAAGATTTTTCATTTCTTTATTCTTTAATTTTTATGCCTTTTTTCTCCATTATTTATAGAGTACCTAATCGAATTCAAATAGAGAAAAATATTTAACGAGTAACTGTCTTTCAACACTTCTTTTCAAAACAAGCACTATTGGTTAGTTCATGGTGGTCAGTTTTATAAGTGGAAATAGACAAAGTGCCTGAAGAAAACCTTGAACCTTGATACTTAATGGGGCTCGCGGGTCTAAATCAACTTTTTTATTTAATATAAGATTTCGCTTAATTTTTCTATAAATGAACTTATCTTATACTTAATAGAAAAATGAAATAAAAAATGGGGTCACCCTTCATTTACGCTCACAATATGCCTTCGAAATAAGCATACATTTTTGTTAATGTCGTTTTTTTTCTGTTGAACTAATAGAAGAAATAGCGGTAATATCGAAATAAAAAAGAACTAAATTACAGAAATCGCTTCAATTTACAATTATTTTGTTTATGTACAGCTTATTCGAAAACCACAATAAAAAATATAGGTCACCGATGAGTTAAAAAAAATATATTTCAACTTTAATGCCAAAAAATGGCATTTTTGCAACAAAGGGAGATAATTTGGAGTTTTTTCAATGATATCTACATTTTAAAAGTCATCTTGGGCCATCACCAATTGATTTTTTGGAATGATTTTTGTATCATATGATAAGGTAACAAATACTAAAGGTAATTAATAAATTTTGTTATAAAAAATAATTTTTTTTCTGAAAATCTTATACCCGCGAGCCTCCTTAATGTTCAGGCTAAAAAAACAATCAGTCAATTTTTTTTCAAAACAAATTTTATTTATTACACTATTAGTTGTTATTCAGATCTGCCAACTTTTGAAAATCTCCTTTCATTTTGTGCGCGACCAGATTTTTAAGGGTTACAATTTTTGCTACATTTCTTTGTGCATTGTTTTTACTCCTAAAATATTCTCGTTCTCTCCTTTTTCTTTAGATATACTAATGATGAGCTTGTAGGCCCTTATATTTGCATGATTCTTGTACTAATTTAAAAATTCACAAAATAACTGAAGAATAGAGAAAAATGGCTAAAAAAATAAAGGATACAAAGTGCAGACCCCCCATTCCCCTCCAAAGACCTCCTTATCTATGAACCATGACTCAAAAGACCTAAACCTACATGTTCTTAATATAGAAGGATGAAAACAGATTTTGATTAGTCTTATCAGTATAAATGAGAAATTCGATAAAATTTGAGTTATCTCTCTTTGTATTCAGAGGTGCTCTTACTGGCGGAGGCTTATACACATGATACAGTAACACAGTAGAAGTGAATACAAAACGGCGTCGATTTTAAATCAACAGACACACGTCTTGTTTTTCAAAAATTAAACGGATTTCAAGATAAACAATCTTTTCTTGAGATTTCAGTACAGTTCTCATCTTTCAGTTAATTACGATTTTGTTGTGGAACTATGGTAAACGTTGCAAATTGTGCTCGTATGATAAATTGATAAAAATTGAAAGGCTGTCTGACCGAATTTGTGTTTTCAAATTAATTTAGAGGATTGTTATGACCCATTAGGTACTCCCGATTACATACAACAACTAATAATGTCACCTGTTGTGACTGTTAAGTAGTGTAGGGTCATTAACTTGTCATAATATGTCCCCAGGTAAAAATTATAGATTTTGTAAATTGATCTGAAAAACTTCAAAATCTGTAACCAATAATTTTTTGGGGTATATTTTGTGAAAATCAGGATTTTGGCTAGTTTTATGATCTCAATATTGGGATTCGGGATGAGGGATGAAAATCGGGATAGTTGACAGGTTTAATTTAGAGGATTGTTATGACCCATTAGGTACTCCCGATTACATACAACAACTAATTATTTTATCATATGGTACAAAAATCAATCAAAATAATCTATTGGTTTTGGCCCCAGATCACTTTTTAAATGTTTACATCATTGAAAAAGGTCCAAATTATCTCCCTTAAGTGCAAAAATGCCATTTTTTGTAAGTAAAATTGAAATATTTTTTTAACTTATCATGTGACCTATATTTTTTATTATTAAATTTTCAAATAAGTTGTACTTCAAAACTAAAGAAATGTAAAATTTAAGCATTTTTTTTTTTATATTACCTCTATTTCGAATTCTCTTATTGGTTCAACAGAAAAAAGTACCTTAACAAAAATGCATGCTTCTTTCAAAGGAAGATTGTGAGCTTAAATGAATGGTGACCCCATTTTTTTTTATTATATTCTATAACGTATATGATAATGCTCATTTATAGAAAAAAAAAGCAATATCTTATATTAAACAAAAAATGTAAGCCCCTTTAAGCAAGAAAACTAACAATCATACTCATTTAAAATTTGACAACCTTCCAAGTGAGGCTTTCAAACTAACAACCCCAGTATTGGACATTTGCGGGAACTGTCATACACCTACGATTAGGATTACAATTACACTAACGGGTAACATTTAAATCTTGGGCTTTCTCAAAGTGTAAAACTAAACCGTCGATTCAAAACAATGTAACGATAGTGATGTTTTTCTGTAGTTTAACAACATATACATTATATTCTTAATATATTTGCAGCAATGTGTTAACATTAATTATTGTATACGATGTTATCCAAGTTGAAAATGCTGTAATTGTACGAAGTATCATTACTCACGAACTAACATTATTTTAAAAATAAATTGAACATGAGACACACAAAATATCACAATTGTCTTTGCTGTAGCAATTGCTGAAAAATGTCAGCAATACTTTGTGTTAGGAAAGGTGCAATCCACCATGGAGCATGTTAACATGTTTATGCTTAGACCTACTTTCTCTCTTTTATTTTGTTTTAAAGAGAATTATGAAATACAGCGGACGGGTGTTTTTGAGCTATTTATTCTTCGTGAAATTTCACATCTCGTTCAGTATAATTTTGAAATCTTTTTATTTTTCCTGAATAGGACAAACACTACGTTTTGGGTTTCCATCGACAAAAAATCACAACTATTCGAGAAAAAAGTAAGAAGTTCTCTATGTCGGAAATATATTTTCAACTGTTTGCCAGACTCTGGAAATGTAAGAATAGTTAAAACTTTGTTTTCAACAGCAACAATCAAAAAATGACAACGAGTTCCAAGTTGCTTTTCTTTTATACAATTATTATAAAAGAGATCTTGAAAATCATTAAGTATGAACGTTTTTTTCGCGTTATCCATAATTATCCCCCATGAACATAGGTGGGAATGGTATGCACGAAAGATGAGCTTTAACCCCTGTTCCGAGACTGGTATTATTTTCATGGAATTGTAATAGAGAGTGCACTGACGATGCAGGGGATTCCAACCCAAGATTAAAGGGGTCCGACCATATGTCCCTATTCAAAAGCATTGATTGGCAAGAAAAGGGGTGTTCCAAACCCCCGAACAGCCTGTGATCTCTCACTGCGACGTTGTTCATTTCAACACAAAGTTTATACGCAAATTTATTCAATTGATTGTTAGGATAAAATATGCAAAAGTGTAGCAGACTAGAAGAAATTGTTAAAAAAAATCCCAATCTATTTATGTCGACAAGGCAACAGTTGCGGATACAAAGTTGCAATTGGCATAACAAAAACGAAACCAACATGACTATTTCAAATTAAACAGTTTGTAGATAATCCTCTGAACAATATTTTTGCTGATTTTCGTATACTAACCATTGCATTAAAAGTACCCTGTTTCGCGGGGATAATATATATATGTATATATATATAATACAACTCGTCTAAACATCAACCCAACAATGTTAGATCTGTAAATTTGCTTTCGCAAATTTTTGGTTCTTCCCTCGCCGGGATTCGAACCCATGCTACTGTGATATCGTGACACCAAATCGCCTGCACTGCAGCCGTCCCGCTAGACCACACGACCACCTGGGCTCTCTATAAAAGAGCTTTCGCTGGCCGTGTGTTACCTTTCCTCGTCAGTTTTAATCTAGCGGCGTACTACAGTACATGATATATAAGGCATGAAGATGTTATTGTTACAGATCAGCTAAATTATCTATAGTAAAGGATCCTACAAATTAATGTAATATACAGTCACAGAAAATAATTATATTTATAAGTACGTCTGAGTCAGTGACAACTCTACAACAGATGTATCCATCGGATCGCCATCAATGATGGGGATACATGGCTGTGTACATAATGTATATACAACTCGTCTAAACATCAACCCAACAATGTTAGATCTGTAAATTTGCTTTCGCAAATTTTTGGTTCTTCCCTCGCCGGGATTCGAACCCATGCTACTGTGATATCGTGACACCAAATCGCCTGCACTGCAGCCGTCCCGCTAGACCACACGACAACCTGGGCTCTCTATAAAAGAGCTTTCGCTGGCCGTGTGTTACCTTTCCTCGTCAGTTTTAATCTAGCGGCGTACTACAGTACATGATATATAAGGCATGAAGATGTTATTGTTACAGATCAGCTAAATTATCTATAGTAAAGGATCCTACAAATTAATGTAATATACAGTCACAGAAAATAATTATATTTATAAGTACGTCTGAGTCAGTGACAACTCTACAACAGATGTATCCATCGGATCGCCATCAATGATGGGGATACATGGCTGTGTACATAATGTATATACAACTCGTCTAAACATCAACCCAACAATGTTAGATCTGTAAATTTGCTTTCGCAAATTTTTGGTTCTTCCCTCGCCGGGATTCGAACCCATGCTACTGTGATATCGTGACACCAAATCGCCTGCACTGCAGCCGTCCCGCTAGACCACACGACCACCTGGGCTCTCTATAAAAGAGCTTTCGCTGGCCGTGTGTTACCTTTCCTCGTCAGTTTTAATCTAGCGGCGTACTACAGTACATGATATATAAGGCATGAAGATGTTATTGTTACAGATCAGCTAAATTATCTATAGTAAAGGATCCTACAAATTAATGTAATATACAGTCACAGAAAATAATTATATTTATAAGTACGTCTGAGTCAGTGACAACTCTACAACAGATGTATCCATCGGATCGCCATCAATGATGGGGATACATGGCTGTGTACATAATGTATATACAACTCGTCTAAACATCAACCCAACAATGTTAGATCTGTAAATTTGCTTTCGCAAATTTTTGGTTCTTCCCTCGCCGGGATTCGAACCCATGCTACTGTGATATCGTGACACCAAATCGCCTGCACTGCAGCCGTCCCGCTAGACCACACGACCACCTGGGCTCTCTATAAAAGAGCTTTCGCTGGCCGTGTGTTACCTTTCCTCGTCAGTTTTAATCTAGCGGCGTACTACAGTACATGATATATAAGGCATGAAGATGTTATTGTTACAGATCAGCTAAATTATCTATAGTAAAGGATCCTACAAATTAATGTAATATACAGTCACAGAAAATAATTATATTTATAAGTACGTCTGAGTCAGTGACAACTCTACAACAGATGTATCCATCGGATCGCCATCAATGATGGGGATACATGGCTGTGTACATAATGTATATACAACTCGTCTAAACATCAACCCAACAATGTTAGATCTGTAAATTTGCTTTCGCAAATTTTTGGTTCTTCCCTCGCCGGGATTCGAACCCATGCTACTGTGATATCGTGACACCAAATCGCCTGCACTGCAGCCGTCCCGCTAGACCACACGACCACCTGGGCTCTCTATAAAAGAGCTTTCGCTGGCCGTGTGTTACCTTTCCTCGTCAGTTTTAATCTAGCGGCGTACTACAGTACATGATATATAAGGCATGAAGATGTTATTGTTACAGATCAGCTAAATTATCTATAGTAAAGGATCCTACAAATTAATGTAATATACAGTCACAGAAAATAATTATATTTATAAGTACGTCTGAGTCAGTGACAACTCTACAACAGATGTATCCATCGGATCTCCATCAATGATGGGGATACATGGCTGTGTACATAATGTATATACAACTCGTCTAAACATCAACCCAACAATGTTAGATCTGTAAATTTGCTTTCGCAAATTTTTGGTTCTTCCCTCGCCGGGATTCGAACCCATGCTACTGTGATATCGTGACACCAAATCGCCTGCACTGCAGCCGTCCCGCTAGACCACACGACCACCTGGGCTCTCTATAAAAGAGCTTTCGCTGGCCGTGTGTTACCTTTCCTCGTCAGTTTTAATCTAGCGGCGTACTACAGTACATGATATATAAGGCATGAAGATGTTATTGTTACAGATCAGCTAAATTATCTATAGTAAAGGATCCTACAAATTGATGTAATATACAGTCACAGAAAATAATTATATTTATAAGTACGTCTGAGTCAGTGACAACTCTACAACAGATGTATCCATCGGATCGCCATCAATGATGGGGATACATGGCTGTGTACATAATGAATATACAACTCGTCTAAACATCAACCCAACAATGTTAGATCTGTAAATTTGCTTTCGCAAATTTTTGGTTCTTCCCTCGCCGGGATTCGAACCCATGCTACTGTGATATCGTGACACCAAATCGCCTGCACTGCAGCCGTCCCGCTAGACCACACGACCACCTGGGCTCTCTATAAAAGAGCTTTCGCTGGCCGTGTGTTACCTTTCCTCGTCAGTTTTAATCTAGCGGCGTACTACAGTACATGATATATAAGGCATGAAGATGTTATTGTTACAGATCAGCTAAATTATCTATAGTAAAGGATCCTACAAATTAATGTAATATATAGATGAATGATATATATATATATATATATATATATCATACATCTATCTACATCTTCGGTCCTTAAAATCTTTTGTCTTAAAATATTCGGCTTTGTACGGTTCTGATGGTAAAACCAGAAAAGCGCTTAGGACACCTGATATTAACCTGTTGCTTACATCTTCATTTTTTTTTTTATAGAAGACACCATTTGCAATTTTAATCTGTATTGTTGGTTTGTTTTTGCATTTTGAGATGACCCCTTGTTTTTGTCACCTGTAATCATAAGTGTAAAGTGTAATCATAAGTATAGACCTAGTTTCCGCAAATGTCTAATGACAGGCTAGTAATACAATAGATGAACTACTTAGACCACTCACCACCAAGTTCCCCCTTATTTTTTTACAGTTTGAAATAACCAAGCCTGTTTTGTTTGATAAATATATCTATGTGATTTTCAGGAGGGGGTGAACCAAAAAAAACAGTCTCCTACATTATTCTGAATCCTACTCCAAGCAGGAAGTTGAAGATGGGAGATCTCATGTAAGTTTATTGTATGAGACAAATGGTTTAGGTTTATGCAAATACTACTGTCTATTATTTATAGCCCATACATTGTATTGTATTTAATATCAGCCCATAGACATAATTTAGTCATGTGACCGTGACGTCATCAACGTTTTTTTCATGTTTTTCTCTGGTTCAAATGGGAATTCAGAATTAAATTATAAAAATAAATGTAATATTTTATCTGTCTATTCGATATTACGTTAAAAATGTGGTGCACACTTTAAAATAACCTGCTACGCGCGTTATTCAGTGTGCACCACATATTTGATGTTGTTTCTTAAACGGCAGAGCTATTACGCATTAATTTATTTCATTTTCCTAATTCCCCTAAATATGCATACACAAATGTCATGTTATAACACTTATTCAAACTTCACATTGAAACCACAACTATTCTGGAACACTATAAATAAAATAAGAGGTTAAATTTGATAAAGAATGTTCCCATGAAATGCATCTTGATAGTTTTTTTATGTTTGTATAGATAAAAGTTTCCCTTTTTCACAGATACATAATACAGCCAAGTTCAATCTTTGCAGTACCAAGACGACTGACTAAGAAACCGATTCGTAGAATGTCCTGGGCCTCAGCTAGAGATGCTGCAAGTCTGTTCCACACCAATCGTGATAGTAGTAAATAAATCGATCCAGATCTAGCTTCTCAGACCATTCATGACATATTTCATCGTATCTGTGGGGACGAACATCACGAAATAACAACAACTGATGTCGCCAAAAAAATCAAAAGTAAAGTTTTCGTAACAGAAAAAGTGAAAGAACTTGATATGGTGTGAATGCTTCAGACTTTGTAATGTTTGCATCATGTGACTTTGGCATCATGTGACACTGTTATGTCATGTGTTTTGGCGTCATGTGACACTTTGGCGTCATGTGACTTTGGCAGCATGTTATATGTTTGCATTATGTGATACTTTAATACCATGTGACTTTGGCATCATGTGACACTGTAATGTCATATGACTCTGGCATAACATGATCAAGAGAGAGTGAGTTTAGTGTTTAGTAGTGAACAATGATAGTTATGCTTTGGTTAAAGGGTATACTTTGAACTGCTTATGTTTACTTGGAATTATAGGTATTGTGAATGTATCGGATCTCGCCGCAATAAATTCTGGAGATATGGTAGAAGCTTATTTAAAGCTTGTCTAAAGCTAGCTGAATAAAAACAAACAACAAATGTGACGGAATATGGACATTATTTAGTTTGTACTAAAATCCTTGCGCATTTATTTTGTCCATTATGGTAAAGATGTCATACCGCCTTTACCAACACTGAACAGGACGATTGCACATGTTGAATGATTTCTGAGTAGATAGTATTAAACCTGAACAAAATTCATACAGCTTATTTGCAATAAATGGCTGATCACTATTCGCCGTAATGTTTGAACTATCCTGATCACAACGTCTGCTATTTTAATGTAGCTGTAAAATGGCAGATAAAAGCATAACTAATAACATGTTTGAAAGCTAGAACAATTTTCATTATTATATGAACATAAAGTTGTTAGACAACATGTATCTTATAGCTTTTTTTCTTATTAGAATATTTTCAATTTTCTAGAGGCAAGAATAAAAAGTGAAAGTAGTAGATTTTATTACTCACTGTGAAACATAATACATACAAAAATGAAGATGTGGTATGATTGACAATGAGACAACACTCCACAAGAGACCAAATTACACAGAAATTAACATCTAAAGGTCATTGTACAGCCATCAACAATGAGCAAAGCCCATACCGCATAAAACTTTGTCGGAAAAAAAAAAAAGTAACGGCCTAATTTAAACATGATTTATATACAAAAATATGAACAAAAAAAATGTGTAGCACAGCAACAAACAACCTCTGAATTACATACATCTTTTTCTTATGAATATACAAATGTACACTGGACATTATGCAGACAACAGTCAATCATTAGTACATCTTTTGTTACCATGCAGAATTGAAAATGAAATACATGTATATATTTTGTCAGATTTTGATTGTTGTCTTCTGTCAAAGTATTTAGTTTTTACGACAATTTTATATGACATAATATGTGCAATGTCAGTACATTAAGCAAAGAATGAGTATTCTTATAGCAGCCTGAACTATTAACCATAAGTCTGATGCTCTGTACTAGTTGAATTTTGTTCAAGTGTTTGCAAAACATTGTTTAAACACATGAGGATAATGTGACATTTGTCTGATAAATGGTCTGTGTGCTAGTACTGGTAGATGGAAAAAGATTTTTGTAGGCAGGATTTGTAAACCAATGTAAGTAGAAATCAGAATTCAAGGATGCAGGGATCCTGTTTGCTCATAAAACATTTAAATGAAGTCAGAAGTTAGACATTCAGATATTTTTACTTGTATAAGTAAAAATTCATCCTATCTTCTTTTCTTGAATTCTTAGGATTTCTTTGCTCTAATAGAATTTTAAATTGTCTGCCCTTTGCAGATGTCTTTACTAATCATTTAAGTGTAATTTCATGGGCAATGAAAATCCCATTTGTCTGTTTATCTTCAGAACACTGCTCATTTACAAGCCCACAAGGAGAAATTTTTAAAGGCCTTGTGCAAATACTTTAGATCTTTGCACAATCAGTTTCTTTGTTGAAATAATGAGATAAAACATTGAACTCTAAAAAAAAATGGGAAAAGTCATTAAAGACATGATTTTACATCTCAAAACTTGAGAATTTTTGTGGGATTGTAAGAAAAATTTACTTATACAAGTAAATTTTTGAGATTATTTAAACATTATAATTCACTTTTATGTGTATATTTTTCTTTACTTTTTCAAGAAAGTAAAAATAACTACTACAAGTAGTACCCCTGACTGACTGAACAACAGGCTCTGACTTAGCAAATGCAAATAATGCGCGGCGTAAACCAGTTTATTGCATGGTGCCAAACTCTCACCCTTACATGGCACAAGAAAAGAATGAACTATGCAAAACAGTATGAGAAATAGCAAAACACCAACAACCACTCAATTACAGGCTCCCGACTTAACACAGGAACATATGGAAGCCCATTATACAGCAATCTATCAACACACAACTATCAAACAAATCATTTAGACAATAAAAAATTTAGTGACCCTTTGGTTTTGCCTTTTAAAACCATACAAACAATGGCTCTGTAGAATTTTGCAGTTATTTAGTTTTTATGATAAACTGGACAAATAAAGTTTAGGACCACTTTCGTGTGATATAATCAAGGTTCTTTAACAAGTCAGTGTGCGCCATATGGTAAACACTATATTTGTCCACAGTAAGGTCTGTCTCCCTATCAGCAAACCTATATGTTGTACATGAGTTCAGATTGCCTCAACCCATTTCTAAAAACTGTAATGCATGATGCTAATAAATATGAAAGAAAGTTCCAGTTGAAATTTTTTGAATTTTAACAAGAAATGGGGTAAAAACAATTACACCAATTTTATACAAACACCTTTTTGTGCTGGAATTATCGAAAGTTTTTTCTTGTAAATTGTTTTCCTATGAAGAAACAAATTGTGTGAATTAATTGATTTTGTTGCAGTTCTTGATCTATCATTTTCCTGTAAGAATCAATTATGGTAGCTTCAGTTTTCCAATATTTTTAAGAAAGAGGACTCAGCATTCTCAGGAGGGTTATTTATAGCGAGTCAATGTCGTGAGAAACTTCCATTTGTTGGGTTATTCTTTCAAATATTGGACAGTTAAAAGTAACAACATTTATGGTTTCTTACAGATATAAATGAAATAAAGAAAGGGTACAACACAAGAATAACATCACAATAATATTTTAATTACAAAAAAAGGTTACTATATCATGTATCACCATTTATATGATGCACAACTGTGTTGTGCATCACAATACTAACTAACTTCAAAAACTGACATTACTGCTTCAAAAGCAAAACACAAAAGTGATATGAAAAAATAAATGAACACGAAAAAGAAACCAACCAGTCATCCAAACATCAATGCTCCTTCGCAAGGAAAACAATATCTTCACTAACCAAAATAATTGTTAAATAGAATTTACACAAATGAAAAAAACAATTGTACAAATACACTAAATGTAGTGTTGTCTTTAGTTTGTCTGAATATCTGGTATTAAATACAAATGAGGGAAGAGAAAAATGTTTTCAATAGTCGTAAATTATTATTTCTTTTTGTGAAACATGAAGGAAGCACAGTGTTGAAGGTCCATCAAAACTATCAAGGTGCAAATAACCACTAAAACAACAATACCAAAGGTGCCTATGTACTTCGAGGATGGCCTATCATCTCCTGCTGATACGAGGGATCGTCTGTACTTGTTCGTTTGTTTCCTATCTACAGACAGTTCTGATTTTAACAGTGCAATCTTTCTGATGAGTTCATCCTCGGTCATGGTGAAGTTGTTACATGAACATGTACATAGAGTTTTGGTTGATGAACGACCTGTTGTTCTGCTGGACGTTGTTGCAGTGCTGATGATGGTGCTTATTGTTGTTGGATCAAATCCTGGTGTAGTTGTTCCTGCTGTGCTTATTCCTCTCAGATCTAATTCTGGTGTTGTTGTATCGGTTGAGCTTATTGTTGTTGAAGCAAATTCAGGTGTAGTTGTTCCTGCTGTGCTTATTCCTGTCAGGTCTAATGCTGGTGTTGGTGTATCAGTTGAGCTTATTGTTGTTGAAGCAAATTCAGGTGTAGTTGTTTCTGCTGTGCTTATTCCTGTCAGGTCTAATGCTGGTGTTGTTGTATCGGTTGAGCTTATTGTTGTTGAAGCAAATTCTGGTTTTGTTGTGTCAGTTGAGCTAATTGTTGTTGAAGCAAACTCTGGTGTGGTATCGGTTGAGCTTCTTGGTGTTGAAGCAAAATCTGGAGTTGTTGTATCGGTTGAGCTTATTGTTGTTGAAGCAAATTCTGGAGTTGCTGTATCGGATGAGTTTATTGTTGTTGAAGCAAATTCTGGTGTAGTTGTATCTGTTGAGCTTATTGTTGTTGAAACAAATTCTGGTGTAGTTGTATCGGTTGAGCTTATTGTTGTTGAAGCAAATTCTGGTGTAGTTGTTTTAGTTGTTCTTATTTTTGTCGGACCAGATCCGGAACCAACATCTAATTCATCAGGTGTACAAGCTACAAAATGATAGAAGTTTAAGCTTAAAACTGAACTGATTGCAAGAACTACTGTGTTAGAAATAAGAAGATGTGGTATGAGTTCCAATGAGGCAACTCTCTATCCAAGTCGCAATTTAAAAAAAAAATAGCAGGCCGGAATGAGTATTTATCGTCACATCCAAACACCAATTGAAAATAACTATTGTTCTTTTTTTCTTTTTTAGCAACGGCATTGTCAGTTTATTTTCGATCTATCAGTTTGACTATTCCTTTGGTATCGTTCGCCCCTCTATTATATAATTAGTAACAAAGATATAATAAACACGTGACAGCTCTCACACAGACAAACAAGTCATTTTTAAGATGTATATTAGCAGGACTGATACATGTTACAAAGAAAGTCCCATTTATGACCAAAAAAATAAGAATCAAGGTGAAACACCATACTTCTTACATGTATGTATAATATAGTTAAATTCATCAAAAACTAAATATAAATAAGTTAAAAAAAATATTATTACAGATGCTTTTTTTTCATAATTCATTATAAAAATTTGATTTCTTAAAAATAAAAACGAAAAGGCAGTAGCCTCCTCGCCGCTCCGGCAAAATAGTGATTTATATAGTCAGAGTTTTGCTATTTTGTCGGTCGTATTTCAGATTTTCGATCAAGACTATATGAAATATATTTTTGAAGGTAACTATTTAATATGCACAAATGTATGATATATATATACAACTCGTCTAAACATCAACCCAACAATGTTAGATCTGTAAATTTGCTTTCGCAAATGTTTTGTTCTTCCCTCGCCGGGATTCGAACCATGCTACTGAGATATCGTGACACCAAATCACCTGCACTGCAGCCGTCCCGCTAGACCACACGACCACCTGGGCTTCACAAAAAATATATATATATGTGGCTAGATGTCAATAACAATTCATTTTTCGCATTGACTTTCTGGTCATTCAATTTTGGTGAGCTGCACTAATTTTTAATTACAGGTACATACGTTTCTTTCTGTTGAACATTGAACGTTCTAAATTGAAAACAACATTTTTTTATCCAACAAACTTAACTTTAGACTGATGACGAAGAGCTACAGCAGGTTTTTGAGAACTTTGAAAACAACAACTACGGCTGTAGAAACGTAAACGAGGATTATAAAATTCATGCAAACCAGACAAAACTTTAATAATAGTCTATTATCTATGGTGCAATCAAATCGATTATAAGATATAAAAAAAATATGTTGTAAAAAGTAAAATCACAAACACGATGCATAGAAATCTAGCTATTGCCAGCATTTTTTCTCTAAATGTTTAAAATGAAATGTATAAATCTGCATTTTTTGCAAAAGTGATGCAGAGGCAAAAGAAACAATTGTTATATTTAGTTCATGTCTGCCGTTGCAGCATCTTTCTTTTAACAGAAATATTCTTTAGACTTCCAATTTATAATAAAGAAAAAAGTACTAATATCAATTTTAATATTTATGCTATTTAAGAAAATAGTTCTAGTTTCAATATTGATATTTAAGATTTTTTAACTTTCTATTAAAGAAAAACGAACTAGACAAAGTATCAATTTTGATATTTATGCTTTTTTTAATATTTTTTACAGAATTCTTATCAAATCAATTTTAATATGCACGTTTTGTATAAATGTTTTAAGAAGACATATTTGTATAGATATTTCTTATTGAAGTGTATGTTTCTATATTTTTTCTATTCTTACTTTAATTTCTATACTTCTATTTTAATCTTAATTTGAAAGACCGGCAAAATAGCAAAACTGTATATAAATCGCTATTTTGACGGAACCGGCAAAATAGCCACGACCAAATAAAAAATGAAAAATGGACGTACTTAGCGCAGAACTTTACCTGATGTTGAATTTTTCGGAATATCAAATAGCCAGCACGCAGTTGTATAGGACATTATTGAAATATCAGTTAGCGCAGAACTTTACCTGATGTTGTATTTTTCGGAATATCAAATAGCCAGCTCGCAGTTGTATAGGACATTATTGAAATATCAGTTACACCAGTATCAATATTAAGGATCCGTGGCATGCTGTCGAACTTGTCATGTCCAATGCAGGTACCTTCTCCCGCTTCGATGGTTCCATCAATCCAAGAAACCCAAAAGGGAATGTAATGGTCGCAATAATATGTTGGCAAGGATGTATTGTTTATATCTAGAACAGATTCTGATGAATTTTCTATGAGATATATATACCTTCTTCCAAAATGCACTTGATATAACTGATAATCATTTACTGTACCAAAACTATCGCCAACTAAGTCCATAAACGTTTCTTCACATGGTTTTACCTTGAAATATATTGACTCTGAATCTCGAAAATTAATTCCGTGTTCACGTAGGGGTTTCCTCTCTCTATTTCCCGTAGTAATATTGAAAGCTAGAAGAAGAAAATAGATATATATACATTTACTTTTACAATTTATGTTTTGTCGATTTTTCAGTAATCTTACGGACTATACCAGTCTTCTTGTCCCACGAATGTACAGGTACGTTAGTCCTAATATGATGTATATAATAAAATTGAGAAAGAAAATGGGGAATGTGTCAAAGCGACAACAACCCGACCATAGAGCAGACAACAGCCGAAGGGCACCAATAAACATTTTGTCTGATAACATCTACATTTAGTTAGGAGATAACTGTGTTTAATTTTAAACTCTGACGGCATCGATTGATGATTTGATGGTCGGACCTTGAAGTGAGTTTACCAGCGACGCGTTAGAGGAGCCAGTAAACGGGTATTTGCGACTATCAAATCACCAAATGATGTCATCGGAGCTTAAATACAATATTGTTATCTCCAGTCTATTAAAATTGACAGCAAACGACGTCAAACCATACATTTAAAATCAGTCATATTTCGTTTACGTTTTTATTTTTATTACGTATCCAAACGATGTTGCATTGATTTATCATTCATAATCTATAATTTTGATAATGTTATTGAACTATAATAATATAAGATTACAAATCCTCAGACATTTCTGACATTTGACATTTATGACTGTCCTTACGGTCTTATATTTTCAAATGTTTTATTCTTTTTGCTTTCAATTCTAAAACTAGTTGACGTCCGTTTGGTTTTTAATGGGGTGGGGGAGAGTGAATATTTTCTGGCAAAACCTTTAATTTATCTCGTTGCTAAGACGACTTATTTTATTGATCTCACTTTTGAAGATCTTTTAACGCATTAATTTCGGAATATACTGTTTCATCCTGTTTTGTGCAAGATTGCAAGTTTTTGCCAGACCAGGATATTCACAAACACCCTCGAAACAATTGGTCATAAGCTTAACACGCTTAACAATTTGCCACCTTTACTCGATAATTAACCGCAGAAAAATTTAATAAAAAAAAGTTTGATAATTTAAAGACAAAGTTTAGAACATTTTCAGTTGCTTTTGTGTGCTTCCTATCGAAATTGGTTCCTATTTTGAAAAAAATCAATGAGCACTATTTCAGAAAAAAAGAGATAAAGAGATTGGCCTAAATTAAACAAAAATGCTTACCAATTTTTAAAGAGTATATTTTGCTCGAAAATTTCTTTTTTTTTCCTGTGTTCTATATACCTACTCCCCCCCCCCCCCCAAAAAAAAATAAAATAAAAAAAAATAATAAGACTAAAAGGAACTATTTGACTAAACACAGCAACATCGGTGTTGAACGAAAGTATAGAGGGAATACTTCATAAAATCTTTTACAATCAGTTTACACCCTAGTAAAAAAGTAAGGGAACGTTTCCTAAGAAATATTTGTTTCATTTGTAGCATGGTTTCATCAGTGGTGTATGGAGTTTTACACCAGTGCGTAAAATTCTGTGATTCTGTACAAACTAAGACGATCAGCATGTGAAAATGACGCTTAATTAAATGAAAGGATCATTTGACGCCAACAGTTGCGAAGTGGTGTGTTGCCGCTTTATGGCCATAGAGAGTATTCGTATCCCTACATGTATATAAGAAGATTTAAACTGCGTGCAGCAGAATCAGAAATCATATATTTTTTTTTTTTTTCATTTTGTTATGTTGTGTCACATACTATAAATATTTAGTTTTATAGCGATAAAGATTTGAATTGAATTGAATTATAAAGGACATCATAGACATTATTAATTAAATTCTAACTGGAAAATAACTATAATAACAAACTTCTTTACGTACCAGAATTTACGGAAAAAACACAGAAACCAAAAAATATATCCACTTTCAAAATCATTATATTTACTAAATCCTAACGGATTTATCACAAACGAGCTTGCGGATTCAAAAAAATATCAAAATCTTATACAGATATAGATCGTTAGAATGTTGATGCATACGCTGTCCAATCAGAACGAGTTGTTCAATAAGGGAGATACAATGGTTTAGCGTTGTTTTGTAAAAAAGATTCAACGAATCAGTAAGTGCGAATGATTTCTTAAAACAATGCAACTATACATTGTAGAACTCACGATAAATGAACAGACTGATGTTGCAGTAAATATAATTATAATCTTAAATCATCTGCGACAGGGGGACATGTCATGTAATGATTGATACTACTGTGAATTTATTTATTTTCGTGGGTACCAATTTTAGGGGATTCAGGAAATCATACAGGTTCGTGGATTTTTAATTTCGTGGTTTTGTCGAAGTCTGCATTCAAGTCTATAGACATTTTTTTAATTCGTTGATCATTTGATTTCGTGTTTTACCTGTTCCCACAAAATCCACGAAAAGTGGTATCCAACAAATAATAATGAATCCACAGTATTATATCTTCGTTTAGAATTGTACAAATTAGACTTGTATGGTTGAATAGTGAGGACCTATTAAGAACAAATTATTCCGACTTATTTCACATTGGGACCTTGCTGATTTATATATAAAAACATAAATAAAAGGAGATATGGGACGGCATCAATTGCTAATTAATTTTGATGGTCGCAAATACCAGATGTTATCCGTAATACATGTGTAATTCAGCTCTTTGCTTTGCATATCCAAAAATTTTACATCACCAGCGTCCTAGAGTATACATCTACAGCGCTAGATTAAATATCTACATTGAAGGTCTTAGCATCTGCAGCACTAGATAGATATAGGAAGATGTGGTGTGAGTGCCAGTGATACAACTCTCCATCCAAATAACAATTTAAAAAAAGTTAACTATTATAGGTCAATGTACGGCCTAGTTTGATTTTTGGTAATATTGTATTTTTTTTATATCTTATGCGCGCAAACATAAAATCTACCGAACTGAACTTTTTTTATCACCAGCGCTTTTACTTTACCAGCGTTAGTAAGATACATTTGTACTTATGCATTCAAGAACATCATCTTTTTTCCCCCGACTCTTAATGACGTCTGTACACTATTCATTTGGATTTTTGGTCTGTAATGATCGGGTATTTTAGTCTTTTTTATTTGTTGTAGTTTGACATTGAACTAGATTTCAGACACTGCGAGAACTCTTCCATTATATAAGGTACATGTATTTATAGTGGTACGATTCTGAGACAAGTTCCTGTGACCGCACTGAACTTTTTTTTTATCACCAGCTCTTTACTTTACTAATTCAAGCATTAGTAAGATACCTTTGCATTTCAGAACACCATCTTTTTTTGCCGACTGTTAATGGCGCCTTTACACTTATCATTTGGATTGTTTAGTCTGTACTGATCGGGTTTTTAGTCTTTTCATATTTGATGTTTTTGGCTTTGCACTATAGATGTCAGAGACTGCGAGTACTCTTCTATCTGTACTTTGTCTTTAGTGTTTGTGTTAGTTGTTTTTGACTTTGCATCGATTGAAAGAGCTGATCCCTTTTCAAATAATCTGTTTAATGTCTTCTTATGTTGTGCAGTTACACTAATGTCCAAGCTAAAATGGAGGAGTGGACACCAGTGGCGGATCCAGAAATTTTCATTAGAGGGGGCCCACTGGCTACCTAAGAGGGGGCCGATCTTGTCACGCTTAAGTGATTCCCTATATTAGCAACCAATTTTTTTTCTAAAAAGGGGAGGGGCGGCCCCCTGGCCTCCCCTAAATCCGCATCTGGACACCCACAAACATGTTAAATCCACCACATTCTGTCCTCATTCAGGAGCATGTAATTCAATAGTAGTCGTTTGTTGGTGTATATCATATTTGTCTTTCGTTTATTGTTTTGTAGATAAATCAGATCGTAAGTTTACTCGATTGAAATGTTTTACATTATGTTTTGTTTTTAATAGCATGCTATGTGTACTAGGTTTCATTCATTGTTGAGGGACGTGTTGTACCCTATAGTTTCTAACGTCGACGTCATTTAGTCTCTGGCATAGAATTTTCTCTTTGGCAATCATATAGCAGCTTCTTATAAATCATAAAGAATCCGTTTACTTTAACTCAGTATGCCTAAAAAGAAACGACTGCATAGTTTGTACTTATATAAAATGTCATTAAACGCGTTAAATCCGGAAGCAGGTGCATCTACAGACATAGACCTTTAGTCGATATTGCATATTTACATAAAAAGTCGTTCACATAAAATCTTTTCCGTGTAGCTTTCACAGATTTCTTTCAATTCACAGTTGATCGATATTGATGTTAAAATTTAAATGAACAAGAAAAATAATTCGTCAAGAATAAAGAATAATCATGCGGAGATGTTATGCACAGTTTGATCATTTATGCATTACACCACTACTGCAAAGTACCAGGAACAGTTAACTTTACATAGCAATAAGGCCAAATATGTGGTAAGCTTTGTTTCGCATGCTTCTAGTTTGTTATGGTTTTAGGCCACGTATAAAATGATGTGATTGTGTATGTATCAAAATATCAAAACTGCTTACATTCTTTTATTCGCCCGTCGTAGCGGAGTGGACAATAAGTGTAACCCATGTCCGTCTGTCCGGCAGGAATATCCCCAACATATGTCTCCGTTCTCTAACTTTAGTTTAGCCTCAACCAAATATTATCAAACTTAAACATAATGTATTTTACCACAAAACACAGTTCAAGTTCATAATTAGGGGTCGTCTCTTCAACTGTTCTAGAGTTTATATGCCTCTTTATTAACATCAAAGTAGCTTTACTTAAGTTGATAAAGTTAGGGATAATCAACCTGGTACCAATAGAAGCAGAATTGTCACACTCATGCAGGTTTCTTTGTTTATTTTGTTATATTTTTTTTGGTGGATCATTTTTATTTTTTCACAAGATAAACACAAATATTATTTTCTGTTCAGAAATTCGCTATATATTTAACCAAATTAAATTATAAATTATATTGTATGTGTTCACATCAAGAGAAAACAAAAACACCTGAAGACAAAACTATTATCAAATAAACAACATACTTTACACAATTCTACGTCTTTTAATGCCTTGTTGATAAAAATCCAACAATAAATGCCCTCAAAATATTTTTTTGAAAACATGTGTTTATTACTATACTATATATAAAGATATTAATTTTCGCGAACCATTTAGGTCACGGAAATTCCAAAATATGGCATCAGTAAGGAGAGTTGTACAAATAATTTTTTTTTTTTTTTCAAATTCAAAGTTTTATTGCCATATAAACTTTACAGTTTGTGACATAATATAACAACAACAAAAAACAAATAAAGACAATAACTAAGTAACTCAATATATATACACAAAGTCAGGTAAATATTAAAGGGTCCCCTGTCCTCAGTTCCATTGACTTTTTTATAAAGGATCCTAGTTTATTCACTTGTGTTGGTGTTGATGGGTTAAGTATATATATAACTTTGTCATTGTCAGTGAGATTAGCAAATGAATTACTTTCTCTGTTAATGCAATCAAAATATGTTAATCTAATATTTGAATTATGAGAACAATTTATTAAGAAATGTTTCTCATCATCTAGTACTTTGCATTTTTTGCAAAGTCTCTCTTCGCGAGGAATTTTAAAATGCCTCCCTTTTTCAATTAATAATGAATGGTCACTGATTCTAAGTTTTGTAATTAATTTTCTAAATTCAAAGTTTGGGTTAGAGAGGTAAGGTTTGATCAATAGATTTGGCTCAAGTGCTTTATAAAAATTTAATTTACTTTTATCATCAATAGATGTTAACTTATTTATCAACAGGTTTATAATGTGAATACACAGAACCCCCATCCAAATCGTCTCTAGCTAAAAGAATTCATCTTTTTCTATTTTATATGTACTAACAATATTCCATTTTTCTATAATTTCGATAAAAATGTGACAAAATCTGAGTTAAAATGGGTCGAATGCCCCAAATAAACCTTCCCTGATTGGTTGAAATACTGTGGCGTCGATGTAAAGTATAGCAAGCCTCGATGTAAAGCACACGCTTCACAGGAATAAGGAGAGTTTTACAAATAATGTGAATACACAGACCATCAATCCAATTTATGTATTGCTGAAAATAATCAAGTCTTCTTCATTCTCTGTTTTGATTCTGCTAACAACATTCCATTTTTTCTATAATTCCGATTTAAATATATGAAACCCCGCAATAAAAATAGATGGCCTCAATGGTAAAAGCAACGCTAAAAATTTCCGTTATTTAATATGTTAACATCTTGAACTTCGACCCTGGGTTCAAAGGGGTTAATACACCGATTCACAAATAGATATCCTTGCGCTAAAATGTAATCCTTAGTGAAGTATAAACTTCGTTTACAGAAATATATACACACTTTATCAGTAATATATTGTCATGCTTCTGCATATTCACTTTTTTTTAATGCAGAACTTTAGTCAAATTTAATTCTATATAAATTTTATTACGTAAAGCAATAGGAGTAAAAATATTTTTAGCGCCAATTTAACCAGCTTCATCGCAATCATCAAAATTATTTATCTTTATCATTGTGAAATTTCACTTACATAGGGTTTATTAATATAGAGTAATTTTGGTAAGTATGGCATGACTTATTAATTATAAGGTTCTCGAGATGTGCTTCTCTAGAAATTTTTCACGGTCAGTTTAATCCCATTTATCCACAGGCACTCGTCTCAGAATTTTTTTCTCTATATACCTTTATATATATTAAGGTATATAGGAAATTTTTTTCTGAGACAAGTGCCTGTGCATTTATCTCAATATTATCGCCGATGACAGAAATGTCAACCCGACCTATTCGTGTCAAAAGTTAAAATTCAATCTATTTGATTAACAAATTCTTCTAAAACTGTACATGCATTATTTCGGTTTTATTTGATAACCAATAATCACATTTACGTTGCATGATAATGGATTCTGTATGAGTGAACTATAGTGTATTGCAAGATCTATGCAAATTGTGACGTCATTGCGCCTTCACGTGACATAATTATTTTTAAACAAACCGGCTCCTCATGTAAAACGTGTCTGAATTCTACATTCAAAGTGCAATCAATCTTTCTATCACTATTTTATGTTATTTTTGTGTCTGTGTTTAGGTTTGCATATCAGCTGATCAGTAGTCGGAGTAAATTAGACTTAGTGTCATTTTTCCTGTTCTGAGTTGTGATTTTTTATATAGAATTAGAAGGCAAGTGTAAATAAATCATTATTTAAGAGGGGCATCGGAGTCTCTAGTCTTGAAAAGCCAGTGATAGAACGATAAACAGATAAGCAACTGTCTAGGATCAAGTAAGGGAGTGGGAATTAAAAGCCAGTATTAGTACTATTACGCAGAACGATAAACAGATGCATAGACAGACCCAGGGGGTGGGAAAAAATTAGTTGATTATATATGAAATCATCGAAGCATGACGGGAGTTGGCAACCCTCTGGTCAGTCAGAGCCCCCTACTCCTTTATGAAAAGTTCTGGATCCGCCACTGAAATTGGCAGGTTTTCCTTTGTAAAGATACAATGTACCTTAAAATATCACCAACTCTGACTGAGTACACAATTTGATTCATTTTAGCTCTTAAGCTGGGCTCACTCGCGAAAAATTTTCATTACAGTTCACTGGCCAATATTTTATGATATTCATGTGTAGAAAAGCTGATAATCTATACATGTGTGTGAGGAGCAGCTGTCAAGCTTGCTTTGGTCTGTAAAAAATGTCATAGGCCAAGTTATGGAGGTGAAAAAGCCAGTAACAGAACGATAAACAGATACTCAGGTTTTCTTCGTATAGATCCCTTAAAATATCCCCCACTGAGGACACAATTTGATTCACATTCTAACATGACGTCCTTCAAACACCATTGTAACCGACCGTGGTAAAATATGAATATATTGGTTGGGCTGTTCCGATCGTACTCCCACGTCATATGCTTTTTATACGACCGCAAAACAATTTGCGGTCATATATTGGTATCACGTCGTCAGCGTCGTCCGAAGACGGATGATTTCCGGATAATAACTTTAGTATAAGTAAACTGAAATCAATAAAAATTTAACACAATGTTTATAACCACAAAAGGTAGCTTGGGATAGTTTTTGGGGGTTATGGTCCCTAAGGTTTAGGAATTGGGGGCCCAATGGGCCCAAAAATAGCATTTAGTGTCAGAACAATAAGTTGTGTATAAGTATTTCATTTGTTCTGAAATTGTACCACAATGTTTAATATCATAAGTAGAAGGTTGAGATCCGTTTTAAGGGTTATGGGGCAAATAGTTTAGGAATGAAGGGCCCAAAAGGGAATAAAAAACAAACTTTTTGTAGTTTCAAGTCAATAAATTGGAGTTATATTTCTTTGTCCAGAATGGTTGTTGAATCACCTAAAACCAATGCTTTATATATATATAATCTTCTTTGAAAATTAGAGTTATCTTTTTTTGTCCAGAATAGAAGTTGAATCAACTTAAATCAATGCTATATACAATATACAATGCAATATTCACTTCACTACCAACTGATAAATTAAAGCAATCTTTACCATTCAGTGATTACAAGCACTTTGCTTACCATTCTAGGGTTATGCCCCTTTACAAGTGGAAAAATTGAAGAATGTTTTTAGTTTCTGTTCTCTTAACTTAAGTTTGTCGTAAAAGAACTCAATTTCCAGATCATAGTTTACATTTTCTTTACATTTTGCTGCGTCAAAATGACCTTAATATAAAGGACAGTATATAGACCCAAAAATGGTATATCACATTCTACACATGCGATTTTAGCAGGAAAGACTGCCATTAGAGTATTTAACCATTGCGACTTTTTAATTTGATCTCATCGACTAATTAAAGTCGTTTAAGCCCCAGTCCCACTAGAACACGATCGCACCACGCTCACCGCGATCTAAAATCAAAGTACTGAAGTACTGAACATCGGATGACCGCAGGTCTTGTGGATGGTCAAAAGCACATGTCACAGAAACAGATCACATCTCTATACCTGAAACTTGAGATAATTTACAGAGATATTTTTTTCTGATACAAGTTCGTGCTTGGATGATGAATAAATGACAGGAAATTCAACCTCACCGTAATAACTATTATATATTGTAGTGCAAGAAATCAGTATACCTTGGACTATTATACTTGTATAATAATAGTCGTAGAGAATACACTGGTTTGTTGTTATATATTATTAATATTACGATTGCATGTATGTACCGATTATCAGGTTGTCTGCATGTTGATATCGTAAAATATCAGCTGCGAGACATAATATTAAGCTTTTTGTCGAGTAAGCGCAGCGAACGAGATCAAAAAGCCTTCATATTATGTCGAGCAGCTGATATTTTACAATATTAATATGCCGATAACCTGATAATCGATTTATCGGGCTGCATTTGCGTCTTTTGGAAGTATTGTCTTAGCTTCACCAGCAACAGGAAGTTGACTTGATAAGTTCGGGTCAAACTTATCAACGTCGGTTCAAACATTATGACGTCGCTGATATGTCCGGGTCAAAGTTATAAAAGGCCAGGTCAACGTATTTGACGTCACAAAGCCGTGATATGGATCGAGTTTTATTAAGAGCTGAGCAGATTGATATAGACAGTTGGACGACCGATAAATATCATTTTCATCTATTTGTATATATGATAATTCTATTCTACTATTATTATAGTGCAGTGCAAGTGCATGGTGGACACTCTTCTGTAAAAAAAATCAAAGCCTTAAAGGCTGTAAAAGCAATTGCTGCCATGTTAATGTTTTGGGACACTTTTATTTTTCATCTACATATATAAGAATTAAACCTGACAGGACATGGTTGTCTAGTGAAAAGCAAGAAGGTTTTGACTTTATATCAATAAAAGACTTAAGAAGGAAATCATTTTTAATATGTTTTATATTTCACAAGGAGACAACAAGTTTACCAGGCTAAAGTTGGGGGTAATTATGGATTATCCCCTGGTAGTGTTTGTAACTGGGCAATAATTACTTTTATTTATTTAATTTTAACAATTTTCATTATTAATTTAAATTAACCATTCAGTTAAAACATTTCACCTTTCGAGACACTAAAGTTGAAAAATGGGACAGAAATAAAATAACTTACAAGACATAAACATGTAAAAAATAAATATATATTTCAGCTTACTAAAAATATTTTCATAGTGTTACTTTGACATCATTTCTTAAAACTAAGTCCCACACATAATTGTTCATTTGATATGTGTCATCCTCATGCGGTACGAGAAGTTTTCATGTCGCTAAATAGTCTTCTTGTCGCTTAATTTATTCTTCTTGTCCGTTCTTGACGCTTCTTGTCGCTAAAAGTTCTTCTTGTCGTTATTAGTGAGACCGCTATTTTTAGATTACAGGTGGTCATTTACACTACACGTATAACCTGTGTAGTGATTTTTATTTTACGATAAATTTATGAATGAACGATAATTTTATGAATGAACAAGAGCACCTGACCTCTTTCTGAAACACCAATTAAACATATAAAATCGTATTTATTAAGATATAATAATTCAGTCAAATTTTCACCACTAAATCAACAACTGAAATGATTCCATATTTTGTTGAAACATCGCACAACCGGAGAACAGAAATCGCAGGTATGAAAATGCACTTTTTTCACTGGTGTTGAAAACCCAAAACTAATTTGACTAGAATTTATGAATAACGGAAATTTAAGCGATAACAATACATCGGAGTGACCTCAAGGTCATCCTCTGTAAAAATTTAGATCGTGGTGAGGTCGCGGTATGAGCGGCATGAAAATGTAAATGTTCGTTGCTTTTACGATGCTACTACGTCCTCTCTACGCTTCTACAAAGATCCCGCTACGACTATACCACGTTCTCACCGCGCTTATTCTGCGAACTCACTGCGCTTATCAAGATCTTTCTACGCTCTTCACGTTCTCACTACGACCACACCACGAGTTATCCGATTGCAACACGATCTTACTGCGATTATAACACGTTCTTACCATGATTATACTGCGTTCATAGCGCGATCTTACTACGTTCTCAGCAATGACGTCAACATCGTGTTCCATATCAATACAATACAATTCAATTCCTTCTATTTCTGATTAAATCGTAGATTTCTCGGAAACAATACAGTCATGCCACCAAAATCTACCAGAACACGTGGGCATGGTGGTAGAAGTGGATGTAGAGGCAGAGGGAGCAAAGTAACGAATCCTGGTCAAGCAGAGAAGTCAGACCGACCAATCCAACCTAAACTACAGCTTTAAAAATTGCTGGTCCATAAAGCTCAATGACGATATTTTAGTGAACGATAGCAGAGATGAAATAGATGTTCAATATATATATAGGAAGATGTGGTATGAGTGCCAATGAGACAACTCTCCATCCAAGTAACAATTTATAAAAGTAAACCATTATAGGCCAAGGTACGGCCTTCAACACGGAGACTTGGCTCACATCAATCAGCACGTTATAAAGGACCCAAAATATTACTAGTGTTAAACCATTTAAACGGGAAAACCAACGGTCTAATCTATATAAAAACGAGAAGCATGGTTGAGCCGTTAGAACAAATGGATAATTACATTCAAACAAACAAAATCTAGGGAGCTTTTTTATATATTTTATGTGAAAATGACAATGAGAATGAATCGATGGTCGTAGTGTGAACGTAGTCAGGTCGTAAGAAGAGCGTGATAAGGACGGCAAGGGCGTGCTAGAAACGTACTTTGGTCGTGAACAGCGTGGTATAGTCGTAGTGGAAGCGTAGTTGGGTCGCAGTGAGAACGTGATGGTCGTAGTGAGGTCGTGATAACGTCGCTGTGCGATCGTAGCGCAGTCTCTCCGAATAGAATCACGCTTTAGCCACGCTCTCGCTACGATTGTACAGCGACCTTTGCGATCTTACTACGATCTTAGTGCGCTCTCACTACGCTTCTACTACGACCTGATTTCGCCACGACCGCACCACGATTGTTTTGAACATGTTCAAAGTTGGCCACGCTCTTCACGATCTTGAAGACCTCACCACGACCGTGATACGACCCTACTGCGATCTACACGATCGCACTACGATCATCAAAATTTGCATTTTTTTCACAGATCGTCAGTAGTGCGATCGTGGCCTAGTGGGACTGGGGTATTAAGTAGAATATTTAATGTAGATTTGTCCACATTTTGGAATATATTAATACATGTATAGAAATAATGTTGAGTCTGTTCCTAGATGCCTGAGATAGACTTCAATATTTATTATTTATTGAAATAAATGGAATCATCTTTCAAAAAAGTTTTATTCTATAGTAATGTAACCCCCCCCTTATAAGTTGAAAAGGTTACATTTTTCACCTTATTTCAAAACCGAAGCTTGAATGTAGTGTTAAAACTTGCCCCAACTGTTCAGGGTTCGACCTCTGTGGTCGTATAAAGCTGTGCCCTGCGGAGCATCTGGTTGTAACATGTACAACAAGCAAACATCAACCCACATCAACCTGAATGCAATTGAAAGACATCTAGAGGTCAATATACAGGCTCGAACAGAAGACAGAAAAAGGAAAGATATAGTGAATTTATATGACTACATGTACATGCATTTGAAATATTTAAGATGTATTGTTTCAAATCTTTTAGTTTTAGGTTCCACCTAACTACCATTTTAGAAAACTGGGATTTCAATGCTAGTCTATTAGAGGGATATTTGATTTTCATTGGTTGTAGATATGGAATCTTATTTTATCATGAAGTCAGATTTGAAAATGACTTGGGGAAATTCAGTGGCGGATCCAGAACTTTTCCTAAGGGGGGCCCGCTCTAGTCATGCTTTAATGATTCCCCATATAATCAACCGAACTTTTCCCACGAAAGGAGGGGGACGGCCCCCCCCCCCCAGCCCCCCCCCCCCCTGGATCCGCCTATGGGAATGAAGATGTAGTAAAGATTAGTCTTACATGTATATAATTATGTGTACATATATCACTATAAATTCAGTGGCAATGGTAAATAGACACTGACAAGTCTTAGATAGCATTTTATAGTTTTGAATGTTTCTTCATCAGTTGACTAAAATTAGATGGAGGTGTGTTCTTATTTCCAACAGAGGGGCACTCAACCTATATCAATATGTGCATGAAGCAAATTGATAGTTGCTAGATCCTGAATGATTATACCACAATAAACTTTTAACCTGTGCATATATACTTAAAAAAAAAAAAAAAAAAATCATGTCTTTTTCAGGACTTCTGAATCCAACCATAAAGTATGGAATGTTATTGAGATATGGTTTTGATCGATGGATGTTCATGAAGGACCTGTAGTACAAATTATATCACTAGATTTAGCTCTTTGTCTAAGTGTATTATTAAAGTACTTTTCTTTGAGCTCAGTTCATTGTTATGCAATTCATTCTTTTGTGAAATAAAGATTTGACAGACATTTACTCTCATGCACAAGGATTTGTTAAAGTAGTATCACCTCTATGTACAATGTAAGTATTAGGGAGATAAAAGCATCCTATTTCGATTTGAACCAAACATATGTCCATTGACCAAATTTAAAAAAAAAAGAACAAATTTACCCGACATTGCTACTTCCGCTACTAGCAAGATGATGCTAGGTTGTTTTGATACATCTGCACTGCCTACTGATGACTCGGTCTTGAGTGTAAATGGTCCTTCAATTATGTTAAAAAAAATTATAAGGCCTATCTAGCCTAATAGATTTCATCATACATGTTCAACATTTTTTATTCATTTGTTAATTTGTTAATTTGTGTGAATTAACATTGCTACAGTAAATGTTAATTACTGCACTTTCACACCACAACAAATACTGTATTGGTACATGTATCACTTATATGTGTATCCATATAACAAAAAAAAATTAAAAGGAATAATTTTGCAATACCTTTTGAATACTATAACTTTTTAGATATTTAAACATATCAAGACTAATTAAGTAGATGTTGATAATATCCACTTGACATGCTTGAAATTCTATCAGATTAGTTTTGGAGCAGTTCTGAGTCTTTGAAGCATGCTCACAAAGATTATTTTGGTGAAATCATTTTCATATTGGTCAAAATGTTTCTTTGCTTCGTCCAGCTTTGGAGGAGATATAATCAAAAAATTGATAAAAAGCGGCACAGAAGTTTACTTCCTTGATCATCTAGCCCCAAGCATCATGTCAGGTATTGTCATTTAATACTAAAAACCAATAATTGTATTCTAATCTGAGGAACAATACGACATTTAACAAACATTTTTACTAATGACACTGACGATCCACCACAAAGTAATATAAATAGAACCATACAAATAGTAAGCAAATACATATAAAAATGATGTGGTATGATTGCCAATGAGACATTTCTCCACAAGAGACCAAATCGACACAGAAATTAACAACTGCAGGTCACCGTACGGCCATCAACAATGAGCAAAGCCAATACCGCATAATCAGCTATATAAAAAGGCCCCGAAATGACAAATGTAAAACAATTCAAACAAGAAAACTAGTGGCATTATTTATGTTAAAAAAATAAACGAAAAACGAATATGTAACACATAAACAAACGACAACCACCGAATTACAGGCTCCTTATATCATGTTCTCAAATCTAGATATCATCTCCCATTTAGAAAAAAAACAACGTTAAAAAATACACCTATTATGTGTTGCTCTCCTAGCTACAAAATATATCGAAAATCAAAGATGTAGAACATATTCTATCATAATCATTTGGTAACTAATGCAATTACTGTTTCCTCCATGCCCGTCTTGATCATAAAAAAAAATATTAGATAAATAACACTCCTAATGCTCAGATTGGTTGTCATCGTGCAACACAGTTAATAACACCATAGGAAAAACATAGACTTTTGTCATAAGACACTGTCAAACATCCAAACATACTATCCACACTCATCTGTGTCCACACTTGTTTTATATGAAATATATAGCAAAAAAATGCATGTGCCGAATACTTTTGGCCAGGTACTGTATGTTTGTTTAAATCTATGCCAGAAGTCAAAGGACGACAAAAGTAACAACTATCTAGGTCATCGGACAGCAAAGTAATGACAAACGAGACAGTTGACGACACGATTTACGTATAGAACAATAAACGCTTACAGGATATTTTATTCTAGATATACCGAAATACAACCACGTGGCTTCGTATATAAATAAATTTAAAAGAACAACAACCATAAAGCCCTTTTACAATTTATTTTTAAGATAGAAGATTTTTTTTTCTCTCGCAAAAATGGTACCTCAACTGAGTAGAGAAATTAAGATTAGACAAAAAAGATGTGCGGAAAATATTTTAATTTTGCTGATTTTGTTAACAACAACAATAAGTCTTAGAGTTTAATGAATATTAAGGACTTATGTGGGGTTAAAGTATAAATATTGACTTAATTCATTACAAGTTAATACGATGGCAAATTTATACAAAGTGACATTAATGCATTTTGGTTTTTTTTCTTTTTATACCAGTTACATATGGCACGCCTTTATATTTATTCAAATTTGAAGATATCTTATTTATTTAACAAGATATCTTATTAAGTATTAAGATATCTTTATTTTTTATAAGATATCTTATTTAATTTGAAAGTAAATAAGATATCTCTATTAGTTTATAAGATATCTCTATTAGTTTATAAGATATCTCTATAAGTTAATAAGATATCTCTATTAATTAATAAGATATCTTATAAAGTATATAAGATATCTTACTTCTTTATAAAGATATCTTTTAAATACATACTTTATAAGATATTTTATTAATTAATAGAGATATCTTATAAACTAATAGAGATATCTTATTAACTTATGGAGATATCTTATGTATTAAATACGATATCTTTATAACCAGTTAAATAAGATATCTCTATAAGTTAATAAGATATCTCTAAAAATTTATAAGATATCTCTATTAGTTTATAAGATATCTCTATAAGTTAATAAGATATCTCTATAAGTTAATAAGATATCTCTAAAAGTTTATAAGATATCTCTATTAGTTTATGAGATATCTCTTTAAGTTAATACGATATCTCTTTTAATTAATAAGATATCTTATAGAGTATATAAGATATCTTACTTCTTTATAAAGATATCTTTTAAATACATACTTTATAAGATATCGTATTAATTAATAGAGATATCTTATAAACTAATAGAGATATCTTATTAATTAATACAGATATCTTATAAACTAATAGAGATATCTTATTAATTTATGGAGTAAATAAGATATCTCTATTATTAACTATATAAAAGATATCTTATATAGCAAATAAGATATCTTATAAATTAATAGAGATATCTTATTTAATAAATCAGATATCTCAATTAATATATAAGATATCTCATTTTGTACGGAAGCCTGGAGCTGCCTTGTATTATTGTTTATAACTAAACCATATATGATAATTATCGCGATAATATTTTGTATATTGCAATACGACGCCTTATTTATCGCAATATTTCGCTATATTTAACAACAAGGCACTTTATTTAGCACAATGATTTTTTATATTTAACAGTAAGAAGAGTTAATTATCGCAAGAATTTGCTTTATGTAATAAGACGACTTATTTATCGCAATAGTTTCGCTATATCTAACAACAAGGCACCATATTTAGAGCAATGTATTGCTATAATTAAAACGAAGAAGCCTTATTTGTCGTTATTATTTGCTATAAATAACAAGACGCCTTATTTATCGCAATATTTCGCTATATCTAACAACAAGACGTCTTAGTTATCGCAATGATTTGCTCTAGACGCCTTAGTTATCGCAAGATTTTGATTTTAATATATATTCCCACACTTCAGACTGAAAGATGGCAGACGTAAGTTTTAAACACAGGCACTTCAGAGTCGATGATGAGACAACGCCAAATTCCCAAGACAGCTACAATGTATCAGTGGCCAAGTACAGCTTGTCCAAGGACATAATATGTAGCCAATATAAAAACAATATATATGCGCACCCTTTTATTAACAATGCAGCTGTTTATAATGAAGATTTAAGAGTGAGACTGTACTTAAAAAAATATTGCAGACAATTTGATTGACGGGAGCAAAAATCAACAGAATTAAAAACTTTCTTTTTGTGATTTTATTCAGCAACAAATTAAACTATTTATTTTTTGATAACTAAGAAGATATATGTTTTTTAAACGGAATGTCATATTTCATTCCCCTCTTATTTTCAAGGGAAATCAACAATTTGTTTACTTCCCCTCCCCTTTCCCCTAATGCTTTCCCCCTGTCCAGGAAAAATGAATTGACATTTCCTATTAAATAATCATTTTGTTTATATAGATTAGACCGTTGGTTTTCCCGTTTGAATGGTTTTACACTAGTAATTTGGGGCCCTTTATAGCTTGTTGTTCGGTGTGAGCCAAGGCTCCGTGTTGAAGGCCGTACTTTAACCTATAATGGTTTAATTTTTAAATTGTTGTCTCATTGGCACTCACACCACATCTTCCTATATCTATTAATAAAATGCTATTTGATTTTCGTTAAAATTTAGTTTGTAACAGAATCTAGGACTTATACATTTCTCTAAAAGACGAAGCATGCGGTTATATTTGTTTTTATTGTTCTTTTTTCAATTACCGCGTACACGTATGAGGCTATAAGGTCACCATTCATGAAGATATGAAGGTGTTTTGCAGATATTAGAATAATGTGAAAAAAGTGAGTCTTGAAGCGAGGCCAAAAAATATAGTTGAAATAATATAGTGGTGATGAAATATAAAGAAAATATTGTTTTATTGTTGCATGGTTGTTAAACGTCCAGTGGCAAATAGTTGATGCATGTTTAGGTCGAATATAATAAAGATCAATAGGCAGTAAAGTGAAAAAGTAAAAAACGTAAAACATATCGAAATATAGAAACGATGATATCTGAACCACCCCCCCCCAACAACAAAAAAAAAACAAACAAAAAAAACCAAAAAACACCCAAACAAACAAAACAAACCTAGCACCCACTCACACTCGCATATATATATATACATATACATAAAAAAAAAATGGTTCATGGTGCCCCCCCCCCCCCCCGACATCTAGGTCCTGGATCCGCCCCTGAAGTTCGTGTCATGACGTCGCTGATATACAAAATCTTTTAGGGTTATGGATTTTATTCACCTTCTATGGGCCCCCTTTCTAGGGTCGCCTCGATAGTTAACCGTATTTATAACCAGGGCCTTCCCAGTTTCTATACTAACTTAGAATAGAAGGTCCCTGCATGGTATATCGAATAATTTATCGCACGCAGGACTTTTCTGTGGCGTTTTGTTGAAAATGGACCGATCATCATTAACAGTAGACGTGACGCCATGATCCGTCATGGACCCTCGCACCCCCCCATGAAATCTACTATAACCCCTGATCGGACCTGATCCATAGGAGCTAGGTTACCACGTGATGGCTTTGACCCAATCAAATCGTATTTACTTTTCGATCCATTTCGGTGATTTCTACACGTTCTTCTCTCTATTGACGTCATCCCCTAGAATTATTTCTGTTGATCGATCATCAGATCATGTCTAATTTGTTCGGGCAGGTAAGTACAGGCAAACCGGCGCTAATTCAGGGGAATACGACCCTAAGGGACCAGCCATTTAGCCTAAATTAAATAAAGGGGGTATAATTGACTTTTTTTCGTGCATAGCGCGGGAAAATATAATATTTATTTTTCAACGCGGCATTCCGGTAATACTTTTTTTAAACGCACCAGCTCTTTCTCGAAAAGATTTTTTACAGTATAGTGTACTGCCAGTGAGACAAATAATATAAAATTATAAAAACTTCTACCAGGTCTAACTCAAAATATTGACAATTACGTGTTAAGGTGCCTGTGTTAAGGGGGTTTAAAATTCAGTTTGACAGCTTCAGACATGATAAATTTTGACCTTTTAGAACTGGACCAATTCACTACTTCACATAAAGATTCATTTAAAATCAAGAAATAAATTGGGAAAGTGTATTAAATAAAACATGCAAGTTATACACTGTCTACACTAGGGAATATTATATATTCGTAACCAAAGGACGATAACTGTGTCCTTGGCCCTATAAATAGGACAGAAAGACTTGACCAATCTTTATAGATTTATAAAGCTTTTCATAACCTAAGCTTAGGCAATAATGAGATAGTTTGACAAGTTTCATGGCCATTTGTCATACAAGAGAAACTGGTGTCATTTTAGTATTGACATTTGGGTGTTTATTTTTGACCTATAATTATTTAAATAAATTCTTCAATTGTCAAGATTTTGGCCTAAAAATTTTAAATTTAGCAAAAAATTCCTGTTTAAATGCTCTTGAATATTATATATATATTAAGTATAAATAACATCTGCACACTCATTTTATTTATCAGAATAGATGTACTGTAATTATACCAAAGTCAAATTTATATAAGCATATATTTGAAAATAGAGATTTTCCAATTCAGGGAAGCCTTATATAAATATGCATTTTTCTCAGCCAATTTTAAGTTTTTAAAGCCTAAATTATTCTTTCATATATATTAAATGTACTTTAAATGTAAAGAAAAGTTACAAAAAGTATACCACATTGGTATAAATGGTCTTGGGCCATGTAGTACTGATAATTATTTAGAGTTGTACTGCAGAAAAGGGTGTCCCCTGGTCCCCTATCTAATTCTGTAAAGGAAAATTATATCCGGGTGAAATTTGATCCGGAGGAAAAAATGTCACAGTAGTTGTTGTTATTTTTTTATCTGGAGGAAAACATTTCCCTGAGATATGAGGAAAACATTTCCCTGAGATATTTTTTCCTTTGCCGTGAAATTCTATCTGGGAAGTTAACTTATTGAATAGTTATTAGAAAAAACTTATACTTTACAAATACTATGAAATAAAAATTGTGTATTTGAATTAAGCCTGTTTTTTTTTAAATGTATTGTAATGGGAATTATTTCACAAATTATCATTGAAAAAAGTTCCTGAAATAAATCAAGTAAATATCATTCTTTTAAAAAGAAAATTATCATTAAACATAAGAAAGAAAACCAGAAATAATTTTAAAAATAATAATTGTGAAATAATATCATGATTAAATAAGGTAAGTGAAATACATGTAAAAGTGAGTTGTTTTCAGATCTTAGTACAAATATAATTAAAATGTAAAGGTAAAAATATAGTTGCATTACTACTGTTAACAGTAATGGAAGAATTTGATTATGATAATATTTTTAACTATATAAATAGTCTGGGGACAAAGATGTTGTTGTTGATTATATGAAAATCAGATCATAAATTATAGCATAGCAATATATTGGAACAAAAGCAACTTTAACAGCTGGATAGTATTTACCTGTGAAATGTTATCTGTCTTATTAAAAATTCATGTTGTAAGTCATCTTGTTATATAAACTATAATATATAAAAAATAAGATTCAAGGAAATATTTCACTATGAAATAGATTCAGGAATATATTATATTAATATCTTTAAAATATAAATTGCTCATAATTACCTCCCTTTGATAAATTATACAAATTTGTTCTACCTTTGTGAAACCTTTTATAATTAAAGTCAGGTATATATTGATTGCGGGTAACTTAATTACTAGTTAATGGGACTATATTTCACAAGGTTCTGTGAAATATGATACGGCAAATATATACCGGTACATTCTACCCGCATAACACAGATAGATTTTCACTCCTATGGAAAAATTCTACCTGTGAAATACCATGCCTGGAAAAAAATTACCGTGACAAATCATCCTCAGGATAAAACATCACAGAGGAAGAAATAAACCGTTACAATTCCACCTCTGCCCCGCTTCAGTTTTAAATTTTTTGTCATGGTAATTTTTGATCAAGTTGAATTTCAATCGACTTGAAACTTAGTCATGTTAGTAGACAAGTTCCCTAAGGTATTATTTTTCTAGTTTTAATTCCAAATTATTAGCTTTTACCCCATTTTCACGGTTCCCTGAACATGGAAAATGATAGTGCGATTGAGTGGGGCATCCACTTTCTATATGCATGGACACTTTCTTTTCTTTTCACTTAAAATTGACATTCTTTTTTTCTGGAAAATGTCCTCTTTCAAACTTTTTGTTCTCTAATTCCTTGCTCTATTGCTTGGCAGATTATTTTTTTCATACAAATGCGATTCAAATCGCTTATTTTTGACAAACATGACAAATTATGTTTTTCTAATCTAACAGGTTGAGCTCAATTAAGTCATGAAAAGTTGGGTACTAACTGTCATAAGGGAACCCCCAGATTTGCTTGTGTTCAACCCCAGGAAACAGGGACTTACATGTACTTTTTCTTTTTCACTTGGTCAAGTTTTGGTGGCATGAAATCGACAAAAGGCAGGCCAGGCACCTTTTAAATGTATCACTATCAGAAGTACAGGTTAAATATACAAGGTTTACTGTGGATATATTATGCTCACAAGATTTAATTACATAAAGATCATAAAATATGATATGTCTGATGAGCTTGGTAAAAAAACGTGTTACCTCTATCATTAAAGTAAATAGTTTGTAATTATCACTCCAAATTTTTCCAACCCCACTTAATATGCATAAATTTTTCTGCAGCCTTGTGTATAACTACATGTATTATCTGTAAAAGATAAACAGGGAGAAACCTTTAATATTTATTATCCCTCTTTCTAATTCTAATTGTAAATGACTTATTATGTCAAAAGGTATTTTTAACAAATTTTGTGTAGTCATTTTGTTGGTTTTGTGTCAAGTTGTAGTACTTAGTGGAGTTTGTTATTTATTTTAGGATGGTAGACTTAAGAGTCAGATTCCACTGAAAGTTTATTCTTCTAATAGAAGAACTCGAAAGCTATTAGGAGCAGATTCATACAACCAACTTATCATCAAATGTAAGTATATATATTTATACCGTGGTCTATTAAGTGTTTTTCAATTGTCAATTCAAATTTCAAGTTCAATAATGGCGATTTTGACTTTTACCGTTCAGGAGTTGTGGTTCTTGAAAGATTGAAAAATGGCGTTTCCAGTCGTGTCCGTGCATTTACGCATGAACTGTTCTACCAAAGCTTCTTAAATTTTAATATGTTGTTACTGGTGTCAAAATGGAGGTCAAGTT
Organism: Mytilus edulis; assembly: GCA_019925275.1. Classification (NCBI taxonomy): domain Eukaryota; kingdom Metazoa; phylum Mollusca; class Bivalvia; order Mytilida; family Mytilidae; genus Mytilus; species Mytilus edulis. The sequence continues at coordinate 21,993,243 of CM034362.1, forward strand.
CAATAATGACAATTTTGACTGTTACCGTTCAGGAGTTATGATTCTTGAAAGATTGAAAAATGGTGTTTCCAGTTGTGTCCGTGCATTTTCTCATGAACCATTCAACCAAAGCATTTCGAATTTTAATATGTTGTTATTGATGACAAAATAGATGTTAAGTTCAATAATGACGATTTTGACTTTTACTGTTCAGGAGTTATGGTTCTTGAAAGATTGTAAAATGGTGTTTCCATACACGTTGTTGCATTTACTCAGGAACCATTCAATCTAAGCTTTTCAAATTTTAATATGTTGATACTAATGACAAAATAGAGGTCAAATTTGTATTTGACGATTTTCACTTTCATCAATCTCAGTAATGGTTCTTGTGATATTGCCAGGACACAAATAAATGCTAATAAATCCGGTTTGCTGTCGTTGTGACAGCCTCTTGTTGTAGGATGTGTTCATGGACAAACTTTAGTATACCATGATACATTTGTGTAATATGTCCCATTTAAGACAGGCTTATAATACTAGTGTTACGCTTATGACATGTATGAGTTAATGCAGCAAGACAAATAGTCCCCTTCTCATAAACATCAACATAAATTACATATTACTTAAAAGAAAAGTATGAAACAATGAAGCGCTCCAACCCTTTTGGAAAGCTAAAAATTGTAAGTAATTTAAACTTGAAAACTTCGGACATTTGTTTGTGAGTGAAGTGGTCGCGTTTATACACCAATAAATTCCTTTAAGGAGGCTTGCTGGTACAAATGTATAAGATTTTCAGAAAAAAAATTGAAACATTTATTTTTCATTACAAATTTTATTGATTACCTTAAGAAGCTGTTACTTTATCATGTGGTACAAACATCATTCCAAAAAATCAATTCGTGTTGGCCCAGGTGAATTTTAAAATGTAGATTTCATTGTAAAAGCTCCAAATTATCTCCCTTTGGTGCAAAAAATGCCATTTTTTGGCATTAAAATTGAAATATCTTTATAACTCATAGGTGACCTATATTTTTTTAATGTTGTTTTCGAATAAGCTGTGCATAAACTAAATAATTGTGAAAGTTTCTGTAATTTTTTTTTTTTCCCCTATTAGTTCAACAGAAAAAAGGACATTAACAAAAACGTATGCTTCTTTCGAAGGCAGATTGTGAGCGTAAATGAACGGTGACCCCTTTTTTTTCACATAATTTTTCTACTAAGTATATGATAAAGTTCATTTATAGAAAAATATATGGCAAAATCCTATATTAAATAAAAAATTTGATTTAGACTTGTGAGCGCCCTTAAAAAGGTGTTTAATCCTATAGTAATTCCAATTTCAAATAAAAGTCTGTTTTATGTTGATGTTTCATGATTTTGCAGATGTTGCTAATTCATCAAACCAAGTTACAGCTAGTACAAGTAGTGAAAATCCAAGTGAGTATGAAGCTATTTACACATACAAATATTGCTCATGTAAAACAATTCATTAAAATGTGCGATTCATCTCAAATAAGCTTACTGGAGGAGTAAATATGGTCCCGTTGAGGAATTTGCCCGTTATACGTTTTCCCCTAGGGAATCAAGTCAATGTCTGTACTTTACTAGGAATATTAAAGGCCAAGGACAAGTTTACCAGGAAAGTAAGTCCACGGCTGGTGAAATAGATCTGGCCTTTATTATCCTGGGAGAATTGTCCAAAGACTTGTTTTTCTATTACTTTTTAGCTCACCTGGTCCGAAAGGCCAAGTGAGCTTTTCTCACCACTTGGCGTCTGTCCTCGTCTTCGTTAACTTTTTACATTTTGAACTTCTTCTAGAGAACCACTGAACAGAATGAAACCAAACATGGCATGAATGTTCCTTATGAGGAGCTGACCAAGTATTGTTACTTTGTAGCCGATCCATCATCGAAGACAACAACAAATGGAAGTTTTTAACTACCTTGACTGGCTATACAGCCCGTGCACGGTCGGATCATCGAAGATGGCCGCCAGCGGGGGACTTAGTTTAACATAGGACCCTATGGAAAATACATACAAATGACTTCTTTTAGAGAACCACTGAACAGAATGAAACTAAACATAGCATGAATGTTCCTTATGAGCTGCTGACCAAGTGTTGTTACTTTGTAGCCGATCCATCATCCAAGATGGCCACCAGCGGGGACTTAGTTTAACATTGGACCCTATGGGAAATACATACAAATGACTTCGTTTAGAGAACCACTGAATGGAATGAAGCCATACATGGCATGAATGTTCCTTATGATGTGCTGACCAAGTGTTGTTACTTTGTAGCAGATCCATCATCCAAGTTGGCCGCCAGCGGGGGACTTAGTTTAATATAGGACCCTATGGGAAATGCATACAAATGACTTCTTTTTAAGAAACACCAAACAGAATGAAACCAAACATGGCATGAATGTTCCTTATGAGGTGCTGACCAAGTATTGTTACTTTGTAGCCAATCCATCATCCAAGATGGCCGCCAGCGGGGCACTAAGTTTAACATAGGACCCTATGGGAAATACATACAAATGTCTGCTTTTAGAGAACCACTGAATTGAATGAAACCAAACATAGCATGAATGTTTCGTAATTTTCGTAAATCTTAGTAATCTTTTGCAAAAATCTTGGTTTCCATAACTACAGGGCCAAATTTAACTAGACTTGGCCACAATCATCATTGGGGTATCAAGTTTAAAAAGTGTGCCTGATGACCCGGCCAACCAACCAAGATGGCCACCATGCTAAGGGGTTTATTGACCATTTTCTCATGTTGACTTATTTTTAGGTCTTACTTTGCTGTAAATTATTGCTGTTTACAGTTTATCTCTATCTATAATAATATTCAAGATAATAACAAAAAACTGGAAAATCTTCCTAAATAACTAATTAATGGGGCAGCAACCTAACAATGGGTTGTCCGATTCATCTGAAAATTTCAGGGCAAGTAGATCTTGACATGATAAACATTTTTTCCTCAGTCAGATTTGCTCTAAATGCTTTGCTTTTTGAGATATAAGCCAAAAACTGCATTTTTCCCCTATGTTCTATTTTTAGCCATGGGCCCCATAAGAAGTCTTGCTCTTTATAGTAATTATTTAACAATTTTCATAAAATTTGTATATTTTTCCTAACATTTTCCACTGTAACTACTGGGCCAAGTTTATTATAGATAGAGATAATTGTAAGCTGCAAGATTGTTCAGTAAAGTAAGATCTACAAACACATCACCATCACCAAAACACAATTTCGTCATGAATCCATCTGTATCCTTTGTTTAATACTCATAGACCAAGGTGAGTGACACAGCCCTTACCAAAAAGTGCTAAAATGTTGCACATAAGTTCCACATTAGATGTTCACGTTAGAAACTTAAACATGATTGCACAATATATGAGGTTTTTAACATGCCAATTAGGTGAGCATTTGGTGAGCAAAGAATTGCACATATGAAACTAACATAATTTGCATGATAAAAACCTCATGTGCGACTGCTCATATGAGCTTTGCTTCACATGTGCATTTTATTAGATTGCTGATATGAGTACTGGGTAGTTGCTCACATGTTGCACACATGAATGTTATAGTTGACCAAAACAAAATGGCTGCTTCAAAATGGGAATATCTTTCAAATTTAAATGAAAAACTTAAATAATTCAGTTGAAAATAAAATAACTGATACATCATGTTAAAAGAGTTATTCTTTAATTATTGTCAGTTAATTATGATTCTCATATCATTTGGTCTTTTTTTTATTTAAACAATAGTCAGGGTAATGACTAAAACATAACATTACATAATAAAACTAATAGAGGGACTTGCAAGTTTAGTACAAAATGATTAATAAGTACTGTATTAAAAACTTTCAAAAGGAAAAATCTATATGCATGTAGTACTTATTTTGAAGCATTGTTACCTGCATATATATTTCCATAAAGGACTTAAAATTGTAATATATTTCAAAATCTGACACAAAAATGAACATAATGAAATAGAAATGATAACTTACAAATAAATAACAACAGCCACACTGGTTTTATCAGATTTCAACAATGCCATTTTCTTCAAATATATAGCACATAGGGCTTAACATTTTTCATATCCATCTCCCTCCAATTAATGCATGTATTGCATGCTTTGAATTTGAATTTACAGGAAGTACATGACTGGGCATGTCATTTTGAAAAAGCTCATATGAGCAATGATGTAGGTTATAGTTTTGAATGGTTAGAAGAATGGAAAAACTTTTCAAAGTATAAAACTTAAACCTAAAACTAACATGGAGGATAAAAGCTCACCTGAGGTTTGAATTGCACATGTGAGCATTATGTTAGATTTTTGTGGGCACATATGAACTACCAAACTGCACATATGAGCAACCTGATTTGCATACAATTCCTACTTGCATCTCATGTGCTTCACATGTGAAACTTATGTGCTTTTGTTAGCAATTTCTGTACTGGAGGCTCTTTCTAAGAGCCTCTAGTTAATTTATTCTTGACCTGATAATGCATGATATATTTTACCAGTGTTTGCATCTGCGTTAACATATACATATTTTCTTTTATTAAAAAAATATCCTGTAAAAAATTGTGACCAAGAGTGCTATTCTAAAATTTTCATTTAATGAGCTGTCAAGGGGGAAACCCCCCACAAGTTGTGACGGTCAGCAGGTATACTTCATTTTTTTTTCTTCTAAAAATTAATGTGATTTTTTTTATATGATGACTCAATGAATCCATTTCCTAATAATGTCAGTTATGTCAGATGCTTATACATAATGTTAGTTTTCACAAAATGATGAATTTAAAAACATGTATTTCTTTATTTTAGATCCACAACAGTTACTCAGTTTTATAGAAAACTTAAAAGTTGCAAAAAGAAAAGCTGTAAGTTATTGATAATACTAGTAAGGCTTGATTTTTTATGCCCCACCTACGATAGTAGAGGGGCATTATGTTTTCTGGTCTGTCCGTCCGTTCGTCCGTCCATTTATCTGTCCGTCTGTTCATTCGTCCGTCTGTCCTGCTTCAGGTTAAAGTTTTTGGTCAAGGTAGTTTTTGATGAAGTTGAAGTTCAATCAACTTGAAACTTAGTATACATGTTCCCTTTGATAAGATCTTTTTAATTTTAATGCCAAAGTAGATAATTTATTCGAATTTCAGTCCACTAAACATGGAAAATGATGCGAGTGGGGCATCTGTGTACTGTGGACACATTCTTGTTCCTGGTATTCTCTTATTGTTACTTCAAAAATTTATGATACATTGCAGACAAATTGATAGTGAAAGTGATTAATAATAAATGTTTAAAAATATAGGCAGTGACCAAATGCAAGGATCTGGAAAATTGTTCACCTAATTTTGGTCATTTATTTGAGATAAATTAAAAGTTGGTGGCTTTTTAGCTCATATTTACAACTCCTCGTCAAATCAAATTGCTTGAATTTGCCTTGTAATTTTCAAAGTACATACTTTTTTCATGTACTAAGTAACTACGCATGAATGACCACACGGATAAGATTTCAGTGTATGGTATAATACTACTGCATGCTGTTTGGAGAAATATGTTGTGTGTTCCAAATTAAACTAATTACTTTGCAATTAGTTTTCAAATTAATTTTTAAACATCCTTCTATTAATTTTAAAGTCATAAGAAACGAGAGAGTGGTGAAAAATAATGTTTATCCAATTCTTGAACCAATGCATCTACAGTATATATCATAAACTTATTCCTCTGTTTTTCTCTTTTTTTACGCAAATTTATCGTATAATCGTTATTTTTTTTTCTCTCTGTCTGTTATGATTTAGCAAATATGGCTGCTCATTAAATGCAGGTTTTTTAAGCCGAAGTTTACTGATTGTCACCTTATAGTAAACAAATAACAAAAAGCATGGGTATTGAGCACATGTTTAATATGTACAATCAGATAATTGTTTATTTTAATGACAGATCCATGCGTATTGCAATCACTGGATTTTTACGAGGAGGGTAAAGCTCAGGTCACTATGCATACAGAAAATATGTCGGTGAATTGCCTTCCAGGAAGCAATTGAAAATAAGTAAACTTCTTCTAAATGTGGACAAATTAAAGAATTACTCAGAATAAAGTATATATATACATAACTTGTATAATGAAAACTATTCATTGAGTTATAAAAACAAATACTTTGTACACAAAATGAGAGTATACCATGGTCTTTGTGAATGGAAATTAAAGAAATTTGATCTATTTTGTCATCAATGGATTGATTATTGGCTGCTTAATGTCCAGTGACAGATATTTCATTCATGTAAACTATCCACTAGACACTGTACCTATGGGTACATACAAAGGGCAGATCCATCCATTTATAAAAGGGGTTCCAACCCATGATAAAGAGGGAGGGGTCCAACTGTATGTCCTCGTTCAAAATTATTGATCATCCCAAAAAGGACGTTTTCCACCACACCCTTTTTGATCTACCACCATGATTACTGCAAACTATCTATATGTTTTAAAATTTTTCATAGTTTTAGTTTTTATATAAAATTGAAAAATGTTAGCAAGAATGAAAAGCTTTCACTGCAATTTAATAATTGCCTACTTTAAGTCCGTTTATTTTGTCATCTTACCACCCTCGCTCTTAGTTTCATAGTATATACCTGTCTATACACTAACCAACACACATTTCAAGAGATTATTAATCACTATCCAATATTTCCCTGAGGCATTAATATAGTTATTAGAAGTGCAGATAGATATCAGATGAGCTATCATATTCTGCTAGGAGCCTCTAGTTCCTGTGCATGATCATTATAGTAAATGATCATATTTGCAATAAGATAGAAACACCAGTTGATACGGTACATAGAGAAAGATTATTAAGTGCCAGTCTTTGTAAGAATCGGGCAATTTAGGTAAAAATTAAAACATGATTAGAAAAAACCCACTGAGCTAATCATGCTATTTAATACTAACCATCATCCTGAGTTAAAAAAGTATAAGTCTTTCGTTTGTGTGTGTTTGGTAATATCAAATAACTTGGTAAGAAAATTGGTTAGAATGATAACTAATTACAGAGTTATCTCCCCTTATTTAATAATTCCTAGTGTATTTCAACCAAATTGTATCTTCTATTACCAGAACAGAAAATGAAAATGAATGGGTTTTTTTTTTGTGCATAACTACATATTATGAACTGATATCAATGTCAAATTGGGTGGGGTTTTTTGGTCATGTTTTCACCACTGCCTGATTCTTAGGCAGTCTGGCACTTAATCACTATCCAATATTTCCCTGAGGCATTAATGTAGCTATTAGAAGTGCAGATAGATATCAGATGAGCTATTATATTCAGTCTGCTAGGAGCCTCTAGTTCCTGTGCATGATCATTATAGTAAATTATCATATTTGCAATAAGATAGAAACACCAATTGATACGATACATACAGAGTGAAATTTAAGTGTAGATAGCTTCTAATTTAAATAAAAATAAATAAATTTTGGATATTTACTGTCTTCTGATTGGTTAAAATTATTAGTTTTATTTTCAATGTTGTCAATTTTTATGGCGACACGCCCACTCTGACGTTGTGTATTCATATGCCAACATGTGTGCACGTTGTTATTGTCAAAATATTAATATTAAACGTTTCACATTTTACGTAATCCGCTTAGCGGATTATTCAATGTGAAGAGTCAACAATTAGTTTTATGGTTCAATAAATTCAAATTAAATAATAGCCATTCATTAAATATATGTGATGTCTTGTATCTTTACAGGTAACATCTGTTTCTGAATCAAGGAATAGTTCAAAAAAGTCTAAAATGCCCCAATTTGTAAGTGTATCTACAGGATGGATGCATTACGATTACGCTGACAGAAAATTGAAACAAGTAAGAAGTAGTACAACTCAACAATTACCCAGATCGGACTTAACTATTCCATCAAGCTCGAGTTATGGTGAAACACTGAAAATAATGGAAAATCTTTACTTCCACAATGGAAAAAACTTCAGGGGAAGAGTGTCATCCATGGTAACTCAGCTGGGTAACAGCCATGGGGAGGAAATACCAAGTTTTACTAATATCTTTGAGTATGGAGTACGATGTTCCACCCAGAAATCAAGGATTTATCTTTTAACCAGGAAGAAGGTAGGTCTGTAAGAAACAAGAATGATTATTTGTCTAAACCTACATCATCTTCACATGTATTTTCAGTTTATCAAAAGTTAATTAATTTATCCCAAGTAAAGTGGAAAGAAGATGCTTGGAAGTTTCTTAGCCTTCCCATCTCACATATGTAGTAGTTTCAGTTGCCTAGCAGTTCTTAACCATTCAAAATTAACCAGTTACTTCATATACAAAAATTAGCAGTTTTTCTAATCCTTCACAGTTATTCTGGCAGTCTATTGGCAGTTATTTTTGCAAAATATTTGAATTAGGTACTAAAAACTGCTAAGGAAAATGTAAATATGGTCATGATATTGTGCATTATTCATACTAGTAGCTGTTTAAAAACTAACAATAACATAGAATAATTATCAAAAACAAAAATATTGTTCTATGTCATCCAAGTTCATGGTTAATATGTTAAGCTTTTATGTATTACAATTAAATATAATGATGTCAGAGGTGCAACATGTTATCTAGTATCAATTTAGTCATCTGATATGTATTTAAGAAGGAAATGGAAATCACGATTCATGCAATTTTTTTATTATATACAAGGACATATATACTTAGAATTAATGACAAATGTACTTGTTATATTACCTGATTAGTAATCAAAATAGACAAAATATATTCTAGATGCAAATTTTTGCCAACAACATGTTGGTAAAGTCTGTGGTTGAAGTTTTTAAAAACAACATTGACTTCATTAAACCTTTCCTTTGTGGAAATTTAATGAAGCATTTAAGAAATGTTTTAAATTTTGAACAGGTGATTTAGAAGCAGATGTTTTAGAGAGCAGGACATCCGTTTTTGCACACATTGTCCAGTTTAAAGATACATGTACCATAATTCCAAAATTTGCATAATTTTATTGCAGATTGCTGATGTATTTTGTGTGACAGATTCTTCATCTGCAGATGAAGGAAATGATCCAGGTCTTGTAGCATCAACAAGTTCTAGTCCTTATACAGTTAATGCTGGTAGATGTTCACCAACAGCTATGACTCCCCAAAATCAAATGCAGACTTCCTGGACAAACTTTAATAATTCTCCTCAATCCCAAATGGATACAAGAACTCCTCAGACACAAACAGCAACTTGGACAGACTCCATTATGCATGTGCCTGCTGGCACACCTACTGTAAGTATTTGTTTAGACATCTGCAACTCAACACATGATACATATCACTTATAATTCATTATAACAGAGCTCTTGTCTGTTCAATGGATGTCAAATACTAGTAGCAACAAACCTAAAAATCGCAAATGACAAAAAAGTAAATAGCTGAGACCTTACAAGCTTTAGTGAAAAATAGGAGTGTGAGGCTTGCTGAGAATTTTTTACCTGTTATGGGACAGTAAAAATGAATTAAAAATTTTCTGACAATATAGAGACACTATTGCTATGGAATGTAGGGTACAACTGTCAAGAAGATACTTCACTGCTAGTAGCAGAAATATGCAAAGCTATATAAATTAGCATGTATTTATTATGTCCCCCATCATAGTTGTGAGATTTATAGATATTTCTCATGAATGACTGGAGTCGGTTGACAATTTTTTTCTACTGTTTCTTTTGCATTATGTTGCACCCGACAAAGTGGGAACAACCTATTATTTATGTTTGTTTCTGTGATATTATTTTTATCAACGGTTTTCTAGACAACAACTTGGAAATGCTAATCTTTCTGAAACTTGCCACAGAAATAGGTGTGCAATCAACTTTTGTAATTATCAAAATTGCTACTATTGAATAATTTGAAAACCTTGAAACAAAATATTAGTTTCTGCATTCAATATTTCACAGTCTTAGGTGGAAACAGAGTAGACTGAGGTGGACAGCCCAACATGGACTGTGGAAATGACAAAATACATCAGAGCTGTAGTAAGTTTGTTTCATGATACATGTTTATTTCTAAAGTTAAAACCATTTATATTTATGTACCAGTCATTGTTGCAAATCTAGAGGATTCAGAATATAAATACGAGTAATTTGACAATAATTATATTTCAGGTTTTGGTGCCTGTTGATAGAAGGTGTTCCATTTGCTGTGATAGAGAAAGGAATGCTGTGATTGTTCCTTGTATTCACACTTTTTGTTTAGAGTGTGCCCTGCAAATAGAGGGCATGGGCCAGGATTGCCCGCAGTGCAGGGGAACAATAGAGGATGTCAAAGAAATGTTTCTGGATTAAAACACTGCTATTTAAGATATGTTGCAACTAATATTTATTTTTAAAATCAGCATGGAACAGTGCAGTTCTCAAATATTTTTGTTATGAACCTATTTTTATCTACTAAAGTGTAACATTTTTTTCATTGTGAATGATTGTCAGAATGTAGTTAAAAGGACAGAACTACCAAAATGATGGTTTAAATCATGTTTTACTTGTTAGTTTTTGTTATGATATATATAGCAAAGTTGGATACAATATTCTAGTAGATTAACATAATGAAAATATTTTTATTTTGCTTATTAACTAAGTTTATAATTTTACCCAACTCTTTAAGAGTGGAGACTGTGCTGCATCTATTCCTTGTTTTATACTTTCAACTTTCTATACTACTGTGTAGAATGATATCACATTTAGTAATGTTACATTGACATGATGATTTATACCTTGTTTTATATTGCCTGACCCCTGCTTTTTTGTTAGCAGAAGGTCATAAGATTTGTAATGTGTGGTTTTTTTTATTCTATTTGTGAGCACTGAAGATTTGTGCAGCATATTATGATTTCTGAATGACCTTTAAAAGTTTGTTCTTTTTTATATATTTTGATTCTGTTTTATTTTTTACTGGAATCTATACATTGGATTTTTTTTTTAAAAATGATGATGTTTTATGTAGAATTTTTCTAAGATGCTAGTCCCTAAAACATACTGCGAATATAACATATTATTAACCAATTTATCTCATCAATTTTAAACAAAAAAGTTATGTTTTGTCTACATTTATAAATTGAACTATTTTGAAATCCACCAATAACATTTGTTTTAATCAGTTGACTCATTTTAGAGTAATTGCTTCTGAATCATTTTTCCATTTTTGTAATTTTTTTGGCTACTATTTAGAACTAAATCAGAGATTGACCATGATATTTATGACAAAAATATCAAGCTTGACAAGGTTGATGTCCTTGTAAAACTAGAACAAAAAATAGTCAAATTTTATGAGGAATATTACCCTTGAAATGGCAAATTGCTGTTTCAGTAACTATTGTATTGAAACCTTTATTTGATTAGGACGATCAAAGTAAGTTGCCACATCTTATTAGGAAGACAGTGTTTACAACCATGCAGAATATAGATGGGAAAGGACAAATTATATAGTTTGCCCCTGAAATGATGATTTTAAGACATTATTGGGAGTACAAAAGATATATGATTAATAACTGTCAAACAGCAAAGATACTAAGCAATACAATATCTACTTGTACCTGAAAGCAACTTCAACTGCAGCTCTGACAAATTATCCTTGAATTTCAATTTTGCTGTTTTTGGTTAATATACTGAAAGATGTAGCATCTGCCATTTTTTTTTCTCACTCATCTGGGAACCTCGAATTGTGTTAACAGCATTATAGTATTTTTATACATATATTAATAAACTGCAGTCCATGGTTAAGAAAATAGTTTTTCATATTTGTAAAGTACATATTTGAAGCATTTATGTTTTGATACCAGTATATTATAAAAAAAATATTAGACTAATAAAATGTACATAGTATGCCATTACTGCATGTTTTGATTGATACTTGTCTTTTCCATGTTTTATATAGCCATAACAATACTTATCTAGTCTTTATGTTTTGTTTGTTTATAGCTGAAACAAATGATTTCATATAAAAGAAATTGTACAAATATTTATCTTTTTTATACCTGCATTATGCTTGTAACCTGGATAGCACCTTTGTTTTTTGACGGATTTCCTTTAAACTTGGATGAAATAGTATGACTGAACAGTTCAATGCATCATCGATGATCAAGTGTTAACATTCGCAAGGCTTTTGGACAGTTTGCTTTAGCAACAATTTCTTAAGGCGTCTGCCTAAAATCAGAAGTGGTAAACTATCTCAAATGTTCTGCTCCAAGATAATATAGCACTAGTGTTTGAATACTGAATCTAGGAAGATGCATTTGAAATTTTGAGTTACTACTCTTTTTAGGTGTCAGACCACCAATTACTACCTCCAATTTAGAACGTATGTAAAAGTAGTCCTACTTTGACACAAAATAGTGCTTTTGATGTCATTGTTTACTTAAACTAACCAACAAATTTGCAAAAATGAAACTTTTGGTGAAAGGGAAATATATTTATACCATTTTGAGCCAAAATTCACTTGCCTATGAGTTTGCATTAAAAATTCAGGATTAATGCGCTACATAGTACACTAAATTCAGATTTCCAGAAAACCGGGAGTTATTTTGGTAGTACCTGTCTTGTCTGTCTACCTTGTTACAAGACTTTAAACATTAGTTGAAAATTGGCATGTAGAAAGGTGATACATGTACAATTCAGAATATACCTGGTTTCCTTGAAGTTAAACTTAAGGTAAAATATTTAGAAAGCTGTGAAAATTGCAAAATTTGGTTGAACAGATAAGGATTTTTAATTGGTGGTCTGACACCTTTTAACAAGGGTTCAGCTCCAATAAAAAAGAGAATGAATGTGCACCAACAATTCAGATGAATTTAACTTCATTTTGAAAATTAGTATCACAAACACTACTTTGAGGATCTGCCATGGGCTGAAGAGAAAAAAATTAAAAAAATCATGTCATCGCAAAAAAATAAAACTATCTCTTCAATACAACTATAGGTCAAATATTTAAGAGTCTGATAACAGTGCAAACAATAGTGGCGATTTCATAAAACGTAACAGCTGGTAACAGGACGTTAAGAAAATCAAGGTTTAAGTTACTCAAAGGATCAGAGACCATGTACACATACATAGTACTTGTATGATAGAGGATCATTACATACTAATAGGGTTGTATGTGTATAAGCAAGGACGTACAGCTAACAATATACGTCCTTGATATAAGTTTTTTTCAGTAATGTTAGGTGGAATGTGAACATGACATTTCAAGAATCAGCTAATTGTAGTTTTTGCAAACTGGCTTGAAGTGCAGGGTAACTTTCAATGAAGTGGCCATCTACCAAGACTGCCGCTGTTATTATGGATATAAAAAAGGAATCGTTCTAGAAGGTGTCTAGTGGATAAGGGGTAAATGAGTGCCAATTAAATTATGTTCATTGTGGATAGTGGTCTTGTCGTATGTCGTGGAATAGGGTCGCTTTTTATTGGCCTTTTATCATGCACATCTCCATAATGTCTTCTGGTGAAGAGTCCAAACAAATAAATCTGCACCTCTTCTGGAGATATTTTACAGAAGATCAGTTAACAGCTGGTTAAGGTGGTACCTAACACTACAGGGAGATAACTCTGTAAAGTCAGCTAAACGTTTTAATTACCTTGTGTTTTAAAGGGAATTATAAGCTTCTCAAAGATCAAAATTGGTGTTTGTCAAACTGATATATAACCAGTGTAATTTTTCTTACAAAACAGTTGGTTCAAAAATTTTTGAAATTTTCATATTTTAACAAAGGGTCAAAGTAAATACTTTGACAAAATTTTATTAAAATTAAACGACCCAAATTAATATTAGTGAAAGTGTTGGGTACCACCTTAAACAAACAATCAATTTGCCATCTGAAATGGCAGATTTGTGTTTTTAGGTGACGTATTAAAATGAAAATACGTCCGGTAGGCATGCCTGAAAGTGCGGTTTAAGACATTTTCTGTGTGCTTTCCCGTCACTCAATTTTGTTAAACAAATCAGACTACTTGATGTGTTAATAACTATAATCTAAAACTGCCCGAGAATTCGTCAAAGTTTTTTTCTTGACTAGGAAAAAAAGAGGACATCTTGTCTATCCAAATGTAATGGGGTCAAAGGTATATAAAGTAACTAAATTGGATTATCGATATTTTGTGGATTTTTCCTTTGGTCTTTTTTTGTGATAATTTTTCATATCGTGCTCCTCGCTGGAGATGGAAAATTATCGCTCGAAACTAAGGAGTCACGTGGTGTTGCCAAAGAAATTGACATGAAATTGACAACGTCATAGGTAAAATAGCGGTAAACAGATTATCATTGTCCATCTCAACGAAAATCTACAATTATATTTGTATACAGCAAAAATGTCGGAAATTGCTCCGATTCATTTTTCTCTAGTGGTCTCTGAAGATCATCTTTTCGTCCCAACTATTATTTCTATTACGAACTTTTCTCAAAAATAAACATATCTCTGTACATTAACCTCAATTTCAGGTATAGAGATATGGTCTGCAATGACATGTGCTTTTGACCATCCACAAGAATTTGCGATCATCTGAAGTTCAGTACTTCAATACTTTGATTAAAATCTTTCATTGTATATTATGGATCTATTTGCAAGTTTACAACGTATACGAGACGTTTCATGTATTGACTTTTTGTCTCGCTCTCTCTTTTTTTTTTATATAAATCCCTTGTATCTTGAATCTGTATGTATTGGCAAAAGCCAGGAACCTGTAGTTTAGTGGTTGTCGGTGGTTCATGTCTCGACCCACAGTTAATATTTTGTAAATGTTTTTTATGTTTAATTTGGCCAGTTTTTTGTGTGTCAATTGTTTCCCACTTTTCATGTCAAGCCTTTTATAGACGACTTTACTGTATCGGGTTTTACCATTGTGAAAGTTTCCTTTTATTGTTTGAATCCACTCTATATCTTAATTAGCAATATATCACAGCTATTTGTTTTTGAATTATAAATCTGACTTTTAAAGTCTTGTTTTCCAGAACAAGCATGACATATTTTTCACTAGGGGTTAAATTTTGCAACGAACAGTCAATCAAATTACACTTTTGTTAATAAAGAGGAAACCATTTTAAATTTATTCATTTGTTAGGTTGGGAGATAGGAGATTTCATATATGGTTGCCTTGTAAGAGCTGAAAAATAGACATAATTGGCGACATATTCGAATGAACAATAATGCCCTAGCTCTTCCCTTTCCCATGCTCCGAATTCATCTATAAATTTAAACCGACTATCACGAAATAGCACAATAGTGTTGAAAGTAGAGTTTAACACCATCAGTCATAATCTCTTCCCTAAAATACCTCAACTGGTTGTGTACGTGTAGTTCTTATATTTATCCATCTTAACGTCGTACAGGGATGTCCTACTAAGGCTTTCATACCATAAAAAATATTTAAAAACACTGCTCACATTCTGGTATATCTGCATTCATAGATTTATTAATGTAATTTAGACTAAACGACACCATGTTTGTTATGAGCATCTGCCATCCAAACTAAATATAAACTAGAGGCTCCCAAGAGCCTGTGTCGCTCACCTTGGTCTTTTTGCATATTAAACAATGGACACAGATAAATGCATGACAAAATGTTGGTTTGGTGATGGTGATGTGTTTGTAGATCTTACTTAACTGAACATTTGTGTTGCTACAATTATCTCTATCTATAATGAACTAGGCCCAGTAATTACAGTGGAAGATATTTTGTAAAAATTTACAAAAAAAATATGAAAATTGATAAAAATTGACTATAAAGAGCAGAAAGATCTTTACCTGATAGACAATTCAACTCTGGTTTCAGAGATATAAGCCAAAATATACATTTTACCCCTATGTTCTATTTTTATCCATGGCGGCCATCTTGGTTGTTTGGCCGGGTCATCGGACACATTTTTTAAACAAGATACCCTAATGATGATTGTGACCTAGTTTGGTTAAATTTGGCCTAGTAGTTTCAGAGGAGAAGATTTTTGTAAACGTTTTCCGACGACAGACGACGCCAAATGATAAGAAAAGCTCACTTGGCCCTTTGGGCCAGGTGAGCTAAAAAGGAAGAGGCGGAAGACATTTGTCTCCCCAGAACTGCTTGCAGCGAAGAGAACTAAAGAACAAAAAAAATATCAAGAATTCAAGAATAAAAGTATGTGGTTCCGAATGATGAATGCACACGGGTTTTAAGGGGATTATGAGAGGTGACCTTTGGTGACACCCTTCGCTCACAATCAAGATAAAAGTCTATTGGGGACGCTAGAAGTACATGTTTGCCTATACCATCCGGATATTCTACTAACACATTTATGCAGTCTGTATGTATGGTGTCTCTGACTGTTAAATACAGTCTGTATATATGGTGTCTGTGGTTACAAGATGTTGTCTGTGGTTGTTAGATGTAGTCTATATATATGCGTGTTATTTGTGGTTGTAAGATGTAGTCTTCATATACATATATAATGCTATCTGTGATATTTAGTTAAAGTCTGTATATATATATATATGACATCTGTGGTTGTTAGATTAAGTCTTTACATATCTGTTGTTGTTAGATGTAGTCTATATATGGTGTCTGTGATTGTTAGATTAAGGTTTACTATGGGGTCTGTGGTATTTAGATAAAGTCTGTATAGATATGGTGTCTGTGGTTAGATTTAATTTTTATATGGTGTCTGTGGTAGAATCATATTCAAAACAGTGTGGTCCTGGCCATTGATTGACGACCTAAATTGTCCCATTGACTGTCACAGATTAGGTGAACGTTTGTCTGTAACGACAATTGCTCACTTCTTACTTATTATTGAATTTAAACTGTGGGGTCACCAAACTTAAGGTTCTTAACGCCTTTAATAATAAAATAATTCGAAAAATTATTCAGGAATAACCTTTATGTTTTAATTTATATTATTGATATAAATCAACACATCGTATTATTCCGGATTAGTTTTTCGAATTGCTTTATTTAGGTATTGAGAACCTTTGGTGACCCCACATATTCAGTGTCTTTAAAAAGTACATAGTGAGCAGTGATTGTTACCGACAAACGTTCACCTAATCTGTCCCAGTCAATGGGATAATTTAGGTCGCCAATCAATGGCCAGGACCACACTGTTTTGAATATGATTCTATGTAGATAAAGTCTGTATATACTAATATATGGTGTATGTGGTTGTTAAATGTAGTCTTTATATGTATCTGTTGTTGTTAGATGTATTCTATATATTGTATCTGTGGAAGTTAGATACAGTCTGTATATATATATATATATATATATATAGCATGGGTTCGAATCCCGGCGAGGGAAGAACCAAAAATTTGCGAAAGCAAATTTACAGATCTAACATTGTTGGGTTGATGTTTAGACGAGTTATATATATATATATATATATATATATATATATATATATATATATATATATATATATATATATATATATATATATATTGTATCTGTGGTATGTAGATAAAGTTTTTATATGGTAAATGTGGTAGTTAGAAGTCTGTGTATATTTGGTGTCTGTGGTTGTTAAATGTAGTCTTTATATGGTATCTGTGGTAGGTAGATGTAGTCTTTATATGGTGTCTGTGGGATGTAGATAAAGTTTTTATTTGGTATCTGTGGTAGTTAGAAGTCTGTGTATATTTGGTGTCTGTGGTTGTTAAATGTAGTCTTTATATGGTATCATCTGTGGTAGGTAGATGTAGTTTTTATATGGATACTGTGGTAGGTAGATGTAGTTTTCATATGGTATCTGTGGTAGGTAGATGTAGTCTTTATATGGTGTCTTTGGTGATTATACGTAGTCTTTATATGGTATCTGTGGTAGGTAGATGTTGTCTTTATATGGTGTCTGTGGTAGGTAGATGTAGTCTTTATATGGTATCTGTGGTAGGTAGATGTAGTCTTTATATGGTGTCTTTGGTGATTATACGTAGTCTTTATATGGTATCTGTGGTAGGTAGATGTTGTCTTTATATGGTATCTGTGGTAGGTAGATGTAGTCTTTATATGGTATCTGTGGTAGGTAGATGTAGTCTTTATATGGTGTCTTTGGTTATTATACGTAGTCTTTATATGGTATCTGTGGTAGGTAGATGTTGTCTTTATATGGTATCTGTGGTAGGTAGATGTAGTCTTTATATGGTATCTGTGGTAGGTAGATGTAGTCTTTATATGGTGTCTTTGGTTATTATACGTAGTCTTTATATGGTATCTGTGGTAGGTAGATGTTGTCTTTATATGGTATCTGTGGTAGGTAGATGTAGTCTTTATATGGTATCTGTGGTAGGTAGATGTAGTCTTTATATGGTGTCTTTGGTTATTATACGTAGTCTTTATATGGTATCTGTGGTAGGTAGATGTAGTCTTTATATGGTGTCTGTGGTAGGTAGATGTTGTCTTTATATGGTTTCTGTGGTAGGTAGATGTAGTCTTTATATGGTGTCTTTGGTTATTATATGCAGTCTTTATATGTTGTCTGTGGTAGGTGAGATACTGTCAACGTATAACAAAATAGAAGTTGTTTTATATGGTGTCTGTTTTTGTTAGATACAGTCTGTATATGGTGTCTTTGGTTATTAGATGAAGTCTGTATATGGTGAATGTGGTGTTAAATACGGTCTGTATAGGGTGTATATGGTTTTTAGGCACAGTCTCACTCTGTATTTGGTTTCTTGGGTTGCAAGATGCATTCCGTATATGATGTATGTGGTTATTTGATAATGTCTACATATAACAAAATAAAAGTAGAACATGTGGTGTGATTGCCAATGACACAAACTCTCAAGGGGGACCAAAACAACGAAGTGTTACAACTTTGAAATCGTATAAGGGTAAACGAGGAGGGTAAACGTAATAGTAAATGTATGTTTTCAATTATTTAGTGACAAGGATTGACTTTTAAAGGTATGCAAAGGAAAGTTATTGCTTTTCATATGTTTATCATTTGCTATCAAGTCTATACGATATGGCAGCGATCATGATCATGATGTGCTGTGATTTAAACCCACTAAAATTAAGCAACACTGATCTTTATTTTTAACTTGATACTCCGAAAGGTTTTCTTGCAGAAGGACCGTGGCACAGGTCAACATAACAAGTCCCATTAACTAGTACGGTTGGGCTGGCCAGTATTTTTCCTATTGAACAATTACTTGCTGTGAATCGAATGTTTATCCATAGTACGAACATATAATATGATAATTGCATGTCTTTTGCTGGACTTCTGATGCACGTAGTTTTACATTTATGTCAAGGTAGTGCTATACAGTTAGAAAAACATTAATTAAAATTGAACCACAAAATGTTTCATCATCCTCTATTCCTATTTTTCAAATACATTAACCTAACTGTTTGTGTTATACACGTTCAAATGTATCTTTCATAGATTTTATTTTCGAAAGTTAAAAGAGTGAAATATAATTCCTGTTTTGTGTATCCATGGGAACATTTTGCATTAATTTACGTATTAAATTGCAAAAAGAAGGGTGAAAATATCACATATTCCCCCAAAATTTGAATCAAACTAGAAGTTTAATGCCTCTGAGTGATACCTTTTCAGAAACTATTTGACAATAATCTACCCAATGATCAAATAAAAAATGGGTGTCTCTCGCCCCATTTTTGTCGCAAAATTAATCACAAAGTTCGTGCAACAAAAAGTTGTAAAAATATAACAATAATTGACAAACCATTGCCTGGTTTTGATATGCAAAGACAGACTTTCATACAGAAAACAGCCATATTTCATACATTAAATACTCTTGATGCTCACTATGAAGGCCTTTTTAATCATCTTATCATCAGCTATCCATAAAAGAATCTTATTGAACACTACCTCTTATATTTGAAAAAGTTACCAAAATGCGAATCTACACACCGAACGGTGGAGTGCTACCTAAATCATAGTTGTGGTTTAAATAGGAAGAACTAATGTACATGAATGTCGTGTATTTTCAGTACTTAGTATATCACTGTATTGATCATGAGTTCTTTCTGTAAATGTATTAGTAAAGTGCGTTGCTTTAAGCTTAGTCCATTACTATGTAAATGTATTTTTTTTTAGAACAAAATTTGACAAACTCAGTGGCAGATCCAGAATTTTTCATGAATGGGAGCCAATTGAATGCCTAAGTGGGGGCCCGCTCCGGTCATAATTCATTCATTTCCTGTATAAGCAAATAAAATTTCTCCTACGTGACAGTCTTTAACAGTATAACTTAGAAACAAAAACACACTAATACATTTTAGTGTTTGGTACAGGTAAAATTGAGAAAGGAATGGGGAATGTGTCAAAGCGTTAACAACCCGACCATAGAGCAGACACCAGCCGAAGGCCATCAATTGGTCTTCAATGTAGCGAGAAACTCCCACACCTGTAGGCGTCCTTCAGCTGTCCCCTTAAAAAATATGTATACAAGTAGTGATAATGGACGTCATACTAAACTCCAAATTATACACAAGAAACTAAATTAAAAATCATACAAGACTAACAAAGGCCAAATGTAGAGTGTCGCTTTGCTACAGTTGAACATAGAACAGTTTAATGCTGAATAAAGGAGAGAACTCTTTTTCTCAGAAAACATAGGTAAACATTCAAACAATCTATCCACTCTGAACTGTGTCCACACTTGTTTCCCTAGTAAAACATGACATGTTTTCTTTGATAAGTCTATGGATGGCTGCTTGAAGACGTAATATGCAGGTTGAAAAAACATAAATAGTTAAAACGGCTTAAACAGACAAATCTATTTAACAATAAAGCAACATTAGGTAATATGACTCTAGGCATTTCATTTGCCAGGTTATTTCAATACCAGCTTATATCTACTGTGTATTAAACTACAATAACATGCCCTAGATACCTTGGAATCGAAAGTGGATAATGACAAAATCTAAAGATTTGTTAGACTACATACAACCAAAGTATGTTTTATTGTGCAGTAATATAAAAGAATTGACACGAATATTCACCATTCCGATGATAAGGAAACATTTGAATAATTGGTCTTGCACTGATCTACCAACAGACATAAAACAACATAGATTCAAAGACGTTGAATTAAGGAGGGATAAATCGTACTTTAGAAAAATGAAAACCCACTCAAATCACAAATGAACATTATATATCTTAAATTGATGCTATGAAGGTTTCTTAATTTTTGTTACGTTCGAAAGATGTGTTTTTCAATACTGCAGTAACCAATCGGCATTGTAATAAGAAACAAACGTGTTTCTCTTCTTCTCGACTTGTTCATGCATTTACCTGTTTACATAAGCTTCTAAAGACGAATGAAAAGCAGCTATAAAGATATTTGTATCTCACTTAATAAGTCAAAGTTTGGTGACTATGTTACGTTGAACGCATTGATCCCATCGATCAGGAAATAAATGGACAAAACATATATACAATTAAGTCTGTCTTATATCATAACTTACATCTTTAATTTACAATGAGGGTCGGTTAAAAACAAATCTGGTGATTTTTACTAGTTTTGTATATGTTCAGCAATGTTAAATGACGTGTATTGTATCAAATCATATAAATACCCCGAAAAATACCAAGGTTTTAGACTCAAATAAAACAAGTAAGATTTCCACAGTATTTTTGTTGAATACTAGTAGGTGCAATTTTGGTACTCGGTGCAATTTGGGTACTGTGACGTTATATACCTTCCAAATATCGTGGTTTATGTGAAACCATGCCCTCTTTTATACTCAGTGACGTTAGCGACAGACATACTATATCATACATTGTGTTTCTCTTTAATTTAGCTACACTCTGTCCAGTTCATTACGAATGAAACGGATTGGTTGAGTTGACAGCAATTGCCAAATAAGATTTGATTGTACTTAATATTTTGTTAATGTATGACACGTTAAACTCGATGGTCATTTTTATGGAAAAGTGTTTGGTTTTTGTAACAGATATGAAAAATGACTGAATGATACTCAGCTACATCATGACGGAATAGACCAATATGGCATATATTTAAATGTGTCGAACTGTTATCAATTTAATGATGACTCGGGGATAGGAAAGACTTGTTAACAGTCTAGGCATTTATTCTTTTTATATAATACTAAATACAACAGAACATTTTCATTCAATATTTACATCGATTCTGACAAAAAAAGAAGCACAATCAACGAAAAACAAGAAAATTTGTATGTACACATTATGCACTCTAATGTTCTTTGCATCAACAGATCAAACATCTTATGCGCGTATATATTCGGGTCCACATATTCGACAACATGGTGACATAACAGATAATTATCATGAATAATAAATGTTAAATCTGTAAATGTCTATCGATTTAACAAATGTTGTGATATTACGCCTGATAATAAGTTGAACAATTCTTTGGCCTGTGTTGGAGTTTCAATGACATCGAATTCTCCGATATCTAAAAACGTGAGAGTATTTATTAATTGTCTAAATTCTTCTTTAGTGCCTCTAGGTAGAACAGCATCCGTGTATATATCAGTTAAGTAATCCAATACAACTATGTCGCACGGCAGTTCATAAGAGCAGTCATATTTATCGTAAATAAAAGGTTGGTAGAACATAACGTCAGGTATACCATGTGGACATTCAACATTTCTTTGAGATCTTATTCTGTGTGAATTCCATGATTGTAGAAACATGTCTAAATGTCTTTGAATAAGTGGTAGGAAACAAAACCGTATGCATTCAAGATGCACAGGGTCGGCATTGTTAAGTATACCTTCATCTACCATATCTTTAAACAAATTCCTCCAAAATGTTGTGAAATTTCGCATCAGAAAACTCCATAGCATTTCGATCTTTTGGTTGGCCGTTGATCTTCCTATTGAAACACTTCTATGTCCTGCCATGCTATCAGTATGAAATGATCTCAAAGCTATTTGAATACGTTCAACTATAACATTTTCAGTTCCTGCATCCATGCGTACTACCCTTGGAACCCTCTTGCTTGTCTTCAAATACTCAAGAAAATGTCCTGCAACTATACGGGGATTTTTATTTGAACTTGTAGCTTTCAGCCAAAGTATCTTTCTTGAAAAACCGTCGATTCCACCATGGACAGATATTCCAAACGGCTTTAACTTATCATATCCATCGACGTGGATGCAAAAGCTCGGTCCGTTACTTAAGTATCGTCTTCTTGTAAGCCTATGTCTTTGTCTCATTAAAACGCCGTCTCCGTCAATAGCTTTCAAAACTAGTCTAACCGTGAGTTGTGAAGCTCTTACGCCTAGGCAGCGAAGTACATTCCATAAAGATCGATAACCTATATTGGTATATCCTGCATTTCTTAACTGTAGAATTTTTGTAACAATATCAGCAATAGCACTTTCAACTCCTCTTTTTTGCAATCTCAAACGTTTTTTAATTCTATAAAATGATCTTTCGCTCAGCATTATATGATGTATGTTTAGTAAAAACCCGAGTACTTCTTTTGTTGTAAATGAAAAACTTGTATAGTATACAACTAGTTCATCTAATGATGCATCTATGTCTGGATATGGAATAGCACTGGCCTTGCAGAACAGGAGAAGAGCAAGTACCATCTGAAACATAAAAGTGTACAACTTAGAATATTAGACTGTTATTTTATTGCATTTGATCCACTGAAATGGTCTTATCCGATGTATGATAAACTTGGGGAAGATGTTCAGATAGCTTTAAAGATTGGATCAAAATGAATGTATGCAAAGATATTTATCAGTAGATAACTGTAATATATTTTAAGCTGCGACGGCAGCAATTCGCGATTGGATGATCGCAAATTATCTTTACTGGCAACGCGTTGACAGAGCCAGTAAACGGGTATTTGCGATCTTCAAATCACCAATTGATGCCGTGGAGCTTAAAATAAATATTGTTATCTTCATTCTTATGAAACTGAGAGAAAACTCAAATCATAAATTTAAAATCTGCCATGCATCGTATGCACTTGTGTGTACATTATCATAACATCAATTGTCAATTGATGCCATAAAAATTGATGACGTTATCCTATCAAATGGAACTAAAATACTGAACTCCGATGAAAATTCAAGACGGAAAGTCCCTTATCAAATGGCAAAGTCAAATGACAAAACACATCAAACGGATGGACAACGACTGCCATATTCCTGACTTGGAACAGGCATTTTCAAATGAAGAAAATGTAGGATTGAACCTGGTTTTATAGAGCTAAACCTCTCACTTGTATGACAGTCGTATCAAATTCCATTATATATAAAACGATGTACATGTATGAACAAAACAGACATAATAGGTCAAATAGTCACAATATTGGTATAGCAGTCATACTTGTGTCACAATCTCAAAACAAACAAATATTTAACAAAAAGTCACCTATCAAATTAAAAACCCGCAAAGGGTTGCTAGCGAACTCGTACGAGCTTTCTATAAAAATTTTTTTCTTCAATGCCAATTTTATAGGTCTTATTTTGAGGTTAATGTTGGATTATGTGTATGAATGTTGAAAAATTCAAATGACTTAAGGTCAATTTTGTTCTACCAAACAGATCATATTGAAATTCTATCACGATGTTAATGTTGATTAAAGAAAGGTTTGTGTGGAAAATTGGGATTGTACTTTCAACCGTTTCTTAATCACAGTTACCTTGTTGACCAGACTTATAATCCTGGTACTTTTGATAACTAATAACATCCGCGCCTTTTTGTTTTTGCTTATTTCTAACTTCCTCTGTGGTAGGTTTTTTGACATAAAAGTAATAATTTAAAACATTTTAAATTAAACAACGGAAAGTCATGAGCAATACAAATCTATTTCAAATAATTCATGCTCTTAGTAGTTCAAATGTAAAGAAACTGTATTTTTGCTCATTTTGATATGCATGCAAGGTGTAAAAACTAAAGTTGATTATTTTCCTTTCTTCCTTTCAGGCTGAATCGGAACCAAACAATTTATTTAATCTATTTCCCTTTGGATCAGAAAGCACTACTCAAAAAAAATTTTGATGACACATGTAAAATTGTATATGATTTGATATGGTTAACCATATATGCCTGTTATAAACAGGTCGGGAACTCTAGATTTTCTGACGTGAAAATATTTTGCATAGTAAAATGTAGTAACTTCCAAAAACAGAAGGCTGATATGGCCTTAGAATACTGACCAATCGACTCAATGAACTACAATGCATTGTAGGCTACATCGAGTTTACTATGACTCAGAAACACGTGAAATAAGTAGGAAAACTGTCCACTATTATAGTTTCTCGGACTCTCATAATAGATGGCGTTGTTCTATGAATATGTCTAATGTAAAATACATAACATAATATTTAATGTGCATGTTCAGATTAAAATAAAAATTGTTTACTGCATGGCTTCACGATTCTATTTTCCTTTTCGCCTTGTAAAAGTAGTTGAACTGTTTTTATACGCCTGTCAAAATTTTGACGGACCTATTATGGTATATAATTGTCGTCTGTCCGTCCGTTTGGTTCAGTGGTTTAGGTTGATCTTGCAGTTGCGAATAAGAAATGAATACCCGTTGATAAGGGATGGCAAAGTCCATGTTTTGCTATGGCAAACCCCAAAAAATATAAATTTCAATCAATATATGAAATAAAAGGTGCACAGAGGCATTATATTATAAAGAATTTGTGAAAGTTTTATTAAGTTTTGTTCAATGGACAAGGATGATCTCGGAGTTGCAGATAAAAGATTGGTACCTCCTGCATGACTACCATAACGGACGAAAAGACGGACGGGGGTAACGATTACTATATCATGACCCCCACGTTTCAAGTGGGTGGTATAAAAAGAACAAACAGTAGCTATTATGTTGATACCATGAAATATTTACTTACCAAAAGCATTGTTCAGAATGAGGGGTAGCTTCCTTTGAATGTAGGTCCACTTAGTCTTCTCTAGTCAAATGAAGAAATTATTAAACAAATGATTCATACGGGAGAAAATGGTCTAGTTGATCGGGTGTTGATCATAACGAAAATGGCCGTTGAATGGCTGCTCACGCTACATATGTAAATCGAAATGTGCTATCGCCATAATTATGATGACTTAGCTTTAACTTCCGAAATTTAAAGCGAAAAAAATTGTAAATCGCGTTAAATAAGTGGTACTGTTTTTACACAATAAAATCATCGCAATAACAAAGACGTCTTGTTGTTAGATATAACGAAATATTGCCATAAATAAGGCGACTTGTGGTATATATATAGCAAATATTGCGATAATTAAGTCTTCTTAGTGTTAAATTTAACAAATCATTGCGCTAAATAAAGTGCCTTGTTGTTAGATACAGTGAATTATTGCGATAAATAAGGCGTCATTTTGCAATATACAAAACATTATCGCAATAATTATCAAATATGGTTTAGTTATAAACAATAACACAAGGCAGCTCCAGGCTTCCGTAATTTTGTTATTAAGATATCTCAATTAGTTTATAAGATATCTTATTTAACTAAATAAGATATCTCGAAATTGAATAAATATAATAACGGCGTGCCATAGTTACAGCTGTCGTTAACTGTTCAACACTTTATTTTTCTACACGTGTAATCTCTCGTCATTGAATATATAAAATAACATAATAGTTTTACCTCCATAAATATCCATACCAAAGATGATTCAAGCTAGAAAGCAGTATGCTATTTTGATAATAGAGTTCTCAAAAAGTAGTGATCCGAGCGTTTGATTTCACCAAAATCTCGCAAAGGACTGATGCAATTTTGGTATTTTGAAATAGAAAGAATAGTCAAGAGTAGTAGTTATAGTAGTCTTAAATATTGTTGAAGAATGTATGTTGACCTTGAGGCGTCCTTGAACAATTCCTGTCATGTGTTTGCTGTCTCATTGAAGTAAATTTCATAGGTTGTCCAAATAAGAAACGAGTGAGCCACAAGCATTCTTGTAATAATGTATGTAAATTTCATAGGTTGTTCAAATAAGAAACGAGTGAGCCACAAGCATTCTTGTAATAATGTATGTAAATTTCATAGTTTGTTCAAATAAGAAACGAGTGAGTCACAAGCATTCTTATAATAATGTATGTAAATTTCATAGGTTATTCAAATAAGAAACGAGTGAGTCACAAGCATTCTTATAATAATGTATGTAAATTTCATAGGTTGTTCAAATAAGAAACGAGTGAGTCACAAGCATTCTTATAATAATGTATGTAAATTTCATAGGTTGTTCAAATAAGAAACGAGTGAGCCACAAGAATTCTTGTAATAATGTATGTAAATTTCATAGGTTGTTCAAATAAGAAACGAGTGAGCCACAAGCATTCTTGTAATAATGTATGTAAATTTCATAGGTTGTTCAAATAAGAAACGAGTGAGCCACAAGCATTCTTGTAATAATGTATGTAAATTTCATAGGTTGTTCAAATAAGAAACGAGTGAGCCACAAGCATTCTTGTAATAATGTATGTAAATTTCATAGGTTGTTCAAATAAGAAACGAGTGAGCCACAAGCATTCTTGTAATAATGTATGTAAATTTCATAGGTTGTCCAAATAAGAAACGAGTGAGCCACAAGCATTCTTGTAATAATGTATGTTATTTTAAATACTGAAAAAAATAGAGAAAAGTATGGAATAGTCGTTTAGAAAGGATAGCAATTTAAGTTAAAACAACCACGAATTGATACACGATAATTCATTACAAAAAACAAAAGAGTTAAAATTAATAAGACCAACATCAGAATATATTAAGACCGTGCTTTGACTATAATGTTTTACTTTTATAAATTGTGACTTGGTTGGAGAGTTGTCTTGATCATTGGTACTCATACCACATCTTCTAATGTCAAAATAAAACAAAACAACTCCTCCCCCAAAATTAAAACCATAGTTGTCTTGCAGCAATCTATGATCTTGATAACTTCTATTATGTATCGACATCGCATAAAGTTAAGATATATTTTTATTTATCAAATGCAATAACTAATATACATTAATTCAACAGTTTTTCACTTAAGCCGACTTAGTCCACATCAATGACATATAATCCACGAAAGGTACAGATGGCGTAGTAAAGAACGAAAACGGAAAAATTATTTACATACATACGTGTATTTACTAATGCATTTTAAGTAAAAAGTGAGGACGCACACATCATAAAATGAAATTCGTATGGACTCTCTCATACGTTTGTAGTATTCTTCACATTTTAGGAGGGGAAATATTTTCATCTGTGTATAAATTATCTATTTTGGCGAAAGAGGAAGGAAAGCTACTAGAGGCATTTAAGAAATATGTTACCATACAAACCAATGACCAGAAATTAGTATCGTTTGAACTTCAAAGGTAGGACATTGTATCGATATTATTGTTCGTGTTTCCTTTGTCAAATCGATCATGGAGGTTCCATTCTGTTTTTATAACACTACGCGTGTCTATAACAGAAATAGTAGGACTTTTGATCAGCAATGATAAAAAAAAAATACGATTTTGTAAAAGTGTTTCATTTTTCGACGAAAACACATCTTGCTGCACGAAAAGTGTCACAGAAAAGCTAGACGTAACGTCATACACCGATACGTTATCAATTGTGAATGAAAAGCTATTATATGATCTAGAAGTTTGGTCAAATTTATTTGGGGATTTCCTAAACAACCATGTTACAGTAATTTTGACGTTGATATAACAGTAGTATTTTTATTAACTTTTAGGGAACGTCTTCATAGTTTCCCTGTCTGTATGAAAACAGATAACGATAAGGGATAGCAATTAAGGGTCTTATGTTATACTCAACAATGTGTTAGCATATGAGCTAGGGTCTAGATCAGGTTTAAATAATAGAGAATAATTGGTAAACACATAAACAATAAAGAAAACCTCTCAAAGACATCCAGGCCCTCCATCAATGCATCTGTCCATCAATAAAACATTTTTTCATGATATAAAAATAATGAGATGCGATATATTTGCCAATGAGACAGCTATCTGTAAGAGAAAAATGACGCACAAAAATTACACAGAAATTAACAACTATTAGTCACAGCACGACCTTCAAGAATGACCATAGGAAATACCGTATAGTCAGTTCTAGAAGGCACCGAATTGACAAATGTATAAAACAATTCAAACGAGAAAAATATCCATTTCAGATTATTAAATGACCTTGAACACCCAGTATCACAGAGTAGTCAAGACCCAAAGTATGCAGAGAATCCTATAAATGCCTTCCATCTGATTGGACGATTTGTATATAAATGGCCAGTTGTTTTTGCTAATATATTGTGTGAAGATTGTGAATTGGATGAAGCCGCTTTACGTGAGTGGAAATACTTTTATGATTTTAACTGTTTGTAATAGAAAATATATATACAAAACCAAAACATATGTCGAAGCACAGAATCTAAAACTTAAAAAAAACCCAACCAATTGAAAATTATAGATTTGATAATCGAAAGGGGAATGTGCCAAAGAGATAACAATACGACCAAAGAGCATAAAAAGCATAAGCAGCACATTAATTTGAACTACATGTATATCCATACTGAAATGAACTCATGTTAAATTACAATTAATCATATGCCATAACATGCGCATATTAAGTTAAACTTCAAAGCTTTCAAGTTAACAAGAACCTATATGTCTTTCAAAATGTAATACTGTCACGAATAAACTCTGAGATATTTGCCACTGAATGTTAAACAAAATGGCAATTGATATGTTTGATAACAATATAAAATCACGACTTAAACTATTCTCAATGATGATTTTCAGTCATAAACATTTAGACTTTCTAAAATCCCCCCCCCCCAAAAAAAAACCGAAAAGAAGTAGGTGCTTAATTATATAGAACAGCGAATAATGGATGATGAATTATTAAAAATAGACTATAATGGGGAAAAAAAGAGAAGCTTAAAAAAAGAAATTCGATACAACATTAAATGTCATCTCATCTTAACCCTCATATGGCATTTTAAAAACATCTAGAAATTCTAAATTATCTTAAGTTAACTTAACTTTTAATTCGAATTTAGAAAAAAAAGTAAAATTAAATCAACATCAAAAGTAGTAATCAGAAAAGTTGTACGAAAATTAAATTTTTAAAGTATTGCCACAGGCGCGGATCCAGAGGGGGGGGGGGGGGTTCCGGGGTTGGAACCCCCCTTTTTTTGAACGATATCAATGCATTTGAATGGGGACATGTAATTGGAACCCCCCTTTGTCCTGGGTTAGGAACCCCCCTTTTTAAAATGGCTGGATCCGCCCCTGTGCCAGAAATTAAGATATAATACAATTGTATTATATATGTCTCTGGTATTGCTAATCATGGCAGTTTGTCATTTTGATTATTTATTGATATAACTTAGCTATAAAGAACATAACAATACCATTTGTTATAATAGTCTGTAATATTTATAACTAGACAAGTGCAACAGATGCTATTTGTAGCATTTAAAACCAACATAAACAAAATACATATATTATACACAAGAGCAACACACAGTAATTTTACAAATATATATATATTGATTATGTATAAATAAAATCCTCACTAGATTTGCATATTAAGTAGCAGTATTGGTTCGACAATACACATCCGATGAAAAGGCAATACTACTTAGACATTATTTGTAAACAGGAAATGAATAGCGAGGTTCACAGAAATATAAACTACACCAAACAAAAACAAAACAAACAAAAACAAAACAAATCAAAATATCAAAACAAAACAAAACAAAATAAAACAAAACAAAACAAAACAAAACAAAACAAAAACAAAAACAAAAACAAAATAAAACAAATACAAAAACAAAAACAAAAACAAAAACAAAACAAAAACAAAAACAAAAACAAAAACAAAAACAAAAACAAAACAAAACAAAACAAAACAAAAATAAAACAAAACAAAAACAAAACAAAACAAAACAAAAACAAAATAAAACAAAACAAAAACAAAAACAAAACAAAACAAAACAAAACAAAAACAAAAACAAAACAAAACAAAACAAAACAAAA
Source organism: Mytilus edulis (assembly GCA_019925275.1). Lineage (NCBI taxonomy): Eukaryota > Metazoa > Mollusca > Bivalvia > Mytilida > Mytilidae > Mytilus > Mytilus edulis. The sequence continues at coordinate 22,024,214 of CM034362.1, forward strand.
CAAAACAAAAACAAAAACAAAAACAAAAACAAAAACAAAACAAAACAAAACAAAACAAAACAAAAAAACTTAAAGCCAAAAGGGTGCAATTTTAGACTGTTAAAGAGGGTAGAAACTAAACTTAAGGTTAATAGGGTGCCATCTGAGATAAAATTTATTTTTTCTTCATTGAAGCGAAACATAAGATCTTTCTTCTTAAATGATTTGAAATTTTTGTCGTTCAAGTTGGTTTTTCCATGCCTTAGAAACTCGCACAAGCTTGAAAACAAGCTACATGACCAATACTTTTCGTTATTTTTTTTGAAAAAAGAATAATGTTTTTAAAACAATTACGTACAATAAAGTTTTTATATCTTAAAAGAATCAATTATATAATTATTTTTCTATTTCAGATTTAAATATGACATACCAAATAGTTAATGCGAACATTGATTATTGGCCAGATGATTACGATGTAAAGGCGTCAGCGCAGGCGTTATTACGTTTGCGCATTTTCTATTATTTCAATATCGATGAAGCAATCAATGGTGTTCTTTTTGGTGAGCATTGTCAACCACTCAACCCGTCACAGATGATAAAGCTTATTCGAATAGCTGCCGACAGCAATATGCTACATGAAGCAAGGCTTTGGTGCGAAGCATTATTACGCAAACTTCAGTTTTCGTCACATCTGGACGAATATGTAAATGAAGTGGCCATTTTAAGGCTCCTGGCAACTATATTTAATAAGGTTAGGCATAAATGACATAGAAGTAATTTATTTTTAATTTTGTCTTAATTTTTTTCAAACCTCAAATAAAAAAGAAAATGTGGTATGATTGCCACTGAGACAACTATTCACAAGAGACCGAATGACACAGAAATTAACAACTATAGGTCACCGTGCGGCCTTCAACAATGTACAAAGCCCATACTGCATAGTCAGCTACAAAGGCCCCGAAATGACAAATGTAAAACAATTCAAACGATAAAACTAACGGCCTAATTTATGTACAGATATTTTATTAAACTTTGTAATAAACAGACGGTCAGAATTGAATAACCACTCGAAACAACTGTTAACAATTATAATATGCACTCGTCTAAATTCGGTCGAATCCATTTTTCTAGAATAGAAGCTAGAAGCATTCACTAGAGCATTGCTGAATGTTTCTTTTGCTTTCATTTTGAATATTTTTCTCCTTTTCCCCCTATACTGCATACACAGGCACTAAAAAACATTATATTCAAGTATATATGTAATTGTATAAGAAACAAGTTCCTGCAAACCCCATACAGACCCTTGCGTATGGTCCAAATACACATTAATTTATTTTTTAAGTTTTTCTGTTTGTCTTTTTCATTTTTAGCCATGGCGTTGTCAGTTTGTTTTAGATTTATGAGTTTGACTGTCCCTTTGGTATCTTTCGTCCCTCTTTTATGAACATGTTTATGAATGATTCTTAGTGAAATGAAGAAAATATAGTCATAACAAATAGAAAATACGGATTAATGGACTATAAATTATTTGTTATTAAATTCTTAACCATAGGAAGGTCTATATATACAACAATTCATCTATATAAATTTGAGTTTTGTTGACAATATTCCACTTGCATGTATTGTAGGCTGGTATGCATGGGAGAGCAGCAGACATCTTGGTTCCTTTAACTCAGCCAGGTAAGGAAATACATAATATATTTGTATTTAATTTTTCATGTTGTTAAGTTGCTGTCTCATTGACACACACATGTAAAAAAAAAAATATTATTCATAATTCATGCATAAATTAAAAAAATACATTTAGTATCTAATCTAATTTTTAAACAAATATAAATTAAAACCAATGTTTAAGAACCAATGGGTGTTGATAAAAAAAAAAAGTTTAAAACTCAATATCAGTAATAAACAATAATCACCTGATGTTGAACCGATTGCAAAACAAAATCGATTGATGAATTTTTTTCATTATCTAAAAATTATCAAATTTAAGAAAAGAATATTTATATAACATTTTGTTATTTTACAAATGAAGGAATTCTTAATTTATAAGATTGAATTGTACCTGAAGAAGAAAACGTCTCGATTTAAAAAAAAAAAAAATATCCTTTTTTGTTTTTAGAAAACTATCTCATTGCTCATTCATTCCATTAATTGAAATGACCATTTAAATGATCTACATCCCTTTTACTAACCAAGTCAATATTTAAGTTAGCTAATATCAAAATTTAATGAATGCAATGAGATGATAATTTTGTTACGTCACTCGAATGTGTGAATATGTTCTAAATTGGTCAGACAATACTTAGTCATGTTTGATGAAGATGTTTGATGAAGATTTAAAACACTCAGCAACGACTTGGGCTTTCAATCTTCATAAAACATGGCCAAGTATTGACTAATCTATAATTAAAACCCTCGGCTACGCCTTTGACTTTAAATCTTCATAAAACATGACAAAATATTGTCTAACCTATAATTAACCGGTCGTGGTTTACATTTGTGTCTAATGTTAAGCGCTCGAGGCTGACATCGTTGTCTAATGTTAACCTTAACTCACTATTCGACCTAGTTTCTATATAATTCAAATCTCCAGTGCCATATGCATCACGTGTTCTTTTGTCAAAGACTGTACGTTGCCGTAGGACCATAGCTATAGTGTTTAAATTATCGCAATTTGGTCTCTGGTGGATAGTTATCTTATTTGCCATCATCATGATCATACCACATCTCCTGATTTTTATATAGGGAATTGTTTTATAACGAGTTTACGTTTAATTACAAACGGATGTATTTATTAGATTAGAATTAGGATGATTGTTCTATATTGAAAAGCATTTGTCATAAGGTGAAGAATAAATGATTTTTTTTCCAAAATATTAAGATAGACAAACTTTAGTATTACCGTTCCGAAATAATAATACATATTAATACAAGGAAATTAATGAGCAAAATAAATAAAGAATAGAGAAATTAAAAAAAAATAGTCCTAAGAAAAACTCAAATAAAATAAATAAACGACTCTCCAATCCGGACTGTCTTGTACTTCTTTTCTTTTTTTTTGTTGATATTTCGATATCATTTGAATAACGATCTATTTTATTAGGTAAATTAAAGCTCGTAACTTTTTTTGCATTAAGAAGTGAAAGTGGACTTGGTTTGCCATATGTCTGTATTATTTAGGACACAGCGAAATCGATCAAGAGTATGAATTTTACAAAAATAATGTTAACGAGACAAGCGAGCCACCTGGTATAGCATTGGTCACAGATGAGTATGATAGCCAGTATAAACAGCTTTGCAGAGAGAATAGAAAAGTATGTAGACTATGTAAAATGTATGGTTTTGAGTATGGATGAACTCTTCCTTTCTGTATTGTTAAACTTTAAAGTTATTTTCTCTTTACTCTATGATTTTTGCCCTCTATTCCTTAATCTTTATATGTTGTACCCTATATTCTCTATCCATTATTCTGGTTCATTACTCTGCAGAATTGGACCATTATTCTGTTAATTGTTAACCCAACCAGACCCTTATATAGAGTCGATTCACATGAATGAGATACTCAAAGACAACATTAACGAATGAAAATAAAATATCTTCTATGGCGGTTCTCCATTCTTAAAAATGTAACTAACATTACAAAACACGACATATCATCGAATTTATTTAGCAACACTACGGTGTCACATGAAGAGAGGAACTGCACATCCTTCAGTTGCACCAAAGTTCACCTCCGGTTTTTCATGTGATGTTTTGTTAATGTTGTTTTTATGGTTGGCCAGGACATTGTCTGTTTTTATAAACCTTATGGTGACTGAATTCTTCATTGCATGGCATCTGCTCTTGAATATCTTTATACTAATGAAACACTTATAGAAGTAAAACAATGACAACCAAGAAAAAGAACAAATGATTTTCAGTGCCAACGTCATGATGTTTGCTAATTGGATTTCATAATTAAAGCATTTTCATACATGACGTCTTTTTCGATAGATAATGCATAATTGATTCATTAGATAAAATTATGAAATAAGAATAAAAACGGACAACTTGTCTTTGCGATTCAATTAAGCATTTGAAATTTCGATTTATGGCTGGAAATTTTATTTCGAGAATTTATATTTGTGACGTATTCGTAGAAATTAATTATAAAATGTGAGAAAAGTGATTATGGATAAAATATTTGACAGTATTTTACCAGACGTGTATTTAAATAAAATCTAAACTTTTTTTTTTAAATACTGCATAGCTTGAAGGACAAAAGAAGATTGGTTTCATTTTAGAAATGTTAAGGGAAGGACGAAAACGTGATATTAAGAACACATATATATATATATTATACTATTAGGTATACGAATTTTAAAATTGATATCAGAAGAAATTTTTACGAATCGATAAATGAAGAAGTTTGGTAAACGTGTTTTCTTTTCTTGTTGTAGACGCCAAAAGAACTATCCGAACTCTACTGTTATCTTAGTAACACATCAATACCCTATTATAAAGGAAAAGTAGAGATTGTTAATCTGCAACCAGTAATATATTTATTTCACGACGTTATATCCCATGACGAAGCAGCGCATTTTCGAAACGAGGCCACGAAAAAGGTATGTCGACTTAACCCGACCAATCGTTACATTACAACTCACTATTTATCGCTACATTAACCCACAGTTTGAGTGGACACTGACCGATAAAGGGCGCTGAATCATTTGAGTTAATGTCGATTTTGAAACGCATGGTTAGCTGTCCAGAAATCAAAGAACTTCAGTCAGAATTATGACTATTTTACGTACTAACTAGGAATATCCTATTATATATATATATATATATAAAAAGGAGAAAAAAATATACCTCAAAGATGCTTAATTCCGGTGGTCCAAAATAGTAGACAGTTCTAAATTTCCAGGAGACACGTGTTCTTAAAAAATCAACAAATTAGTTGTTGATATAAACATGGCTAAAATATTTCTCCAAACATTAATCCATCAACACAAGGAGCATTTAATCCTTCATTAAACGTTTAAGAATCGAATTGATCAAGGAAGCAAGGTCGTTGATTGTGTTCCTTTTACATTGTAGCTTTAAACATTTTAAAATGCAGTTGTTTTAAAATACTTTATTTTAAACAGTTTGAAAGGTCAGTTGTATTAGGCGATGATGGCAAAGGATTTAAAACGGACAAAGTTCGAGTTAGTCAAACGTAAGTCAAATTAATTAGCTTTTAAAATATATTCGAAATTTATAATTTGCATTTCAAACACTTGCATAATTATGTATTGATTGCTGGATTGTTATTAACGCCAATTTTGCTGTAATGTTTTATCATGGCGGTAAATTTCTAGCTTTTTACACCGATGGTGTGGGTTCGAACCCTGCACATAGCAGGTGCGTTCAATTCCAATCTATATTGATAGTTTTCTTGCATAGGGTTGATGGTTCTTGACGGACAATCCTGCCTTGTCCATCAATAACAACTGACCGCCACGATATAGCCAATTGTTCAGAACGTGCAGTTAACATTAATCAATCAATTTGTATTGGTCGGGGAAGCTGGAGTCCCATATATACTAATGTCATTCTTTTTATTTATTACCTTTGTAGCGAAAAATATTCTCGAAAGATCCAATCATGTCTTACGTTTGAAAGTATGTCTTATATCGTGCTTTAAACAAACATGACAACATTTACTTGATGAAGGTATTACCAATGTTATTTCAACTGATCGGGCGGAGCTTACGTTTTACTTTGCACGAGGACAGTCTATTTGAAGATGTGTGTGATAAGGACGAAGGCCGTTATTGTTATAAATTATTTCTAATCATCTATCAATCAGAGTCCCGAACAGATATACAAATGAACTGAGTGTATGATAATGGAGGAATAACTGGACACTGTATTGATGAGTTTATTTCGACACACCTGTCTTTAGATGGATTTGTCTAAAATAAGCGAACCGATTAACCCGCCCAGTCAAGTGAAATAAATCAAGCAATATGATAGGTTCAAACAATCATTAAACTAACAACACTTTCTACAATAGTCATTCTGGTGGTAGTACAGAACTCTGTAAAGATCTGCTGAACGTTTTATTCAGGCTCTATTGTTTAAAAGTAAAAAGTAAGCTGTTCAATTGTCAAATAAACTCTCATTGGCAATCATACCACATCTTCTTTTTTATATCATCATAGATACCTGGATTAAATTTTGTATTTACCACCAGACGCGTGTTTCGTATACAAAAGACTCATCAGTGATGCTCGAATTCAAAAATGTCAAAAAGGCCAAATAAAATACGAAGTTGAAGAGCATGGAGGACCAAAATTCCTAAAAGTTTTGCAAAATACAACTAGGGTAATAGTGTTAGTCAAACTGCTCTTTATTTAATGCAATTTTTCCGATAAGGTGTGTAGTATAAGTTTTATGAAGTTTTTATATTTGTGTGCAAACTTTAAAGTCAATTTTTTTCCCAAAAAAATTTATGAAAATTAAACGAACCAAATAAATTAGGTCAAGGTGTTTGGTTCACTTTACGTTATTCAAATTAATTTTAATTGACAGAGCATGGTTGTTTGACAACATTGGAATAGTCAAAAGAGCAACACACAGAGTTGCATTGCTAACAGGTCTAGTTACGGCATCGTCACCATTTTCAAGTAATGCAGAACCTTTCCAGATAGTGAATTATGGAATAGGAGGGATGTATAATCCACATTTTGATACATTGAATTCGGTAACTTGCATTTATCATCCTATATACCTAAATAAATATTGATTTTTGTAAGTAACCCTTATTTCACATTTCTAGAGGTATAGGAGGAGTGTTGAGCCTTAAAAAAACAAATTTAACCCAACTGAATGTTTGAGTCTGTCATAAATCAGGAACAATCGGCCTTTATGAGCCCATTTTCGTTGAACTAGTATACGTTATATTTTAAGGGGTCATACAAAGCTTTCCCAGGGGTACGTTGTTTTCTCCCTATGTTGAAGACCCATTGATGGCATTTGTATGTTGTAATGATATCATAACCAGGACAAAAAGGGACCAGGAGATCGGTTACAATATTAAGATTTTAGAATTTGAAAATCGACAAAATATTTGATAATAGTTATCAAAGGTACCAGGATTATGATAAAATATACATTGAAAATTTTTTTGTATCTGTGTCTTAAAATAAAATGATTTCTGTTTCATTTAGGATGAACGATTACGAAGTGTAGTAGAGGCAAATGGTCTACCTGAACTCAGAGGAACTGGAGACCGAATAGCCACGTGGCTATATTATGCAAGTTTTGTTTTAATTCTGATTGTAAACAAATATATTCATTTACCCATCATTAAACCCTAAGCGGCCAAATAACAAAAAGTCAAATAATTTAAGGATTTAAAATATCATTGTCATTGATTGTCGTTGTTTATTCCTACTTTTTGTCTTCAAAAGACTCATTTTTATATGTGGAGGGGAAGCGAAGGAATGTTGAATTAATTTGGAGATATATTTTTAATGTTCACGTGCTGTTGGAATGTTGCTACATAAAAACAGAAAAATCACACTTTGGAAGCTAAATTCACCCTTTTGTCGTAATGCTTTGTTTTCAACTGACCCTTTTTATCAAGTTCTAGATGTTAGTTGTAAATCATGATATGAGACAATTTAACTGTATATGTGGTATCATTTATTTGAATATAAATTTAATAAAGGAATAAGTTTTCCATCAGTATGCCGATTATTGTTGAATGACACACCCTTCAAATGTAACAAATATGTAGTCAATAACGAAAACTTGCATCATTATGAGGTCAGTTTCAAAGAATTTTAATCATTCTTTTAATTTTTATCTTCTTGACATGAGACCATTAACTCGTTATCATGTTTATATAAAACATTCTATATAGTTTTTTTGAATAGAAAATATTCATGTCTATTTGGTTTCAAAAGATGATACTTGAATGTATTATTTTAGGTTAGAACATACGCTCGTGAATTGATTCTTTTTCAATAATTTTATTGCTGTAGATTAATTTATTTTCATGATTACCTATTTTTATGGATTTGCATTTGGGCCCATAGAAAATTTGTAATTTATTGAACATTGAAAATCGTAGTTCACCTATACCCATGCAATCACAAGAAAAATAATGAATTCATTAATCGTGTTTGTGTATGATACATATCTTCTTTTCAAAAGTAAAAGTGGATTATACGCCAATAAGACAATAATCCAATTACATCAAAAACAAAAAGGTAAAACCTTACACATGTTGCATAAATTACTAGTTATTTTGTCCAGGAAATGATAATACGACATAATAGGTAAATATTTACAGATAATAACCGAAAAAAACAAACTTCTTTGATATTTATAGTATTTGTATCCTGACCCATAGCATACTTACCAACAAGATTTTATGGTCACTATATATATACCAAGTGACAGACAGTCAGATGATAGTTAAAAAATAGAATTTCCAGATAGGTAGATGATTCTTCGAGGATTAATGTATTATTGTATTTTTTTGTATTCTTGTTGATCATATTTGCTAATTTGCTTTGTCTATACAAAAAATTTGTGCTTCTTTGTTACATATTTGTTTGTTTTTATAGTGATTAAGATTATAACACAATGTTTTGATATTTTTACCTATTATGTCTGTTTGTTTTGATCACACATCGTTTTCAATAAAATGGAATTTTATGTGACTGTCGAACAAGTGAGAGGTTTAGTTAGCTATAAAACAAGGTTTAATTCCAAAAAAAGCCTATATCAAGACAGGAACATGACAATTGTTATCCATTCGTTAGATTTGTTTGGTCATTTAGTTTTGCTATTTGATTATGGACTTTCCATTTCAATTCCTCGGAGTTCAGTATTATTGTGTTCTTAATTTTTTTTATATATTACAGTTAAATGATGTTGAAGTTGGAGGAGCGACAGTTTTTCCAAATATAAATACTCGAGTTCCTGTTATAAAGGTAATAAGTGTGTTATCATTTGATCATTTTTTTTGGTTACTATTACGGTTTCTTCAGACCAATCGTAGCATTGTTAACAACTATTACGGTTTCTTCAGACCAATCGTAGCATTGTTAACAACGTCATAAGGGTACTTACCAGAAGAAATGGTAGCTTATTTGGAATTCATCTTTAGTTGGTAACCTAAACAATTCAAAAATTCAGATCAAACATGTTACTAAATTTACATTGAATATGTTTAATTGCTTAATATCCAGTGACATATATGTCATACAAAGTAAAGACCAATAATTAGTTTTTATCCAATAAGTTGTTACCTAATATCATAAATAATTTCGATTTATAGTCGCCGTCAGCTGAAATTCGTAGCGGTTATCGGTAAAAATAATCTAAACTATCAATCGCGTTCACTCGAGATATAGTTTTTCACATTCCATTCATAAATCGCAAAAAGAAAAACCACTACTGACCTACCTTTTAAGTGATCGCACTGTAATAATCCTGACCTTCACTTTTTCTAGAATATTTTCCATTGTAATTCCGCCATCTTCGTTTCTATGAGGATCATTTGTTTACATATGACATTCGTCACTGTACGCAGTTTCATGAAATGTTCCTTTTATTGATGTGATAAGGTTTCCCGCGCTTTATGCAAATTTTATGAAATTGAACTCCACGGAAACACTTCCGGTAAAAACAATGGCTGATTCCACCATTCAAAATCGTCTATGAAAAAGTGAAGGTCAGGATTATTACAGTGCGATCACTTAAAAGGTAGGTCAGTAGTGGTTTTTCTTTTTGCGATTTATGAATGGAATGTGAAAAACTATATCTCGAGTGAACGCGATTGATAGTTTAGATTATTTTTACCGATAACCGCTACGAATTTCAGCTGACGGCGACTATAGACATAAACAACTTAGACTTTTTACCGGATTTGTAATAACATAAGCAACACGACGGGTGCCATATGTGGATCAGGATCTGCTTATCGTTTCGGAGCACCTGAGATCACTCCCAGGTTTTGGTGGGGTTCGTGTTGCTAAGTCTTTAGTTTTATATGTTTTGCCTTCTGTACCATTATTTGTCTGTTTGTCTTTTTATTTTCAACCATGGCGTTGTCAGTTTATTTTCAATCTATGAGTTTGACTGTCCCTCTGGTATCTTTCATCCTTCTTTTACATTGCTGTTGATGTTGCTTATTCTTTTTTCCTATAACATGACTGTACAAAAACATTAAATTTTCAAAGATTTAATTTCCAATCATTACATAATATTTGTGCATAAAATAATCACTGGATGAATTAAAAAAATAAGAATTGAAATTGGAGTTGATAAAAGGTTCCTCATAGGGTAACCTAACTATACCACAGTACAGTTTGTTATACTTTTAGTTTTTTTACTGAAAAACAGCTAATTTTTACAAATTAGAAACAAATAAACAAACGAGCTGAGACTATACACCCAAAACCGATCAGATCATATGACTTTGAATCGCCAAGCTGCTCAATATACGAATATGCACTTTGATAATATTCAAGTTGTAGTTTCAGAAATAAAGTGATAAAAATACACAAATGTGTAATTTTTAGGGAGCTGCAGCTTTCTGGTATAATTTACTTCCGAGAGGAGATACTGATAATAGAACGCTACACGCAGGCTGTCCAGTGGTAATTGGTTCCAAATGGGGTAGGTACTTTCATTTGTTTGAAACAAAAATAACAAAATTACCGAACACTGAGGAAAATTCTAAACTGAAAGTTCCTAACCAAATGCCAAAATCAAAAGCTCAAACACATCAAATGAATGGATAACAACTGACATATTCATGCCTTGTTACATGTATTTTCTACGGTGGATTAAACCTGGTGTTATAGCTAGCTAACCTTTCACTTATATGACAGTCATTTATTGAATATGTTATATAAATGTTAAAGACAAGATGCCGACTCAAATGTGAATTCAAAAAAAGTCCATAAATGAGGGTTTGGATGGGGTTAAATGATTAAAGAATAATGCCCTTAAAAAATGAAGATTAGAGAATAACGGGCAAATAAAATAAAGATTAGAGAAAAAAGGGGTTAATTTTTTGAAGATTAGAGAAAAAAAAAAGTATTTTTTTTAAAGGTGAAAATTAAATGTTTACAGAATAATAGACCCCCCCCCCCCTCCATCCAGACCCTCATAAATCCTAACAAAAACAAACTTTAGACTCTTATCAATCAACAGAACAAATGGACAGAAACTGTCATATTATAATCTCAGGCATTTTCATAAAAATATTAGTGGGAGAAACCAGGTCATATAACTTAGTTAATCTTGATTAACAGTATATTAACAAAACTTGCTGAGCAATAAAATGGATACCTAATGAACATTAAACTGGACAATAGATAACAATGGCAGACAAAACGAGGAACCAAACAATATTAAGTGCAATACCTTATCTAAACAATATCAACATTAGAAAGGGCAGAGACAATTAAAAATCAAACCAAAAGTAGCATAATTACAGCTTGTTTACACACTTTTACTCGGCGAGGACCCGTTAATATATATCATATAGTGTTCTTTGTCTATAGTTTTATATATATGTATATCAATTACACTGAGATGGATTTATAAAACATTCAAACTCATGCTTTTTTTATTTCAAGTTAATGTTTTGTTATTCTTGTATTAATCATAAATTCGTTATTCAAAGTAATAAGAGTTATCTTTGTTATATTGGGCTATTTTCAGCACTGATCATAAAAAAAAACCGATAAAGCACTTCGTTCATAAAAGAAGTTTCGGGCTCAAAAATTACATTCAGTCAATTATACGAATGATTAAATTAAAATTATATAATGATTACTCAAATATTGGACCTTACTAAAGAACACAATAACTACCAGCCACTGTCCACTTTTCAAAAAAGGATAAACATACACACAAAGACACCAGACTACAAACAACGCTTTACTAGATCTTACTTTTTACGAATAAACGACAAAGAGGTCACCTTAGGGTTTTGCACAATGTATAGTAAATCTGAACATGGATTACACATGTTTTAAAAATGTACAATATTGTTAAGGCATTCTAAACACAGAGTTGAATTGAGGTTTAAAATCAACATTTCATGAATAGCAGGATGTGCTATAGATTTTAAAAAGAACAAAATCCTTTAAAGTACAAACCAATGGTAAAATTTCATTAATCGATTCAGACAAAACCCAAAGTGAAATACAAAACAAAACAAAGAAAAAAAACCAACAATGAGAAAATCGCATGTAGTCAAAAAGAGCTAGCCTGAGTGTGTTGACAGAGTAATTTCTAAAACATAAAAAAAATTATGGATGAAGTTGCTGATGTTTTCTCCTTTTCCTTTGAATTTTTGCAATTATATTCGGAATCCCTCTGGTTTTATCCATATAGTGCCTTTAAAATGTTCGCCCTCTAACGGATACCTTTCTTTTGCATATAGTTTTAAAAAAGTCATAGTTTTTTTCTCTCATTGATTTTGAAAGAATAATTCTGTGTCAAAATCAATACTAAAATTGTCCGTTTATAAATTTTGAAATTATTATGAAACTAAGATTTCAACTCCCTCAGGCAAAGTTGGCTTTAAATGAATTTGGCTATTTATTTTATGTATTTTTGACATATAGCTCTTAAACGATTTTCGTTACTTATAAATCTTCGGATTTCAAATGTTTGGCTTTAAGTGTTCCTGATGAAGTTTAATCCAGAAAAGCGCTTCGGACGCAAGAAATTATAAACGTGTTATTTTCAATTTTTTCAAATGTATATAAATTTGGATAGAATCATTTACGCCAAATGTTTTTGGCATATCTCTCAAAGCACCGTCACTCAGGCTGCCAATTCATTTTTTTTCATTTTTTTAGTTCGTTTATTTATTAACTATCAACATTTAGCAGTCTAATTAAAAGCTTGTTATCTTTTAAACAAAGTAGCAAACATCCTTAACAGCATTACCAAAGAAAAAGCACACTCTCAACAGATATTTATAGCTTTTTAAATTTTTGTTTTCAGTTGGTAATAAATGGATACGTGAAGCTGGACAGATGTTTAAGAGACCGTGCGATCTACATCTGTAACGATTATTGAATCAACATTTATCACCGATCTTCCATATTTGTATCAAGATAACAGTTGTGAATTATTTGAGAAGCATTTACTTTTTACACTTTTCATTTGAGATGTTCTTTCAGGATTCGACATCCAACTCAGTTTCAATCAAAACAACTTTCACCAAAACACAACAGAAGTGATCAAATGAAGGAATCACATGCTGAAAAACAGATATTTTTCTTTATTTGAAATAAAGTAGGAGATAAAAATGACGGGAGTACTTACTTGAATGTATCTTCATAACATACACGAATATTAAATCTTGTGTGTGATTTAAGAAGACAATGTGCCGTTTTGGTTTATAAATAGAAATACATTGACTGATGTGAAAATGTGAAAAATTCTTGATAGTTAAAACCCGACCATTTATGTATTGTCTTATATATATTTATCTTTTAGCTTGTTGAAAATTGTTTTATTGCAACGATTAGAAATATCGACATGAAAATATCTCGGATAAGATACATACAAGAATGGCATACTTTAATGTTATGTGAGCACAATCGACCATGTCTATTTTAATTAGTTTGCTATTATAATACAAAACAAGTATAGCCGCAATATGTATACTATTACAGGTCTGGGGTTTATTTCATTATCCACAGCCTGAAAGAAATGCGAGTCTGTTTTACGATCAAATAATAGATTTTTTTTTTTTTATTATTATTTTTTTGGTTCGTTGTTATGTATGTTTCCATTTGTATTTGTATTTTTTTTATAATTTTTTTTTGTGTTATTAGTTATTTGGTATTTGTTCTTTATTTTTGTGTTTGTTTGTTTGTTTGTTTTCTGTTTGGTTTGTGTTTTATTTCGATTATTTTATGTATTTAGTGTTAACCATGTTAACGTTTTTCTCATAAGTATTATCCCTAAATATCATGTTAAATACTTTATATTCGATGTACTGATAGACACGTCCTTTTAATTGGATAATGACCATGCTCCTGAAACCTACTTTTTCATTTTTAGAATCAGTTACTAAAATGACCATTGTGGTGATAACTTCTAGAACGACTATATTACTCAGATTCAGAAATCAGGTAATCAAATTGTTGGATTTTGTGTTTCGAGCACACATTTGGTACTCCGAAGTTTTAGAATTGAAACCCATGGTTCATTAAGTAACTGACTCGTATTTATTACAACTTTAAGGTTGGATGGACTTTCAAGTTGAAATAGTTTAATTGTTCTTCCTCTTAAATAAAGGCAACAATAGTATACTTCGTAAAAAATCTATAAATGGATTACGATAAAACAAATCCGTGTTAAAAACTAAACCAAGGGAAACACATCTACCATCAGAGGTAAATAATGGAACATCAGAAACACTGAACTGCAACGAAAACAAATTCCAACATACAAATAAACAGACCTTATGACAATAACTGCTATCATAATGACTTGGTACAGGATTCAATATTCAAAAAAAGATAACTTTCAATAAATGGAGTCGATGTTTTTTTAAACAGGTTCAGATCACAGATCTTTAAGATTCTTCTGATGATAACAAGATTTTTTAAAAGGAACTGGCTGTTAACAAGAGGTATATTAAAAGAAAGCCAAAATAAGAATAAAACAACAAACCATTTCAGAGACAAGTTGAGTTAAATTTTTGTAGGTACATTTTGGTTTATATAGCTTATCATTTATTCATTTGCTTTAATTTTTTTGCTCTCTACATTATTTGGTTTGAACATTCCCGATGAAGTTAAATCTAGAAAAATCGCTTCAGTAAACACTACTGAGTATGTATAAGAGAAAAAAGGAATGCATAATATATACTTTATTTTAATAGATATAAGAACATGTGGCAATGAGACAACTCTGCATCCAAGTCACAATTTGTAAAAGTAGACCATTATAGGTCAAGGTACGGTCCTAAGACTTTATTACTACATTAGATTTTCAGCTTCTACGTTTGTTTGTAGCAATTATAAATGAGTTTTGTTATTAGAAAGTAATTTTTTGCGTGTTTTTATTGTACAATCATTCATTTGTTTGTTTTTATTATTTCTCAGATTTATGCTCAAGGATATTTGACAAAGAGTACAAACAAATAAATGAAAGGGTGTCATTTCGAAATTCTACCTGATAGTACAATATACTGTTGTGTAAATATATTAAATTGAATTGTTCGTAATGACTACTTTAATGATAAGTGATGTGGAATAGTTTTGATATTAGCCGTTTCAACATGACGAATCAATTAAGGATTTATTGTTTTTCAGAAACTTTATGGCTCATAAGGTGAGGTGTATAATTAGAATTGTACATTAGAAAATTAAAACTTGCAGTAACTAAGGCCTTGGGAAAATGCATATGCGTACAAGTAAATACTATTTCATAATGCTTTATTCAAATTTCCAGTCATATCATTTAATTTGTAATTATTATTCAAAACAATTGAACAATTTCCAGTGAGATTGAATACTGAAATACTTTAAAGATGCAACACTTCTGTTTATAATGTTTATTTTCTAAAGTATGAGAAATTTGGAATATAACAACTAATTTCATACTAGTAATTATTTAACAAACAAACAACACTAAATGCCGTATCTGTAAATGTACTTGTTCGATACCACTATTTCATAGATTGTTGGTGTTTTAACGCCACTCTCATGCGCCATGTTTTGGCTATTCGTGAGCGCCAGTTTTTAATGCCGGAGGAAGCCAGAGTGCCTGAACAAAACCAACGAACTTCGAAAGAAAACTGACAATCCTAGTCAATTAAGATGGGTGTCGAGTACACCAACACAGACGTGGTCCGAACTCACAACCTCAGTGTTGACTGACTAGTGATTACAGTTGTAGAACTACTTAGACCACTTGACCACCGAGGCCTTTTCAATACCGCGGATATTTGGCTGTTAATCTACGAGAGATATCTAATTCTACGTACTCAGTTTTTCGGAACAATCATGATTTACAACATAGTTTTCTGAAATAATATGTTGTTAAATTTATAAAGTTTTCAGAAACTGCGGTTCAATCTACTGAAGGCAAAGCTTACTTTTGCTAAAGTTAGATATTTATTTAGGCCTTTTTTGTCATATAGTCATTTACTCGTATAAAATGAGACAAACCATTGTCTTTCAATATATTGATTCAAGCAGTCTTTATGGAGATAATTCCGTAAATGAAATTTCGGACGCACGAAATATGTTTTAGTCAATTTTCATAGAAATTTGATAAAATAAAACAAGTCATATCTGAATATTCCATCTACTCATTTGTACAGAAATGAGAATTCTTAAACGAAACCACCTGCTAACCATTCTTATAAACTGTCCTTAGATCAAGTTTGTCACATGTCACACTTTTCAAGGCCTCTATAAGGATTTTATTTTTTAAATGTGCAAGTTCACATTTCTATTGTTGCTTTATTGATGTCTGTCAGTATATTACGAATATACCTAAAAGGCACTTTCCTCATTATTCTAATATCTCTTCCATCCTACGTGATATGTCATTATCCCCGAGTGATATAACAACATACAACGAATGGAAATATCAAATAATATTTTAATTATAAAATCAGACTGAAAATAGTAAAAAGCTATAACGGTAATAAAAGCATCGTGAAAGTGATTACACCATGTATTTTGCAATATATTCGAGGATTCCTTTTGCGTTAAATTTTTTTGCTGGGCCGGTATTTTCGTACGTAGCTTTTTTAATGAATACAGTCATACTACTTGTGCTATTTGATAAAGAAATTAAAACACCTTCAACTATGCTGTTACAAGGACTAGCAATTGCAGATGGATTAACATCGATTTGCATTTATGGCTTCGAGCCACTGTTTAAACATTTTTATGAAGAAATTGTAAGTTTAAATAAAAGCAGCAATTTTGCGATATGGTTGGACAGTGAGAATTCAAACAAAACATTTTCGATGAGCGGAGTACAGAAAATAGTGAGTCTTAAATATCCATACTGCTTAGGACACTACTGGTTATCTCAGCTGGCCGAAACTTTTCACATGGTATCAATTTTGATAACAGCTTCCATCGGAATTCAAAAAATAATTGCAGTTGTTTGGCCAGTATGGTGTAGGACAACCGTCACTATCAAAAAGTCCACTTTTATTTGTTATTCTCTTTTTATATTTTCAGTGGTAGTTAACATGCCGAAGTTATTCGTTGTTAGTATTTACTCTGACAAGAATGACAGCACGTGTATATTGTCAAAACCAGTTTCATTTTTAGAAAAGTACGTATTGACTTTTCATCCTATATTTTATAGTGTTATTCTATTTTTCTGTATGTTAGCTATGATCGTATCTACAATTTGCATCATATTCAAACTATGTAAAAAGCGAAAAATTAAAATGCATACTTCTGCCTCGAAATCCGAAACAATGTCTTGCTTATTGACAGTGTTCGTGATGACAGTGTTCCTATTGTCAGAGATACCGAGACTTTACATCAACACTATCATATTTACGACATATCATTCCGATTTAGCCGAAAAGAACATTGCATGGAGCAAGGTCAGGCAAGAAATACACAAAAAGTCATCAGAATGCTATCGCGATGTTGAAGATAATTTCTTAATGAAATTAAAGTCAGATTTTAACTTTTCAGAAACAGCTTGCTTTAATGCATCTGACAGATTACAAAGTTACATACCAATAATTGATTCACGAATAGATAGACTAATATTCATCAACAAGAACTATGGAAAAACACTGAGCTTAAAGTTGGTTAGAGTATACCAGAGTATTGTTGATAATATTATTACACAACTATCTGCAGTAGTGATTGACAACCTACGGAAAAGGATTACAAAGATAGCCACTGTTTTAATATGTAACAACGTCATTGACGAAGTACTGTTTCTTTACATTAACGAGTATCTATTATGTGACGGCAGCGTTGTAAATGCTTTGCACGACGAATTTCCTGCTCTTATATTGGGAATTACTCCGTACAGTGAGACAGTGAACTATTTACTAAACATAACATGGAGACGTAGTTACTTGACTCTTGAAACTGTAAAGATTCTCACAGAAGTACTCAAATTCTGCACTGTATTTGCTTGTGCTTCTAATTTTGTCATCTATATTGCTATGAGCAGAAAATTAAGAGATGCATTATCAAAGAAACTCAAATATTTTAAGTGTTGGGAGAAAATTAAGGAACCTTTAAACTAAATATATTTAATTTTGCATTATAACATACTTTACACGTTTGTTTGCAATGTTTATGTTTTTTACTTAGTTTTGATGATTGAACTAGTTATCCTGTTAAATAAATAAACAATTTCTCTTTTAATAGTATTGATTTAATTTTTTGTTGGGGTAAGTTTCATGTGCTTTCCTATAACCTCAAAGCTATATTTTGCGTTCCATTTAAAAAAAAAATGTTTAGGAAGCCCCACTTCATATTTTATAAGGCATTCCATCTGTTTTTATGAATGCGCTATTGAAATGACGAGTCTTATGAATACGAAAGCACATTCGGCGCTCCAAATTATAAGCTTGGTATCTTTGATAAGTGTTTCTATATATAAAAATTGTTCATTGCAAACATTATCACCCTTTGAAGATTAACTAATAGTAAAATGAAAAATAACCAAACCAATTGATAATGCTTGAAAGAGATATTATCCCTGAATGAAAGTTTTGATTCATATTATCTCGAATTTTTTAATAATCAGTTAGAAGCTTTTTAAACAGCAATCATGATCAGCAATACAAGATCTACAAACAAGTACTACGTTAGAAGGAAGAACTAAATGACGAATTGTTTTATTTATTTCGTGATTTGTCTAACAGCGATTAGAATCATAATAGATGGGGAGAAACGTACAACAATAATCGACAACACAGTATCTACGAACAGGCTGATAAGATGGAAACAATTTAATTATTTGGTTATCATGAACTTTTTTAGTTTAATTAAGCTTCAAATTGATAAAAAAAAAAATATCTAAATTTAATAAGGCTTTGTTGTTTAGAAATTGGGGCGTAGAACACTTGACCAGTGACAGACAATCAATTCTCTCCATTACTTGTATTTGTATAAATTACTAAAGCTTAAATTTCAGAATTTAACATGTGTAAGTACTGTGGATTCATTTATGTTTTAGGATTTCATTTTTCGGGGATTCCGTAAAACTTGCATTTTCGTGGATATTTAATTTCGTGGTTTTGCCAATCCCTGCATATACTGCCTGTAGATATTTGGTATTTGTTGAACATTTGAATTCGTGGTTCACCACGAACCCACAAAAATTGGTATTCAGCGGATTATAGTGAATCGCCAGTATTACAGTTCGTAAACAGCATAGATGAATGTGCATGCAAAATAAACAACGTCGTTGAGAAATTTTTCAACATTTAGAGTACTTTTAAACTATATTCTTTTTCTTTTCATTTTTTCTTCTCATTACTTGTTCATATTTCTGCCATTAGTGGTATTCTATTTTGTGTAATGACAAAAACGTAATATAAGACCAATACATAACAATGTTATTGCTTTGTTAAATACGGGACTGACACGTATACATAATCTAAAAAAAATGGAGTTGTATAAATAGGATAATTAATGGACATTTTGACTCTTTTTTCCACAAATTTTCTCCAATAGGTAAATTATCAAAATGTCTCTTATGATATACTATCTTTAATGCGAATTTAGCAATATTCTGAATATATTTTTTTTCCAGAAATTCCCTGAACTGTTTAACATTGTGTGCATATTTGAACATATTTTTCGAAATCTTTTAAAAATATATTAAAAGCAACAACAATGCATTGCACTCGTGTAAAAAGATTCAGAAATGTCAACCTTTATACTTATCCGTAATAAGATGTTTTACAATTTTTTTAAAATAGCCAAGGATCGTTTATCAAAATGTGATTAACTAACATTATAAGATAAACGGCCATTCTTGATACATATTTCTTTATTATTTATATTCAGAATGGTTTTTTTTTTTTCGTTTCTGTAGACCGTGGCTATAATCCCTGTTCTTTGCTTGCATTCGCACTGAAAAACATAAGACGTTTTTTTTCTCCAATTAGCCGAGAAATATGAGATGAATTATTCTTTATTCAACGATTGTGTCCATTTAAGTCAATTAATTCATGCCAATTTAATAAATGTGAGAATATTTGTTTTAGAAGAATTTTTTTCTTATATTTATAAAGAAGAAGAATAATTAACAATTTTTTTTTACCTGATGACCTTTTTCAAACTATAATTGACTGATCCGCTTACCTGATAAACAAATTGTTATTGCTTAAATGATTCATATCTGTCATTATAGCCCCAAAAGAAATTAAATCCATAAAAAGTACATACAAACAATGCATATGTTTGAAAAGTTTGGACATGTGATCCTATGAGTCTACAAGCATACAAGCTAAATTGAAAAAAAAATGTTTGTCAATTTATTTAAATCAGTCTGCATTTTGAATATTTTACATTGAAAACATCATTTGTGTGTTCTTATCGCTGCATGGAGACAGCTTGTTGTAATCATGGTCTATAAATAAAAGTTTCACACCGTACAAATGAATAATTATACATTTTTTTTTTTTTTTAAGTTAGAAAATTAAATGTTTTTGCAATACGGAGATGTGTTATGTTTAATTTGTCAATGAGAATACCGTAATGAGGGTATAAAATTTTTCTCACAATTCTTCTTGTTATTTCCTTTCATTAAAGTTATATATAATTATAGGAAAAAAAATATATCCAATCAGAGACATACATAGTACTACAAAATGTGTTTATCTTTATTTCAATTAACTAGAAATAATCATAAACCTTATGAGGAGGCTCACATGCAGTCTAATTAGCAAAACAGTGAGACAAAGATCATATTTGGCCAAATCGCATATATTCCGTATAGAAGTACGACAGGGTGAGGAGACATTGCAAGTGTCTCCCGATATGCATGGATCACCCGTCAGAATCACTGGGGGTAAAGCTGATGACCGTACCTGCATTCAAGGTCATCCCAAGATGTCGGATGAAAAAATAGGTCAGTATCTGTATTGCCTGTAACAGTGTTTCTATATCATTTTCTTTACAAAAGAGACATTGATACGATGTAAATTGATAAAAGATTCACACGGAAGTCGCATATTACTTCCGAGAAATGTGCATGAAACAGGAAATTCGATTTGAAAAAATCGCTAAGATGACCGTAAATCACAATCGAGATGACCGTATCAGAATCAGCGATTCGTAACAAGGTTGACAGAAATTGGTTAAAAGATGACCGTAATTTGTAAAGGATGACCGTAATTTCTAAATGATAACCGTAACTTTTAAAGGATGATCGTCAATTCTAAGAAATATCCGTATTTGTATCACTACCTTTTTTTGTGCCAAATGATTAATGGTGTTGATATAAAACGTATTTATATGAGAGTATAATCCTATAGGTAGAAGAAAATAAGACGTGCTTTAAAACTAGTTCACCATATATCTTTTTTACGGTAGAGGGTATAATTTTAAAAATGAACATACAACAAGACATGCACATGAACATGTTGGGAAAACATGCAACAAAAGCGCGATTAAATGACACCTTACAAGTATTATAAAAAAAAAATTGTGCTGCACAGCCTCCAACTAAAAGCCAAAAGATTTTTTTTATTTCTGGAATTCTTTGTAATGACACATTATAATAAATGCACTTTTTAAAAATGTAAATGGATGTACACCCATTTGTCTTGCAAATAAAATACCAGAACCTATTTTTAAAATACTACGACCAAACTAGTGAAGGTGAGCTCCAGCAAAATAGATCCTTAAAATAGTCTTGTGCGTGTAGCGTATCACAAGAGGCAGGGGCGGATTCAGTCATTTTCAAAAAAAAGGGGGGGTCCAAACCCAGGGTAAAGGGGGTTTAAACTATATGTCCCCATTCAACGCATTGATCGGTAAAAAAAAACGGGGTTCCAACCCCCGGACCCCCTGGATCCGCCACTGAGGGGGAACCTTGTTTGTATATACAGCAATGTTATTCATATATCAAGACAAATTAGAATTTTGATCTGCTTCCTCTGG
This sequence comes from Mytilus edulis, assembly GCA_019925275.1. Taxonomy (NCBI): domain Eukaryota; kingdom Metazoa; phylum Mollusca; class Bivalvia; order Mytilida; family Mytilidae; genus Mytilus; species Mytilus edulis. The sequence continues at coordinate 22,046,338 of CM034362.1, forward strand.
AACCATACACAAAGACTCGATTACCGGATATTCATATGTTTGATTAATGTTTTTTTATACTCTATTTATGGGCATTATGTTTTCTGGTCTGTGCGTCCATTAGTTTGTTCGTCCGTTCGTCTGTTCGTTCGTGCGTGTGTCCCGCTTCAGGTTAAAGTTTTTGGTCGAGGAGGTTTTTGATGACGTTGAAGTCCAATCAACTTCAAACTTATTGCACATGTTCCCTATGATATGATCTTTCTTATTATTATGCCAAATTACAGGGTTTTCTCCATTTTAACGGTCCACTGAACATACAAAATTATAGTGTAGATGAAGCATGCGTGTACTAGGGACACATTTTTGGTTCTTCAGCTTTTCGTCGTATCGCTGTCAGTTTGTATTAAAATTTTAACGTCGTTATCAATAAATATTTCATTGTTTACGAGAAATATGCAATTTACTATCATTGTTATGAACTAAAAATACGGGAAATAGTTAAAAATAAATTGATGAAACATGTTTTAATCCGCTAACCGAGCCCCTAGTGAGACAAACACAACAAAAAGCTATGAATACAAATACGGATATTCTTAGAATTAAGGGTCATCTTTCAAAAGTTACGATCATCCTTTATAAATTACAGTCATTCTTTACAAATTACGGTCATCCTTTACAAGTTACGGTCATCTGTTTACCAATCACGGTCATCTATGTTGATATGTTACGGTCATCTTGAAAATATTTTGATAATGATTTACTGTTTCAAATTGAATTTCCAGTTTCATGAACATTTCTCGGTAGTAATTTGTGATTTCTGTGTAAATCTTTAAATTTATAAATTTACATCGTACCAATGTATACTTTGTAAAGAAAATGATATAGAAACACTGTTACAGACAATACAGATACTTACCTACTTTTTCATCCGACATCTTGGGATGACCGTGAATTCAGTTACGGTCATCAGCTTTACCCCAGTGATAATAAACAGATCAAATGTATGAAGAAATTAAACTCACGTAGTTCACCACGGGGCGTTAAACAACCAACAGTCAATCAATCTAATGCCATTCCAGGATTCAAATACAAAAAAAGAAAGATGTCCATTGCATAAACTATTTTCTAACAATAAAAATTGTGCTTGCCTAATTTCTTTCATATTTTGTATTTTGATAATGTGGCTTCTTCCAATTTTCTATTATTGCCGATAATTTTGACCTGTTGATATATTTTTAAGGTGTTTGATTGCTATCTCATAGTAAAATCCCTAAAAAAAATTCTGACTAGTACTCTCATTTCTTTTTATTTTAAAGCGATCTCAATGATCGATGGCGACGCCGTATACAAAGTTTTTTTTACATATGTTCATACACACAATTCAATTCTATATCACAATTTGACATTGCACAAAAATAACACTTTTAACAAGGAATATAACACGTTGCGTTTTTTTGGTGATGAGATATTTAACTATTTATGTACAACCAACCAAGATGGTCAAGTTAGTGTAAACATACATAACTTATTTATTTGAAGTAACTAATATACACTATGAAGCTTAAACATACTTATTCAACTGGATAATTAAAAGGATCTGGAAACATGCTGTTATGTTTAACTAATCTGTTTTCTTATACAAACCGGAACAAATCATGCGTGTAATGTTCAAGGATAACGAGTGTAAAGAAATTGAATATTTCTACACAGTAAAAAAACTTGTTTTCATATTACCAACTTTTGACTCCGGATAATATTATTTGCTGACAGGTTACCTAATCTGTGGTTAGACATTCTGGTACTCAGTGGAGTAAGAACATCCACAAGAAGTAAAATCAAACATTAATTCTGCTGACTTTGGGGGGAAAGTTTACTGATTTACCGATTATTTTGTCGTATATTGAAAACATTAAACAGTTGATTTCCTCCACAAAACGACCGATTAAAAGCCTAAACTTACTTCTGTAAGGGAAACCTGTCGAAAATATATAAATTACGGAGCCACAAGTCGAAAATATAAAAAAAATAGTCAATTTAATTTTATGACTGTTACAATCAAGTGTGTGAAAAGGAAACAAGCAGCGAAAGGGAATATCAATACACTGTATGTTTATTTGTTTGTTTGTTTGTTTGTTTATTTGTTTCATTTGCATCGTTGGTAGAATATATAAAAAAACCAGGATAATTTGACCATCGATAGAATTGGCTTTTACTTTTAAGTCCTGTCTGTTCAAACAGTCTATTTCTGCTCTAAAACATAATTGGCTAACAAAATACCGTATGTGGTCGTTGTTTTTAAAGTTGAGTCCAGAATAGTTCTTCGGACTCATGAAAATTAGCGTAGTTTTCTTATCTTGTATCAAAATTAGGAGATTATGATTGCCAATGATAAAAATATCAACCAGATTGTAAATGACGTGAATGGATGAACCATACATTTAAAACCCCGCTACACTCTCAGATGTATTTGTTGTTAGTTGTCTGTTTTAAATTGTTTATTAATGTTGCTGTTTGTTTTCCCTGTTTAAATTATTTCATATTTTGTGGTGTTTGGATATCAAAAGCTGACTATACAGGATAGGTTTTGATAAAAAAAAATAAAGCTTATAGTCACAGTAACGCGTTTTTTCCTAGGAAATGCTTCTGCTACGGCATCCTTTCAAACCCGAACAGTGATTATGTGGTAATATAAGGCGACAGTGTGAAACAAATGTTCAAATTTATTAATATATAAGGATGAGAAAATTTTAGGTAAAAAACAACAAAAGAAGAACAAACTGAGTAAATCGAATAAACTCCAAAGAGAGCTAAATAAAGGAAATAGTGGCAAACAGCTGTTCAATTGTCATAACTCGGTTCGCCAACATGGTAAGCCTCTCCTGTTGTTCATGCATCAATCGCTATGAAACTTATCATTCAGTCAAATTGTCACTCTCTGGATTATGAAACAATCGGTTAAATTACTGTGTAGTGTCGGTTTAGTGTTTTTCCTTATAACTTTTGTTTGAGAAATTTTCTTTGTGTAAGGAGCAAACCTTGATGATATATATACAAAGTGTGAACCATTCGAGTGTCATGAATTCAACTACTTCAAATGATTTCTTATCTTAAATCATATTTTTTTCAAATTTTTGCCCAGAAATTGATTTTTTCTCGAATGTTGTTATATTTGTTTCTGTAAGCATTTCAACGTAAAATGTCGAATTGCACTGCTAAAAAGGATGGCAAGTAGCATGCTCCACTGTAAATTCAAACGGAGAACCGTTGTGTAGTGGTTAATGCATCGGACTACTAACACAAAGGTTTCTTGTTCCATCCCCGCACCGGGGAGAAAATGACAGGGACTGAATTTTCGGCTCTCCCTTCGAACCATTTGCGAGTATGGTCTTGAGAAATGATGATAGTCCGTCGGAAGCGGACGATACATGACTTACCCGTGTTTGCAGAGAGCCATATTTCTTGCACGTAAAAGACACCCTTGTAGATTTCAGAAAGAGCAGGCTAATGCCGCTACAAGACAGCACTCGAATTCGCAAAGTGGAAAAGGATTACTATAAGTTGCAATAACTTGTTTCCCAGTCCACTTTAAATAAATATGTTTAAATTAAACTAAATCAAGTAATGGAATTTACCTTTATTATTATGAGAGAAAATATTGCAGATGGTCCGTATTTTGAAATTCGTGTATCGCGGGTTTTAATCATTGTCAACAGTCGTACGATGGCCTTTCGTTTTTAACTTCTTATTTCATTTTATCTCTGGTTGAAAGTTATCTTATTTGCAATCATACCTCATCTTCTCATTTTTATATCTCAGTATTGTGTGCTAATCGTTTTTTTTTTCTTTGTGTTTTGACCATGGTTAAGTATGTTTCTCGTCGTCAAACTTTGCATACATTTTTTGTATTCAAATTTGATAATTAATGTTTGTATATGTAGAATACTTAAGATTGATATTTAGCGCAAACAAACCAACTAAATACACATTATTGCATGATTACAGCACATTATCTAAACGAGCAAACTTAATGTGAGACACATATGGTGATTGGATTAAATTTTATATATCCATACTATAGACATATAGAAAACTGGAAGATTTTTAAAAATACACAGTGATGAAATTCGTATATATTCTTTGTTATGTCTGTAGTCTAATACATGTTCTACATGGGGAAATATTTACATCTGTATATAAACTGTCCCTTATGTCTCACGAGGAAGGGACGTTGTTAACAGCTTTTAAGAACTATATCGATATGCAGATCATGGATCAGAGATCAGTTTCATTCGAAATTCAAAGGTAGGACATTATTGGTAAACATGGTAAAGTCATACATACTATGCACTGTATTCAATCAGAAAATCAGACTGTGTGAGTCAGTATTGAAGATAAGTGTTAAATATACATCCACATACCCCCTAAATGTATAGTGATTTGACCAAATTGTCAAGGAAATTATTCTTGAATCAATACATATTATTCCCTTTATGAAATCAGTAAAAAAAGATTGCTCTGATAAATAAATGATGTTCAAATAAATATAAAATTCTATGTGTTTCAATCCTGGTATCTAGTGAGTTTTTGTACAACTACTGGGTTTATGCCATTGCTGGCGGAGTCTTTATTCCCCGATGATATCACCATCCCAGTAGTCATCACTTTTATGTTGAAATGAATTATCGTTTATATGGTCATACTATAAATTAACTGTTTACAGGACTTTGAATATTTGAAATACTAAAGCTTTTCTACACAGGCAAAATTTGCTCACATGAATTTCACGTGAATCTCACATGAAATTCACATGAAAAATTTCACGTGAGATTCACCTCAATCGAGCTTATACATGAACCTCACGTGAAAATTTTCATGTGAATTTCACGTGAATTGAGATTCACATGAATCTGATGTGAAATTTTTCACATGAATTTCACGTGAAATTTACAACAAAAAAAGTTGATATTTTCCATGATTTTAACTAAATTTGAAAATTAAGATGTTATTTGAAATACTCTTTTTTTAAATTTCATGTGAATTTCACATGAAAAAAATTTACGTGATTTTAATGTGAAATTCACATGAGTTTCACATGAGATTCACATGAAACTCACAAAAACTTGTTTTCACGTGAGTTTCATGTATAAGCTCGTTTGAGGTGAAATTCATGTGAATTTCACGTGAGATTCACATGAATTTAAATTCATGTGAAATTGATGTGAGTGAAATTTGCCTGTGTACATCAGGAATAGATTACCGAAGCTGTATTTTGCAAAACGTTTAGGAATTTTTGGTCCTTCAACTTCGTACTTTATTTGACCTTTTAACACTTTTTTACTTTAAACATATTTTATTTCCAAAAATCATGTACATGACATACACATGAATACACTTTTGTAATTCGAGCGTCACAGATTAATCGCTTGTAGACGAAACGCGCGTCTGGCGCAATTACAAAATTTCAATCTTGGTTTCTATGATGAGTTATTTGAAATATGAGGAAATTAAAAACTTAATTATTCTGTGTGTTTTATCATAACACATTTAACTTTATCAGAGTGTATTGGCTCATTTAAAAAAAAGATATGTACTAGTATAAATATCTAAATAGGCCAAATCAAGTACGAAGGTGAAGTGCTTTGAGAACCGAAAATTGCTAAAATTTTTGACAAACACAGCTATCTTAGACATTTGATGAGTTTTCTTTGTGTTCCGTAAGGTCATATAGCTCTTTAATTATTTCTATATCGTGTACATCTTTCGCTTCCAAATAATGATGTTGTTGCTCCTGAACAACACTTCAGAATTACGCAATAAGCCAATGGCTATATTCATCATGCGGTTTAGATTTGGACCATATTTACAGCTGTAAGCAACTCCATTAATATATGTAATACATTATAGGGGCGACGATGTTTAAAACAGTATTGGTACCGATATGTAAAGATCATGCTGATCAATAGCATTGTGACAAATTTTGACCAATGATTAATAGCCAACATAAACAAATACATACGAGTTCATAAGAATTTGATAGGTGATTTTGATAATCTATCGACACTATAAAAATGAGAAGTGGTATGATTACCAAGGAACAATTATTCACTAAAGTCCAAATGAAGTGAATATAAGCAGTGGCAGATGAGACGGTAGAGTAAAGTACCACATAAAACATACTATAAAAATCGGTTACTAAGAGTCCATCTGATTCTGAGTCTTCTGATTAACAGAAAACGTCAAACGAAAACAGACTGAGCAAAAAAGGCTCTATAGGTAGAAGTATGAGAGAACATGCAGCTAATGACGGCTAGTTCAAAACCAACGGCAATAAATTAAAAAAAAAGTCGTGTATTTACGACTAAAATATCAATCCGTACAAATTAATTCAAAATCCAATTGATTTAGTGTAGAGACGTCATTAACAGTCAGAGAAATTCAATGTCAAATAAAAAGGTGTTGGACGATTGTGATACCGTGAATGTGCAGATGTGTATACAACTTTCACTCCTTCTTAACAACCATAATTTATTTACCATACTTATACTTCTAGAAAGTATTTCTTTATACAATTTTAACTTTTATATTTGACTGTATAAGTATATATATATTCTTTTATATATTATCTCATCCGAAATTTTGAATTTTATGCATTTTTAAAGCATTTTATTATAATGTATATTATTTTTTAACTTCTCTGTAACCTTTGTACTTGCATGGTATTATGAGAATCTATCTATAAGAATGATATTTAGTATGGGTTTAATAAACTGATAACAAAGTTGAATTAGTTCATATAACAGATCGAAAAGTTTAATCGGATCCGATTGAAATTTCCGGACTCGGAAGCTACATATCCGTAAAAATGAGGAAGTGCTATTCCGTTTGCAAATCATATTATACAGGTACAACCAAATCTTTGTATTCAATTTGGTGGAATAATTTAGTACAGGTTTAATGTAATTTGTGATTTCAACAGAGAGACGATCGATGTCTCGTATGTCAGGTTTACGTCCACAACTGCTGAATTATAAAAGTTACATTTATAAAATGGATACAACTCCTTACATTTGAACTTTAAATATTATCTACAAACTAATGACAAGTAATGATGGATTTTTCACTTCATACTCATTGTTGAATAAAGAGTAACAAAAAAAAAATCATACACCAACGGAAACGTTGAAATTTTTATTCGACTCGGGTTTCTGTTGTTCAGTCCTAAGTTTTTTAAGTTGTGTTTTGTGTACTATTGTTTGTCTGTTTGTTGTTAAATTTGTTAGCCATGGTGTTGTCAGTTTATTTTTCGACTGATAAGTTTGATTTTCCTCTTTTATATATTATGTACAATAATAAAATTTGTTACTGGGTTTGTAATAATATGAGCAACATGACGGGTGCCACATATGGGGCAGGATCTGCTTACCCTTCCGGAGCACCTAAGATCACCCCCAGTTTTATGTGGGGTTTGTTGTTTAGTCTTTAGTTTAAAGTAGTGTTTTGTGTACTATTATTTGTCTGTTTGTCTTTTTTTCTTTTTTAGCCATGGCGTTGTCAATTTATTTTCAATCTACGAGTTTGAATGTCCATCTGGTATCTTTCGCCCATCTTCTATATAAACATTTCTATTTCAGATTATTAAATGACTTAGAGCCAACGGTAACACAGAGTAGCCAAGATTCAGAATATGCAGAGAATCCTATAAATGCTTACCATCTGATTGGACGATTTGTATATAAATGGCCAGTTGTGTTTGCTAATATATTGTGTGAAGACTGTACACTTAATGAAACTACATTACGTAAGAATACAGGATTAAGATGCAATTAGTTTTATAGTGAGCAGGACGCGGAGTTCGAAAAAAATCACCATCTCCTAACTTATGCACAGAACGAAAATATTTGAAATCAAAAGCATTAATCCAAAGATGACAAACTAATAAAGACGAATTTAATCAAATATTTTGTCAAACTCGAGTAAGGTATCATAATTATGCATGCATGAGGAAAGTACAATCCTCAATTTCTAGACATTTCGTAATTTTGATATCAGTAAATTTAAATGAAAACATTATCACTATGTTAATGCAACGACTTTAAAAAGCAATGCGATCTTTAGTTTCTTTGTAGTGTTATGTAACTATTGTTATTTCGTCGTTTGCCATGGCGTTTTCAGTGTTAATAAGAATGTCCTTCTCCTACATGTATCTTCCGCCGCTTTATTAGAAATGTTTCACTAAGCGATATTAACACTTACATGTCGTCGTCACACGTACGATTAGTTTTAGATCAAATAACATTATTGTGTATTGGATCATAACAAACTCGATATACAGATGATTGGGTGTAATCTAGCTTGCAAATGTTGTAAAAGATTAAAGACCACTGGATTATAGCACTGCGTCGAGTGAGATGAAATATCTCTCAATTCTCGTCAAATATGTTTTTAATTCAAAACGCGAGATTCGCCGTTTTTGTTTTAATTTAAAATGTTACTGTCGAAAGTAGAAAAATATTGTATTACACAAAAGCTGGTAGTAGAATGTCTAATGATTTTTAAACGATATGTAGACAAACGTAATCTTTCTTCTCCAATGAATAACAGACCGATGAGTTCTATGTATGCAAAGCAATCAAGCATTTTCGATTTTTGTTCGTGACGTCACAGAAAAGCAAGCAAATTTTACGTCATAATGGAATTTCGATCTATGAAGAACCGAGGTCAACAAATTCCACGTTTATCATGTTAATTGAATAAACATAGTCAACAGGCCAGGCAAAAGATACATTGAATTAGAGAAAGTTGAGACAAAGATTTTACCCTTTCAATATAACGTGTTCGTCCAGTTGAACAACATGTTTAAGAAGAACTTTACTTATTTCATTCTACCTGGGTTTATTTTAGATACATTTTTGTTTGTACATTCAGAACAATATTTTTTTTTTAAATTATAACTGAATGTGTATTTTCGGAAAATAATTTATATTTGATTTCAGATTTAAACACGACATATCAGACAGTTAATCGAAACATTCAACATTGGCCAGATGAATACGACGTACAAGCATCAGCGCAGGCGTTACTACGCTTGCGCACGTTTTATTTTTTTGACATTGAAGGAGCAATTGATGGTTTTCTTTTTGGTGAGCATTGTCAACCTCTTAGTCCGTCTCAGGTATTGAAGCTTATTCGAGTGGCAATTGACAACAATATGCTACACGAAGCAAGGCTTTGGTGTGAAGCATTATTAGCTAGACTACCTTTTACTTCTTTCCAGGACGAAAGTATCAATAAAATGGCTATTTTTAGGATTCTCGCAACTATATATGATAAGGTAAGAAATACTTATAGATGATAATATGTTTATCGCTGTTTTACCTATGACGACGTTGAAAATTTACATGACAACGGGCGAAGTGAATATCAGTTTTTCAAAAGTCAATTAAACTACTTATTTACCGAAACAAAAGACAGTACTTGTTTTATTCCATATTCCGAGAGAAATGGTTGTAACGGAAATTATTTACCAAAACCAATTGTACATCAAACGTTTTTTATCAAACACACGTAAAAGCACGCGACGTTTTGCGCTGTGAATATACTTTCTCCGCAGGTGAATATGCCTATTTATTCAAAATCCCTTTCATGAAGATAACCTACTAAAGTTTTAGCAATATGGAATAATATACAATTACTGTCTTTTGATGAGGTAAATGTGTGGTTTTATTGACTTTTGAAAAACTGATATTCACTGAGGCCAACGGCCGAAGTGAATATCAGTTTTTCAAAAGTCAATAAAACCACATATTTACCGAAACAAAAGACAGTAATTGTTTTATTCCATATTCCGGTAGAAATGTATGTAAAGGAAAATATTTACCAAAATCAATTGTACATCAAACTTTTTTTACCAAAATTATACACGAAAAATCACGCGACGTTTTGCGCGGTGAATATTCTTTTTCGCAGATGAATATGCTTATTTATTCAAAATGCCTTTCATAAAGATAACCTACGAAAGTTTTATCAATATGGAATAATTTATACTATTTGTGTCCTAACTTTAGAATCACTTTTAAAACTGTTAGTCATTTGCATTATGATCATTGATTTGATGTGTTCATAGATTTTTGCAAGTTTGTTTACCAAACAAGGGACAGTAAATTCAAGTTCTTATTTATATAGTTATTTTATTTCCTTTTCTCAAATTAGTCAAAATCAATTTAACAAAAATTTAAGACCTATGTCTTTATGTCTTACTATCTAGTTAAAATATATAACTCTAATTTCATTATACTTGAGATAAGTGTAACGCAATCAGAGTTCTATTTTAATTCTGTGTTATGTTTTGATGTCAGTAACATCCTTATATATAACTATCAACTTGTAGGCTGGTATGCGTCGACGATCAACAGAAATTTTATCAGATTTTACGCAGTTAGGTATGAATATATATAAAAAAATATAAATATATGTAAAAAAATATAAATATATGTAAAAAAAATATAAATATCAACATATATAAAATGATCTTTTAACTTTCACAAGAATGATCAGTTATTTCTAATACCAGTAAAATTTAGAATAAAAGTATTATCAAGGTTATAAATATATCAAATATCATTCGTAAGATGTTACATGACATATAAATTGTAAGTCCAATATACATTTTTTGGGGTTTTGTACATACTTTCCGTGCATTATGTCATGCATTAGAAAGAATAACTTTATTTCTTACGAACTACAATCTTACCCATAATTAAATTACATGTACATTCAAGATTCCTCACATTACAAAATGTTGATGATTCGTAAATATCGTGTGTGTTTACAGCTTTGCATTCTATTCACTTTTGCTATATGAAGCATTGAGGACTATAAATTCATAAAGGTATTTAATTACAACTTTAATTTTGCATGTATACGGTTGTCGACTGGAATCATAAAATAAATAAAATTCGCGCCAATCTCTCTGTCAATATAAAGTGCAGCACAAAAAATAAATGTTTTACATATTTATGCTCATTTTGTAAAATTGATTGGCAGATCCGTAGTGAAACGTAAATTCACAAAAATACTGAACTCTGAAACAATTGCTGCATTAATTTGGATACATGTATGTCTTGTTCAAGTCTTCTTGTCCAGATATGCTTGTCAAGGATTCTATTAGACATTTAATGCTCTTCCATCCAACAAAATGTTTTCGTCAAAGCATGAGGAAAGGAGGGTGAAAAACTATAGTTTACCGAGTAGAGATATTATAAATGTCAATGAAAAATCAATTAAGATAGATTCATGTTTCACAAACAGACATTTATATCACTACATATTTCAATTACACTATTAAGACTTTACACATTTCAAATTGGCATGATACAAGTTTTGAGGGATAGATTGGTAAGGGAATAAAGTCCAGTTGAAGCTATTGACGAAAATACGTTATACTAGAGACTGACACAATCATATTTTAAATTGAGTAATAAAAGAAAAGGGTCAACGACTTTGTTTGTGAAAAATTAATTAAGGTTCAGAAAGACAACAAAGGAAAGGGGTATATATTGGTTTTAATGGTTCACCTAATAGCTTCTGAAGACAGAGAAAGTAGGTCAAAATAACCAGATAGTACTGTTGCAAGCCGTCTGTATAAATCATGCTCAACGCCACACATGAAAAAAATATTCACTGAAGTTGATAGATATATAACTGAATCCGTTATTTCATATGAAAGATGGACGTACGATTCCAGAAAGACATTTTATAAACAAGTATCTGTTACTGGCTTATATGAGCTTTTGACAAGTTAAACACAGCGTACATTCTCAATCGGATTAACATTTATGGTATCTTAATGATGTATTATAATGAAGAAACAAATATATGTTCCCATAATATATGAATTTATTATTCAGGTCATAACGAAATAGACAAAGAGTATGAATTCTACAAAAATAACATAAACGAGACAGACGAGAAATTGGACATACCATTATATACAGATGAATATGATGACCATTATAAACAGTTATGTAGAAATAATAGAAAAGTATGAATCAGCAATTTATAATTACCTTAATCTGGTATTTCACTATATTATGATCAAACAGCTTTTCTGGGAGACAGATTTGTAAAAGCAAATTGCTTGTTTCTGAATCCTTAATATTATTTCATTGTATAATATGTTTAATGTTGATTTATCTTAATATATATTATTTAAACTAAACAGCTTTTCTGGAGCTGATTGATGAGTTACTACCATATAAATAACGTAAAAATAAAAACAAATGTACAAAAAAAAAATCCATAACACTGGTAAAAACCAAACAAAACACGACCGATAATCATAATTAAAGCCTGTGTGATTCGTTATAACATTTTTATAAATCGCCATTTCCAAGTAGTACAAGCATATTTTATGGGAATAATGTAAAAATGCAAGCCGCAGTTTTTTTCAGTTGAGTTATAAATCTTTGCATTGGCGATGGTTATCGGAAAAATATACAGCTACAAAACCAATTCCAAAACGCGTTTTTCCCATTTAGGATTTCTCATTATTCAAATCATTACAATAACTAATTGAAATAATAGTTTCGCACAATTAAAACGAATTCGAGTGTAAGAAAGTCTTTTAGTTGGAAATAAAACAAATTAATATATTGTTGATCGCAGTCGATCTTTCAGTCGAAAAAGACAAATATATAAAACCTACGTAAAAAAATTACTTTGCAAAACAACAACATTGCTCTTTCATACGGTAAAATATATTTGATAGACTGAGTAAACAAATTGCAATATATATAGTTTTACATGAAGACACGTGCATTGCACGTGAGATTAACATACAGAGAAATAAGTAAACTCGATAAGATCAACACATATAAATTAAAACATAACGGGTATTTCCTATCCAGTCCTATAAACACTATTTCACTTAACATTTTATTGCATATAAGAAAATAGGCATCACTTGAAGTTAACCAATCACATTTTACTCCCTCTTTTCCTATGTAAGCTTTAATAACCATGTTATCTCAAGTTAACAATATATTCCAAAGAAACCCCAAATAAGAAAAAATGGTGCTTTGAAACGCCCAATATATATGTTTATGACTATGAAATATTTTACTGCACGGAAATGTAGGATTAATGTCCTACAACTTTCAAATTCAAGTGATTATTTCGACCCTTGTTTGTATGCAACCGGATGTCACGTACAGTGATGTGGTGGTAGAACATCTTAAGTTTTTTTTTCTTTCGAGTCTTTTTTGTTTGTTTTTGTTTACGTTTGTTTTTGAAGGAAAATCAAAAACACCGTTGTTGATGTATAAGACAAGTATTGTTGCCGAATGCGGTCTTGCTCCGTGTTCATGCCATGCTAGTCCATTAAAATTGAATAATTAGTTTGGAAAATGTTCTTGTCCTTCTTTATTTGACATCATCATTTCTTGATTTAAAAAATTTCCCTTTGACCATAGTTATCACTAGCTCAGTAGGCAATAATTCGTTTCTGACATGAAAATATGTATATGGTGTCACTAACATTTGTAGTTACTGAGTTTTGAAAATTATTTCAAAATAGAGGAATATACATGTATCTACCTCATGAAGAGCTCCGATTCCTTGCTATGCTTTGCTTATCCTTTTTTTTTTGTTTTGTTTGTTTGTTTTTCATTTTTTCATAAAGTTGTTGTAATAAGCTATAGTTAATTTTCAAGTATTTTAGAGACATTTGTTGTCCAAATGTGCACCTGTTTCAGTAAAATTGGTATCTTAATCATTCATTTAGTTCATATACAGTGGTGTGTTTCTGCGTGTATCTTAATCATAAACATTCAACTTTAACAATTTGAAGTACAGCGATTTAAAAATACGCGCCTTATAAGAAACTATATCATAAAAAGGGGTATAAATTGAACTACCTTTTATTTCATGGTTAACTTTGTCTGAATAAGTTGGAAATGTTGACAAATAGAAAATAAAAAAATGTGAAATGAAATACAAAATAGTATTATCCAAGATAATTTGAAAAAAGTTTATACAAACTAACAACATCCCAAGTTATCAACCATCTGAACAAGTTAAAAGTAATATATCAAAAATCCAAAAATCCACAGATTGATTAAAAGTATTAAAAAAATACAACGTTATCAACCAGCTAAACAAATGAAAATGAATGTCATGTTTTGTACTTGGTACAATTGTTTTTAAAGAAATTTGTGGGTTTCATTCATTTTGTAGCTAGATAAACCTCCCACTTGTACTGTTGTATGCTCTACAATATAAGAATGTTAAGAAAAAAGTTGAAACTAATTTAATTTTCAATCGAGGTTAATAAATGTTATATAACTTCTTGTCTATTCTAGCCACTAAGTGAAATATCCAGACTATATTGTTTCTTAAAACCTACGTCTATACCGTACTATAAAGCAAAAGTAGAAATTGTAAATTTAAAGCCAGAAATATATCTATTCCACAACGTCATTTCAAAGACTGAAGCAGCATATTTCCGGAATGAGGCCAAGAAAAGGGTACGTTGGAAGTTATATTCATAATAATAATTTGATATCTCATATGATGCTTGGTCTTTTTCGAGCGTTTGTTATTTTGAGTTTTCTAGTTACCAGATTTAGATACAGAAAGTATAATTAAACCAGCCAACGTTCATATGACCGTTGCAAATTAGAAACTGCGTCTGTGTCTACAGGTCTTATGCTACATCTTAATTTCATTTGAAATATTTGGAATTCATTTTTGATAGGTTTTTTTTATATATGTCATCCCTGATTTTTCACTTTTGGCGATTAGGAGCTTAATAAATTAGTTAGTTACACGTAATTGCTGAAGACAGTATTTTGATCTCTGTGTTGACTGAGTTGTCACATTTCATATACTCCGTGTATCTATATACTTGTATGCAATAAGTAATATTTCAAATAACTGTAATATAATTATGTGTTACATAAAAATAGTGAAATTAATCATTTCAATAATGAAAAGTATGCTGATCAACTTTGAGTTTTTAAAATTTAAGTGTTACAATTATGTGTTTTGCTCTTTAGAGCGACTAGTTTTTAATTGAAAAGATTACATTTTTCGAATGTCTTTTTTTTTTCATTAGTTTGAAAGATCCGCTGTTGAAATCAACGAGGGAGACATTGGTTTTAATATTGATACAACACGAGTAAGTCAGACGTAAGTCAGTATTCAAAGAGAAACGAAATATACCAAATGGACATAAAAACTCGAAAATAAACTGACAACACAATGGCTAAAAGAAGAATAAAGACAATCAGACACATAAAAGTACAAAAAACACAACATAGAATCTAAAGACTAATCATCACGAACCTCACCAAAAACTGGGGGTGATCTCATGTGCCCAGATGATAAGCAGATCCTGTTTCGTATGTGGCACCCGTCGTGTTGCTCATTTTAGTACCAACCCAGCATCAAGTCTAATCGGGTAGGTACCGAAAATTATAAAATTTCGGAAAAAATATAAAACATAATGATTATAAAAAAGTAATATTAAACAACTTAAGCATGTGTTTAATTTGCCATTAAATCTATTTAAATGCTCTGACAGCGTGAAAAGGCAAATAAGGTTGTTTGCAAGCATTTCTTTGGAAATCAGAGGTTCGGAGATTATATTATGTTTGACCCTCTATCGCAGCCTCTCGCTTTGAATAATATTAAAAGTTAATTGTTTCTTGTCGAGAAATATCGTTACACACTTATTGCATTGATGAACCTATATTTTCAGGGCAGTTTTACAAGACGAACCTGGAATAGTTAAAAGAGCAACTCACAGAGTTGGACTGCTAACAGGTCTGGCAACAAAATGGTCGCCTGTCATGCACAATGCAGAACCATTCCAAATAGTTAACTACGGAATAGGAGGAATGTATCATCCACATTATGACAGTAATGTAAGTGTGTGGAATAAAAATTAAGCCTGATGTTTCTAAATCCCAAAATTGCCAAAATAAGCCGTTTCAGAACAAGATTTTACTTTAATAATTAAAAACAACTAATCGTGACAACCCTGATAACATGGGTTCAGGTCTAAATACAAATTAAAGACTGACAAACGAATGTTTTGAAAAAGTTAACAGATGCCTTCTGAATTAGCTTGTTCAGAAATAACATACATACTTAAATTATCAAAAATGTTGAAAAAAAGATGTCTAGAGTTCTTATTTTTTCGTTAAGAGTATGTTCACTGTGTTAATATGTCTTTTGATTGAATTTAGCCATTTCAATTGATATTTTTCTATGGTGTGGTGTTACACTATTGTTTCAGATACTGGTAAATGTTTGGTATCATAAAGACGTTTAAACCCACTGGAATTGTTTGCACCTGGCCTAAGTCAGGAATATGATGTTCAGTAGATGTCGTTTATTGATGCGGTTCATAAGTGTTTCTCGTTTTTCATAAATGCTCATTACCAAAATCTGATGTTCAGTAGATGTCGTTTATTGATGTGGTTCATTAGTGTTTCTCGTTTCTATTTTTTTTACATAGATTAGACCGTTGGTTTTCCAGTTTGAATGGTTATACACTAGTAATGTTTGGGGCCCTTTATAGCTTGCTGTTCGGTGTGAGCCACGTCTCCGTGTTGAAGACCCTACCTTGACCTACAATGGTTTACTTTTATAAATTATTACTTGGATGGACAGTTGTCTCATTGACAACCATACCACATCTTTTTATATCTATTAACCCGTCTATGGTTAACTATTTCTTTTTGACCTGACTTAAAATCCAAGGGAGACACAGATATCTATTGCCTAAATGATTGATTATGAGAGCATGAGCGACTAATACTTTTAAAAAGATAAGTTTCAATATGTATATATTAACTTGACGAAGTAAGTATATATAGTATTCGCGGTGTGCATACGTCCATCCGTTCCTCTCTCTGTACATTTTTTCTGAACTAAAAAATAAATTCCATTTAAACGGTTGCGTACTACTAGTAAATTATAATCCTGGTATCTTTGATAAATATTTACACCACTGGGTCGATTTCACTGCTGGTAGACGTTTTTATGAATTTCCTGTTTACAAAACTTTGAATTTTTCGAAAAACTAAGGATTTTCTTATCCCAGGCATAGATTACCTTAGCCGTATTTGGTACAATTTTTGGCGATTTTGGATCCTCAATGCTCTTCAACTTTGTCCTTGTTTGGCTTTTTAAATATTTTGATATGAGAGTCACTGATGAGTCTTATGTAGACGAAACGCGCGTCTGGCGTACTAAATTATAATCCTGGTACCTTTGATAACTATTTACATAATCTGTATGACGCAATGTTTTGGTGCATCTTTGATTTTTCATTTTAAAGATTCTTGTTGTATTCAAAACAAAATATGGAATTTTCAATTGCATAATGAAGAGCTTTTAAAAGAAACGCTCTTAATAAAACAAATATTCCAGGAAAAACGAGTACCAGATGTTTTCAATGAAACTGAATACCCAGAATTGAGAGGAACTGGTGACAGAATTGCAACCTGGTTATATTACGTAAGTTTGTAATGTATGTTTCTTCTTATTGAGACACTATAAATGTAAGGTTTAAAAAAGGGGCGAAAGATACTTGAGGGACAGTCAAAATCATAAATCGATAAATAATATGACAATCCCATGGCTAAAAAGAAAAAGACAGACACACAATAGTATACAAAATACAATATAGGAAAATAAAGACTAAGCAACACAAACCCCAACAAGGACTGGGGTGATCTCAGGTGCACCGGAAGGTTAGCTAGATCCTGCTACACATGGAATGGTATGCTTAAAATACGAATATCGACCGTTATGTTCGAGCAAAACGTAACTAGGGTTATCAACCGATGCTAAACAATGATGAGCAGCTCCTTATCAAATGTTGATACTGTCGCTAATCCATTCGTTTCTAGTTATAACATACTGTTGTTCAGTGGTTGTCGTTTGTTTATGTGGTTCACAAGTGTTTATCGTTTCTCGTTTTTTTTATATAGTTTAACCTTTGGTTTCTCTGTTTGAATATTTTTGCACTAGTCATTTTAACAGTATGCTGTTAAGTGTGAGCTAATGCCCCGTCTTGAAGGACATATACGTACTTTTACCTATAGTTGTTTACTTTTGACAATTTTAACTTAGAATGAGAGTTGTGTCATTGGCACTCATACCACTTATTTCTATAAGACATTACAAACGATATTAAATAATAAGAATCATGTTGATAGATTTTAAAAATAAAGATAGTTACTTCATATTTCAGTTAAATGATGTAAAAATAGGTGGCGCTACAGTATTCCCAGAAGTAAATACTAGAGTTCCTGTTATACAGGTATATTTTATGTACTTGGTTTTCTTTAGTACTTTTATTTTGCTGATTTATATCGGTAGCTTATTTGATATGCTGTATTATCCAAAACGTTAAGTAGTTCCTGTCCAATCTCCGTACAGCGCTCGTTTCCTTTCCGTATACTTGGTACACTATTTAGTGTAGTGATACGAAGTAAGTACGGAACGGATGTGAGCTCTGCGCCGGAGATTGGTTCCTGTCATCCTTCTGTTCATTTTTGTTCTGTATGTTTGTTACTTTTGATCTTTTGATTGAATGAAGATCACATACGGTTACATTATGTACAAGGACCCCCTCCCCAATGAATCATGGTTAAATACAATTGAGCTGTGAGATATCAATAGTTTTACGTGCGAACAAATCTATCTGTTTTTCTGTCCAGAAATAAAGTCGTAAATATGAAAATATAATCAATAAGAGTGCACATGCCGAGATATTGGTCCTGCTTTACTCCTTCGTATACTTGTAAAACAAATCAAAGAAGCCAGATCATTTAAATTCACATTCAGATATATTAATAACTATAAATTAAAGAAACAACAGAAAAGGCTTTCTTCGCATTATTCTGAGAGTTTTACCTCGACATTTGACATTATTATATTATCAAATGGCAAAATCAAAAGCTCATACACATAAGACGAATATAAATTATGGTTTTATATAAATAATTTACCCATCGACGCCGCCGCTGGGTTATCAAGTCAAAATGGCGTTGCTACTACAGAAAGTCATCATAATAAGCAACAACTGAAGATTTAAAAGAAATAGTAAAATAAAATAAAACGAACTCCAAGGATAATTAAAAAAAAGCTCAAACACAAATGGAACACAACTGTCATATTATTGACTTCGATACCAACAACCCCTCCCAATTCAAGAACAAAAGGCTGTCAGACCGACAGTAAATCGGATTTATTAACATTATTTTTTGTTCTGGCATTTTTCAATATCACAAGAACCATAACTGATGAACGGTGAAAGTGAAAATCGTCAATATCAAATTTGACCTTCGTTTTGTCATCACTAACAACATATTAAAATTTGAAAAGCTTTGGTTGAATGGTTCATAAGTATATG
This sequence comes from Mytilus edulis, assembly GCA_019925275.1. NCBI lineage: Eukaryota > Metazoa > Mollusca > Bivalvia > Mytilida > Mytilidae > Mytilus > Mytilus edulis. Next base: position 22,065,743 of record CM034362.1, read on the forward strand.
CAACAACATGACTGGAAACACAATTCTTCAATCTTTCAAGAACCATAACTCCTGAACAGAAAAAAGTGAGAGAAAAAAAAATCGCCATTATTGAACTTGACCTCAATTTTTTCATCAGTAACAACATATTTAAAGGAGTAGGTTCAGTAAGACCCCTTTTGGCCCCAAAATATAGCAGTTTTACAATATTGTTAAAATGTAAACTGTTAGTTATTTATCAGATGGTAGAAAGTTTTGCTACATAAATATGGGCTGTTTTTGACGATACAATGAACATATATCGGGTACTAGCATCATTAAGTGTTGCTTAATTACTGAAATCTTCACAATTTTAGCATTTCAGTTAAATTTTTGACGGATTCCGTCTTAAATGAAAGTGGCTGCATTTGTGTTCGTTCTTTACATTGAAATGTAAGTGGTATTTGTTGATAATACATAACATATATAAAGGTTTAAGATGAACACAGATGTGGCCACTGTCATTTTTGATGACTAAATCAGTAAAATCTTTCACATACACTAATTGAATCAACTGAAATAGACACTTAAGCTTTTAAAAGTGTCCAAAATCTTTCGTCAGATGAACTTGAAATTTGAGGCCATAATCGGCCCTCACCGGACCTGATCCTTTGAAAAGCTTTGGTTGAACAGTTAAATGAGTAAATGCACGGACAGGACTTGAAACGGCATTTTTCAATCTTTCAAGAACCACAACTCCTGAACGGTAAAAGTCAAAATTGTCATTATTAAACTTGACCTCCATTTTGTTGTCAGTAACAACATATTAAAATTTCGAAAGCTTTGGTTGAACGTTTCATAAGTAAATGCACTGACAACAATTGGCTGCCGCCCGCCCGGCCGCCTTATATCCCCAAATCAATAACCGACTTTTTTGTCAAAAAATCTGGTTTAAAACGAAATCTAGTTGGCCATGTCCTTAACGTATAACTTTATTCATAAGTTGTTCGTTAATGTTGTAAGTACTAAGGTGATCCATAAAAACTCTGCAAAGATGGCAGGCTTTTTGTTTTTGGTACCAAGATTTTTATTATTATTTATTAATTTATTTTCGTGTGTACCAATTTTAATGGATTTAGGATTTTTTGCATTTTCGTAGATATTGATTTCGTGGTGTTGCTAAAGTCTACAAGCCTATAGAAAATTCGTAATTTATTGAACATTTAAGTTTGTGGTTTATCTTTACTCACGAAATCCACAAAAATCGGTAACTCATGAATAATAATGAGTCCCAAGTATATCTGAAGCATTGAATGAAAGCGGACTCTTTGACATGTTGGATACTTTACAGTTATATAATAATTAAGATATTAGTACTTGTAATTAGACTAGTATGACAATCTAGGTAATATACTAAATGTCTGTTGACTTTAAACTAATGTATCTATTCAAGGGTGCTGCAGCTTTCTGGTATAATTTACTTCCAACAGGAGAAACTGATAAACGAACATTACATGCAGGTTGTCCTGTTGTTATTGGATCTAAATGGAGTAAGTTCATATGAATGGAATTGAGATTGACATTGACATTCAATTCTCTGCAAACTCTTACGGAAATAAAAAAAAAACATTTTAAGATTAACATCTTTTTCTTATAGTTATGTTTTATTTTTTGCTTGAAAATGCAGTAATGAATATTTTAGAATGTCAATTGAATAGTTAGGGAGCTACCATTTGATTTTTATGGGGGGGGGGGGGGGTGGGGGGCTAGGATGAAATTTGAAAAAAATAGGCAGGACAGGAGTTTTGAGTAAAAAAAAATGCAGGATGTGACACTTGCAAAAAAATTAAGTCAGGACAGAGATTACAGCTAAAAAAAAATCCAGGACAAAATTTTTCATCCTAGCCTCCCCCCCCCCCATAAAAATCAAATGGTAGCTCCCTTATTGCAAACTGACTTACAAATGAAATAAACGGGAGAAAAAAAGATGAATAGCTCCCCGAGGGTATCACCAGCCCAGTAGCCAGTACTTCACTACTGGCATGAAAATACGGATGTTTTGTTTTATTAAAATTTGCTGTTACAAAATATTAGAAATTATCATAAATTAAGGAATGTATCTCCCTCATGCAAAGCTCTGATTCCTTTCACGGATTTGGCTATACTTTTTGGACCTTTTGGATTATAGCTCTTCATCTTTTATATAAGCTTTGGATTTCAAATATTTTGGCCACGAGCATCACTGAAGAGACATGTATTGTTGAAATGCGCATTTGGTGCAAGAAAATTGGTACCGTTAATTTTATTACAGATAAAAAGAAAAATATTGCCACCAAAACCAGACCAGTAATTTACACATGGGAGCTTGGCATTGACAATAAATAGCATAAGCAGGGCATAACGTCTAATTGACACCTAGTTTTGCTTTTAAAACGTTCGTACCACCTTTCTCATGCTTATTTATACGTTAATAATCAAGCACCATGTTAAAGTTAAATGCATAATTTAATTATTTATCGCTAATTTGTATACAGATATAATTAAAGACAAACAGATTTTTTATTTTGACAAAAAAGACAAAATTTACAACTTATAAACCATACATTGTCTTGTTTGCTATATTATTGTAACCCTTTCAAAATCGTTTGTTGTTTTAGTTGGAAACAAGTGGATACGTGAAGCTGGGCAGATGTTCAAGAGACCATGTGATTTACACCCTTAAGTTAACAGACATTTGATTAATCTTACACCAGCATCAAGAAACAATAACGATCAACGGATGGAGAAAAAATATTTTGAAACAGCTTATTTGAAACTCAATTCAATGTTACAGAGTTGGTATACAAAAAAAATAGAATGCACTTTTAACTATAACAGATGTTTACATTATACAACTGAAACAAGTCATATAATTTGCCTATGGTGGAAATGAGGCAGTAAATGTGTTCGTTTACGGACAAAACGTGAGCATTATTTGGTGAAACATTTTTACCTATTAAAGGTTTATAACTGTGTGCAATGTTTTCCTGTATATAATTTCGATAATAAATTGGATTTTTTCAACTAAGATATAACTGCTTAGTCTACTTTAACATATCAATAGTGCAATACTGCCGAAGTCCAAGCACTATGCAGGCGCGGATCCAGAGGGGGGGTTCCGGGGGTTGGAACCCCCCTTTTTTTTGGACAATCAATGCATTTGAATGGGGGCATGTAGTTGGAACCTCCCCTTTGTCCTGGGTTAGGAACCCCCCCCCCCTTTTTAAAATGGCTGGATCTGCCCCTGCTATGACATTGAGAGAATCTCCATGGAAATATGATGTGCAAATAATAATACAACTGAACCCCAAGATCACTGTATATAAAAGGCCCCTAAATCACAAATGTAAAACAATTCAAACGAGAAAAACAAATATGTAACACAGCAACAAATGACAACCACTGAATAAAAGGCTCCTGACATGGGCACATGCATACAGAATATTCCGGGGTTACACAAGTTCTTTTAGGGGTTCTGAAAGATTTATGTACACTGTAGTGTGCACATGACTTGTTAATGGAAACCTACAATAATGATTATAACAACAAAATAAATACAGATGGTGCAGATTATCCTTGTTGTTAATGTTGTGATGGAAAAGGGGGAGGGGAGGGGAGGGTAAATTAAAAACATAAAAAAATTTAAGTTTATATTTATTTATGAAATACAAGTAAAAGTAAATATTAGTATTCTACATCTTCTTTCCTTACCAAGTTACAACAATAATAATGTACATGTAATAAACATATTATTTTACAACACATAATAAAAGTGGACGGAAATTTTTATAATATCTCTGTGAAATAATATTGACATTTAAAGTAAACAAGGAAAAGATACAGCAAAATTTGCTGAAATAATTCTCAACGGATACAATTTTAAATTATGTCTAGAATGTTAGATGGCAATTTATAAGCCTTTTAAATGATAAATACACTATTATTTTTTTCTAACAAAATATTTAAAAAATTGTACCCCATTTCAACAAGATATATTTACAAAATATATCAAATATATTATGTTTCCAACATTGTTTCAGTGTCTTGAGAGCTTTGACGTCATTAAAATATAACAGCTCTCCAGAGCAATTGCGTAACTATCTAAATCCCTTTACTTCCATTGAATACTGAAGCCTTTGAAATTAATCTTAAGTAAGATATATGTGTCTCTATCTTAAAGCTATATAAAGTTAAATCTGTATCCAAAGTTTCAGTTATGTATACCACTACTGTATCCCAATTTTAGTATGCTGAAAAATAAATACAAAATGTAAGATTAATGAACTTGATCCATACAAGGAACCTTGCTAACTCTTCTTCTTATTGTTTCTCATCCTTTATGAAATAAAGCAAGGATTGTTTATCTTTTATGATCTAAATTAATACTGTGGGTTCATTATTTTTCATTGGATACCAATTTTCACAGATTTTGTGAGTATAGCCCACTATATATAGGTAAATCACAAATTTAAATGTTCAAAGATTGACAGCTTTTCTAGGTGTTATACATTTATACATGTATACAGATTTCAAGGTGTTATACATTTATACATGTATACAGATTTCTAGGTGTTATACATGTATACAGATTTCTAGGTGTTATACATTTATACATGTATACAGATTTCTAGGTGTTTTACATGTATACAGATTTCTAGGTGTTATACGTTTATACAGATTTCTAGGTGTTATACATTTATACAGATTTCTAGGTGTTATACATGTATACAGATTTCTAGGTGTTATACGTTTATACAGATTTCTAGGTGTTATACATTTATACAGATTTCTAGGTGTTATACATGTATACAGATTTCTAGGTGTTATACATGTATACAGATTTCTAGGTGTTATACATGTATACAGATTTCTAGGTGTTATACATGTATACAGATTTCTAGGTGTTATACATACATGTATACAGATTTCTAGGTGTTATACATGTATACAGATTTCTAGGTGTTATACATGTATACAGATTTCTAGGTGTAATACATGTATACAGATTTCTAGGTGTTATACATTTATACAGATTTCTAGGTGTTATACATACATGTATACAGATTTCTAGGTGTTATACATGTATACAGATTTCTAGGTGTTATACATACATGTATACAGATTTCTAGGTGTTATAGATGTATACAGATTTCTAGGTGTTATACATGTATACAGATTTCTAGGTGTTATACATGTATACAGATTTCTAGGTGTTATACATGTATACAGATTTCTAGGTGTTATACATACATGTATACAGATTTCTAGGTGTTATAGATGTATACAGATTTCTAGGTGTTATACATTTATACAGATTTCTAGGTGTTATACATGTATACAGATTTCTAGGTGTTATACATGTATACAGATTTCTAGGTGTTATACATACATGTATACAGATTTCTAGGTGTTATAGATGTATACAGATTTCTAGGTGTTATACATGTATACAGATTTCTAGGTGTTATACATGTATACAGATTTCTAGGTGTTATACATGTATACAGATTTCTAGGTGTTATACATACATGTATACAGATTTCTAGGTGTGATACATGTATACAGATTTCTAGGTGTTATACATGTTTACAGATTTCTAGGTGTTATACATGTTTACAGATTTCTAGGTGTTATACATGTATACAGATTTCTAGGTGTTATACATGTATACAGATTTCTAGGTGTTATACATGTATACAGATTTCTAGGTGTTATACATGTATACAGATTTCTAGGTGTTATACATGTATACAGATTTCTAGGTGTTATACATGTATACAGATTTCTAGGTGTTATACATTTATACATGTATACAGATTTCTAGGTGTTATACATACATGTATACAGATTTCTAGGTGTTATACATGTATACAGATTTCTAGGTGTTATACATACATGTATACAGATTTCTAGGTGTTATACATGTATACAGATTTCTAGATTTCTAGGTGTTATACATGTATACAGATTTCTAGGTGTTATACATACATGTATACAGATTTCTAGGTGTTATACATGTATACAGATTTATAGGTGTTATACATACATGTATACAGATTTCTAGGTGTTATACATACATGTATACAGATTTCTAGGTGTTATACATGTATACAGATTTCTAGGTGTTATACATGTATACAGATTTCTAGGTGTTATACATTTATACATGTATACAGATTTCTAGGTGTTATACATGTATACAGATTTCTAGGTGTTATACATGTATACAGATTTCTAGGTGTTATACATTTATACAGATTTCTAGGTGTTATACATACATGTATACAGATTTCTAGGTGTTATACATGTATACAGATTTCTAGGTGTTATACATGTATACAGATTTCTAGGTGTAATACATGTATACAGATTTCTAGGTGTTATACATGTATACAGATTTCTAGGTGTTATACATTGTATACAGATTTCTAGGTGTTATACATGTATACAGATTTCTAGGTGTTATACATACATGTATACAGATTTCTAGGTGTTATACATGTATACAGATTTCTAGGTGTTATACAATGTATACAGATTTCTAGGTGTTATAATGTTACAGATTTCTAGGTGTTATACATTATACAGATTTCTAGGTGTTATAAACATGTATACAGATTTCTAGGTGTTATACATGTATACAGATTTCTAGGTGTTTACATTGTATACAGATTTCTAGGTGTTATACATGTATACAGATTTCTAGGTGTTATACATGTTTACAGATTTCTAGGTGTTATACATGTATACAGATTTCTAGGTGTTATACATGTATACGATTAGGTTTATACATGTATACAGATTTCTAGGTGTTATACATGTATACAGATTTCTAGGTGTTATACATGTATACAGATTTCTAGGTGTTATACATGTATACAGATTTCTAGGTGTTATACATGTATACAGATTTCTAGGTGTTATAATGTTACATTATCATGTTATATACAGATTTCTAGGTGTTATACATGTATACAGATTTCTAGGTGTTATACATGTATACAGATTTCTAGGTGTTATACATGTATACAGATTTCTAGGTGTTATACATGTATACAGATTTCTAGGTGTTTATACATGTATACAGATTTCTAGGTGTTATACATGTATACAGATTTCTAGGTGTTATACATTTATACATGTATACAGATTTCTAGGTGTTATACATACATGTATAAGATTTCTAGGTGTTATACATGTATACAGATTTCTAGGTGTTATACATACATGTATACAGATTTCTAGGTGTTATACATGTATACAGATTTCTAGGTGTTATACATGTATACAGATTTCTAGGTGTTATAAACATGTATACAGATTTCTAGGTGTTATACATGTATACAGATTTCTAGGTGTTATACATGTATACAGATTTCTAGGTGTTATACATTTATACATGTATACAGATTTCTAGGTGTTATAACATGTATACAGATTTCTAGGTGTTATACATGTATCAGATTTCTAGGGTATGTATACATTTTATTTACATGTATACAGATTTCTAGGTGTTATACATGTATACAGATTTCTAGGTGTTTATACATGTATACAGATTTCTAGGTGTTATACATATGTATACAGATTTCTAGGTGTTTACATACATGTATACAGATTTCTAGGTGTTATACATGTATACAGATTTCTAGGTGTTATACATGTATACAGATTTCTAGGTGTTAATACATGTATACAGATTTCTAGGTGTTATAATGTATACAGATTTCTAGTGTTATACATTATACAGATTTCTAGGTGTTATACATGTATACAGATTTCTAGTGTTATACATGTATACAGATTTCTAGGTGTTATACATGTATACAGATTTCTAGGTGTTTAATACATGTATACAGATTTCTAGGTGTTATACATGTATACAGATTTCTAGGTGTTATACTTTAATGTATACAGATTTCTAGGTGTTATACTATGTATACAGATTTCTAGGTGTTATACATGTATACAGATTTCTAGGTGTTTTACATACATGTATACAGATTTCTAGGTGTTATACATGTATACAGATTTCTAGGTGTTATTACATGTATACAGATTTCTAGGTGTTATACATGTATACAGATTTCTAGGTGTTATACATTATACATGTATATACAGATTTCTAGGTGTTATACATGTTATACAGATTTCTAGGTGTTATACATGTATACAGATTTCTAGGTGTTATACATGTATACAGATTTCTAGGTGTTATACATGTATACAGATTTCTAGGTGTTATATACATGTATACAGATTTCTAGGTGTTATACATGTATACAGATTTCTAGGTGTTATACATTTATGTATACAGATTTCTAGGTGTTATACATGTATACAGATTTCTAGGTGTTATACATGTATACAGATTTCTAGGTGTTATACATGTATACAGATTTCTAGGTGTTATTAATACATGTATACAGATTTCTAGGTGTTATACATTATACAATGTATACAGATTTCTAGGTGTTATACATCAGTATACAGATTTCTAGGTGTTTACATGTATACAGATTTCTAGGTGTTATACAATGTATACAGATTTCTAGGTGTTAATAAAATCATGTTTACAGATTTCTAGGGTTATACATGTATACAATTTCAGGGTTATACATGTTACAGATTTCTAGGTGTTTTACATTTATACAGATTTCTAGGTGTTATACATGTATACAGATTTCTAGGTGTTATACATTTATACATGTATACAGATTTCTAGGTGTTATACATGTATACAGATTTCTAGGTGTTATACATGTATACAGATTTTGACAAAACCACGAAATCAAATATCCTTTGATGCAAGTTTTCCTAATTCCACGAAAATCTGGTACACATGAAAATATATGAATCCAGAGGAGACAAACTTCATGTTTTGTGCTTTCACTGTTCATCAATTATGTGCACCTTCATGAAACTATTTGTTAGATAGAGGACTGTATTCCTTCACTGTTAAAGTTCATCGTGCTTCTTAGTGATTCTCATTATGCAGGATCAACTTGAAATTAATTTTAAAATTACTTAATCACAATTCTCTAATGACAGTAGTGTTGATTATGAATTATATTGTATAAGAATTTAGTTTGCTCAACTATTTATGCAATATAGCATTAAATTTTATTCATCCCCTTATATAACAAGGGAAGGAATTGATGATGCCCTTTAACACATAAATGATAGTCACTAAAATTGTTTTTTTTATGGAAATGCAATGAAATCAAAAGGTGTCTACTCAGATGTTTGTACAAAATTTCAAGGTATAGAATAAAACAGCTTAATGTCCATATAATATGGCTTCCATAAATCCAGAGTGAATGCAGTTTTAACTAGTGAATTTGTCAGTATAAAAATTATAAGAACTTGCATTTTGATATCAATATAAATTTCTGTATGCAGCTTTTCTTAAAACTACAATATATAATATTGAGGAAAAAAGCAATATTTTTTAGCAATATTACATTTGAGCCTTACTAGAGCAAAGTAAAGATAAATAGGTGTCATTCAAACGTAAGCATAACGTAAACTTTGTATAATTACCTTTTGGTGGGGGAGTTTTCTTTAGTTTTCCTGAAATAAAAATATGTTTTGAATAAATTTCAACTAAAGATTTATTTATTTTTTCTGGTAAAAAATATTAAAAATATTCTAGTTAGTTTTTTTCTGAATTAATTGTATGGGGTAGGTTTGAAAGCACTTTTATTAAAATTTGATGGGTGTTGATTATATTGCTTGAAAATTAGAAGTAAATGTCTATTAAAAAATTTATGAATGGTGTGGTCAAATAAAAAGTGCCTTCTGTTCCCAACTTCATTTATTTTTTGGAATTGCCCTTATGAACTTGAATAAAGGTCAAATATCTTTTTTGATTTTTTTTTCTTTGAACAGATGCTTTATTTTAAGGTGGTACCCAACACTTTCACTAAAATTAATTTGGCTCGTTTAATTTTCATAAAATTTTGTCAAAGTATTTACTTTGAGACTTAAATAAAAATATAACAATTTAAAAATTTTTGAACCAACCGTTTTGTCAGAAAAAATACACTGGTTATATAGCAATTTGACAAACACCAATTTTGATCATTGAGAAGCTTAATATTCCTTTTACAACACAACGTAATTGAAACGTTTAGCTGACTTTACAGAGTTATCTCCCTGTAGTGTTAGGTACCACCTTAATTACAATATAAAATATCCTGATAACAAACTTAGAAGGTAACAGTTAATTTGATGGTCATCATCTTTTTTTCCCAAATGTATTCTGTTGTTGATGACTGCATTGAATGCAAGGAAAAAGTCACATTATATGTTTGTCATTGAAATGTAAGGTGAATTTAGAATATCTTATGTCAGCAGGTGTAACTGTTTTATTTATCAACAATTGTTACATTTTCTAATTGATCTTCCAGCAAAATATTTTTTTGATCATGGGCAATACACGATACTCGAAAATATTAGGCAATGATGTCATGTATAAATGCAGGCGTATGCTCAATAATTTAACAATGAAATGCATGTGAAATCATTCATACAACCAAACAACAATCCTAACGTTTTGTACATGTAATAAAGTTTTACTTACTATTTCATTGTAATTCATATTCTCAACAAATTTTTTTACAGTTATGACAACTTTCCAATAATATGATAATGGCATTTTAGTTTTTGAAACTGACTTAATCAGCTGAACATATCAGCTCACCCTAGCAGGCTCGCCAGATATTTTTTTCTGATAAAGCCAATATAAAAAAATGCCAGTATTCTATTTATATATCTTACTCAATAACGTACCTTCATATTGCCATTCAGCCAGACTGGTATCAGATTCATATCTGGGTAGCTGCCATCCACCTGACTCTGACCTCACTGACCCTCGTACAGTTACTTCTTCATCCTGTAAAAGTGATTATTTATAGGTATAAATCTTTCAGATAGGTGTTACCAGTCCAGGTCTCTTACAGAATTATCAAAATAAAAATAAGAAGGTGTGATTTGATTGCCAATGAGACAACTATCCATCAAAGTTTAAATGAAGTGTATGAAAGCAATTATAGACAATGTGCAGCCTTCAACAATGAGAAAAAAATAGATTTCCTATATTCCTACAAAGTTCTTAACTTGGCTTATTGACTTGTTAAATTGAAATGAACTGTTGACACAGTGATATACCTCATAATGTCAGCTAGTTATAATGGACATGATCAGTAATTGTACATCAAATTAAAGAAGAATTTTAACTTTTATTTCAAACGTACCTGAGGTTCTGTTGTTCTCCCTGACCAGGTTTCTCTCCCTTGTAGAAATGAATCTGCACTTTCCACAGACCTGGATGGGTATGGTGTGTCATCAAACCTTACTGGTACGGTAGCTGCCAACTTCCTGCTGTAAAAGAGGAAGAAAACTTACTGCGGATTCATTATTATTTGTTGGATACTAATTTTTGTGGATTTCGTGGGAACAGTTTTATTTCGGGACCAGCTGAGGACCACCTCCTGCTGCAGGAATTCTCTTCTGCGTTGAAGACCCATTGGTGTCCTTCAGCTGTTATATGCTCTTTGGTCGGGTTGTTGTATCTTTGACATATTCCCCATTTACATTCTCAATTTTATATGTGTTTTTCTTCAACTTTTTTAAAGGAAAATCCCTTATTTGTATAAAATTGTGTGGTAGTAAGACTTACCTCTGACTGTTAGATTTCCTTGACCTTGAAGGCTCTGGCAATGTCCTTGACATTTTTGGATTGTAAGTTTCACCTGAAAGATGGTAAATAATAGTAATCTTTATATAAAAACACAGATGGTGGCCATGGACACAAATGATGCCACCTCTTGCATATACCATTATAAAGGGGAATTACTCGAGAACAGTAGAAGTGGACTTAATATGTGTTTCAAGGTAATAAATATAGGCATTGTGTAAAATTTGGTTGAGGCAAACTAAATTATTAAAGAGAACAGAAACCAACTTTTGAATGTATGTTCGGACAACATTTTATGTCCCCATCAATGATGGCAGGGGCATAAAAAACAATACATGCTTACATTTCAATCAATTTAACAAAACAATTTGATGAAGATTTCATAATTATTATTTCAACATCATCAATAAATTCTTAAAATTTTTCCTAAATGACAATTAAAAATTGTTCCTTACCATCAGAATCCATTACATTCCAGACAGGTCTCCTCTGAAATAAAAAAATAATTATGTAAAAATGTTTCTTTCAAGACAAAAATTCATAGATTTCCAATTAAACTTCATCTGAACTTTGATTGGTAGCTTTCTCATTGGCAATCATACACATCTCCTTATTTAAAAAAAAAGAACTGTTTTTTTTTTAATCTATTTTGGTCAAAGTTATGCTGTTTTGTTATATGGCCATAACTTTTGAAAACCTAAGTACACATGAGTCATGAATTTAAATGTTCATGGGAGTGGAAATTTTTTATAGGGACTTTGGTAAAATGACAAAAGAGTGTGAATGGTAATGAATAAAAAATAGCTGTCATTGCTTATAGTCTTTTATTATTGATGCGCATATATCAGAAACACAGTTTTGGCAGTATTTGACCACAGCTTTATTACAAACTACAAAATTATAAACCCATATAACTAGATAAACAGTTAAGATATATATAAATATATAGCAAGCAGATAGATAATTAAATGAACGTAGTCACCTTTCATATTGGCAGACTACAAAAGATAACTAGATAACTAACTAGATAGATAACTAAATATTTACAATAAATGAAGCATCCAATAAAATAAAATGAATCCTGGGATACAGAGATTCATTATTTTTTGTGTGGTGGGTCCTGGGATACAGAGACCCCCAATATCAAATGTTTTGGATGCTAATTGAAATATGCGACAAAATGACGCATATCTAAAGTAAACGTATATAAATATTTATAAGAAGATTTGGCATGAGTGCCAATGAGACAACTCTCCATCCAAGTCACAATTTGCAAAAGTAAACCATTTGTTTTTGCTTATCAATTTGAAATAAGTAAGGCCTTTGGTCATTTCATTTGACATTTGTGATGTTGGGGCTTTTATAGGTAACTATACAGTATAGGTTTTGATCCTTGTTGAAGGACAAATAATGACCAAACTTTTCTAAAATCTGCTTGTTTGTCTCAGTTGGATAGTTGTCTTATTGACTGTAATATGATTGTCATACAAGTGAGAGGTTAAGCTAGCTATAAAACCAGGTTTAATCCATCCTTTTCTAAATAAGAAAATGCCTGTACCAAGTCAGGAATATGACAGTTGATATCCATTTGTTTGATGTCTTTGGGCTTTTGATTTTGTCATTTGGTTGCAGACTTTAGGCTTTGAATTTTCCTTGGAGTTCTGTGATTTTGTTATTTTACTTTTTACATCTTCATTTTTGTTAATTCAATAAATAACTTACAGGGCCAGTCACCTGTGATACACTTTCAAATTCATCGTCTTCACTGTCTCCTGGGGAGGGTTGGTACCCAGACATACCTGTAAAATATGGGGATCTTTTGTAAGTACATGAATTGCATACATATACAAACATCCTAGGCTGGAAGTAAAAATTTTAGGAGCTGCGATCCTCTGGGTTTTACTACATAACTCTATGGGAATCTCAATTTTTAAGTATTCAATTGAAATCGTGAAAAATAATCAAAATTAACCTTGAAGAACAGCCAAAACTTACCTGTAGAACAGTCAAAACTAACCATGTTGAACAGTCAAAACTAACCATGTTGAACAGTCAAAACTATTCTTAAAATACTTGAAATTTACAAAATTAATTATTGCATGCATTTGTTTTTGTGATTTTTGAAGAATTGACAAAAATGTGAGATTAAATTATTATTACGCTTTCAGGACAAGATATATGTATCAGATATCAGAATGCAAATTGTTGTTGCAAAACTCAACCAGTAGCACTTTTTGAAATAATAAAAACCTCGCAATAATTTCTGAATTTACAGTACATATACTTGTAATTCTCATATCCTCTCATTAAGGACTGACCTTTTAAATAAATAAACTGGCTATAATTTGTATGCACTTATTATGCATTGGACATTTGATTTACAACTATTTGGAAAGTTTTGGTGGTTAAAACTGATAAACTGGGAGATAACTCTTAAAATAAAATAGGAAATGTGTGAAATTCAGTTTACAGTACCTGTGTTAGGTCTTTCATCAGGATCAGAATCATAAGGACTTCCATTATTTGGTTGTCTATTATATCTGTCATCTGTAAGTCAAATAAAATTATGTTATCTCATCCTCAACCTTATCATATATGCAACTGTGACAAGGGATCACCATGATCACAATCATGTAGTACAGGTGTACACCTAAATCGTGAAAGTTGGCAGGTATGGATATCATGTTATTTCAAATGTTTTTCTCAGGTTGTTGATTTTTCTAATTTTAAAATGTGAAATTTTGCAGACCAATTTATCTAAAAGATCAAACTAAATGTGAAAATCATCAAAAACAATTGGTTGAAGTCGTACAATTTAGAAAAAATAAAAGTATTGCATTCCAACAGATTAAAAGAAACTTGAATTAAAATCACCAAATGAGTGAATCAAAATTAACCCAAAATTATTAAAGGATGTTGCTCTGCTCTATTTCAATGGCTTTACATTTCAGGGTTCAATTGGTAACGTACTTATATTAACTTGTTTATGTATGGCTCTCAAAATTTTGATGATGGAAAATCCAGGAATAAAATAAATATTTCACATTTGTTATATCTTGGTCTTTAATGGCAATATAAATACAGTATAGTTTTAACTCATTGTTGAAGACCCTATTGTGACTTTTAATTGCTATAAGGATGCTATTACAATGTACTGTCAGTGAGAATCAAGATTGTAGTTTGCACATAGTTTCTACATTCTAAATAAATATCTATATCACAAAGAAGTCTGATATAAGAAAATATGATACAGCTACTTGAAGCCATACTAACTAAAAGCTATATCTATCAGCAAAAAATATAACATAACTAATATAAACAGCTATAATTGGTTAAATTGATAGATCATCATACCTGCCAACTGTCACTATTTGCGGGGGATTTCTCCCATGGAAGCTCCCAAATTGAAATTTTTAAAGAGCAATTATGTCCACAATTTTAACAAAACAATTAATTTTACAATGAATTGAGGCTTATAAAAGTATGAAGAAGCCAAAAAACAACATTACACTGTATTTGAAGGCCCCCTTGAAGGTTTTTTAGGAGTATGGCAGCCATCTTGCACGCAAAATCCCCATGGGTATTTTGAAAACTTGGCAGGTATGGATCATTCCATTGCACTATGGAGCCTCCTCATGGAGTTTTTGATTATGTGATTACTTGTTAATTTCTTTACTGATTATTTGATAACCATACCAAATAGTTCATGATTATTTAAATATTTGATATTCTAAAACTGTAGTTTCAAGTATTTGATTATCTTGTTTAAAGTTTTAATGATTATGACATTAGATTTAGACAATTGACATTAGATTTTAATGGCAAGAAATTTGTAATTATTTTGTGCAGCAAATATTTCATAAAATCAGTTCAAAAAGAATTTAACACTATCAATATGACTATACAATTTATGAATTGAATATAAGGGCAGACAACTAAATTAAAGGCTGAGAAAAAAGTGAAATGGGCTATGGGTTTGCAAATTAAAAAAATGCCATGTTTTTCTTGCTGTGAATTTGTTTGTTCTCATGGTTACCAACAGTTATTCCTTGAGTTCTTAACATATAGCAAAGTCAAATTTATTGTTTTGTGTCTCTGATTAAATAAAAAGTTTTTGCTTTTGTTTTAAACAATAATAGTTTAATACCAGTTTTTTTATAACAGTTTTCACCAATTAGAATTATAGTATAGTTTATCAAGAACTTATAAAATTGTGTGTATACATGCATGAATTGCAAAATTTATTAATAGAAGTAATAACATACATGCAAGATGAAAAAATAAATTAGCATTGTTAAAATTTTCATGAAACCTGAAATCATAAATTCTTATGTTTTTTGAAATGACATGGTACATCATAAACGAATTAATTAAATTTCACTTTGTACAATAAAATATAACACTTATCGGTATGACTTATTTTCAAATAACTATATACTTTACCATAAAGAGTTATTGAAATTTGGGTAGGATAGGTATTTAAGGTGGTACCCAACACTTTCACTAAAATTAATTTGGCTCGTTTAATTTTCATAAAATTTTGACAAAGTATTTACTCTGACCCTTTAACAAAAATATAGAAATGTCAAAAATTTTGAACCAACCGTTTTGTCAGAAAAATTACACTGGTTATATAGCAGTTTGACAAACACCAATTTTGATCATTGAGAAGCTTAATATTCCTTTTACAACACAACGTAATTCAAACATTTAGCTGACTTTACAGAGTTATCTCCCTGTAGTGTTAGGTACCACCTTAAGATAGTACAAATCTATAAAATAATCTACATTCAATTGAATACATACCAGTAAAGCTGTACTGGGGGCGAATATCAGCATAATTAAGACTGAAATACCGATAGAAATTCAGAAAAATTATATATAACGATAGTTCTGATTATAAGGGCTGTTCCAGAAAGTACTATGTCCCCTCCAGGGAAGGGGCGAATATCAGCATAATTAAGACTGAAATACCGATAGAAATTCAGAAAAATTATATATAACGATAGTTCTGATTATAAGGGCTGTTCCAGAAAGTACTATGTCCCCTCCAGGGAAGGGGCGAATATCAGCATAATTAAGACTGAAATACCGATAGAAATTCAGAAAAATTATATATAACGATAGTTCTGATTATAAGGGCTGTTCCAGAAAGTACTATGTCCCCTCCAGGGAAGGCAATTTTTAAAAATTTTATGAAGTCAGTTGTTTTTGAAATTATAACTAGAATGCAAAAGGAGTGTTGTTCTAATTTATTTTGATTTCCCTGTGTGGTGGGGGTTAAAAATAGTGCCATCCCTGGGGGAACAAAGTATTTTCTGGAAAAGCCCTAAAACTAAAGCTATCTATCAGTGCTGTTAATAAAAAAAAAACATAGCAATAAGAAGATCCACTATATTCTTAGAGAAGGATTTTGGGACTTTAGAGACTTTAAAGTTTGAAAGTCATGTGCAAATTTTTTATGTAGAAAATCCTAAATTCTGTAACTAGAAATGAACTGGAAAGACAGGCAAAATTAAATTGGGTACAATTAAGAATACATAAGATTTTACTTGAATCCCAAAGTACTTCCAATCAATTATAAAATTACTGTGGATTCATTATACATGTAATTATTCACTCATGGGAAAGCAATTTCCATTGATTTCATTGATACATGCATCTCAAAGCAACCAAGAAGTTGAATATTTAATGAAAAGAAGTTTTTCAATGGACTTGAATGCAGACTTTTGTAACACCCACCAAAATACAAATTTTTCTCTTTCCACAAAAATTGATACACATGTAAATAAATGAATCTATAGTTCTCAGATATTGATCAATTTTTAAATGGTTATGATAGAATTTCACAAACCATTTAATTCCCACTTTGTTCTTCCCTTGTTATTGTGGATCTACCTATCTTAGATGTTAATAGAACAAAATTATCATGAAAGTAAAATTTTGGAGATTAATTCTCAAAATGGTGTAAGATTTGTTTTATATCAGGTATGACTTGCACTAGTACTGAAACTTAAAATTATTTGACTTGGAGTTGTTCTAAATATTTAAAGACCATAAATAAAGTAAAAAACTTTACGCTATTTGAGAATTAATCTTTGTAAAGACAACAACATCTGCTGAAAGTGTAACTAAACTGACTGGTGCACAAGTATATAATTACCCTTTGGTGGTACTATGTATGTCCTATTATAAAGTATATATCATGGTACAATGGAAATGCTGATACCATTTACAGCAGAATGCATTGAGTGTGTAGGTAAAGGTAGAATCTTCGGTTAGCTTGTTTGTTAGCAATAGCTGAACCAGGAAGTCATTATGAGGTTAGGTGTAACCCTCCTTGTGGAGTAGTCCAGTTCTAAAGACAGATACAATTGGTTATCTGTCGGACTAGTCAATTCTTAAAGGAGGGTAGTTTACCTAACAAAATAATGACTTGACAGTTCAGCTAGCAAGCAAGATTACCAAAGATATTACCTTTACCTACACACTCAATGTATTCTGCTGTAATACTGTAAATTCAGAAATTTTTGCAAGCATTAATCATTGAGATTTTTGAAGAATGGACAAAATTAGAGATAAATTATAACAATTGTGATTTCAAGACAAAACTATACACAGATATATGAATCAGATATGTTATAAGTTGCATTATTCAAATTTATAAAAACCTGACAATAATTTCTGAATTTGCAATACTTATTTGGTCAACTGTTTAAACTTAAAGCTTATTTTCTCACAACAGTTTAAGGCTAATCCATTAAAATGTATGTGGGAGGGTAGAAAGGGACTTTCAAAATATCCCTAGCTACTACCAAGAACTATTATTTGCATAATGGTAATAGATACATACTGAAAAAAAGACCCATGACCCACATTCAATAATTAAACATCCTGTCATACCCTCCAACATGCATTTTAATCAAAGAGCCCTTACTATCTATCAGAGGATCTGGATTAGATACAATGTTTTCAGTAGATACAATGTTTTAAATACTTTCTGATTTTTGGTTGAGTTCGTGTTGCTCATTCTTTTTTTTAAGAAGGGTTTTTTAGACTGTTTTTTGTCTTATTATTCATTTTTTTCTTGGCAGGATTTTGACGCCTTGCTATAATCTGCTTTAAGCGTACAGTAAATTGGGATGTCTTTTCTTGTGTTATTTTGCATCAGTCGGTGTTATCCAAAAAAGTACTAATGATTGGTATACTCCAAATTCAACAAAAATTTGAATGTCTTTGGAAAAGGCAAGTTGATAAATTAAAAACAATGTTATGGTATCAGCATTTGGTCATCAATACTAAAAAGGTTATTATCATTATGATTTTTTTTTAAAACACAAAGACATTACATATTAGAATATGAGGGATTTTTTTGGCTGTGTTGAAGAAACATTGGTGGCTCTTGGTCGGGTTGTTGTCTCTTTGACAAATTCCCCATTTCCATTCTCAATTTCATCAGCATTATAATTCACTTTCGACTGTTTAAATCAACCATTATCATGTAAATGAGCAACAAGATTGGTGCCACACATTCATCAGATTAGCTCATGCTTCAGGAGGAACTGAGGACACCATAGTTTTGGTGTTAGTGTTGTTTAATCTTATATTATATTGTCTTCATATGTCAAATTGGCAATCTAAAAACATATACACATTTTCATTGAAGGTTTTGCAGTGATGTTTTGAGATGATATTTTTTTGTTGGGGGCCAGGGGGGGGGGGGGCTTTTTTCATGAACATCTGTTCATCCAATAAACGCTGGGTTTGCTTGCAAAAAACAAGCTTGTTTGATTAATGTGTTACTTTTAAGCTGGCTAGTATTATTAATGTGATAATTTTACAATACTTACTTTATATTAAGTTTAACATTTGCATCTTCATGTCTTTGTCTCAAAATCTTAAATATACAATTATTTAGAAATTAATCAGAATTACAAACAATAAAATACTACTGATAAATGAATTTTCGAAACAATGCAACATGTTTTTAATTGGTGGTAAAAATAATCTTTTATTCATGTCATGTTCTAAAAATAGGAAGATGTGATACGATTCATTGCTGATTAGACATTTAATATATCCTTTTAAAAAAAAAAATATTGATTACAAATGCTTGTCTGCTTTTTTTTATTGATTCACTTTTGAAGTCTTTTGATTCAACAAAAGAAATTGCAAGCCCACTCCTATATAGGGGCAGCAGAGTGGGGAAGCTAAACTTTTCCCACCGAAGCCAACTCACAGGGTGAGTGGGTGGGTGGACAAAGCAAAATCCACATGAGCTGTAGTGTGCCTTACCTTACTAAGTTTGTAGCCTGATTTTGGTATATTGGTCACACCTTCTCTTCTTAAATCATCAGCATCCTCTAAAAACAGACAAAAAGATTAACTATATCTTATAAATAAAACAACCTACATGTAGTTATCACACTAAAACACAATTCTTGTTTGTTACTAGTGTGCATTCTTTTATTTTCATGGAATGAGGGAAAACTTGCATTTGCATGGGTATTTACTTCATTGTTTTAGCACAGTTTGCATACAAGCCTATAGAAAATTTGTAATTTGTTGAACATTGAATTGGAGATGGCGAAGCTCGAATCCCCATATGGAATTTACTGACCCCATTATGGCATATATATCTTATATCATATTAGGTCACTACCACACTGTGTAACAAATTTATCATTCATTCTCAATTTCTTCGTCCCTTAAAACCAATCATTTTTTATATGATACCATGTTGTTTGACAAATATAGATTCCACAACTGCAACATGTGTATTACCAGATTTCTCCACTCGAGACAGTTAAATATTATTATTTAAAGTGCAAGGCTTGCCGAGCTTTTTTAATGATTAAAATTTAACTGTTGAGAGTGGAGATAGAATTATCGTAATACACGAGTTACAGTGGTGGAATCTGTTTCTATAATAATTTTTATCCTTCCTTTTCAAAGATTTGAGGAAAGTTGTGTACTTTTGATGTGATGTCATCAGGCATGGTCGCCTTTTCTCATGATGTCACAATAAGAAAATTCAGAAGAAAACAAGAAAATTTAACGTCACAATTAAATTTCAACCAATCATTTGCCGAGAACAGATTTTTCACTAGTGAGGAGAAATATTTTTCTCACACCGGTCAAAAATATGAAAATAGCACAAAAATTAGAGAAAGGGATGTAACATCACTACTAACCGTAAGTGTGTATTATAATAAACCACGCCTACTAACCCCTTATGAAATATACACAGTCACCACATGGTTGCTTTTAACTAATCAAATTCCAAGAAATGTATAGGAGGTAAGATAATGTCTCTTATACCGCCTTTTTTCCTAAATTAAAGAACCTTAGTGAGCACGTTCACATACCCCACGTCCCCACATTGTCATTGGAGAAATTAAATAAGTATAAGAAAAAATATTGAATAATAATTTCCTGTCAATATACATAGTATGTCCTTATTATCTACAAAATTTCAAGAAATTCTGTTGTGTGTTTTCAGAGGAGTTGAGATGACAAACTGTTGCAGAAGTACATTGAAGCAAATAAGTTCAAAGGGGCATAACTCCTAGAAAAAAAATTGAACCGTAATTTCCTGTTGATATGCACATCTACATAGTATGTCCTTATTATCTACAAAGTTTCATGAAATTCTGTTGTGTGGTTTGAGAGGAGTTGCGATGACAAACTGTTGCAGTAGTACATTAAAGTAAATAAGTTCAAAGGGGCGTATCTCCTAGAAAAAAAATTGAATCGCAATTTCCCGTCGATATGCACAACTACATAGTATGTCCTTATTATCTGAAAAGGTTTCATGAAATTCTGTTGTGTGGTTTGAGAGGAGTTGCGATGACAAACTGTTGCAGTAGTACATTAAAGTAAATAAGTTCAAAGGGGCGTCACTCCTAGAAAAAAAATTGAATCGCAATTTCCCGTCGATATGCACAACTACATAGTATGTCCTTATTATCTGAAAAGGTTTCGTGAAATTCTGTTGTGTGGTTTGAGAGGAGTTGCGATGACAAACTGTTGCAGTAGTACATTAAAGTAAATAAGTTCAAAGGGGCGTAACTCCTAGAAAAAAAATTGAATCGCAATTTCCCGTCGATATGCACAACTACAAAGTATGTCCTTATTATCTGAAAAGGTTTCGTGAAATTCTGTTGTGTGGTTTGAGAGGAGTTGCGATGACAAACTGTTGCAGTAGTACATTAAAGTAAATAAGTTCAAAGGGGCGTAACTCCTAGAAAAAAAATTGAATCGCAATTACCCGTCGATATGCACAACTACATAGTATGTCCTTATTATCTGAAAAGGTTTCGTGAAATTCTGTTGTATGGTTTGAGAGGAGTTGCGATGACAAGAAACAGGACTGAGGGACTGACGGACTGACGGACGGACTGACGGACGGACGGACTGACGGACGGACGGACTGACGGACGGACGGACTGACGGACGGACAGACTGACGGACGGACGGGTCAAAAACATTATACCCTCCGCAACTTCGTTGCGTGGGGTATAATAAAAATTTCAAATTAAAGTAGGTCACTGTTACCTAATAATTCAATAGCATCATCCTCTTCCTCCTGTTCATCTAAGTATCCAGAATCATCTGAATGTTTGTCTTTTTCCTGAAGATATTGGTTGAGTTCCTGTCTATGTTTCTTGGATTCTATTTTTGGTCCTCGCACATGCCCAGAACTGTAAAATTTGAAATGCATGGCAATCAAACTTTCAAAAAGGCAATTTATACATAAAAATAATGCTACAAAGGCAAATGTATATTATATGAAATAAATGAATTTAAAAAAAAATTGATTATTTTTTTTGTTTTTTCTTTATGAAAAATCTAGTACTTGAATTTTATGAAGATTTTAAGTGAGATGAGTTTGTGCAGTTAGCCATCATATATACTGTATACTCAAATTAACATGATTAAGTTAAAGCAGTAAGGGCTGTTTCAGAAAATACTATTGGTTGTTCACACGTACATGTAATTCAAATTGAATTTGAATAGAATGTGAATCGAATTCGCCAATAGCGTTCACACACTCTTCTTTTTTTAATTTGAATTGTTTCCAATTGCCTAAATCGAATTATCCAATTCGCATTACTAAGAAATGTGTCTTTGTTATAACAAATTAAAATTTAACATTGTTTGGACAACAAAGCGAATTTGACGCACATTACAATTTGAATTAGAATTTACATTCGGATGTAAAACGTTTCAAATATGAATTAAACTCATTCAAATTAATTAATGCAAATCGAATTCAAATTACGCGTGAACACTGCATAAGTTTACCTCAATAAGTATGATAACTTGAATTTAAAAAAAAAAACAAAAAAAACAAGGTCTTGCCTTTGCTTTTAGTAATAAATGCTGAAATCTAAATATAAAGTTGTTAAATAAATAAACACCAAATATCATTTTCAAATCCACATCAATTAAGAACTGCTTTTTCTGGGTCTTTTAAAGCCAACTATGTGTCATTGATAAGCTCATTGTTGAAGGCCGTACTGTGACCTATAGCTGTTGATTTCTGTGTCATTTGGTCTCTTTGGGAGAGTTTTCTTATTGGCAATCATATCACATTTTCTTTTTTTATATCGTATTGACTCTTCATTGAGCTGTATGTTATTGGGGCAAAGCAGTTCTACTTCATAGAAAGGGAGATAACAACTAAATTCTGGAAATGATTTCCGAAAGGGAGATAACATCTTGTTTTTGTAAAGGGAGATAACTTCTTGATTTTGTAAAGGGAGATAACATCTTGATTTTTTAAAGGGAGATAACTTCTTGATTTTGTTAAGGAAGATAACATCTTGATTTTGTTAAGGGAAATAAATTCTTGATTTTGTACAGGGAGATAACATCTTGATTTTGTAAAGGGAGATAACTTCTTGATTTTGTAAAGGGAGATAACATCTTGATTCTGGAAATGATTTATGTACAGGATGATATCTTTTTGATTCTGGAAAAGATTTTTAGTAAGGGAGATAACTTTTGTATTCTGAAAAAGATATTTGTAAAGGGCTTTATGTTGATCACATAAAGAAATCAGTTTAAATTATTGGATTTTCTTTTATTTTTTCGAATTTCAATTAGAACTTTTATTTTCTCTAGCCTGAGAAAAGGTCATAAATGATTGTACTTGTGTATAAGTTAAATATATTTGTATAGGGTAAATATATGTTAAATATTTGAACAATTAACAATCAAATCGATGTGGTCTTCTGTTTATGTGCAATATTCCAAACAGTGAGTTTTCTACCAGAAACACATCTCAACCATTTAAAATCAAATTCGATGTGCATTTTGAAAAATATATAACTTAGACCCACAACATGCAAATAACTAAAGGTTAATGGGGTCAACCTACGTATAGTATAGATTTTATCAAAACCTTTTTTCAAAAAAAATGTTGAAACAAAAATTTGCTCAACATTATAAATTCTTTTTACATAAATTCTACTTGCAAGGAAATTGGTATAAAAACATGTATGTATGGTTTTCAAGTTCACTTGCTTTTATATATGTGCAAGTGAGAAGTGCAAAATGGGCCTAACTGAAAACCATGTATAATTATAGTTTAAAGAGGGTGTGCATGTTTTGGTACTTACACTTTTCTTTATAAACACAATAGATATCTTTCATTAATCATGTTATAATCATATTTGGAAAGTGATTTTGATTTTTTTTTGTATTTAAGTGTTTTGTGAACTACATTTATGTGAGTGAAAAGTAAAGGTTTCAACTTTGGTAATTCTAAATGCACTCTACAATTTCCTTAGTGTAGAATACATGAGGTTTTCCAAAGTTATAAATAGCGTTGGTGGTTATGAGCTGTTCATCTAAGGATGCCAACAATATAAAAATCATAAATAAAGCATGTTGGAGGGTACTATTACTAGCAATGCGTACAGCAGTTTTTAACAAGCCATAAAATAAATCCTGAATTTGACTTTAAAATTATATTCTGCTAGAAGTTTTTCTTTTTTAATGAATAGAACTGGATCTTATATTCCTAATCAGTAAATTAAATAATCATTGGACTTGATATACTTTTGTTTTAAATTTGGTTATATTAAATAAACTAAAAACTCTATGCAAATTATTTACATTGACTCTTCACATGCATGCACTGTGAAGGTAAATAACTGATACCAGATGTAATTTTAGAGTCAAATCAGGTTTAATGTGAGCTACACTAGCGTATTGACGTGCTTTCACTCACCTTTTTCTGTTTAAACAGATTACAAAACTTATGATTAAGTATCCTATCAATTAACAATTATAAAAAGTATCCATATTTACTTATAAATACTTAAAATGCTTAAATAAAGAAAAAATATACTTTTACTGAGTTTTTTCAAACTCTATTCATTCAAGCAAATGTGATGAAAAATGTATATTCTATTCATATGCATAAATATGAGGATTATAATATATACACATATCAACATATACATAAGCTACATGTATTATAATTTTGTTAATATATATGACATCACTAAAAATTTTGTCCTTAAAAATAAGTTTTACTCCAAAATGTATGATTAAGCTCTCATGAAGAAAAAACTAAGCAATACCTATTCATATCTGTATTAGAATTTTGTTTGACCGATTCTTTACAATTCATTAATTCTCCAGCTAATGGATCCTCTTCTGTTCTGTAAGGCCTTGGTCCTTTATAATTGCTACTTCTAAATATGTCATCATCCTGTTAAAAAAAATTATAAAGAGTTATTGCCCTTGTACAAACTCTTCAGTGATTGATCATTAATAGTTGTTCTGCAATGGCTTGCATTGGTCATTTATTATTACTTCTCCTGAATATGTCACCATCTGTTAAAAAAATATATATAGAGTTATTGCCCCTGTAAAAACTGAATGGATCCTCCTCTATTGTGTTATCGATATGAAATGATGGGGTGGGGGTTATATCAGCTCTTCAACTACTATATTAAGTTTGGGATTTTCACAAATATTTTGGGTTCTATAATTACCAACACAAGTTCTCATTATTGTGATACTCACCCCGTGGCATTATTTACTTTAATAATATCTCACAATGATTTCTGAATTTAAGGAGTATAATTTGTGAAAACAGCTATATTACCCCAAGTCCTGAGGAAGCCCAAGCTGTTCTAGTATCTTTAGATGTCTCTGTTCGTCTGTAACCTTTTGATTCTTCTGATTTGGTTTGACCTTCAAAAAGGTCATCAAAACTGGTGGCTGAAACTTTGTTGTCTGCATTCCATCCTTGCTTTTGTCTACGTCCTTTTAACCAAAAAAAAAACACAAAAGTTTTAAAAATTGGCTTAATGTAAATTTACAAAAAGGACATTTCATCAATTTGTGCGTATAAGAGACTGAAGATTTAAATGTTTCCATGAAGTACATTTTTTCTTTAGGCCAATATACCACAGAATTCTGATTTTATAAAATATTTTTATAGGACTGTGAAAATTAAAAATTTCTCAATAGGCTAAAACTGAATTGAAAGTTTCTTATCTAATGTCCGATTACAAAATAAACTAGAATTGCCATTGCAAGCAATAGCGGATGTCACCCTTCCCTATTGCCACTAACGGGCAGCCATTTCAAGATGGTTTAACAGTGACTGCACATATATTCATAGCAATACATCTTTCTGTAAATTTTCAGTTCATTTAGAGCATTTTAAAAAAATTCACATTTCTGCTGTTTCCATGGCAACGGCAGCCATTTTGAAAATTTCAAAGTCAAAAGTCTGATCTGTACTTGCCAGTTAACAATAATATCAAGTTTCATTAAGTTCAAAGCATTTTGAAAATTTTTGACTTTTTTGCAGTTTCCATGGCAATGGTAGCCATTTTGGATATTCCAAAGTCAAAATTCTCAACCAGACTTGACAGTCAACAATGATATTAAGTTTCATCAATTTTGGAGCATTTTGAAATTTTTGAGATATTTGATCCTGTATCCATGGTAACAAGAGTAGTTCCAATGATTGTCAAAATCAATCAAAACCTGTATATAGTGGATAACTATATTGTGTAAAAATTTGTTGATTTCAAGTTCAAGCATATCAAAATTATTCACCAAACCCTGAAGTTTTTAGAGCATTTTGACACTTATGCTCTGTTTCCATGGTAACGGCAGACATTTTGGAAATTCCAACGCCAAATTCCACATCTACCAATGTTGCTCATCGTTACTATGAAGTTTCAAAAAATTTGGAGCATTTTGCTATTTTTGAAATTTTTGGTGCAGTTTCCATGGCAACATAGTAGTTCCAATGATTGCCAAAATCATCCAAAACCAGTATATGGCTGGCACCTACATTGTATCAAAATATGATGATTCTGAGTTTAAGAATCTCCAAATTATTCACCAAAACCAAAAACTAGAATTTTTCACAATTATTCTGTTTCCATGGAAACGGCAGCCATTTTTTGTGGTCTTAGACCCACCTGCACCCCGAAATTTTTTGTTCCACCTTATAGTGAACTATCATTAAGATTGGTTCCATTTTGCTCCAAAAAACATGCCGGACAAAATAGGTGGAAGTATAATAATAATACAGAAAAAGAAACAGAGGAAAAGCAATATGTCACCCGACATTGTCGATCGGGTGACATTATGATACACTATTGTATTTTTGGCTACTCATTTTGTTTGTGTTTTTACTATCACTGATATATCTAAATGCTTTATTTATTGAACTTGCTGATTAAGAGGGTGATAGATGGAAAATCTTTTTCAAAATAGGCTTGCTGAAATTCATTAGCAGAAATAAGTGATTATCTCCCTTGACACATTTGTAAACAAACTTATTTTCATTGATACTTTATAATAAAGAATTGAATGCTTATTGATTTTTTGTATGAACCACCAGAAGTGTGTCATGATACTAGAAATGTGCCCATGATTATGGTTTTACAACCCTTAATTTATTAAAAAAAAAGAGGTTTTAATTCTTATAAATTCATCAATTTATGCTGCAACCATACCATTACAAGTTAAATGAAGCTTTTGTTTATTTTCTAAGCATAAATGTTCTGATTTTATATAGTTATTTCATATTAACTCCTTTCTAGCCAATTTGCAATAATCTATTTTCACATTTCTCTATTAACTCTGCTGATGTACACATATAATAGTAAATCACAAATCACACTTTCACTAAGTCATCATGCGATAGTCACAAATATATAAATCACTCACAAAAATTAGTTTGTTCATTAAGGAATGACTGTAATATTTTTTCTGTCTATGAAGAAATAACATAAAAAAATTGGTGCACACTGAATAACGCGCGTAGCAGGTTATTTGACAGTGTGCACCACATTTTTTATGTTATTTCGAATAGACAGAAAAAATATTACAGTCATTTCTTATAATTTAATTCTAAATTCAATTTTAAACCGTAGAAAACCATGAAAAAACGTTGATGATGTCACGGTCACATGACTAAATTATGTCTATGGGCTGATAACAAAATAACGTCAGCCAATCAGAAGACGTGTTACATCCAAAATTAAATTATTAGTAAATGCAACTAGAAATAAACCTTTCAACCACCTATAATGCAAGTGCTACAGAAATGCTTGAGGTGGTACCCAACACTTTCACTAAAATTAATTTGGCTCGTTTAATTTTCATAAAATTTTGACAAAGTATTTACTTTGACCCTTTTACCAAAATATTAAAAATTAAAATAAATTTGAACCAAGCGTTTTATCTGAAAAATTACACTGGTTATATAGCAGTTTGACAAACACTAATTTTGATCATTGAGAAGCTTTATATTGCCTTCACAATGCAACGTTATTAAAACATTTAGCTGATATTACAGAGTTATCTCCCTGTAGTGTTAGGTACCACCTTAATCAAGGATAACATGTCACCATCACATTAAAACACTCATATCTTTTTTCTGAATAAAAGCAAGCAAGATTCTTTTTAAAAATGATACAATGTTTATGTTAGAGAGACAGAAGGCATGTTAGACACCAATTCTCGGAACAAAATAAGCTGTAAAAACATAAAGCAACCCATTTCCAGATAAATATTTCCAATACATCCTTCTACCATTTTTTTGTTATTTTAATTTTGTTAGTGTACATTAAAAGTTATTCAGAATCTTCACAGGAAATGTGAACCCATAATGAAACCCTATCTGAATGAAATGACTGAAATCATTTCTGTAAAAAAATAAAATAAAATAAAACGTGAATGTTTGGTTTAGTACAAATAGCTTTTGGTTTTGGTCATGACTGGCAAATATGACCTTTCTTGACCCTTGGCCCACATCCTCTGTGCTAAGATACGGAATAACTCCAACTCTTAATTATCAGTCTTTTCTAATTAACTCTATGCTCATAGAGTTGTATTTCCCTTGTCCAGGTAACCAATCATATTGCAAGATTAGCCTAGATATTCACTCTAATACTTTATTAAGATTACATACAAGTCATGTCTTCAAACTATAACAAAATCAAAATTTTGGAATTTTGAAGTAGCCTAAAATTTTTAATAATTCTGATACTTTTGATGCACATATAACCGTTGCAAGCATATATTCAGTTAATTACGTTAGTACAATGAAAATCAAATGAACCTATTAGAACGCAAATACCTTAGACTTAAAAACTTTCAATGGATCAAATTATGTGTACTCTAGATTGATTATCAAATAAAGAGGTACAACTTAAGGAACTTTGTAAATATAAAATTGATTAACATTTAATCCAAAATTTGTAAAACTTCCATGATACAGTAAAACCCATCTATTATGATACAAATCATTCTTATTTGAGTTGGCTTTTTTTCCCCTCTCTTTCTTTTTTACATTGGTTAGGAGGGCCAAAGATTATGAGCATCCAAATTTAAATGTAGCCATCAAAAAGATAAATCCCTCATGCACTTTGTACAAAATATTTGCAGGTCATGCAAATTGCATACCACCAATAACATACGGTCTGCATCAAGCAAGCAGGTCTGCACATGTACATTACACATAGAGATATATACACGAATATATGTTTGATCCTGCGAACCTCATGCTTAAAATTTAAGGTTAACCTGGTGAAATTGGAGTCACTTTCAATAGATCATCAAAGCTTAAAGGCAGTGACTCTGACATTGTTCTGGGTGAAGAATGTGTTTGCTTTACATGTGATCTAGGTGAGGACAATGTTTGTTGTGCTTGTGATCTGGGTGATGAGGAGGTTTGTGCAGTATGTGGGCGAGCACTATGCACTCTATTAGACTTTGGAGAAGTAGTTGCTGAAAGAAATGTTAACAGAAACACGATTAACAAATTGAATAAAGTGTTAGGCCCCTTATTCCTTTAGTGTAGGGGTATAAACCTTTGACTATTGACTAAACAGTGAGCACTCATAATAAGGTCATTTTAAATGAGCTACCCAGATTTAGCACAAAAAGTATTCAACTGTAATATATGTAAACAATGAAAGTAATGTTTTCTAACAAGAAATTTTACAGCTTTTTCAATCAACTTTTTAAAATTAAATATGATCTTGAATTTTTTCTTGTTTTTTGAATGCATGACAAATGAGTTGCTGAAAATTTTTCAAACTATATTTTTCACAAAATACATGTCCTTCAAACGTAGTTAAGATTATACCTGGTCTTGCATGTTCTGGTTCGTCTGGACTCTTTGGCTTAGGTTTCTTGCTGTGTGTCAACCATGGCTTGTTATAACCTCTATCATCTATACAATAAAAAGACAATAATAAACCAAATATCATAACATATAATTAAGAGGGATTTCAATAACAACAAAGCACTAAGAATAAAATTTTGACCAGTAAAATGAGATTTTTCCTGACTGACTGAATATCATATATTTTAGGGGAAATTTTCAGAATAAATTAATCAAGCTATAAACATTGTGATAAACGATAAAACCAGGTTTAATCTACCAATAAGAAAATGTCTGTAACAAGTCAGGAATATCAATATGACAGTTATTATCCATTCTTTTGATGTGTTAAATGCCTAATGCAATACAAATTTTCTAAAGGCTTTTATCCCACCGTGGGTAAAATATCACGTTGTGATTGGTTTAACTCCGTCACATGGTGACCCCTATGAGACCGTAGGGGGTTCATGACGCGTTAATGGTGACGTCATCTATTAATGTTGTTGTGTTTCATTGTTTATTTTTCAACATAACGCAGCAGAAAAAGTCCAGCGTGCGATAAATTCGTTATACGTTTTTAACTACTGACCCCCTACGGATCCATAGAGGGTGAATAAAATCCATAGGGGATTCGGCCTCCAGCCTCACCCCCTATGAATTTTACTAACCCTCTATGGATCCGTAGGGGGTCAGTAGCGAACCATATAACTTATAGTATCATGTGTAAGCAGACTTTGGCAAAACTATGAAATCAATTATCCAGGAAAACACAATTGTTTCTCAATCCACGAAAACTGGTACCCATGACATGCATGAACATAAATAAATCTACATTGAAAGATTTTTACAATGTTCCTCCAGGTTAATTGATGAAAGAAGATGAATAACAAAATTAAAACGTATTACCTGTTCCTGATGCTGCCCAGGTGTTGGATTTTCTGCTGGGTTCTGGACTCTTTGTTCTTCTTCCTATAAAAAAATATAGAGACAATTAATGGTGGTTGTCAGAAATAAATGAAATATTTTTAGGTGACAAATTAGGGACCAGAGTAATGTATGCATTATAACATACAATGTATTGCCATAACTTTTTTTGTCTAAAATTTTGGATTCCATTGCACAGATCAGAGCTGTAGTACACCAATACTTTAGTTTTGGAGTCTTTTGTAAAAAAAAGTTCATGTGTCAAATTTATTCTGTTTAAATTGATTAAAGTATGACCATGATGACTGTGAAGACAGAACATACATTGCTTTTCCAGTAAAGGGTCAGTATTTGCCTGTCCCAAGATGGTTGTGGTTCGTTGCTGTGTTACATATTGGTTTTTCGTTCATTTTTTGTACATGAATTAGGCCATTAGATTTGTCTCGTTGGAATTGTTTTACATTTGTCTTTGTAGGGCCTTTTATTGTTAACTATGCTGTAACACTGTGCAAGAGCTTTGCTAATTGTTAAAGGCTGTACTGTGCCCTTTAGTTGTTGATTTCTGTGTCATTTGGTCTCTTGTGAAGAGTTGTCTCATTGCATTGGCAATCATACATTGTACCACATCTTCTTTTTTTTTATATCATATTACAATTACAGATTATGTTCAGGTGCTCCTATAAGAATGTCCCAGAAGTCCAGTAAGAAATTCCAATTGCTCCACTAAGATGGTCATTGTCATGTGTTCCACATAGAATGTCCTGGTGTTACTTTAAGAATGTCCTAGTGTTCCTCTAAGAACGTCCAGCTGTTCCTCTAATGTCATAGTGTTCCACTAAGAACATCCGGATGTTCCTCTAATAATGTCATAGTGTTCCACTAAGAACGCCTGAGTGTTCCTCTAATAATGTCATAGTGTTCCACTAAGAACGTCCGGGTGTTTCTCTAATAATGTCATAGTGTTCCACTAAGAACGTCCGGGTGTTCCTCTAATAATGTCATAGTGTTCCACTAAGAACGTCCGGGTGTTCCTCTATTAATGTCAAAGTGTTCCACTAAGAACGTCCAAGTGTTCCTCTAATAATGTCATAGTGTTCCACTAAGAACGTCCGGGTGTTCCTCTAATAATGTCATAGTGTTCCACTAAGAACGTCCGGGTGTTCCTCTATTAATGTCAAAGTGTTCCACTAAGAACGTCCAAGTGTTCCTCTAATAATGTCATAGTGTTCCACTAAGAACGTCCGGGTGTTCCTGTAATAATGTCATAGTGTTCCACTAAGAATGTCCTGGTGTTCCTCTAATAATGTCATAGTGTTCCACTAAGAACGTCCAGGTGTTTCTATAATAATGTCATAGTGTTCCACTAGGAACGTCCAAGTGTTCCTCTTATAATGTCATAGTGTTCCACTAAGAACATCAGGGTGTTCCTCTAATAATGTCCAGGTGTTCCACTAAGATGGTCATTGTCATGTGTTCCACATAGAATGTCCAGGTGTTCCTCTAATAATGTCATAGTGTTCCACTAAGAAAGTGTTGGTGTTTCACGAAGAAGGTGTTAGTGTTTCACAAAGAATGTCTGAATGTTCCTCTAATAATGTCCTGGTATTCCTCTAAGAATGCTCTGGTGTTCCTCTAATAATGTAATAGTGTTCCACTAGACATTTGCGAAAACTGTCATGCACCTACGATTAGGATTACAATTACACTTACAGGTAGCATTTAAATGTTGGGCATTCTCAAAGTGTAAAAATAAACCGTGGATCCAAAACAATGTAACGATAGTGATGTTTTTCTGTAGTTGAACAACTATTTTTTCTAATATATCGAAGTATGATAGAATGAAATAACATTATTTCAAAAATAAATCTAGCATATTAAAGACACACAAAATATTGCAATTGTCATTGCAGTAGCTAGATTGGAAAAAAGTCAGCAATACTGTGTGTTAGGAAAGATGCAACCAACAATCGAGCATATAAGCCTGTTTTTGCTAAGACATATATATATACTTTCTCTCTTTTATTTTGTTTTAAAGAGAATGAGGAAATACAGCGGACGGGTGTTTTTGAGCTATTTATTCTTCATGAAATTTCACTTGCCGTTTGGTATAATTTTGAATCTTTAATTTTGTTCTGAATAGGACACACACTTTTGTCATGTTTGTCTACATTCTTAAGCTTGGTTTCACTAGAGAGAAAAAAAATTGCAACTATTCTAGAAAAAAACCTAGTTATCAACGAACTTCTCTATGTCGGAATATATTATAGACGGTTCACCTGACTCAGATGAAATGTAAGAATATGTGTACTCAAATAATTAAAACAGGGTTATCTATGTTTTCAACAGCAACAAACAAAAAATGACAAACAAGTTCCAAGTTTTTTTTTATGCAATTATTATTCAGTCAGGGGACTTACTTAAATGAGTGATTTTCTAAATACTGATTCAAGTAGCATTATTTTCATAAAGGTTGGAATTAAGAGTTGTCTTTCTTTAATAATCACCTATTTAAGTAGTACAAAATAATCACTAGAAGTGATTTAATTTTACTGTAGCTTTAAATATAGAATACTAATGATCCAGGGACTAATTATGTTTCTAAACTTATCAGAACCAACATCTGTGTTGTCCAGGATGACCATGTCATTTCAGGTGATGACCTTGTACTGAATCTAGGATAATGACATAAAGATCACTTGTTTAAGTATCATACCTCAATTTCCTTAAAAAAAATCACTTCTTTAAGTATCATTATTTTAATAACCCCCACTAATTTCAACACCTCCGTACAGTGAAATTTTTATCGCGAACAGTAGAATTTTATTACATAATGTGAAAGATGAAACCTTGAACTTTACAGGAAAAATACTCCCACTGCTGGGAAAAATCTGTCGAGAAAGTATCAGTTCATTTGGTAAAGCCATTATTACAGCATTTTTTCAACTAAAATAGTATTTGCAGCTAAATGACAGCATCAAAGGCATAAACCTTGCTACTTAAAAGAAGCAAAAAATACATTTTTTTTCAATTTTACTAATGAAAAGATATTATTTAAACCTATTGTTTGAAATTTTGTTAAAATTACAAAATCAAAATTTGAGACAAAACTTCAAATTTGCTACTCATATAAGTGATTTAAAAGTCACTTACATCCCCTGACTGTTATTATAGAGATCTTTGGAAAAATTAAATATGGACGGGTTTTTTTTCGCAGTGTCGATAATTATCCACCATGAACATGGATGGGACTGGTATGCTTGAAACATGAGCTTTAACCCCTTTTCCGAGACTGGTACTATTTTCCTGGAATTGTAATATAGAGTGCACTGACGACACAGGGTTCGATCCAGCCATTTTCAAAATGGGATTTCATCCCAAGATAAAGAGGAGGGTTCAACTATATGTGCATATTCAAAAGCATTGATCGGCAAGAAAAGGGGTGATCCGACCCCCGGTACAGCCCTTGATCCTTCACTGCGACGTTGTTCATCTTAACACAAGTTCATACTCAAATCTATTCAATTGAGTGTTAGGGATAACAAATGCAAACGGGTAGCAGACGAGAAGAAATTGCAAAAAAAAATCACAATCTATTCATGTCAACAAGGCAACAACTGCGGATACAAAGTTGTAATCGTGCATAACAAAAAAGACACCAACATTACTATTTCAAATGAAACAGTTTGAAGAGTATCCTCTGAACAATATTTTTGCAAGTTTTCGTATACTAACCATTGCATTTAAAGTACCCTGTTTCACAGGAAAAGTCTATTGCTCCTGTTGATGATATATATGTTATACATCTATCTACACCTTCGGTCCTTAAAAATCCTGATGGTTTTGAATCTGTTTTGTTGGTTTGTTTTGGCATTTTGATATGACCCCTTGTTTTTGTCATCTGTAATCGTAAGTCTAAAGTGAAATCCTAGGTACAGACGTAGTTTCCGCAAATGCCTACTAAGAACGTCCGGCTGTTCCTCTAATAACGTCCAGGTGTTCCACTAAGAATGTCCAATTGCTCCACTAAGATGGTCATTGTCATGTGTTTCACATTGAATGTCCTGGTGTTACTCTAAGAATGACATAACGTTCCACTAACATGACTAAGAGGGTCCTGGTGAACCACTAAGAATGTTCTGAAGTTCTAATTTAAATTAGAATAAAAATGTAGCATTTTATTTGTTTTGAATTTACTTACCCAATCTTTCAGGAGAACTTTTCCTCACAGCACCAAGTCTGATATCCTGAAAATTAAAGTTTCAATCCATATAATAATAATTTTTCTGACTACATTTTGCAAGTACATCCAAAGTACTAATGATAGCTGGTATCATATATGTCATCATTTTATTATTTGGCATGAAATAAACTATATTTACAATAATTTTTAAAAAGACATCTTTTTTAGGCAGAAACATAAATGAATGTACTTTCCTTTCAATACAGGTACTATCAATTGGTTCAAACTGTTCGTTTTACCTGAGGTAATTAGCTTCATGAAGTTGTTTATTGTTTATTGTAGTTTATCACACTTGTTTTTCGTTTATTATTTTGTACAGAAATCAGACTATTAGTCTTTTCGTTTGAACTGTTTTTCATTTGTCATGTTTAGGCTTTTCAAACATGTAGTTTGGTTATTTGTAGCATGGGTTCTGCACATATTTTATAATTGAAGGTTGTTGAATGATACATGGTTGCTAACTTCTATGTCATTTGGTCTCAGACGGAAAGTTGTCTCATCATGCTCATATATGTCATAGCTGGTAATCATACCGGTCCCATAAATGCATAATACCGGATTTTTCTAATTTCATTAAAGTTTAAATTCCACTCAAGCTGGTGCTAGAGGCCGTCTTAAACTTGCAGAGAGGTGAGATTTTTGTTTTAGCTCTATGTTGAAGGATCACTGTGATTTTAAGATGTAGAACAGCAATAGACTATTCCTTTGTTCTTTGTGAGCGTTTTTTGTTTTGCTGCACATGTATTGATTTTGTGTCATGGATGGATACCCATATATCCTTTGTTTTTCTATTTAACATGATATAAAATACTTACAGCAGGTACATCCAGTCCAGCCTTTCTGTATAAAACTTTAA
Organism: Mytilus edulis; assembly: GCA_019925275.1. Classification (NCBI taxonomy): domain Eukaryota; kingdom Metazoa; phylum Mollusca; class Bivalvia; order Mytilida; family Mytilidae; genus Mytilus; species Mytilus edulis. The sequence continues at coordinate 22,102,119 of CM034362.1, forward strand.
TCAGATAGAGATAAGGATCTTCTGGCTGCTCATGCAACACCTTGTTCATCATTTCCTACAACAATATGGTAAATAACTCAAGCTTATAGTAATACAAATTCACCGACTAGTAAGATAAAGCCTAGGCCATAAAAAGAATATGTTTGTTTGCCCAAACTCTACCTACCTAAACTTTTTTTTTGCCATGATGTGAAAAAAAAAAAATTCAATCCGATTGGTATGAAGACTTTTTTTAAAAAGCGTCCAACACTTTAATTTAAATTGTCTTTTTGCCTAAAAACAAAGAAAATGCCTAACTAGTAACTACCTACCCACCATACATACACTGTCTGCCTTTGGGAAAAGTTTGGGCAAACCAAAGTAATTTTTAGTGTGGCCTTACATGCCTACATGTAGGTATAATTTTTTATCATTGATTAAAGACATACAATGTACACGTTAGATAAGGACTTGATAAAAAAAAAAACACATGTCACTAGACCAGTGGCCTCTGAAAGATTATGTGCATTTATTAAATGTTCATGTCAATATATAATGAAATATACATTTCTGATGAAATATACATTTCTGACAAGAATAAGTCTTTAACATCAACCCCTTTCCTAAATTGCAGATCTTTGATTGTTTCGTTAACATAGGGTTAAAAGCTTTCATGTTGTTCCGGCCACACGTCGATCTGTCCCAAATCATTACGTTCCATTAGTCGATCCGGCCCAACATCAATCTGGCCCCATATTTAAAGTTGATCAGGCCCCAATAAAATAATATATTTATAGAATATAGGGGAAAAAAAGGAAGATATATATTGTAATTCATAAAATTTTGTAATATTTTAAAAGCTGTACCGTAAAAAAATCATCAATCATGTCAATATTTATCATGTTTATCAACTATCGCCATTTGTATGTTTGAATGTTAATTGTGTATATACTAGTAATATGTATTGTTTTTTAATTCATGAATATTAACTGTATACGTGTATTTTTGTTTGAGCACCTCAATGAAAATTAGATTAATGTTCTAATTGAGTTACCCTCTTTAAACATGTTAAATAAAGAAATTATATTATTATTATGGAAAATAACTTCATTTTCATATGCAAACATACACAATCATAACAATTACAATCTTTTTTGTATCAATTCAAAATAATGTTGTCAATCATGGATACTTAACTTCCATTTATGCTGATTTAGATTTGCCAACAAATCCTCCAAAGGCAGTATAGATTATTCATTATTTTATAATGGGTCCGAATCAACATAGGGGCAGATTGACGTGGGACCGATTGACTAGGTAACGGAATGACCGGATACCATGTTAAAAGATGTACATGTATAACCAACTTTTATGGAATCTGACAGTACAATTAAGAACTCAAAAAACTTGGGTCCAAGGCTTACAGAATTATAAACCTGGTATCTTTGATGAGTTTTTTTTTCTTATACATTTAGGACAGGAGAACATGTACCCTAGGATTTGTATAGTAAGATTTTACTAAACAAATCCTTGATGTAGAATATATATGTACAAATTTAGCATTACCATGATTACTGCAAGTGGTTTTAAATTTATAAATAATGGTAAATCAAGAAAAATATGACATGCTTAAATATCAATACCTCAAACAAAGGTGTTAGTCTATGTTTCTCCATATATGTCTGTATTCTTTGAGGTGTACCCATAATTTAATATTTTTAAAAACAGGCTGAGACAAGAATTTGTTTTGAAGTTACTTAGAGGTACGGGGAAAGTAACGAACTCGGATCATTTTTTTGTTGAAGCTTGTTTTGATCAATAGAAGTACACTGGTTTTCTACGATATTCAACTATCTGATTTTAGGTTCTTTAGGAAAAATTATTATCTATACACACAAAGATTAGAATAAATATCTCTAGTACAGAAATATTTTTGTCATTAAAGCATTAACTAGTGTAAAATGAACAAGGACGATATCCCAGAGTAAACAATGTTGAAACAAGTTTGACCTTCCATATTGTACACATTTTGGGACACAAACGGATCAAGTAATTAAGGCCAAGGTGAGTGACAAGACAAAACAGCATAATTTAACCATTTATCAACTTCTATCTGAACGGAAAAGGTAATAAAATGATGTCGGAATTAAACATACTAACTCATCAACATCAATAGAAACAAGTGCCTGTGACAATATGCTAGTCCTCCCCCTTTTTATATTGCTTTAAATACCGAAAAATTATGCTGTATGCAGGTCTGTTTTGTCTGATTCACTTTCACCCTTGTACCTATGTGCTCTTTTTTTTAGGGTGTGCTAATTTTGCTTGTAAACGCACCTTCATGCTTTATAAACATGTTAAACAATGTTGCTACAAGTCTTTACCCCCAAACATAGGACGATATATAATGAAAATTTTAATGTTCCAGGGAATTGTCAACATATATTTTGGGTCCGACTTTCACAAGAGTTGTAAACACTAGACACATCCATTTTCATACAAAGGGAATAACCCACTGGTAAATCTGCATGTATTTATCTTTACTGTTACATGTACATTTTACAAATTTAAAAACAATCATTTAATATAAAAAGGAAGATGTGGTATGATTGCCAATGAGACAACTCTCCATAAGTGACCAAAAGACACAGAATTTAAACCTATCAGTCATTGTAAGGCCGTCAACAATGAGCAAAGCCCATATACTGCATAGTCAGCTATAACAGACCCCGAAATGACAAAAATAAAACAATTCATACAAGAAAACAATGTCTAATTGGGCCAGTGATGTAACATAAGAAGAAACTATAAAAAAAAAGTTGAAAACAGCTTAACTCATTAACTCATCAGATGGATACAAATAGAAATACATATAAAGTTAAAGTTATATATATAACAAGACCCTATTAGAAATTAACATCACATACCACTGTTACGTCCTTTCATATTGAAATTTTAATAAAAATTTGCATATATAGACTATTTTTTACCTTATCAATTAAATAACATATGTAATAAAAATATACCTGCATGTGCTACTTTTTGTGTAAAATGAGGTTGAAATTTCAGATATTTGTTCAAAATTTGGATTTGTTGACATATTTTTCCTTTCAAAAGAATTACATTATAACTTTTTTTGTTATAAAAAATAAACACAAGCTGATTTTAAAATATTTTTTTGTAAAATTATTTGTAAAATGTATTCCATATAAGTCATGTAAGTATCCAACAAATTTGTGAATTTTTCTAAGATATAACTCATTTTGATCAAATGTTCATGAAAAAAGAAAAAAAACGTATTTTTTGGCTGTATATCAAATTTAAAAAAAATTCATTATTGACTTTTTTATGAAAATTGGTACAAATAATCTTCATATGTAATTTTAAAAGCCAAGGATTTGTATTTGTCACTATACAAATCCTTGATTAAACCTAATGTGATTTTAAAAACGAGGGGTTCATGAAATCCTTTTCAAGTTGTATCAATTTGATAAAAATCACTCAAAAAAGGCATCTTTCCCTGATATGTTACTGTCAAAATTTTTTTAACTGTTTGAGGTCCTGAAAATAACAATTTACGTTAGCAATGTTAGCAACATCATTACCTCCTCTGTATCATATGCCCCAAAAAGAGCACATACATCATGTACATGTACATAGGAAATCTGTAATAACAAACTTGTGTCTTACAATCATGACAACTATGATCCATCATTTGTTTTTACTCATTCCAATCTAACTTAACATGCTAAAGTTAATTTCGAAAAATGTTACTTTCATTATATTACTCCACTTTTGTTCACTTGAAACATGCTAAAGATTTTTTTAATTCATTGAATATTTAAAATTTGTGGTTTCCCTTTACCCATCATGCATGCCCATGAAATCCATAAAAACAGGCATCCAAAAAATATAAATGAATAGTACTAATGGCAGGATTCAACAACTACACACTCCATAAGAACAATGTACAAATGATGAAGTCACAGAAATTTAAAATGTTTAAGGAAAGAAGAAAATAAGAACTTTTTCACATTGAAGTAGAAAATAGAATCTGAATATATATATATTACATGTAGCTGCATGTCTAACATGTCTTAGGAATGTAAATAACTCTACATGCACCTTCAAAATAAATTACCAGTAAATAAAAACGCTTTGACGCTCTATAGCATTAACTTGTTTTATACTCTAAGTTTCAGCATGGTCAACATGGTCAAGCAATCTATATAATAAGGTTGTGTTATTTATGGGTATACAATACTGTAGCAGGGGCAGAAAATATTAATCCTTGTTTTCAAAATTCCAATAGGGAACATACCTTTTATAATTGTATAAATAAACCAATTGTTCAAGACGTTTCGGCCATTGGCCTTCTTCAGTTGTTTATTATTATTAATCAGTTATAATTGTTAATAAACAACTGAAGAAGGCCAATGGCAGAAACGTCTTGAACAATTAGAAAATATTATTAAACTCATCCAACATTTTGTCCAAGTTAGTTGTTTTCAGGATGTTGTTAATAAATGTTAATGCAAGAGTAATAAATCCTGAAAAACACATCACTCGATCACTCATCAACATAATCAATATCTGATGTCATCAAATCAGTTTTATCAATTTGAAAGCTGCAAATATTTTGTTTGTATTTGCAGGTAATTCATTTTGTAATAAATGGATAAACCTCCAATAAAGAGACTAAAGCAAAATGATGATCATCCTGCAGAAACTCTACAGTCCATAGCTAAGAAGGAAGGACTTTCTATAGAGAGCTTGGAGTTTGCTAAATTTATGGATCAAAATGACCCCTTGGGAAAACTACGACAAGATTTTAATTATCCAAAGATGAAAGAATTGCATGGAGGTAATAGGTATATTGCCTTTTAGATATATCTGAGAGTCACTTAAATCATGTAAATAAAACTCCTGTAACCCCAATATGGTAAATTCAAAAATTATTGTGTGCATTTATTAAATGCGATTTTGTCATAATTGACTAATATGCAATTTTATAATTTTTGCCATATTCATGATATTGAGAAGAATCCTATTTAAGTCATATAAAATATTTCTAAACACAAGTCTAAATTATTGCTATTATAACCCTGATGCAATTTTCGCAATAATAAAAACATCGCAATAATTTTTAAATTTACAGTAGTTGATCATTGATCATTGATGATATAGAAATATGATAATTTTTGATTATCTATTAGTTTTCTTCCCATTGCCAGTAGAAACTATTTTATCTATAAGTTTTCTTCCCATTGCCAGTAGAAACTTTTTTATCTATTAGTTTTCTTCCCATTGCCAGTAGAACCTTATTATTTATTAGTTTTCTTCCCATTGCCAGTAGAAACTTTTTATCTATTAGTTTTCTTCCCATTGCCAGTAGAAACTTTTTATCTATTAGTTTTCTTCCCATTGCCAGTAGAAACCATTTTATCTAATAGTTTTCTTCCCATTGCCAGTAGAAACTTTTTATCTATTAGTTTTCTTCCCATTGCCAGTAGAAACCTTTTTATCTAATAGTTTTCTTTTGCCAGTAGAAACTTTTTATCTAATAGTTTTCTTCCCATTGCCAGTAGAAACCATTTTATCTATAAGTTTTCTTCCCATTGCCAGTAGAAACTTTTTTATCTATTAGTTTTCTTCCCATTGCCAGTAGAACCTTATTATTTATTAGTTTTCTTCCCATTGCCAGTAGAAACTTTTTATCTATTAGTTTTCTTCCCATTGCCAGTAGAAACTTTTTATCTATTAGTTTTCTTCCCATTGCCAGTAGAAACCATTTTATCTAATAGTTTTCTTCCCATTGCCAGTAGAAACTTTTTATCTATTAGTTTTCTTCCCATTGCCAGTAGAAACCATTTTATCTAATAGTTTTCTTTTGCCAGTAGAAACCATTTTATCTATTAGTTTTCTCCCCATTGCCAGTAGAAACCTTTCTTAAGTTGGCTGTGCAGAATGTATAAATTAATAGCTACATATTCGGGTCAGAATGCGAAAGTTAAATCTGGTGACAATACATCTTTTTTTTCTCCTGGCAATCCATTGTGTAGGTTAATCTGGGTCAATCCCTTATTTAAGGACTAACATGTAAATATATGTATAAGAAGATGTGGTATGAGTGCCAATGAGACAACTCTCCATCCAGGTCACAATTTATAAAAGTAAACCATTATAGGTCAAAGTATGGTCTTCAACATGCATCCTTGGCTCACACCGAACAGCAAGCTATAAAGGGCCCCAAAAATGACTAGTGTAAAACAATTCAAACAATGCAAATGGGAAAACCAATAGTCTAATCTGTTTTAAAAAACAAGAAACGAGAAACTATTATGAACCACATCAACAAACAAGGACTACTGAACATCATATTACTGACTAAGAACAGATGCAAACAATTGCAATGGGTTTAAATGTTTTAATAGGTACGTACCAACCTTCAACCTTAGCTGAAACAATTATTGACAATAGTGAAATATCACAAAATACATGACATAGAAAGCATTTATTGTTGAAGTTATAATTCTTATCCTGAACATGCATGAATATCGATCATGATGATAAATATATTAAAAAAAGGGGGAGAGGTATGATTGACAAAAATTAAGTTATTATAAACAAGCAAGGCTCATTCTCGTGTAAATATATATATGTATGGTCCAAGGGTCCGGAAACGGTCATATTTGCCAGTCATGTCCTAAACTGAAACTATAATGTCCTAAACTTTTAATTGGGATTTAGGTCAAATTTTATTTTTCAACAGTAATAATTTCGGTCATTTCGTTGAGATTGACTTTCAAAATCGCCATTTTGAACATATTTTTGTTTTGTTTTCGACTTCCTGTAATTAAACTGCCACTCCAATAAAGTGTTATAATCCTGAGGGCCCTCTTAATAACTATATTAATGCCTCGGGGAGCTATTGGCTAATGATTGCTAATCTCTTTACCTGTGTTTTTAATTCACACCTGGCAATTAATCACAAGCTCCAAACTATTATTATAAAGAAATAAAAATTCCATACCAACTGGCTTCATTATTTAATTACCCAACAGGTCAGACAATTGTCAATTATGATTTAAAATTAAATTAAAACTTGGTTTAATTTACGTAGAAAAAATATTTTTTTAATTCTAACACACGTGCTTTGTTTACAATGTAATACGCATGCTTGAAATTCTCTTCCACAAATTTAGACAATTAATCGTAAATTTAAAATAATTTCATCCTAAATAAAGCTAGTGCAACTATTTTAATTAATATTCTTGCACTATTAAAGGTAAAATATTGAAAAGCCGATGATTTCCTGTGATTTGGGTAAACAAAACTAATCACGGAAATGAGTCCGGAATTGTTCGTTTTAGTATTGTCGCATTACATCCGGTTTGAATTTTGACTTCAGAATCGAAATAAACATAAGTGATAACTGAGAATATTATCGTTTTGAGTCATTAAAATCATTTTATTTTTAAACTGTTGCCTTCCCTTAATTGCTCTTGATCGATTTTTGTCGAGCCTGCAACTTTTGTTGCAGAAAGCTCGACATAGGGATAGTGATCCGGCGGCGGCGGCGGCTACGGCGGTTGGCGTTAGCTCACTTCTTAAAAGCTTTATATTTTAGAAGGTGGAAGACCTGGATGCTTCATACTTTGTATATAGATGCTTCATGTTACGAAGTTTCCGTCAGTCACATGTCCAATGTCCTTGACCTCATTTTCATGGTTCAGTGACCACTTGAAAAAAAAGTTCAAATTTTTTGTAATGTTGAATTCTCTCTTATTATAAGTAATAGGATAACTATATTTGATATGTGCGTACCTTGCAAGGTCCTCATGTCTGTCAGACAGTTTTCACTTGCCCTCGACCTCATTTCATGGATCAGTGAACAAGGTTAAGTTTTGGTGGTCAAGTCCATATCTCAGATACTGTAAGCAATATGGCTAGTATATTCAGTATATGGAAGGACTGTAAGGTGTACATGTCCAACTGGCAGGTGTCATCTGACCTTGACCTCATTTTCATGGTTCAGTGGTTATAGTTAAATTTTTGTGTTTTTGTCTGTTTTTCTCATACTATATGCAATAGGTCTACTATATTTGTTGTATGGAATGATTGTGAAGTGTACATGTCTAGCGGGCAGATGTCATGTGACCTTCACCTCATTTTCATGGTTCAGTGGTCAAAGTTAAGTTTTTGAGTTTTGGTCTTTTTATCTAATACTATATGCCATAGGTCAACTATATTTGGTGTATGGAAATATTTTATGATCTTTATGTCAGTCACACAGGTTTTATTTGACCGCGACCTCATTTTCACGGTTCATTGCACAGTGTTTAGTTTTTGTGTTTTGGTCTATTTTTCTTAAACTATAAGTAATGTGTCAACTATGTATGTTGTATAGAAGCATTGTTAGATGTACATGTCTGCCTGGTTCATCTGACCTTGACCTCATTTTCAAGGTTCATTGGTCTTTGTTTAGTTATCTTGGTTAATGTTAAGCTTATGTGACAGTTGTAATAAAGCTTAGCTTTATACTTAGGACTATCAACATAATATCAATGATTATTATAGAAGGTGAGACTTTCAGCGTGTGCACTCTTGTTGGAAAATGGTAGGACAAATCATGAAGCAAATGCGATGCAACAGTGAAACAAGTTTGTTGATGCTACGAACATGACGATCGAGTATGAGCATACTCATAATGAGTCTCATGCAGTAATGTGATTTTGACAATCATTTTTTGAAAAGGGGCATCAACTTTAAAATTTTAAGTTGTATGAAAATGACCGAAATTAGGTGAAAAAATTTCCGGATCCTTGGTATGGTCTTATGTATTTTGTAGTTAAGTTGTAAAAGTTGTGTCCCTTTGTATAATTGTGCCTATTTGTCTAAGTTTAGTGGCTTGAGGAGGTATATCATGTTCCCCATGTATGTTACATACCAATTCAATAATCAATAATGTGGTCTAAGGTTCTCCTCATACAATAATTCATTGCTAATTATAACTCCTAAGACATTTGTAAGAGCTGAGCTTTATTCAGATAGATGTTATGAATGTTAGAAAAAATGGTATGAGTGCCAATGAGACAACTTTCAATTCACATGATCCAAGTCACAATTTATAAAAGTAAACCATTATCATAATTATATGTCAAAGTACGGTCTTCAACACAGAGCCTTGGCATATTACTCAATTTATTTCACTTGACTGGGCGGAGTCTAGCCGGTTCGCTCATAATAAACCAGTCCATCTTAACATAGGTGTTTTAGGATAAACTCATCAATAAAGTGTGCAATCATTGTTTTGTAAATTCATTTGATGACACTGATAGGTGATTAGAAATCAGTAATAACTATAACGGCAATCATCCTTATCACACACATCTTCAAATAGACTGTCCTTATGCAAATTAAAACATAAACTCCGCCCGATCAGTTGAAATAACATTGGTAATACATTGTGGATATTTTTCTAAATTTTCATTTATTTTATCATGTTTATAATTTGTTTATTTACAGTTGATCTGAACCTGGTCGATCCTGAGCAAGAATGTGTATATTTTTGTGGTAACTCACTTGGTTTGTGTCCAAAAAAAGCTCATGATTATGTTAATGTAGAAATGGATAAATGGGCTAAACAGTGAGTATTTTGTATGAAATTAAAAAAAAACATATTTTAATAAGAATCGATTATACTTCTTTTTGTAAAATTATTGGGGTTTTAAAGCATTTTTACAGAGTTATCTCCCTGTAGTGTTATGTACCACCTAATAGTCATATGAAACTTATTACCGGTACCTGAAATTAAATTTTTTTGAAAATTATTGAATCAATGCATGCACATATATACTAAATAATCTATTAAAGTCTTCCTCCTAGGTTTTTTTTTTACATTTATTACTTACTTCATAACATTTAATCAACAAAAAGATATTTCATGTGGTGATTATTGATTGAAAACTTTGGGTAAGTTTACCGTAATAAGGCCTTTATAAATGATCAACACAGAATCATGGAGCATTGCAGTCATTTATAATTGTTAAATGATTTGGCATATTTTTTCTTTTAAGAATTAATTAACACAATTTGTGTTTACCCTTTTCTTTTCCATGTTTTTTTCCACTCACTTACACTGTCATGCATGTCATGACTGAAGTTTCCAAAATTTTTAACAAGAGGTCAAATAAAGCTGTCAGCAACATAAATTTAGGGAGGACAATAATTCAATAGTCAATGATAGTAGTAGATTTTTAAGATTTGAATAAGATGAAGGATGTTCGTTTAAAAGAAAGTCCATGTACACATTTTTTATAATCATGATAATAGATAAACTTAATATAGCCTTTCAAGTATTTTTTAGATAGACATGATAGAAGAATCGTAATTAAAACCTTTATAAATTTTTTAAATCAGAATCAAATGTGAATTTAAGGAAATGGGAAAAAATATATAAACAAATGTAATGAGCTCTCCCTTGTTCAGACACATTTAATTGGAGTAGTTGATTGTGGATAAAAATGTATTTTAAAACAATATTATATGCATATCTAAACATGCTAAATAAAAACAGTATCAATAAAAAAGAAGATGGGGTATGATTGACGATGAGACAACTGTCCACAAGAGACCAAAATGACACAGAAATAAACAACTATAGGTCACCGTACAGCCTTCAACAATGAGCAAAGCCCATACCGCATAGTCAGCTATATAAGGCACCAAAATGACAATGTAAAAAAATTCAAACGAGAAAACTAGCGGCATAATATATAATATAAAAAAATGAATGAAAAAACAAATATGTAATACATAAATAAACGACAATCACTGAAATAACAGGCTCCTGACTTGGGACAGACACAAACATACATAATGTGGTGGGGTTAAACATGTTAGTGGGATCTCAACCCTCCCCTAACCTGGGACAGTGGTATTATAGTACAACATAAGAATCTATTTGACTTTAGAATAATTGATTTTTAACAGCACCACAATCTGCGTTTTGAGTGTTTCAATTAAATTTTATTCTGTGTTTTACTGATTACCTTTCAGGGGTGTTCAAGGTCATACAAAGGGTGATCTCCCTTGGGCATTCTGTGATGAGAAGCTGGACTCAGATATGGCTAAACTTGTTGGTAAGTTTAATGATCACTATTTTTCTAGAAACTAGGTGATTAAATCTTTCTGTTTTAAACGCTTTGACCTCATTCCTTTGATAAAGATTAATATTTAGATGGAGCAACCTTTAAAACAGATATATATTGAACGATAAGTGGCAGAAAAGAAGACTCTTCAAAAATAGAATTAACTAAAACTTAGATAACATAATAGCATTACAATCCATTGTAAGAGTAGATCGTGAATTCAAAATATTGTTATTATAGGACAGTTCTTATCCCCTATTTTAAAAATGCTATGCTAAAGATTTAAAGTGGGCTGTGGCAACCATTTGACTGTGCAAGGTGTAGAAAAATGTATTTGAGATATCTGATGAGTCAATTTTGGAACGGTTATGTATTTATTGTTATTTGAACACGAAGTTTTTTTCAGGAATCTTTGAATAAAATAAGCAAATTTGTAGTATTTACTATAACATGTAGATATATACTGTAAAAGAGCAGGCTAATGCCGCTACAAGGCAGCACTCGCCCCCACAAAGTTTTAATAATATAAGTTGCAAAATTGTTTCCCAATCCACTATAAACTGATAAATAAATATGTTTAAACTAATGGAGTGTTATTATTAAGCATCAGTAATGCTGGTACATTGTCATGCAATAAAATATTCTGAATTCATTTTTATTTTGGAAAGGCGGCCAACCTGGTGAAGTTGCTATTATGAATGGACTAACAGTAAACCTCCATCTTTTATTAGTAAGTTTAGATAGATGTATTAAATATGAAAATCATAAAATGTATAATGTTTTGTCAAGCCTGCAACATTTTTTTCTTGGAAATATGTTAAAACAATTCTACATTCTATCTTTTTTTATATTAATAATTTTAGGTTCAATCTAGATCTGTTCATCAATTAAGTTAGTTTACGTCAACCAATTCACCAAGCCTCCATGAAATGTCAAGAAGCTTGGAAAGAACCTTTTTATTGATAAAAATGACATTTACTTTAGAGCAAAATTCGGAATGTTTTCTAATTAAAAAAAGTAAAAACTGTTTTTTCTTTACAATTTGGCCAGCATTCGCCGTAGCTACAATATATCAGAATTTATTGCAGGAATTTGTTTGTAAAACAAATAAGAATAGATACATGAAGAAAATAAAAAAATGAATAATATTTAGCTAGACTAAACAAATTAAATAGATGTTCTTCTGTGAATTTTTAGGAATTTGCCCTTCTCATTGTTTGACTATAATCATTGTACATTTAAAATAATTTCCATTAATTCAGATTTCCTTCTACAGACCAACTCCAACACGGCATAAAATTTTATGTGAGAGTAAAGCATTCCCTTCAGATTATGTAAGTAAATATTTTACATTCAGAAATTATTGTGAGGTTTTTATTAATGCAAATAATGCGACTAGGAAAGTAATGCAATAATGAGAAGTCACACTCTGCTATTTGATAAAATTGAGAATGGAAATGGGGAATGTGTCAAAGAGACAACAAGCCGACAATAGAGCAACCAACAGCTGAAGGCCACCAATGGATCTTCAATGCAGTGAGAAACTCCAGCATGATAAGATGTATATATATATATATTTCAGATTTTTATGAAATCGCAATGATCAAGCTTGCATTTTTTGCCATCAAACAAAAATGGCAATAATAAATGCACACAACAATTTCTGAATTTATATTAAAAGATTTGGTCCATATCATGTAGAAAGTATGAACAAAATTTTCTGAAATAAATTGTGGGTTAAAACTGATTTGTAGCTAGCTAAACCTCCCACTTGAATGAAAGTTGTTTATAGTTTTGTTATTAACCCAAACATACATAATCCGTTTAATATTATAATAATTAAGATCCAGCAGGCAAATAGTTATCAAAGGTACCAGGATTATAATTTAGTACGCCAGACGCACGTTTCATCTACATAAGATTCATCAGTGACGCTCATATCAAAATATTTATAAAGCCAAACAAGTACAAAGTTGAAGAGCATTGAGGATCTAAAATTCCAAAAAGTTGTGCCAAATACGGCTAAGGTAATCTATGCCTGGGATAAGAAAATCCTTAGTTTTTTGTAAAATTCAAAGTTTTGTAAACAGGAAATTTATAAAAAATTACCAAATTATTGATATTCATGTCAACACCTAAATGTTGACTACTGGGCTGGTGATACCCTCGGGGACGAAACGTCCACCAGCAGTGGCATCGACCCAGTGGTGTAAATAGTTATCAAAGGTACCAGGATTATAATTTAGTACGCCAGACGCGCGTTTCGTCTACATAAGATTCATCAGTGACGCTCATATCAAAATATTTATAAACATTTGTGGTTATACATCACAGACAAACAACATACTGCCTTAAACATGTTAAACATTCAAAAAAGGACCAATAAATCTGACACAGACACCAATAAGATATTGGAGTTGATATCAAATTTGACAGACACCCAACAAATTTTTTTTAAGTTGATAGTACATACAGTAAATAAAAACATAATGCTGGTATACACTTTCATGATAAATAAAAGTACCAAAGGTGTAAGATAGGAAAACAACGCAGTAAAAGCCGTTTGCATAATTAATGAGAAACATTTGAGAGGGCCCTCATGGGGTTTTTGATTATGTGATTACTTGGCCGTTTTTTTAATGATTATTTGATTATTAAGCCAAATATTTCATGATTATTTGATTACCTAGGACTGTATTTTTAGTTTATGATTATTTGATTACTAAAGATAAGCAAATATTTAATGATTATGTGATTATATTGGCAAAAAAATGGTGATTATGTGATTACTAGGACCCCCCATGAGGGGCCTCCATAATTAATGAGAAACATTTGATCAAGATCAAGGATTACATGGATTAGTTTGACAATTGTATAAAATGCAATATTGATATATCGGATGTGGTATGAGTGCCAATGAGATAACTCTCCATACAAGTCACAATTTATAAAAGTAGGGCATTTAATACGAAGCCTTGGCTCAGACAGAACAGCAAGATATAAAAGTATCTTAAATGGCTAGACAAGTGTAAAACAACTTAATCTATATATAATTGTTCATATACTCATGATGTTTTTAGGTATTATTACTTGACCAGGGGCATCTTTAATATTATATAATATAATTTTTGTTTCATTTTTTAGTATGCTTTTGCCAGTCAAATGCGTCTCCATGGGTATGATCCTGAAACATCAATGATCTTTGTAGAACCCAGGAAAGTAGGTCAAATTGTAGTTATTTTATTTGGTTTTCAAATCTAAAACAATTCACTATATGTTTTACTCTTACATTTACAACAGTTTGAAATCAGTAATATGTATGGTTATATATATTATTTTCTCTAATTCTGTGGTAATTTACCCCTTTCCAGACCAAAAAGAATTTTAATCAACTTGTGATTGTTGATGATCTCAGAAGAGGTTTGGCTGTTTACCAATCACGACCCTAATCAGCTCACTACATTTATCAAATCGTCCTAACAGGTATTAATGAAATTGACAACCTTGTCGATGTGGAAGTTACTCAAAGAGATTTTGTGTCTATCAAAAATGAAAATTTTATTTGATAATTTCATAGATTCCATAATTAATTTATCATAATCTTTAGAGAAACTGATTCTTAACAAGTTACTCATGTATAATCTGATTTCTCTAATTTTTGTGCTATTTTCACATTTCCTGACCGGTGTGAGAAAAATATTTCTCCTCACTAGTGAAAAATCTGTTCTCAGCAAATGATTGGTTGAAATTTAATTGTGACATTAATTTTCTTGTTGTCTTCTGAATTTTCTTATTGTGACATCATGAAAAAAGGCGACCATGCCTGATGACGTAACATCAAAAGTACACAACTTTCCTCAAATTTTTGAAAAGGAAGGATAAAAATTAAATTTTAATTATTTAAAAAGCTCGGCAAGCCTTTCGCTTTAAAAATTAAAATATTAAAATTTAACTGTCTCGAGTGGAGAAATATTGTAATACACTTGTTGCAGTTGTGGAATCTATATTAATCCAATTGTGATAGATGAAATTCAATAAATTAACCATCTCAATTGGATAAATTGAATAATCCATTGGAACTTTAATATGTATATTTTAAAACACTTCAAGAAAATTTGTGGTAAGGTACCATATCAGAATTTTAAAATCTGCCATACTTGAATAGACACTTGAAATACTGACATCATACAATAATCACTTTTTCTTTGTGGTGTCAGGCATTTTCTTGTATAGCGTCAAAATTTTATAGGAACTTTTGTGATCTTCTGTAATGATGGATATATAGCGATTAGGTAAATTCAGTATATAAAATGAATTTCAAGACTTAAATTAACACCAATCATAAGGGAAATCCTAATAAATCCAGAAAGTTGTCTGGTGTAAACCTCTTAAACTTTGAAACAATTAAATCACTGTCAAATATGAACTAATTTTCATCCAGATGTTTTTATTTACAGGGAGAATATACATTAAGAACAGAAGACATTTTAGATAAGATAGAAGCAGAAGGAGAATCTATAGCTGTCGTCTGCTTTTCTGGAGTCCAATATTATACAGGACAATTCTTTGACATTCCTACCATAACAAAAGCCGGTCATGAAAAGGTAAAATAGATATTCCAACAAGTTATATGATTAAGGACAATAGTCAAGTTTGGCTGTATACTTTTTTATTGTATTTTTGTCAAATCTTGCTATTTGGACAACAAAGATAAGATATGCAGTAGGACTTACCTTATAGATAACAATTCATTAAACAAAATAAGAGTATGGCTTAATAAGCACTACAGACATTCCTGATTGTGCTCTATGGTGTAAAATCATTAAGATCTTTTGGGTGTTATATCACATATGTAAATCCAACTTCAGGTTTTTATGGCATAATGCTAATGAATAAATGAATCAGTCCTTCCATCTGTTTGTGTGTCCAAAACAAATCGTTTCCAGTAATTATCTTTAGTATCCCTTGCCTTATTTAATGACAATATGGAGTAGGGAAAGAAGCCCATTGATATTGGGATCAACAGGTAAATGTTATGGTTATGTTCCAGACCATATGAGTATTTGGACCGTACGCGTACGGTCCGGACCGTATACGTATACTCGTACGGTCCGACCATACGCGTACGGTCGGACCGTATGAGTATACGCGTATGGTCCAGTACGAGCTGACCATACATGTTATTAGATCATATGGGTTAAATTTCAAAAAATTAACATTAATCACAATCTTTATTTTCAGATTTACTAATTTAATATTATTACAATTACACGGATAAAATGAACAAATGAACAATTGAAATAAAATATTTGTTTAATTGTATATCTTAATCCTAATTTTGGTACTCTCAACCAATGTTACACTTGCTACCACAAGTAACGTACTAATATTTTTTACATTTACATTTTTGCAGTACTGTATGTTCCTTAGCAAAAATATTTTTTGGTAAAGTTGCTAAATATTCTAAAACAATTGTCCTCCCACATTATATTTACTTCCGATATTTTCAATTTTAGTGATCATAATTCAATTATTTTACTGAGTGATCGACATGTTTTAAAATACAAGAGATTAACAGATTTAATTAGCGTGAATTTTTTAAATCATTAAAATATATAGTTGTTTTTTTTCAATTATAAAATTAAACTTTTTTATATCTATTTGAGAGTTAAGTTATATTGATCAGTTATATGGATCTAATTAACTTTGACAACTTCTTAATATTAGTCAGACCGTACGCGTACGGTCCGACCGTATGAGTATTTTGAAAAAGTACGCATACGGTCCAGACCGTACGCGTACGGCCCAAATACTCATACGGTCTGGAACAGTTATATACTGAAAAAGAAAATTGTTTCTGAAAAAAAGCAATAGAGTAATAGGTCATGTTTTTTCAATTTGTTCCTCCAAGCATGCTAATATTTTGAACCCTTGAAATAATTATTTTACTCTCAATAAAGAACACTTTTGGGAGTATCAGTTGACATTTTTTTTTATCGCAGAAATATCTCTTGGTACAGTTTATGATATTCTGTTGCCTATTTAAGCAATGGTATTGAACATGAATAATCTATTGAGTGGTTAAACCAATGTTTATGAGATCATGTCATGTTTGGCAGAGCAGGATTTATTGATGTTATTTTCCTTTCCAAAAATTGCTATTGCATTTAACATGTTTAAAAGATATTAAGAGAATAAAAACAACAGTTTTTTATGTTCTTTTTGAATGTAGGGATGTTATGTTGGTTGGGACCTGGCACATGCTGCAGGAAATGTAGAGTTACATTTACATGACTGGGAAGTAGATTTTGCCTGTTGGTGTTCCTACAAGGTAAGATATATAGATTTTGCCTAATTGTGTTCTTACATGGTAAGAAGCTTATGTAGACATTGCATGTTTGTGTTCTTACAAGGTCAGAAAGTGAATTTGCCTGCAGGTGTTCTTCAATGGTGAGACATTGATTTTGCCTGTTGGTATTCTTACAAGGTAAGTTATAGATTTGTCTGTGTGTGTTCTTTCAAGGTAAGAAGTAGACTTTGCCTGTTGGTATTCTTACAAGGTAAGTTATAGATTTTGTCTGTGTGTTTTTTTTCAAGGTAAGAAGTAGACTTTCCCTGTTGGTGTTCTTTCAAGGAAAAAAGTAGACTTTCCCTGTTGGTGTTCTTTCAAGGTAATAAGTAGATTTTCCCTGTTGGTGTTCTTTCAAGGTAAGAAGTAGACTTTGCCTGTTGGTGTTCTTTCAAGGTAAGAATAAGACTTTGCCTGTTGGTATTCTTTCAAGGTAAGAATTAGACTTTGTCTGTTGATGTTCTTTCAAGGTAAGAAGTAGACTATGTCTGTTGATGTTCTTTCAAGGTAAGAATTAGACTATGCCTGTTGGGGTTTTTTGAAGGTAACAAGTAGAATTTCCCTGTTGGTGTTCTTTCAAGGTAAGAAGTAGACTATGCCTGTTGGTGTTCTTTCAAGGTAAGAAGTAGACTTTGGCTGTTGGTGTTCTTTCAAGGTAAGAAGTAGATTTTGCCTGTTTGTGTTCTTACAAGGTAAGATATATAGATTTTGTCTAATTGTGTTCTTACA
Organism: Mytilus edulis; assembly: GCA_019925275.1. Classification (NCBI taxonomy): domain Eukaryota; kingdom Metazoa; phylum Mollusca; class Bivalvia; order Mytilida; family Mytilidae; genus Mytilus; species Mytilus edulis. The sequence continues at coordinate 22,120,329 of CM034362.1, forward strand.
TGGTAAGAAGCTTATGTAGACATTGCATGTTTGTGTTCTTACAAGGGCAGAAAATGAATTTGCCTGTAGGTGTTCTTCAAAGGTGAGACATTGACTTTGCCTGTTGGTATTCTTACAAGGTAAGACATATATTTTTGTCTAATTATATTCTTACAAGTTAAGATATATATTTTTGCCTAATTGTGTTCTTACATGGTAAGAAGCTTACTATACCTATTGGTATTCTCACAAGGTAAGTAGTAGATTCGGTTTGTTGTATAAAAAAGAAGATGTTGTATGATTCCAAATTAGACAACTCTAAATTAAACAGAAATTAACAAAGGTGCTCTTTTAAGGTAATGTATAGACTGTGACGGACTGTGTTCCTACAAAGTTACTGATTGAAAGTATAAGTAGTAGATTTTGTCTGTTTGTGTTTTATGAAAGACTTTGCCTGTTGTTGTTCTTATAAGATATGGTATCAACTTTGTCTTTTTGTGTTCTTTCAATATACAGTGCATGTTGGTGTTCTTAGAAGATGATGTATAGACTTTGCTTGGTGTTATTTTAAAAATAAATCACAGTATACAAATTGTTATTTTACATTCATTTGACTTAGAGCCAGGCTTTTTCCTGGTGGGGTTTGTACTAGATATATTTGTTGGCATGAGAAATGGTCATAATAAGAACAAGTTCATATATATTTACTATGTTGACTTAGAATGAGTAAATTAGATCTAACACAGGAAATGAAATATTAACAAAAATAATTTAAAAAAAATCTAAAAATCAGATGTTGAAGCTTATAAATACAAGTCTAAAACAGCATTTAAAAATCAGAAAATCAGGATAGGTAATGATGCAGTGATAACAAGTTTGACTTATCCCTAAAATGAAAGTAACAAAAAAAACCTCTGTTATCCAAATGTTTAGAAGTAAAGCAAGACAGAAAAGCTCAGGGCTATTTCATTAAAATGGATATAGGAGGCTAGAACAAGACTTCTATTATTAAACATCGACTATAGAATCATTGCAAATTCAGAAAAACCTGTATACAGATGTATGTATCGAACTTTCAGAATGCGAGTTCTTATTATAGCCTGTCCCATTATTGGAATTGAATAAAAAAAATTACAATAATTACTGAATTAACTGTTAAGTATTTATAATAAAATCATCATTAAATGTGTTATTGCAAAGTAGACACTCGTTTCTTGTTTTTTATATAGATTAGATCATTGGTTTTCCCGTTTGAATGGGTTTACACTAGTCATTTTTTCGGCACTTTATAGTTTGCTGTTTGGTGTGACACAAGGCTCCGTGTTGAAGACAGTACTTTGACCAATATTGGTTTACTTTTACAAATTGTGACTTGGATGGAGAGTTTTCTCATTGACACTCATACCACATCTTCTTATATCTATTAACTCTGAATATTTTTTTTTTCAGTATATGAATTCAAGTGCTGGTGGATTAGCAAGTATATTTATACACCAGAAACACAAAAACACAGATTTACCGAAGCTGGAGGGCTGGTGGGGACATAAATACTCTACAAGATTTCAGATGAATAATGGTAACCATGATTGTACAATACTCTAGAAGTCGCAGCAATATATATATAGTCCAATCACCTTGTCCATCCATTCCAGACCTTGTTTTTTTCCATTTATCTGATAAATATGTTCTTGGATTTAAAGATGTACCTATAATGTGAAATTAGAAAAATCTAGAATTTAAAACTGATAATATAAATAAGAATAATGTTAGTTGAGGAACAAAATAAGCTAGAAATATTGATAGGTTATGGAACTCTTTTTCGAGTTATTGAATTTTTAAAAAAATGGCAGGAAAAGACTGACTCTGACTTTTGCCTTATATTTAGCATTGGCATTTATTAGGGTCTAAAAATTTGAGGAGCTATTGAATTTCAAAGTCTTCAATTTATGAAAAGAAAAGAAGGTGATATGGGACACAATATTTTACCGTATATTGCATGAAAAAACCAAAGAAGTCCAAACATCTGACAAAAATTTATAAACTTGACCTGAGTACATCGTTAAGGCTTGTATACTGAATTTCTAAAGACCATGGAATTAGGAATCTATGAAAAGACAAATATTCCTTTATTTCCTGTTTAGAACTGACATAGATAAATGAATTTCTAAACGGATATTTTGTCCTAAATTGGCACAAGAAATGTTAGTCATGTAGCAACAGAAGAAAATCAGAATATTCATACTGCTGACTATAAACATCATTGACATGTAATCTATATCAAAACTATTAAAGAACACATTTAGATGATCAAATATTTAATAAGATGATGTTTGTATTTTCTATTCTCAATTTTATTATGCCCCCGCAACTGAGCCCTGCAACTGAGAATAGGGGGGGATGTTGTTTTACCCCTGTCTGTCCATCCGTCTGTCTATCCTTCTGTTTGTCTAATTATGGGTATATAGTAATTCCACAGTTTAAATCCTAGAAAACTTTGTTCTTTTTTGGAGTATTTACTTGCATAAGAGGAGCTTTTCCAGATAACTCCTCCTACGGTTTGAATACTAGGAATTTTTCACTTTGCTGTCTGTTTGGACATATATTGTAGGTGTGCATGTGGTCAGAGTTTTGATTTTTATTAATATTTACTTTTTTGGGAGATAGTTGAACTTTGACATTTTTGGGCTATAAGCAGTTAACACTTTCCATCTGCGGGGCATTAATTGTGTCTCTCAGACACAATAGTGTCTCAAAAAAAGTCCTACATTGATTTTGTTATACTACAGTCACTTCAGAGTAGAGTAGAGGGCTGTCACTTTGTCTGTTAATTTTGTGTTTGTCCACGTCCCAGTGAAGGAAATAAAATAAAGGTTCTCAACATTTTTATCATTTGTGAAGTGACAGGCAAAATGTAATTGAAATGTCATTAGGTAATTTAATGCATCCCTAAGGTACACACAAACATGGAATCTTGGAACTAAATATGATTGTACTGAGTCTTAATTTGTTTAGAACCATTTTTTAACAAACTGATTTTTTCTCATATTCTTAACTATCATGACTATAAAAACTTGTGTTTTAATCGGTATGATTTTTGTTTTATTTTTAGAACATGACCCTATTCCAGGCGCATATCACTATAGGATTAGTAATACACCAGGCCTGTTATGTGCTCCTTTAAAAGCAAGTCTAGAGGTTAGTTACTTTTTTCATAATACGCCTGAATTTCTGTATACTGGACTTCTGGCGACTCTTGGTAAACCAATATACCTTGTGATGTCATCTATATTTTTAATGAATTTACTGATATGGTCAGAGACCACAATTATTTCGTAGTGCTTTTCATTTAGACAATAAATGCAAATTAAAAAAAATCCCACCTGCACTTTCTGAAAAAAATATTTACATTGTGTTGTACTACTTTTGGGACAAAAGTCAAAATTATAGAAACCTTCATTGGCTCTAACTTAAAATATGGACAATTTTATGTTAAGGGGGTCTTGAAATCTTTTGACAGCTTCCGAAGTGCTAATTTTTAAAGGCAGTGCTTTTAGGCCTGACTTTCAAGTCATGAGGTTCATCTTTCCTTACGCAAATCTTTGCTGGGGGTCATTTTGCAAGAAATAGATCCGGAAATGTTTAAATTTCTCCTCTACTTTTTGTGGTATGTATTGGTTTTTGTTCCTTTCATTTACATTGGGAAATAAAGAAACGATCAGTGTGTATTGTTCGTTTTAAAAATCTGTTTATTAATGTGTCTTTTGCATTATAAGCAGTCAATCTGATTACAAACTATCATTATTCGAATTCCGTGTGGAAAGAGGTCCGTTCAATTTCGAGTACTATTTGCGATCTAAAGATATTTTAAAATCATTTCACTCGTTGATATAACGTGATATTATAATTAAAAGTCGACTGACCGTGAATTATATTGCATAATATACAATTTAAAGTATTTCTGTACGTGAAGCCGTATGACGTTATAGTTATTTCGGTCTCAGTTATGTAAAATATGAAATTATCGTTCCTGAATAGGGTTCCACTAATTAAAGACAAGAAGCGTCAAAAAGTGATAAGAAGCGACAATAAAATTAAAATAGCGATAAGAAGCGACAATATAATTAATTTAGCGAGAAGAAGCGTCAAGAAGACTATATAGCGACTATACATAAATAAAAAAAATGTCATTGCAACAACTTATTCCCATAGATATTAAAAAAAACATGCATTATTTTTTATTATAGGGGCGGTTATAAAACATTTTTTATATTACTGTACATTGATAGATAAAAATATGTTTTTATTAAGAAGAAAGGGATTAGTTTTTATTAGATATAAAAATATATATATTTTAAGCACACGCTAAAAATTGGCCATCAAAACAAAAAAATTTCAATTTCCTTTTAAAGAATTTATTGAATCAAAACCATGCAATATCATTTCCTTTCCAACAGTGAAATTCTTCTTTTTCATAGGGACATATTTGATAGGTGTAGCTTCACCCTATCACATCAAATGAGAATAGCCTGAGGGGCCCTCGTGAGAGAATTACGATTCGCTTGTCCCTTGTTAGTTATTGTCGCTTCGTCACTAAATTAAACTTCTTGTCGCTGTTTGTCTCTAAAATTCTTCTTGTCTCTTATTAGTGAGACCAGTCAGTTCCGTCCTTAACTTACGTTTTTGCACTGCAAAACAATCACACAATTAACGATGCCTAGTCCTTGTTGGTGTGTACCTGAGTGTCATTTAAGAGGAGGACTTGCATTTCTAAATGACTTAATAAGATGGAAAAGTTGGATCAACGCCATGGCTCAAACGTAGATTGTCATGTGCGATGCAATCGTAGAACCCATATCAATCAGCTGTTGTTTGCAAGGCACATTTTACTGAAAACGACTACGTTCAGGAAACTATTCATGGTAAAACTTTATTTTCTTTAAGAAATATATACTGTTATTTATATAATCGCCATGCAAGTAAACCAAAGTCTGTTTGCAACCGCAATTATCGTTTTAGAATAAAAAGGGGGGTGAATTCAAGACGTCATAACTTTTGGGATTACGATTCAATATCATCTGTTTGACATTTTTTGGTTAATACTACAATTGTATGGTTTTTCTACAAGAGATATATTATACTGATAATTATTTTAGCAGTAATTATGTAAATTTCGGTTGTAATGACAAGAATTCATGAGCTATGCCTCGGGCTTTCTTGAAAAATATCAATGACAATGTAAACAGGAACAAAACATTGACATGAATAATGCTCTCCACCTATATTATAGTTATTTAGGTATGTGTGTTGCACAAGTCTTTCACAAGTTTCAAAAAAGCTAATGTTATAAAACTTTTTTCAGGGCACATACCCACTTTATAGAGACTTGTCTACTGCCATGCATTCCCATCCTATTTTCATGCACCATTTGTAAGCAAGAGACTGAATGGTTTACAAAATTAAAAATCAGGACGGTGTCCCGTTAAACCAAAAGAACTAAACTGGATGAATATTGTAGGAGAAATCTAGAGGAAAGTTTTGATTTGTGAAATTGGTTTTCCTGAACAGATGTACATTCATCCTGCAGGAAAGATTTATAACTGTCCACCACCAACTGACGAGCTAATGTTGAGCTTCACAGATGGAATTACTCAAACACCATAAATGCCTATGTTTTCAGCACAGATTTCACAAATCATGACACAGCTGTGCATTTTTATGCCCCACCTACGATAGTAGGGGGGCATTATGTTTTCTGGTCTGTGCGTCCGTTCGTCTGTTCGTCCGTCCGTCTGTCCCTCTTCAGGTTAAAGTTTTTGGTCAAGGTAGTTTTTGATGAAGTTGAAGTCCAATCGACTTCAAACTTGGTACACATGTTCCCTATGATATGATCTTTTTAATTTTAATGCCAAATTAGAGTTTTTACCCCAATGTCACGGTCCACTGAACATGGAAAATGATAGTGCGAGTGGGGCATTCGTGTACTGAGGACACATTCTTGTTTATACCTGTTAAGAGTCGAAAACTAAATATTATTTTTATATAAATAAACATATATTGTGTCATTTTAGAACTTATATTTTTCCAAAGGATGCATGAATGAAAGTAGTGAAATTCATTTTGCTTTGATATATAGATTTGAATTACAATTGTTCATGTTATTGTAATGCATATAAAAATAAGGAGATGTGGCACAATGTAAATATATGATATTCTGTGAGTTTATCAAACTAAAGGGGATAAGAAATGGGTATAAGCAGTTACAGGACTGTACTACTGTACAATCTCCAACAATGAAAAAACTCATACTGTAAAGAGAATTTCATATTTACAAGTAAGTTTTGTTTTTGCATTGAATAATTTTCTTCTATTGTCTTAAAAGCAAATATGGGAAGTGGTTAAAATGCTAATGAGACAGCTTTTATGGCCACCAGATGTCATTGTTACCTTGATTAAAAACTCCTCTTTAGCTCACCTGACCTGACTCATCACTTGGTTTCGTCGTCCATAAACTTTTACAAAAAATCTTCTCTGAAACTACTGTGCCAAATTTAACCAAACTTAGCCAAAATCATCATTGCGGTATCTAATTTAAAAAATGTGTGGTTAGAACCGGTCAACCAACCGAGATGGCCACTATGGCCAAAAATAGAACATACAGGTAAAATGTAGATTTTGGCTTATAACTCTGAAACCAAAGCATTTAGAGCAAATCTGACATAGGATGAAATTGTCTCTTCAGTGAAGATCTATCTGCCCAGGAATTTTCAGACAAATCTGACAACCCGTTGATGGATTGCTGCCCCCAAATTAGTAATTTGAAGGAAATTTTGCAGAGTTTGGTTATTATCTTAAATATTATTATAGATAGAGATAAACTGTAAACAGCAATAATGTTCTGCAAAGTAAGATCTACAAATAAGTCAATATGACCAAAATTTTAAGTTGACCCCTTAAAGAGTTATTGCCCTTTATAGTCAATTTTTAACAATTTTCATAAATTTTTGTATTTTTTGTTAATTTTTTAAAAATATTTTCAACTGTAAATACTGGGCCATGTTTATTATAGATAGAGATAATTGTAGCACCAAGAATGTTCAGTAAAGAAAGATCTACAAACACATCCCCATCATCAAAAACACAATTTTGTCATTTTATATGTGTCCGTTGTTTAATATGCACATAGACCGTCCAAGGTGAGCGACACAGGCTCTTGAGAGTCTCTAGGTCATTAATACAGGTAGATAACTTTATCATGTTTATACTGAAAAATAATTTTGCTTGGAGGGAGAATTTTAAAAAAGTTTTGTTTTCAAAAGAGTTGACATGTTACTATGTACATTAACCATTATGTTACTTGATGTTCTAGCAATACACACAGAACGGAGACTAGTCAATCTTTGTGAATAATTTTTCATAGGATAGGAGTAATTGAATATGTGTATATAATCAATAATTAAAAATAGTTTTATTTACATTAAAAAGGAAAAGTTCTTATGTCTTAAAAATGCATTTCATGGCGAGGTACAGAAAATATACTGTAAACAGTAGACTATAGATATAGGTGAACTAGGTACAAGAAAACTCTAAATCTTAAATACTACAAACCACCTCTGTTCTATGGAAGATAATGATATAACTGGACTAGAAATACACACAACCTGTAATTAACTGCCTTTACAGCGCTTTCGCGCTTTGATTAACCTTTTTCAACTGGACCAAATCACTACTTTATTTTAGAATTCATTACCCAATATTTTTGACAGTGTCATTTCATCCCTTGACTTACTATTTGAGGCATAAAACATGGAGAAATACATTTGGGAGGGGTATAAAAAATATTAGCAAGTAACACACTGTCCACACTAGGGACTACATTCGTGGACAACGAAAATCAAGGGACGACAATTGTGGTCTCGGACCATATTGTTCAAAGTTTTCAAAAATTGTATTTTTAAGATTGCTTATTTGAAAAAAAAAATCTGCAAATACAAAAGATGTTCCCAAAAAACATAAAAAAAAAAATTGAAATGAGAATTAATGTGTTGTTACTGTCAAAGAGACAATATGATATCTATAAAATTCCCACAAATATAAATGATCGGAAACAGAGAATATAATGCACTGACAATTTTGATATAAATAAGGTAAGCTCATAGCCTTTGTATTAGGTCAATTGTCAACTGGATTTATCAACCCAAAGAAGTGTATCTACCTCAGACTTGGGCCTCAGTCAATATACTTCTTTATATATATATATATAAGGTCAATATATTCTTGTATTGACTTCATTCAATTGTATAATATCCAAATACAGCTAGAAGTACAAGTTCTGAGGCAAGGCAAAAAAATGACATTAGAGATTATTATCAGTAATTATGATACTCCTGAAATACTTATTTTTGTGCAGTAAACTGGATTCTGATGTGACGACCTTATTTTGCTTTTTAACAAAGCCGTGTTCTAATTGGCACAAAATATATTTGACACATGAGCACAAACTATAACTGTTTACATTCTTGTTATTTTCATTTGTATCCTCATAAAATATTTACATTATAGCTGCTTACATAAACTTATCATATATTGTTAATTCAAACCTTATATGTTCACTCCTGTTTTTGGTGGGGATCACACCATGTTAATATCACTAGTTCTGTGGACTGTATTTTGGACTAATGTTTGTCTTCCTGGTTTTGTAGGGGATCACTTTAGTACAATATTTGGTTCTGTGATCTGTATTTTAGACTGTTATTTGAATTTCTGTTTTTATTTTTATGCCCCACCTACGATAGTAGAGGGGCATTATGTTTTCTGGTCTGTGCGTCCGTCCGTCCGTCCGTCTGTCCGTTCGTTCGTCCGTCCGTCTGTCCCGCTTCAGGTTAAAGTTTTTGGTCAAGGTAGTTTATGATGAAGTTTAAGTCCAATCGACTTCAAACTTAGTACACATGTCCCCTATGATATGATCTTTCTAATTTTAATGCCAAATTAGAGTTTTTACCCCAATTTCACGGTCCACTGAACATGGAAAATGATAGTGCGAGTGGGGCATTCGTGTACTGTGGACACATTCTTGTTGTCACATGGTTTTACATTTTTTTTTAATTAAAGTTTTGATTGTCCCCTTGGTGTTTACATTGATTGTTTTAATTTTTGCAAAATTGAGAAAAATCCTGTTAAATTATTGCCATTCTAACCCTGCCACAATTTTTGCAATATTGAGAAAAAATCCTGTTAAATTATTGCGATTCTAACCCTGCCACAATTTTTGCAATATTGAGAAAAATCCTGTTAAATTATTGCGATTCTAACCCTGCCACAATTTTTGCAATATTGAGAAAAATCCTGTTAATTTATTGCGATTCTAACCCTGCCACAATTTTTGCAATATTGAGAAAAAATCCTGTTAAATTATTGCGATTCTAACCCTGCCACAATTTTTGCAATATTGAGAAAAATCCTGTTAAATTATTGCCATTCTAACCCTGCCACAATTTTTACAATATTGAGAAAAATCCTGTTAAATTATTGCCATTCTAACCCTGCCACAATTTTTACAATATTGAGCAAAAATCCTGTTAAATTATTGCGATTTTAACCCTGCCACAATTTTTGCAATATTGAGAAAAATCCTGTTAAATTATTGCGATTCTAACCCTGCGACAATTTTTGCAATAATAAAAACATTGCAAATAAATTTCTAAATTTACAATATGTCTATATATTTTGTGGTCTTTACTCCTTTTATGTACCAAGTACCAGGTTATAGTTTTTGGTTAAAGTAGTTCGATAATTTATGAATATTGGTAATGATATAATGTCATTTATTTCATAATTGCAGATATTTAACAAAACATCTATGCCAGAGATAAAAGCAAAATCCAAACTTTTGACCGCTTACTTAGAGATGAGAATCAAAAATAAATATCCAAAGGATCCCAAACATATTGCCGATGGAACGTCGACGGATTGGAAACATGTCCATGTAGATATTCTTACTCCAGCAGATATAAACAGAAGAGGAGCTCAGTTATCTTTGTCGTTTTCAATCAACATCACCCATGTGTTTGAGGAATTGGAAAAAAGAGGAGTTGTGGTAAGATCTTCACATCTTTCAGTCCAAGCCATATATGGGGTTGAAATTGTTTGAAAATTAAGCTGTTTTAAAGCTTTTCAAATTTTGTGTCCTTTTCTGTCAATAATTTGATTCAAGTTATTGAAAATAAAAACATTGCAGTAAAAAATTGAAAACACTACGTTTAATAATTTCTTGCATCCAAAGCGCTTTTCTGGATTTTCCATCATCAGGAACGCTCAAAGCCAAATACTTGAAATCCGAAGATGTATAAGTACTGAATCCATTGAAGAGCTATATGTCAAAAATACCTAAAATAGATAGCCAAATTCATCTAAAGCCAACTTTGCCTGAGGAAGTTGAAACCTTTATAGTTTCTTAAAAATTTATCAATTTATAAACAGACAATTTTAGTTAAGTTTGTGTAATCATGTCAGTACCGAAATACTGACTACTGAGCTGATGATACCCTTGGGGACTGATAGTCCACCAGCTGAGGTATTGTCCCAGTGATGTAAAAATTGAAAACAACATGTTTAATAATTTCTTGCCTCCGAAGCGCTTTTCTTGATTTACCTTCTTCAAATTCAATATAAATCTATCAATCTGTTGTTTTTGTTGAGCCTGTGAGATTCTTCCTCATCCTCATATGCATTTAAACATTTAGGTTCAGAGTGTGTTGATAAAGTTTTTAGACATCAATAAATTTGTAAAATCTTATTTGAAAAGAGCTATTGTTATATTTTATTTTAATATTTCAGTTAGATGAACGTTAACCAAGTGTAATAAGAAACTATTGTTATATTTTATTTTTACATTTCAGTGTGATGAACGTAAACCAAGTGTAATAAGAATCTCTCCTGCGCCTCTTTATTGCTCGTTTGAAGACGTCCACAGATTTATGATTTATCTAGATGAAGCGCTGCAAGCTGTTGCTAACAACCTGGGAAGATGATAAAGGGACTCAATCTAGAATTTTAAATTGTTATCTATTTTTTTAGTACCAATTGTTTTGTATTAATCAGCCATTTTAAAACAGCAAACACTTTTGCTATCTAAAATATTTTTTGTTAATTTTCTATATTTTTTACAAATATTGTTATTTTTTAAAATATCATATTTTTAAACAACCTAAGAAACACTTATTCAGACAGTAAATTGCAATATCCTAGATTATACTTAATGTGTGTACGAGTTGAAGAACGAAAATGAAAAATTATTGCCATTATTTACATTCACTAATTGTGCAACTTTTTACTAGCTGCTCTCTTTGATTAAGAATTTAATATGTGGATTTATTCATATTCTTGGATACCAATATTGATGATGGAGGAAAACAATTTTTGCATTAAGTCTATATAAAAAAATAACACAGCACTTTATAAAGTTCAAGGGTTTGAAGCACTTTTCTGGATTAACCTTCATCGGGAAGGCTCAAACCACAAATTTGAAAGCTAAGGATGTATAAGAATTGAAAAAGTTGAAGAGTATTTGACCAAAAAATACATAAAAATGATATCCAAATCTATCTTAGGTCTTGGGCTGAGGGAGTTGAAACCTATGCTTAGTCTCTCAATAATTTCTTAATTTAAAATCAGGCATTTTTAGAAATGTTTGGTATAAATTATGTCAGTACCAAAGTAAAAATTTGTATATAATGGAACATTTCTATATTAACAAGTTTCACAAAATACATACTATTTTTGAATAATTATTTTTTCACTAATGATATACAGTGGATTCATTTATTTTTGTGGGTATTAATTTTCATGGATTAAGGAAAACTTGCAGTTTCGTGGATATTTGATTTCATGGTTTTGCCTATCTCTGGATGCAAAACCTATAGAAAAATTTGTAATTAGTTAAACATTTGTGGTTCAACTGTACCCACGAAACTCACAAAAATCGGTATCCAATGATAAATCGTGAATCCACAGTAGTCATTCATACTGTTATTCCAGTCAAGATTGTATATTAATAATGTAAACAGTAAGTTTGAAATAAATGTCCAGTTTTCTAGCAGATTTCTTTTCTTTATCATGTTTATAAAAAAAAAAGATGTGTTTATACATAACTGTGACATTGAAATAAAAACACACAAATCAAAATATTAGAGGTTAACAGCTTTCGTTTTAAGTCAGATGGCAAGCACTATGTCCAGGATTTTATCACCCAGAATCTGACATTTTCACATAGGTATAGGTATTATAATTATCAATATTTATATACTGAGCGTTAGTGGTATGTAAAATGTAGACTCCTTTAAGAAGTTTTTATTGTACCTCAATCAATGAAAATAATCATAATATTGAACAGACAAGTGCCCATCAGATGGATGTTGACCAATTGTTAGCAAATTGTATAATTATATTACTTGGAAACTGGGGCCAGAAACGGTGAATACATGTAATCAATTATAAATGCATATTGTGTTTACAATAAAAGTAAATTATAGTATGTTGTTGCAGTTTTTGTCGAGCCTGCAACTTTTTTCGCAGAAAGCTCGACATAGGGATAGTGATCTGGCGGCGGCGGCAGCGCTAGCTAACTTCTTTAAAGCTTTATATTTTAGAAGGTGGAACACCTGGATGCTTCATATTTTGTATATAGATGCCTCATGTTATGAAGTTTCCGTCAGTCACATATCCAATGTCCTTGACCTCATTTTCATGGTTCAGTGACTACTTGAAAAAAATGTTAAGATTGTTTGTAATGTTAAATTCTCTCTTATTATAAGTAATAGGATAACTATATATGGTATGTGCGTAGCTTGCAAGGTCCTCATGCCCGTCAGACAGTTTTCACTTTACCTCGACCTCATTTCATGGATCAGTGAACAAGGTTAAGTTTTGGTTGTCAAGTCCATATCTCAGATACTATAAGCAATAGGTCTAGTATATTCGGTGTATGGAAGGACTGTAAGGTGTACATGTCCAACTGGCAGGTGTCATCTGACCTTGACCTCATTTTCATGGTTCAGTGGTTATAGTTAAGTTTTTGTGTTTTGGTCTGTTTTTCTTATACTGTATGCAATAGGTCTACTATATTTGGTGTATGGCATGATTGTAAGGTGTACATGTCTAGCTGGTAGGCTTCATCTGACCTTGATCTCATTTTCATGGTTCAGTGGTCAAAGTTAAGTTTTTCAGTTTTGGTCTTTTTTTCTAATACTTTATGCAATAGGTCAACTATATTTGTTGTATGGAAGAATTGTTAGCTGTTCATCTCTGTCTAGCATGGTTTATCTGACCTTGACCTGATTTTCATGGTTCATTGGTCAATGTTAAGTTTTTTTGGTTAATGTTAGGTTTATGTGACAGTTGTAATAAAGCTTTATATTTAGGACTATCAACATAATATCAATGATTAGTAAAGAAGGCGAAACATTTCAGCGTGTGCATTATTGTATAACATATTATATAGATCTGACCAGTTATAACAAGAGGAGATGTGATCAGATTGAGTGAATCTTAGATATAAGTTAACTATAGTTGTGTTGGTTTTATAACATATACTATAGATCTAACCAGTCATAACAAGAGGATGTAAGATCAACACCAGTGAATCCTAGATACAAGTTAAATTGAGAATTAAAATGGGGAATTTGTCAAAAAGAAAACAACCCAACCAAAGGCCACCAATGGGTTCTTCAGACAACACAGCGAGAAAATTCTGCACACTGAGGCGGGCTTCTTTGAAAAGTTTGAGATCTCCCTAAAGGAAAAGATGTTCTATAATAGAACCTGTGACACATAGTTTTTGTTTCGCCTTGAGTAAGAGCAAGACTCAGCTATGGTGTTTGATGGTGTCAACAATCTTTACAAGCTAAATATTTAGTCATGTGAAAGGGGGATCAAAATAGTAAATGCATGATATTTTGTATGTTGTTTACAAGAATTTGCAGTTTCATTTCCTTGGGGATTTTTTGCTACATTCCATTCATTCATGGTCTATTGACTTAAAAAAAAAAAGTTTAATTATCACTTATCAGCCGAAGGCCACCAATGGGTCTTCAATGTAGCGAGAAACTCCCGCACCTGTAGTCGTCCTTCAGCTGGCCCCTTAAAAATGTGTATACTAGTATAGTGATAATGGACGTCATACTAAACTCCGAATTATACACAAGAAACTAAAATTAAAAATCATACAAGACTAACAAAGGCCAGAGGCTCCTGACTTGGGACAGGCGCAAAATTGCGGCGGGGTTAAACATGTTTATGAGATCTCAACCCTCCCTCTATATCTCTAGCCAATCTGAGACTACTATAACACAGTTATAGTAGTCTCAGAGCCAATGTAGAAAAGTAAACGCATAACAATACGCACATTAAAATTCAGTTCAAAAGAAGTCCAAGTCCAACCGATTGAAAGATTATGTCTTAATCATAATTCAGTGTTCTCCCCAGAAATTTTGAATAGCATCACATTTTGCCTAAAAAAAATAACTATATTTTTTTTAATGTCGTTTGTCGCGTCGCGTTGATACTCTATTTCCTTTATATGTTTTAGTTTATATTGTTCAATTCATAACTGAGAATACAATTAAACTATAACCACAAAAACAGTTGTTTCAGTTTATGTTTTCTTTATTCATTTATTGTTACAGAATTATTTTTTTCCTCTTGTGCCAAATAAAAATAAATATGTGGTTTCAGTTACCCAACAGTAAGTCAAATAAATGAATGGTTCATTATAGATCAACCTGTTTATATACAAAACTAAATATCTAGTACACAAAATTAACTATTTTTATATTATATCAAGTAAAGATAAAGTAGCAAAAGTAGCAAAAAAAATCAATTTGATATGAAAATTAGGCATAATCCCTCCCGTTAGGGGTTTAGTATCATACTATCATAAAATATATGAGAAGAACATAACACGTGTCATGCCAACAACTGATTTTTTTTCTAAATAAATGTGTTTAGTTCCGATGCAAAGACCCTATAAGTGAATCAATATTAAAGCCAAATATGCAATCTTTAATGACCTGACAACAGTATCGTAACTATATCCCTTCTTTATAAGTCTGTTTAAAGGTTTTGTAAGCTTTTGAGGTGAATACTGACCGTTTTGTGCTTTGTAAAGAATATTACCATAAAAGATTGGATGTGAAATACCTGAACGTAAAAGATGTCTGCATGTTGAGTTATATTTACGAATGATTTCCTTATACCGATGATAAAATTTAGTAAATGTTTTGACTAGTTTGCGATATTCTACCTCAGAAATAAATTACCTTATATATATAATTAGCTGTATTTGGCGAAACTTGTAGGAATTTTTGGTCCTCAATGATTTTCAACTTCGTATTTTATTTGACCTTTTTTTTTAATCAGTGTCACCAATGAGTCTTTTGTAAACGAAACGCACATCTGGCGCAAATACAAAGTTTCAATCCTGGTATCTATGATGGGTTTAATATTTATTTGGCACTGGCAACGGTTACATGGAAATGTAACAAAAATATTATTGTTACATTGGAGACTAATTGCCGGAATGCAGGGTTGGGAAAGGAACCGATTAATTACGAATGTAACAATAATAAGGGTCTACGGTATCATTGCGTTATTGTTACACTTCAATTTTGGGACTACAAACCATTGTTAATGTTATCATGATGTATTTAAACAAAACTTGAAATCTTTACTGAATTTTACAATATTGCATACAATTTTTATATTACAGTTCCTGCAAATCCAATATATATTTTTTGGAAGCATATTGTAGTCCGTAATATCATTCATTACTATCGTTTTTTGAAGTTAAGGAAACTTTCAATGTCTGTCATGCTTCAGGTGAAAATATTTTTTCAAGTACTCTTGCGATCAACGATTTGTATAATTATGTTATAATGGTTATATTTTCGTCCAATCTTTTTGTTGGACTGAGCATGTGAGATTGTAATATGATTTCATTACCGTCCATTACTGATTTCATGTTCACCTAGAATTTCCATATCCAACTTAGTATGGCTTAAAAAGTCAATAAAAAAATCAATTATTGTGAAGGCAATTGATGTTTATATGTTGAAACTGGGGGAATCAGTGTTTTCATTTTCAGAGTCCAGTTATTTTGTAATTGTAATTTCATTCTTATTGCCGAAAAGTATCAAGCAACAAAACTATAGAAGGTTTAAGTTTAATAAATCTAGCGTACATTGAAGTGCATTAATGTAAGAATAACGCAGTTTAACCGTAGTCTCAATTATTATTGTTATATTCGTAATTAGTGTTGTCAAATCGTACAGTTTTGACTAACTGGTTACTCGGATAATCGTTCAACCGATTAACCGATTTACCGGTAGTTTGCGTCGATGGTCGAAGGTCTTATCTATAGAACTCTGCAAACTTAGGTTTTTAATACCACAAATTGAAGATTCTCATTTGGCATTATAAGGCTTGTCTGTAAGGCTTCTTGGCTAAGTTTGATTTTAATAATCCAATACACCGTGTCTACTGTGGCGTTTGTAAAAGCTTCAGTGAGATTGAAAAAATTATATGATAAACAAGTTGTCTAATTAGTTATCAAAGGTACCAGGAGTATAATTTAGTACGACAGACGCGCGTTTCGTCTATAGTAGACTCATCAGTGACGCTCATATCAAAATATTTATAAAGCCAAACAAGTACAAAGTTGAAGAGCATTGAGGATCCTCTAATTGATTTTATTTTTTTTGAATTAACAATAGCAATCAGTATACAGGACAATTGATCTCTCAAATTAATGACCTCGACGATAATTTTTTTTAATAGAACAAAATTTGAAAATTATTTCAGTACTCATTTATTATAAAGATTATTTGATAACGAATTACACATGCCTCTAACTAGATTATTGTACATGCCTATTGCCAATATTGGAACTGCTGTGAACCTGTTTCATGCTCTAGACCAGACATTCACAAAACATGAAATTCCGTGGTCTAATGTCTTTGGTTTCATGTAGACAATTGTAGTGTAATGAAAGGCAAACACAACTCTGTAATATCACGTATTAGAGAAAGACAGCCACTAGTAATGGACATGGGCTGTATTTGTCACCTAGCAAATCTGTGTGTAGGGGCAGCTGTGAAGCTGATTCCTCTGTCTGTTGAGGACTTAATCCTTGATATATATTGCCATTTCAATCAAAGTTCTAAAAGAAAGGAAGAGTATAAGGCATGTTTAGAATTCCAAGACATAGATCCATTAAAGATTATCAAACATGTGAGTACACGATGGCTGTCTCTTAAGAAATGTGTAGACCGTGTACTCTACACCACTGGCCACTGGCCAGCACTATTATCTTACTTCAAAAGCCACAAGGACGTTGAAAAAGAAGGCCGAATTAAACGAGTTGCAAAACTGCTGGACATTAAAATGTATTTTCTTTTTATGATTGATGTAATGGAACCAATGAATGACTTCAACACAGCATTTCAGGTAACAAATAAAATTCTGGACTCTAATAAATAGCAATTATGTCAATTCTGTATATCAACGAGCAATTATGTAATTTCTATCAGCTTTGCGATATATTTATTAATGTATCTATGTTTTCAGGCTGATGCATCAAAGATTTGGTTACTCCATGATCAGGTCAAAAGGTTGCTGAGAATCTTTTTGAAAATATTTGTAAAGACATCAGTCATTGTTGGACACACAAGTTCCATATGTTGTTGCTGGCCATTTCCTTCCTGATGATAAACTTGTTGTGAGACTGCCATGCAGAGGTTACATTGCAGACAACTAAGATGAAATTGGTGTTGAAACAGAAAA